>JAROYE020000012.1:14953228-16178295 GCA_029619315.2 Dynastes maya
CGATATGTCGCCAAATTCGAACAACGTTCATACAATAGCACTACAAATATAAATATAACATTTTTTGAATCCATACAGCCATGTAATATTTACTTTCCACCTTACATTGGATTACAAGAGCATGATGGCCAGATTTGTAGAGAGATTTTGGCGCAACACAGGCAAGATTTGATCATTTTCACCGATGGATCCAAAAGTAGTGATGGCTGCTGATGCGCTATCTTCTCAGTCAATGACGGATACCAAAGGTTGATTAGATTGGACACTGATCCATCTATCTTTACTGCTGAGGCAATTGCAATTCTAGAGGCACTGCACTACGGTGCTAAAACGAAATCCAAACGCATTGCTATATTTTCTGATTCAACTAGTGTTCTGCGATCTCTCTGTTGTTATTCAGTCTCTCCTACTACTAACCCTATAATCTCAGATATTTTCTCATTGACGGTTGCGTTAGATAGGGAACGTGTGAATACGAAGTTTTATTGGGCTAAAGGTCATGCAGGCATTGTATTTAACGAAAAGGTAGACAGTCCTGCCAAAAGAAGCTGTAGTGATGGTATTCTGTATAAGCCTATCTTAAGCAGTAGGGAGTTTCTAAATCTAATAGACGAGGAAATACGACATCATGCTTGGGAACACTCTTGGCACAAAGCGTATACCACCAAAATGACTCAGTACGCCTACATTCATCCAACAGTCGACAGCATGCCGTGGTATTATTCATATGGCATCTCTAGATTTTATCGTACTACAATTGCTCGTATTAAATTCGGACACGGCCAATACCCAGCACATCTATATAGATTGGGCATGAAAGAGTCGCCAGCTTGTCAGTGCGGTAGTGAAGTGGCTGACCTTAATCACATATTATACAATTGTGGTCTACACAAAAGAACCCTAGACGAGTTCGTATACCAGTTAGTTTCCAATGGAGTTCATTTACCAACAAGTTTAGTTACCTTAATGTATGTTAATTCAAAAACTATATTCGACCTTATAGTTACTGTACTTAGTAGAATGAGAGTAAACGTTTGAGATCGGCTTTGTAAGACTCCCCATCCCTCCACTACCTGTGTGGGTAAACCTATAGTCCGTTGGCTGTTTTCTTGTGATGTTTAAGTTGTTGGTCATCCCGATAGGCCCCGGGATGTGAAATGTGTATCCCTGTTGATCCCTCAAGTTTTTCAAAGTCGATCTCTACATAGTAGTCACAACATCGAGGCATATGGGCTATGATCCCGAGATGCCAAATAATAAAAAAAAAAAAACAACTTAATGCATCTTGACGAAAATAAGTACCGTGATACCTATTTCAGACATCTCTGTCGAATTTAGGACAATCTGTTAATAAATTAAAAATAAAGATGGAGGTAGGAAACTAAGTTAAAATGTCATTGTATAAAAAAGGATAATGTATAATAGGTTCCAACACTCATTGTACCTAATTTCGTCATATTGTGTCGGAGTTAGGAATATATGTTGTTAAGTTGTACGCAAATTCGACATTACCGAAATTTCAATATTAAGAACAATAAACTGCGAAGAAATGTGAATAAACATTACTTTATAAATACATCTATGTGATACTACTATAAATATACACATTTTATGGATCATACATGCCTAATAATAAGTAATAGAAGTAAAGCACTCCGAATATGTGTAGGTGCTATGCGATCGACGCTCATCAATGCATTGCAAATAGAAACAAAGGAGCCACCACTAGGATTAAGAAGACGCTTTCTTGCAGCTAAACATGTCGTTAAAATAAAAACAAACGACAGGAAATTTATTTTACACAAACTTTACAGATTATCTTTGCTAGATTTAACAGCACCGTATTGGAGGAAAAGGAAATCACCTGTGTTATGCGAAGCTTTCCGATATGTCGCCAAATTCGAACAACGTTCATACAATAGCACTACAAATATAAATATAACATTTTTTGAATCCATACAGCCATGTAATATTTACTTTCCACCTTCCATTGGATTACAAGAGCATGATGGCCAAATTTGTAGAGAGATTTTGGCGCAACACAGGCAAGATTTGATCATTTTCACCGATGGATCCAAAAGTAGTGATGGCTGCGGATGCGCTATCTTCTCAGTCAATGACGGATACCAAAGGTTGATTAGATTGGACACTGATCCATCTATCTTTACTGCTGAGGCAATTGCAATTCTAGAGGCACTACACTACGGTGCTAAAACGAAATCCAAACGCATTGCTATATTTTCTGATTCAGCTAGTGTTCTGCGATCTCTCTGTTATTATTCAGTCTCTCCTACTACTAACCCTATAATCTCAGATATTTTCTCATTGACGGTTGCGTTAGATAGGGGAAGTGTGGATACGAAGTTTTATTGGATTAAAGGTCATGCAGGCATTGTATTTAACGAAAAGGTAGACAGTCTTGCCAAAAGAAGCTGTAGTGATGGTATTCTGTATAAGCCTATCTTGAGCAGTAGGGAGTTTCTAAATCTAATAGACGAGGAAATACGACATCGTGCTTGGGAACACTCTTGGCACAAAGCGTATATCACCAAAATGACTCAGTACGCCTACATTCATCCAACAGTCGATAGCATGCCGTGGTATTATTCATATGGCATCTCTAGATTTTATCGTACTACAATTGCTCGTATTAAATTCGGACATTATATATATTATTATAATTATTATATATTATATATTATATATTATACATTATATATTATATAATTGTGGTCTACACAAAAGAACCCTAGACGAGTTCGTATACCAGTTAGTTTCCAATGGAGTTCATTTACCAACAAGTTTAGTTACCTTAATGTATGTTAATTCAAAAACTATATTCGACCTTATAGTTACTGTACTTAGTAGAATGAGAGTAAACGTTTGAGATCGGCTTTGTAAGACTCCCCATCCCTCCACTACCTGTGTGAGTAAACCTATAGTCCGTTGGCCGTTTTCTTGTGATGTTTAAGTTGTTAGTCATCCCGATAGGCCCCGGGATGTGAAATGTGTATCCCTGTTGATACCTCAAGTTTTTCAAAATCGATCTCTACACAGTAGTCACAACAACGAGGCATATGGGCTATGATCCCGAGATGCCAAATAAAAAAAAACAAAAAGTAATAGAAGTTGATGATATTGACTTAGCTTTGAAGAAAACTTGCCTAGTACCGTTCACAACGTCACTGCCAGTTCTACAAAGTTTAGAATTTGATTTTTTAAAACTATTCAGCATGGAAACATATCCAAATTTTAGGATACGTTCTTAAAAGATTAAAATTAACGACATCTATTGAGTTTGTTACATTTAGACAACTAGATTTCTTATTTTCTTATGATTTATAAACAAATGTCGAATTTTAGGCCACTGTCTAAATTAGATACACTTACCTTACTTTGTTTATTTTATGAGACATAAAAGTTATTTTTTAAGTACTTCCTAGAAAATTTTAGGATTTTATAATGCGCTTTTTTGGCTAAATCTCCTCAATTCCCACGGTTTTCAAAAAACCTTTTTCAGCGCCAATTTAAAAATTAAAGAAAACCTAAGTTTATAAAACGAAGAAATTTTATTTCTCACACACCAATGTACGATCATATAAATCCACCTGTTATACAAGTGGAATATTGACCTCGTTTTAAGCTCAACTTTTCAATACTATTGCAGTAACAGCTTCTAATTATTACAAGAACTGATATCTCTCGTATCCAAATGGCAAATCAATTAAAAAACTAGTGTTCTTCGACTAATAAGGGAAAATGCATCGTAGAAAATATGCTTCATGTCTTAGTATTTATCAATTTACTTCTTTTGCTTGATGCAAACGAGTATCTTGTTATAGTCAGCTATTAAACGTGACGAGTAAATTTTAAAATAATATCGAATGAAATAAACGATAGCGTCAATTAGAAAATTGCACCTCCTAACCAGTAAATAAGATTCTTCCTATTTTTTGTCGGGAATTTATTTTTAGAAAATTGCCATAGCGTCTATTTTACGAAATGATCAAATATTTTGGGAAATAAGAACCAATTTAATAAAATATAATAAAAAAATAACTTCTCTTACGTTGTAAGAATATAAAACAAGGGTTAATAGTCAACTGGTAGCCATCAGAGCCATCTTTGATCTATTTTAGTCGACCGTTTACTTAAGCCTATTGGTAACTGTATTCGTTGTGGGTAGCAACCTTTAGGGCAGATATAAGGACTTCCTTCAAGTGCAAGATTTCCATTAAATCCAAAAACATCTTAATACGCAATACTTTTTAAATACCAAGGAAATCGAAACAAATACAAGAAAATACAAAAATTTTTGCAACTAATTTGTGAAAATATATAAAAAGAATTTTATTATTAACTGCCCGTATGCAAACTGTTGCGAAACCTGTAGAAATGCAAAGACTACTTGCAAAATACGTGTTGCTTTATTTTGTAGGTTAGCAGAACAGATGGAAGATGGTACTATACCATCAGTTGTGCAAATACAAGGTGGTACATAAAAAATCATTTTTTCCTCTTTTTTTTTTTAATCTAAGCCTATCGAATGCAGGATAGTTTTTTTTTAATCGCCGGAGAAAATGGAGTAATTCCTACAGCTTAGGTTGCCGTTTAATTCGAAATACTTGAGGAGAAAGTTTCTTATTATACCTCCATGCGTATACTTAATATGTATTTTGACAACATCCTATTTACCAGTATTAACAACTATAAAAGGAAATGGATAATAATATCATCAATGAAACAAATGGTTTAATCTTGACGCAAATTGTTAGCGGAATTAGTATACCTTTTACATTTTGTTCTTATTTCAATCTATTTTTACATATTCAATCGCATTAAACCCGCATAATTGTTTATCGAACGAATATTATTGTTTTTTAGCAACATTGTTGATTAGGAGATTAAAAATAATGCAGGTATAATCTCAAATTTATTTTTAATGTATACTCTGCTATGTCTATCATTGAAAATGTATTACCACTTAAAATTTAACATTATTGTAAATATTAGGCATCTAGCTCAGACTTGTTATCTTTTCTCATTGATTTAAAATTAGAATAGTGTGTTGGAATCTCTGCTAGAGAAACGGCAAGAAGAATCAATCTTCAGAGTACAGTACTCTGAAGAAGACCACTATAGCCATCGTTGAAGCACACAAGCTTGAAGAATTGCAGACTTGCCAGTAGCAGAAGATTATCGTAGATTTGTCATTTGGTCTTATGTTTTGTTACTGTTATTAGACATCATTGACATATCACTCCTTAAACTTGAAGGCTTCTAAAAGAATCCAGTGTGTAATTTTACTTCCATGGCTTACACGATCTTCCAATTTATCGCCGATCAAACATGTCTGGTCTATGGTATCCAAGTGGTTTGGGATGTAGTAGCATAAGAAGAAATAAATATCAAGAACATGTCTAATTTGAATCGTTTATTATATTTATGGGAAAAACAATAGTCACATTAAGTTATTATCCACTAAACTATCCTTATACTCTATTTATGGCTCCCAACCAGTTTAATCAATGAATAAAATGCATTGCAAATCTGCACTAGAATAAATTGCATCAACCTTGACTTTGTTTGTTGATGCAACGTGGTTATTTTTGTATGTAAGATGCATTTCCCAATAAATTATCGGAGGCAATCCGGAAATTAATTCGTAATTGAATCTCTCAGCAAATTAACGAAGAAACAAAAGAGGGTGATACGTTATCTCCTTGCTATAACTTTTAGATAATTCCTCGTATTCCATTTGTAAACAAGGAAATATTTCTGTCGTGTTCTACGTGTGCAAGTTGATTCTCTCTTTCAGTTCTAATCATTTCACGTTCGCCTTTTGTATTATAAATAAGCTCCTATCTGTTTGTGTAAAATGTAATGGATATACTATGTGAGGGGGTAATATGAAACGCGTTTAGTTGTATCAAGTGTAATTGGCAATTCAATCTGAATTTTACCTTGGTTCGTACTTAATATAATCGTCCAGTTTAAAATTCGTAATTTAAATTACTTGGCCACTAGTAATAATAATAATAACTATAAAAGACTGATGTATTATATTCTAACAGTGCCAGTAGTGAGATGTTATCTCAAAGATTCAGTTCGTTTTTCGGTGTAATCTCAAGAAATACGTTTAATTTGAAACAGCAGGTGCGAAAACACTCTGTAGAATCATTACATGAAAAGTACAGGACACAGAAATCCATCTGCCAATGTAAGTATAGCAGCAGATGTTTTAAATTTACTTGAAATTTTATGTAATATATAACCTCATTTTTCAACTTAACCTCACAATCCTCTATGTAATATTTAATTTCTCTTTTTAGCAAAAAAATTACCAAAAGATGTTAATTCTCAAGGTGTTTTTGCTTGCAATGAATTAGATCTCAAAGAAGTTAATATCTATGGATTTGATTATGATTATACCTTGGCTTTGTATAAGCCTACTATGGACTATTTACTATATAATTTGGGTAGACAAATTTTGATTGAACAATACAAGGTAAGCATTGATTAATATTTAAGGCAAATCACATAGAAAATAATGCAATTTTTCAAGTATCCGAAGGAAATCTCTCGATTAGATTACATCCCAGACTTTGCTATTCGAGGGCTGCACTATGACATACAGAAAGGTGTTTTACTAAAGCTAGATTCCTTCCTGCAAATACAATTTGGATCTGTTTATCGTGGCTTAACACCACTATCCGATGAAGAAGTATTAAAGCTGTATAAAAATAGAATAATGCCTATCGCTTATGTTGAGGGGAATATGAGAGATGGCAGGGTATTCTATTTTTTTCTTATTAATATCTATTGATTTTTATATACAGGCACGTTCAAAAGAAATTTTTCGATTTTCAGCCTTTCATTTTTATCTAAAGCAAAATTAAAGCATTTATATTAGTAGGCTGTACAACAGACTATTTGTTTTGTAATAAATTCAGTTTTTATCCCCATTCTTTGTGTGTTTAAAAAATTACGCAGCTTCACAAAATCAATGAACTTGTGGACATGATTTTAACGTACAGGAAATCACCCGACGCCACGATTGTTAATTTAATTTACTTATAAGTGCTTATAAGGCAAGGTATTTAAAGGAACAAGGAGGAAGTTACTCTGGAAAAACTGCTCTATGCGAAATTTTAGAAATTCTCGAAAGCGATCCAACAAGAAGAGGTCTGTAGCTGCTCTTGTTGGAGGAGCTCGCAGTAAAGTATGGAAGACTGTACCTATAAGAACAATGTTATCCATATGAGTATCAAAATGTACAAGCATGACAGCCACCAGATCATCCCATAAGAGTTGAATTTTGTCGGTGGGTTTACATCAACGCATACACAGCCTTTTGGCTACGTCCAGCACGATAGTGCTCGCGATAATTTTTATAATGGAAGGAATTAAATAGCAGAAACTATTTATTATTTATATATACCTGTTAATATAAATGCCTCAATTTTGAGAATACTTTCCACAAGAAAAGGTCGCAAAGACCTTATTTACAATGGAATAAATTGTACAATATTTAACTTTTTTTTATTTGATTCTACAGACCAATAGTACAATGATTCAACTTGCTGACTTATTCTCCGTACCAGAGATTGGTTTGCTATGCAACGTAACCGATTATTTCGAAAAGAATCGCGTAGATTACCATCCAGAAATTTTGTTCCGGGATGTTAGAGTATGTAATGTTTTTTTAGGTTGCTATAACTTCCTTACACAAAAGGATAATTTTTCAGGCCTCTCTTATTGATGCACATCTGGTAATGCACAAAATAGTTCCTGAAAATGTAGAACATTATCTAGAGCCAAACAAGAATCTTAGACCTTTCTTAGAACGTTTGAAAAATGCAAACAAAAGATTGTTTGTTGTTACTAACAGTCCGTACAAATTTGTGTAAGAATATTTTGGAAATTTTCTGTAGATGTATGTAATTTTTTTGTGTTTTAGAAATAAAGGAATGGATTTTCTAATCGGTTCTGATTGGAAAACGTTCTTCGACGTCATCATTGTACAAGCCAGAAAACCTCGATTTTTTACAGATAAATCGAGACCAATTAGAATCTACGATGAACGTAGTGGCAGCCATATTTGGGATCGCGTCACCAAGCTAGAGAAAGGCATCATTTACTACGAAGTATGAAGTAAACCTATTTAGCAAACAATGCCCTTTTTTAAACAAGTTTACTTTGCTCTTTTTCATCTTAAAAATATTTGTGATATATAATTCTTTACAGTTAATACTGACGAAGATAAAATTTTGGTAAGTCGGGTATGAAAAGCAAAATTGAAAACTTTCAAAGAAATTTTTTCTTCTTGCACCCTTGCATCCTTTTTCATCCTTAATATCAACCATTTGAAACTGTATATTCCCCGACATCATTCCAAACTTATTTAACAGGGTACCGTCAAGCAGTTGCAAGAATTAACTGAATGGCGTGGACATCAAGTGCTTTACTTTGGAGACCATCCTTATAGCGATTTAGCTGACGTAACTCTCGAGCATGGTTGGAGAACTGGTGCTATAATACCAGAATTAACAGTAGGTTTCGTTTAGTATGAAATATATTAAATAAGTCTTTGATGTTGCTTCCAGCATGAAATTAAGACCTTAAATAATACAGAATTCAAGGAAAACGCAAATTGGTTACAAATGTTAACCCAAATAATCGAAGACCATCAAGATTGTGAAGGTCCCGAGGAAGTAAAGGTCTTAAATCAGTGGTTAAAGGAGAGAGACGAACTTCGATATAAAATAAAGATCGTGTTCAATGCTCAATTTGGTAGCGTTTTTAGAACCTATCATAATCCGTCGTATTTTTCGAGAAGATTATTTAGATTTGCAGATATTTACACTTCGAACCTAACGAATTTAATGAATTATTCAGTGAACCATACGTTTTATCCAAGGCGTGGTGTTATGCCTCACGAGTATATCTCCTATTTCGTTTGAAGCTATTTTCCCTTAGAAAAATTCAAGTATTTTTATGTCTTCCCCAGAACGTTATCTCATAATGATATTATTTATTTTATGTAGAAGAACGTGTAGAATATCGACTGATTATTTGTTCCTTTTATTGATTTTGTTTATTCTCTTCGTAAGTGCCTCAAATAATCGGGCTGTGCCATCTTTGAAACAAATCAAAAACAGAAATTAGATCTGGATATTTAGATTAATTTTGCGCTTTTTTGCGATCACGCATGTATACTGTGCTTTATTTATATTTTCTCAATGTTTATAAATGAAAATAAATCGTGTTAATTGAATTTTAGTCGGTATGTCTTATTATTATTAATTAGGTACCTATTGTTCAAACAATATGTTTAATTGTCTCATATCGGTTTGTTTATTAAAATTGCGACATCATTAAAGACAAGTTGTATTGCGTTGAAATTCTTATGCGTACCATAACTAAAAAATAATATTTATATAAAAAGATACACGTAATGACAAACAATAACTATGTTCAAGTTATAAGTCTAAAAGCTGAATAGAATAAAACGATTTATTGATTAAAAAATCATTTAATTTATAAATAAATCTGGTTGTGCAAGATTATTTCACAAATTATAGCAACGTCTCCTAAACTATCCCAAATTCTCGTCAGATAAATATGATTAAACATTGAAAACTGCCTGTTGATCTTTGTTTGGACAATATCGTTTCTTATAAATGAAATTCCTCAAATAATGCTATAATGTTGCTAACGTTTTAGTAATTTGCACATTATTAACAACTGAGCGCACTTGAAAGAGAATGTATTGTATGCATATAGGAAATTAGTTGTCACGGTAGTTTTGTAACGAGAATATGGTGCCAGTATGTTGTTTTGGATCTTTGTAATGGTGGACCATCTAATTCGTTTGAATGGGTTTGTATGTATAAACTTTTTTATATTTTTATTAATTTTCATGTTAAAAGTAAGTGTAAAACTTGAGTGTAATCCTATTTAACGTTTATAGACAAAAATCAAATAATTATTTTTCTGGTAATGACGCAATTACCCCCTAATTGGTCCAAGAAGTTTAAGTGCGCATTGCATGGTTTCAAGCTTGATTTGATAAGTTTTTTGTTTAATGACTCACAATTGATTGTTAAATTATATACAGGGTATGTCACGATGAGAGACTAAAATAGAAATTCGAAAATTTACATACAGAAATTATCCTTTAAAACTAGCTCAGCCAAAATATTTTCACCTGCCGGTATCTCTTATACCGGAAGTAACCATCAACTTCCTTATTTTAACACTACCATTTTTATGTCCAATTTGGATTCTGTGTTTAATTTTAACATTATTTTATGCAACGTACCCTATCCCTAGAATTCACTCTTAAAGAGATCTTGCAACTTTTCGAAAAAGTTTGACAGATGTGTGTCACAAGTTTTAAAATAACTCAAATTATAGTACACCAAAAATATTATTCTGCTTTCTGGTAATGTTCATAAAACGATGTTTCCACAGTAACAGATAAATTTGCTAAATTCTAAGGGTGTGCCTGTAGGGAGAGGACAATATCAGAGATATTTAAACTAGGAAATCTTGGTTTTTTTAAATTGCAATTCCTAATTTTCTAAGGTGTTAGATTCTGCGTCAAAAAGGAAAGCGAAAATGTATAGTAAGCGCTGTTGCTAAACTTAATAATGTAGGAGATATTTTGTGAAAACCTCCTTAATCTTAAATTTCGCATTGTTTAATGTCAATTTCGGTTTGCCATTCAGTACTAATTAGTAACCTGGGCAAATATGCGGTAATACCCAGAGGCGTGGCGAGCGCATAAAAGTTTACACATAAAATAGAAGGTAAGAAATAAATTATAAAACGTGCTGAAACACTTACTGTTTTAAAAGTCTTCCGTGAAATCACAAACTGGGTAACATCTGTTAAATATTTGAATCATTAGATATGTTTCCACAGTTGTTTCAGTCAAGTGAGTACGACGTGCGGAGTAAATGTTTTTTAATGCCGAAAACGACCGTTCGACATCTAGCGATGTTATATTTCCATATTTTAAATAATCTTTGAAACAACTTAATGCATCTTCACACGCACCTTCACAAATTTGTCTTAATATAAGAAAATCGGAGTCTTTCTCTAAAACACTTTCACATTTTCGTATTACACACCAATTTGTTTCGCCTTCTACCGCGCATACGTACGTGAACATCATTCACAATTTGAACAAAATCCACTAGCGACATCGAAACATTTTGTAATTTTTCCATTCCCTCCGCTAGTCCGAAGTAATTGTTGTGAATAGTTTGTAAATCTCTTTTAACTTGATTATCTTGAAATATTTCCTGGCTTTTCTTGATTGCTGCAGCTTCTGTCGGATTGAATTTTAAAACTACTTTCTTTACTCGATCAAAATATTTGTTGTAGTAAAACGCAGCCTGCAACCATGTTCCCCAACGTGGAACAATCGGCTGACGTGGTTCAGGTAAATCAGTACACAGTTTGTGAAATAGTCGGGTACGTTTCGGGGACTTTAGAAACACTGCCTTTGTACTAGCAGTCGTTGCATTTACTAGTGGAAAACATGTATGAATCGTTTGTGCCGCAAGATTTAGAGTATGAATTTTACACGTTTCATGTAAGAAGTTACCACTGTGTTCTTTAAGAGATCGGCGCAAAGAACGCATGTTTGCGGCACCATCACTCATAAACATTAAAAGTTGCTTAGTTGAAACTTCAAATTTGTTCAATGAGTTCAACACCGCCTTTAAAATCTCATCGGCAGTACAATTTATAACTCTTTTGGAAGCAAATAAGAAAGAGGATGACGGTGTGGTTCCATTGTACGTACCGTTACATTAACCACAGAATGTTTTTGACGATCTGTTGTTTCGTCCACACACAACCACAGTTTTTTATTTTTCAATTCCGTTTTCATGTTCACGAGCAAATGGCACTACATTTCATATCGATGTCCGACTAGGTAATTTACAGTCCGCATATTTATTCCAGAAGGAGACAAATGCTTCTTTGTCTAGTAAGTGAAACGATAGATTACATAAAATAAGAGTAACACATAAATCAAATGTAAATTTTTCTTGGTCTCGTATGCCACTTTTTGCAACTAGACATTGAATTTTAGCGCCATCAAAAATTAAGTCCGGCATGTCCACTATAAAGTTTTTAACTGTGTCTGCCGTTGGTCGTTTTCGCGACGTACCTAACTGCGATATTTTTAAAGCAAACATAAGCGTACAATTACGAAATAAGTTACGACAGCCTACATATAACAGAACTACTCGCATACAGCATCGATTTAGTACTGACGCTGTGAACGCGTGAAATAAATAATGGCCGACTCCGCACCACATATCTACTACACTGACTGTTACTGCTGTTTGCCCAGACCACTAATTAGTCAACATGTTCCACTCTCAGTTATTCATATTTCAGTACAATTATTCGAAAAATATAACTTTCAAACACAATGTCAAAATAAAATTGAATACATATTCCATTATTATAATAAATGCTCGAAAACAACCATTTTGTTCCATGCATACTGTTACTCTTCATTAATTCCTGATGAGCATCACGTTGATTAGATCTTGCAGCCAGTTCTTTGAAGATTCTTCTTATTCTGTCAATTATGTCATCTTTTGTACCAACCGAATCTCTGTATACAACGTTTTTAATGTAACCCCACAAGAAAAAATCTAGGGAGGTTAAATCTGGAGATCGTGGTGGATACTTAAAGGACCATTTCTAGTGACCCATCGATTGTCAAACATTTCAGTAAAAATAGTCGATATACTGTAGCCTGTAAGCCGCGTCCATTTGATACCATGTATTGCGCGCTTCTTCTTCCAGTCGAAGACGTAATGATTCGCGGACAACGTTATGTAAAATGTCATAACATAATCCATTTAAATTGTATTCATAAAAGTAAGCAGAGAGAATTCTATTGTTCTTCAAAGCGCAGAATATACGTTAGCACTCCAAGAATGTTGAAAATTTCGTTCTCTTACCACGTGCAGGTTTTCTGAAGCCCAAAAATGAAAATGTTTACAGTTATGCGTTCCGTTTTTGCAAAATTTCGCTTCATCGCCACAAATAATATCCAAAAATGCATCATCTTCTCGTGTTCGAACCAAAAACCATTCACAGAATTCTCTTCGACGTTTAATGTCCGTAAATCTTATATTTTTGTTTTACCAAAATTCTATGAATTGTTTTGGATGATGTTCTAAACGCTTGTTCTGCATCATGGATCGAATTAGTCGGGTATGCAGTAAAATAACCCAATACCGTAGTTTCTGAATGCTCGTCATCTACTAGAGGTCTGGTTCTTTTTGGTGTTTTCGTAAACGAACCAAAATACTTACAGTTTTTTAATGCTTCGAGTAGGTTTCGGTATATCAGGATATCTCTCCATGAAAATTCGGCACGTTCTATCGATAATGCTATTGCATTCGTGGTAAATTATGATTAAATTTAAATAGTTTTCGTTTGAAAATCCTAAGCGAAACATTTTCGTTAAAGAAATACGAATAAGAAATACGTGCAATTATGAATAATTGTACTACAACTGTGTTTATTACTGTTGACAGCTGCCTTCAATTATTTGGCCAAGGCAAACTGAAACTGATATTAAACAGTGCGATATTTAAGATGAGGGAGGTTTTTACAAAATATCTCCTAAACTATTAACTTTAGCAATAGCACTTGCTATACATTTTTGCTTTATTTTTTGACGTACAATCTAATACCGCTTAAAAAATTAGGAGTTGCTATTTTAAAAAACAGAGATTTCTCAGTTTAAATATCTTTGATATTATCCCCTCCCTACTGGCACACTCTGTATAATTTAGCAAATTTATCTATGACTATGGAAACATCGTTTCATGAACATTACCAGAAAGCAGAATAATCTTTTTGGCGTATTACAATTTGTAAGTTATTTTAAAACCTGTGATGCACCACATTTGTGAAACTTTTTCGAAAAGTTGCAATATCTCTTTAAGAATGAATTCTAGGGATAGGGTACGTTACATAAAATAATATTCAAATTTAACACAGAATTCAAATTTGACATAAAAATGGTAGTGTTTCATTTAAAATAGGGAAGTTGGCAACGTCCGATATAAGAGAGAGATACGGGCAGGTGAAAATATTTTGGCTGAGCTAGTTTTAAAGGATAATTTCTGTACGTAAATTTTCAAATTTCTATTTGACTCTCTTCCCCATATACTTTTAATCGACGTTCATCGTGACATACCCTGTATATTGTTACTTAACTGAGACTATTTTACCTAACTTTTGACATAGTAAAGAGATTTATTTTGTCTTAAGAACACTTCAAAACATAATTTTTACATTTTTAACATGAAGTACCTTTTCCAACTTACCTGGTTTAGTTTACTCCAATTTACCTTGACAGGAAATTTTCTGTCGAATCTAGCTTTTCTCTGTACCAAAATGGACGGATACCATTACGTCAAAGGAATTTTAACGAATTATAGATTGTAGTTTTTAAAACACTATCCATTTATACTTTGTTTTGTAAATTTAATCATTTAAACAAAACTCAGGACGTGGGCCAAGGATCAATACTAGGCACATCTCTTTACAAAGTTTAACTAACGATCTCAGTTTCCTCCTAAGATCATTTGATGATATTGACTTGAATATGTATGCGGATGACACTAGTGTACTTTTGATGAATTAAAGTATAAAATCTTCCACACGGCGAGTGACTGAACTAAACGAAAGTAATAAAATTATGGTCCTATAAAAACAACTTGAAACTGAATGCTGATAAGACTCAACTAGTAGCTTTTCAACTAAGAGACCGAGGTTTTGAACACACCATCAGACATCATTCAACCCTTACTACCCAAATAATTTTCGACTATAGTTTAAGTTTTGAAGCTGTGGCAGGAGCGAGAAGCTTTAATGCTTTTCTCTTCTCATATTGTTTTTGCCGGTTGTGATTCCATCAATACCAGGAGCTATTTATTAGCATTAATCTAAGCACTTTTTTCATGTGTACTTCTATATTAAGTTCACTTTTATTTGAACATTATTCTGTAGATAACCTCTACTTTAGCCTTTTTAAAATCGCAAGCAATGTGAATAATTTATTGCATTATGTCGTACTGTTTTAAACAAGGTAAGCACAATTAATAATGTGCATATAAATAATATGCATTTCAAGAGTTCTAAGATTGATTTATGAACAATACCTACACGCTTTCTGGAATTAAGAAAACTATTTACCATCCTTAAGAAAATATTGTTTTATGTTGTAACGGCCATTTAGAAGAATCGCTTTCTTCGCATTTTCTGCAAGATTTTCTTAAATCAAGTTAACAAATGTCTTAAACAAAGAAATACAACTATTTCATTACAAGTATATACTTCTCTTAAACAGAGAAAGAAACGATAAGAAAATATTTCTTTTGATTTAAAACAGTTGTTGTATTGCGGATAATTGACTTAAATTAAGGCGGACAGCTTTGATACAAGTAAACGTTTCTGTGTGTTCTATTGTAATTTTTGAGTCATCATTAACAGCAGGAAACCTTTATGGTCTACTGAAAATGATCCTGTTGGCATTTTTTTCTGTATTCTCATAATATTTTTGTTCATTGTATTTATTATTTGTCAATAAATATTATTTAATTGTGTAAAATTTCAATCAGTAATAGTGTATTTAACAATCCATAAACTAACACGTATTAGACAATAATTTGTTGACCAACTAATGTTTTAGGTTCAGAAATTCCTATAGTTTTAATGGAATTTCCGAAAGAAGCATGTAATTCTGGATCGATTTCGAGATTTTCTTCGTCACAATTTTATAATTGTTAGAGCAGTTTATGACGTTGCTACAATTTTTTGGTCATTAGTTGGACTAGTTGGTTAAATGCTTAATTACTTTGCTGTGATGTATGACGTATGTCTCAAAATATTAATACAGTCTTATCAGAGGCGGATTACCCGTAAGACAAACTAGGCACGTGCCTAGGGGCCCCGGACCTCAAGGGGCCCCCGGCTCATTTAAGGTTATATACCTAATATAGATTTATTTCTACAATAAAATTATTTAGGTAAGTACAAATTTCAAAAGCCTAATAATTTTCTTAGGCCCCCTCCTGGATTTTCGAAAATAAGCGTATTTTATCAGTTATTTTTTAAAATTCTAACTGCTCTTAAATTTTTTTTGAAGAAAAAGTAGTTAACGAATTACTGGCTCATTATTAACTTATTTTGTATTTAATAGTAAAAAGTTTATTCCAAATAATTATAAACTATAATAACTATAAAACGCTATTCCAAATACTTATAAACTATAAATAATTCTAACTACAGTATTCACTATCCCAAATAGTTATAAAAATTTTATTATTTCGTAATCGAAAAGCAAACAATTTCAAAAATTTTGTAACAGGGAAGTCTAAAAGTCGAGCGCAGTATCTCGAATAGCGTGGAACAGTGTGGAAATTTCCAGTGTCGTCTCGATCGATTTTGTCCGCGTATATTTAAGTGCGACGCGCTGCTCTCCGCTCAGTCTACGCACGACAGCGATATACGCTAGAAAGCAGATATTAGTAAGCTACCGAACCGCTCGATATTCAGTGATCGTGAAATATTACTCTGACTTCTACACTTCAACTTTATTTCCAAATTTAACAATAAGACACGTGGATTTATAAAGGTAAGTTTTATTACTATTACTAAACAGTAAACTTATTTAAATACCTACTCAAGCACAAAATAAACTGACTTAGTTTGAGTTTGAGAGCTGTGTCCATTAGAGGCCAAGCTTTGCAATTTTAGTAACCGAATAAATGACGTCCTAATACATGCTGAAATCGTGGCCTTAAAATTTACTTTTCAAACTGCAAAACCTTATGCTGTTCTGTTAATTAAATTTATAATATTATTACTTTTTACAGAAATGAAACGCCATTATCTCAGTGGAGCAGAAAAAAGAAAATTGCATGAAAAAAAAGTGAAAGAATCTGCTAAAGGACAGACACCTTTATTGGGATTTTTTGAAAAAGAAAATACGCCTTTAGCAGCTTCAGATGTTGAAACGGGGTCACCAACCGAACACGAAGATTGATTCATGTCGACATGGACCCATATCTAATGATTCTGGCAGCGATAAGCAAGAACCAACAACATCCTACAGTAAATACGAAATATTTAGTAATGTGCTTGCTGAATGGAGTTTTACGATATTTGATCGAAAAAGGTAATTTTTAACAAAACATTGATTTTGAAGATAAGGAAATGATTAAAGCTACCTTACAAGTTGGCGGATCGACGCAAAGATTTATTTCAAAATCAATGTTTAAGCGCAAAATGTTAACTGGTGAAGAAGTAGATCGTTTTTGGGTAATATTTTCGCCGAAAACAAATAAAGTTTACTGCGGACCCTGTAAGTTATTTGCTTGAAGAAAATCAGGATCAATTTACCGCAGGTTTCAATGACTGGAAAAATGCCACAGCGAGAGTTGTATCTCATGAAAATGGTGCTTCTCATACCAAGGCGTGTTTTAACTGGATGGCTAGATAAAAAAAAAAACAGGGCTTGGAAACAGATTTCTCAAAAGCATACGAAAATGAATGCGAATACTGGCAAAAGGTTTTACAAAGAATTATTGATATAATTTTTTTGTGTCAACGTAGACTTCCATTAAGAAGCAAAGGTGAAATTTTTGGATGAGATCATATTGAAAAAACTAAAAATATTGGACGGGACAAAATATCTTATCTGTCTTCGACAATTTGCGATGAATTTATTCAATTATTAGGCGATCATGTTACTAATTTAATTTTACAAGAAGTAAAAGAATCAAAATATTTTGGAATAATAGTTGATTCTACACCTGATTTGCAACATGTTGATCAACTTACTTTTGTAATTAGATAAGTGAATTCACAAACATTTGAAGTGTCAGAAAGTTTTTTAAAATTTTTGCCTCTAAAAAATTGCCATTCGCAAAGTTACAACAATGCGGCTAATATGTCTGGAAAATATCAAGGTGTCCAAAGTAAGATAAAAGAAATAAACAAATTTGCAGAATTTATACGGTGTAGTGCTCATTCTCTGAATCTTGTTGGACAGACAGCAGCTAGTGTGTGTAGAAGCTATATCTTTTTTTGGGATTGTACAAATATTGTACAATTTCTTGTCAAGTTCCACGTACAGGTGAAATTTGTTAAAAGAAGAAATTAATACAAGAATTTCGTTTAATTCTAATGCAAATGAAAGAATTTTTGTGATGAAATCTCTGTCTGACACAAGATGGTCAACGAGATATGATGCCTTAAAATCATTAAAACAAAATTATCATTAAATTTTAATAAATTTAAAAAAATGATCTCAAGATACTGACCAAAGTTACAGTACACGAAATGAAGCAACAAATATTATGAATAAACTATGTGAATTTGAAACATATATCCTTAGTTTATTTTGGTACGATGTTTTAGAGAGAACAAACAAAGTAAATTTGACATTTCAAAAAGAAGGTCTTATTTTAAAAGAAGTTGTAGATCAAATTACCTCTTTAACAGGATACCTGAAAACTGTTCGTGAAAATTTTGACTAGTATGAAGAAGAAGCGAAACTTATTTTGAAGGTTTCGACTAAATTTGGGTTTGAAGATTCTTGTAAAAAAGAAAATACACGCCAAATTAAGAAAAAAGTATTCCACGGTGATTCCTCCTATTCAGAAAACTTTTTCCAAAACAAAAATTTAGAGTAGTGGTATTTTTAGTAATATGTGATAGCATAATTTCTGAAATAGAAAGAAGATCTTGTTATAAAGAATTGCAAGTATATTTTTCGTTTATTTTCGATTATGAAAAGACAAATTTTAATGACAAACGATCCGCAGCTCAACGGCATCTTAAAAAATATACGTTAGATTTGGAAGGTGAATTAGAAAACGAAATAATACATTTTCATGAACATCTGACAATAAATGAACAGAGCTTAAAAAATTGCCAAGAAACATTAAAAAGTGTTAAAGAAGTATTAAAGTCAAACCTCTATCTTAATGTAGCTATAGCATTTAGAATATATTTAACTTTAGCTTACGGAGTTTGTGAAGGAGAAAGAACATTTTCAAAACTGACGGTAATAAAAAACCAAAAAAGAAGCGTCATGAATCAAAATCGGCTAAATGCTTATTATGCATAGAACATGAATTCGTAAAAAAAATTGATTTTAAAGAAATTGTGCAAAAATTTGCTGCTTCTAAAGTCCGCAAAGTTAATCTGCTATAGAGCCCTAATGTGGAGACTTCATTAAAAATTCTTATTAAGAATAAAAAATTATTTATTTTAATTTTTACTAGGTTTTACAGATATTACATATTTATAAAACAAGGTTTTTATTAGGAATGTAAAATTTATAATATTTTTATTGAAAATAAATTTGTTTACAATTTTTTTGTTTATTGTTATATTATTAAACATTATTTGCAAATATATGTTTTTATTAAAAATTAAAATTTTCATTTTACCTACTTGTTTACACATTTTTGAAATTACTTTTTACAATTTGCAATAAAAGATGGAGGGGGGCCCATTATTGCTTGTGCCTAAGGCCCCCGAAGGCTCTTAATCCGCCACCGAGTCTTATTCGCTTTTAAAATAATTTAAGGTAGTAAAACAGGGAGTACACTAGTGTGTAAACATTTTCTAGCGAATGCTTATTAGTGGATGTAAATTTGAATCACGTAGTACATCTATGATTAATTTTGAATTGTCTATTATGAAATATTGAATCAATTAATTGCTAAATTACCAACAAAATGGTATAAATTATCTGTTGAACTGTTTCAGTGTTATTGAATGTTTTTAGTGCTTATCATTTTTCTACACTAATATCTACAGAACGCAACTATTATTTCTAGTGACGCCGATGGCATCACCTCCTATACCTGGTAAATCCAGTATTAAATGACTTAAACACTACTACTGTTGATCCTACGCAGTACAGTCTTAGTTGTGTAGCATTGAGCGAAGAGTAAATAATAACGCATTATGTTATCCCAATACCGTGATATTATAATTTATTTATTTCTATTGTATTTCTCAACATCAGTTAATTGTCAAAAAACAGGTAAGAGAATTATCTTCTAATTAGCGGTTTCTATTTTAGTCGTAGTTGTTTTGTATCCATCCATACGTTACTCTTTCTTGTTTCGAAAATACGCTGTTTTGGCGGGTTGAACAAAAACAAACAAATAAATTGCTTGTTCTTATTAGTTTTGTTTCAGCTATTTGTTCTCCGAAATAGATTTCTTTTGTACATATTACACATTTTTCTCTAGGCTATAATTTTTTTCAATAAAATATTTTATACAGATATCAAAGCAGAAAGATACCCAACTCCTTGTCAAACTAGTTTCTAGATATATTTTTATATTGTTTCGTTTTTGCAGCAATATTTATCAAGCAAAATGTCACAAAGAACTTAATATAAACAAATTTCTTTTTTAATTTCATTCGTCATTGTAGTTTTTTCTCCATTATTAGTTTTTCTTCTAGAATAAAAACCACATAAAAGCTCCTTATTTACTTTATAACGCATAAGCGTTAGTCATACTTTGCTTTATAAACCTCAGTAGTCGTTTAATTTATTAGCTAAACGAGCTAAATGCAAATTGATTTTCGCATCGCTTGTTCAGTTTTAATTCACCGGTTTTTAAACAATCATTAAAAATAGATCTAATAGGGGATTCGGAATCCATATTTGGTTCCGACTGACGTTATATGATAACGATCTTAGGAATGAATGGCAAAGTAAATACGGTAATACAATTTATATCGAAGTTTCTTATTTCGTTCAAATAGTAAAATATTAACAGCGTGTTATTAATAAAATAATACAGCATAAAATGCATGTATAGTCACATTTTCTTTTAGAAAATTGCAAATCATTTTTCAAATTAACTAGTCGATTTTTGAATCAACTAAAAAATATCTACCTAAAACAATTTTTAACAACGAAAATATACTTGAATAAAGAAATAATTTTATGCAGGTTTGCTTTGATTAGAATAAGTCAAAAATAACTTTGAAAAGGTTATAGGTACTATAATGTTGAAAATTAATAAATTGGTATGAAATAAAGAAACAGAGAACTTTGTCTTTTGACATCTTAAAAAAATTAAAAAATAATGCCATATTTTTTAATTTTCTAAGAAAAGGGGGATCAGTTTTAACAGTTAACAAAAGTTAGGTGACTTTTCGTATGCATATAATTTGATATCTTAATAAATTATACGTTTTACACTATTGAAAATCGAGAGCAAATTAGAATCCCCAGTTTCCAGTGGATACCAAGATGGAACACTAGCTACACCCTTATTTTCAAAGTGGGTATTTCTTGAAAACCATCAACCCCGTTTCAAAATTAAAAGTATTGAAAAGATCTTTTAAAATCCAGCTTTTGGGGGATTTAGAGCTTTTACATTGGTGAAGAATTTTCGATAATCCTAAGCACCTATTTGAAACATCAAATCCACAATTAACAAATCCCTATTTCCATTAAACTGTAACCTTTTGGCATTTCTAGTTAACAAACATTGTACGGTAAAAAGTTCTGGTGCTAGCGGTGTATGTAAAGTGGATAAAAGTTGCCCAAAGGCAAAAGCTGACGCAGAAAAAGGCATACCGCCGACGATTTGTGAAATATTAGTCAGTTCGATTTACGTAGTTTGTTGTGAAGGTAAGTCTAACGCTTTCAATATTCCGACGCTTATGAATGGAACCGCTTACCTAAAACCTAATAACAACCAGTCCTACAATACCTCATTTAATGGGCTACTAATTTTCTAGTTACTATTAAGCTTGGTTTTTCATTCATACACATAATATATTATTATAATATAATTCTCATATTTTCTGTTAGCATCTTTAATATAGTACGTTGGCCTTACTAATTGTAGGCAAAAACGACATGTAAATCAAGTTAGTGTGACGACGGCCTAAGATTGAATAAACGGGTTTTGATTAATCATCGCCTTTTGTTACCGAACATGGAAATATTTTGCGGGTTTTCTGTTAAATAAAACTCGCAATATTGACACAGGATGATTTGTAATCAATAAATTTACAGGTGCCCAAGTTACTAATATCCAAGCAAATGAAAACTCGTTTGTTGATGCTGACCGCAATGAAAGGCCCATTGTTTTTGAAAATGATAACATCCGACTATCATTAAGTGAAACAAGTAAGTTTACAGTAGCATTTTTTTACTATTATGTAATCGTTCAAACGATTAGAGGCTGGTAACCTAAAGATAATTCCTCTGGTAGTTATTTTTAGGTTTATCTGAGGTTGAAAATACTAAGCATAAAATTTTTCTTTATCCACCTAAACACATTTTTACTATTTCAAGGTTAATTAAAGCAGTCTATTTAATAAAACTATAGTAAAAATATCCGCTTATATAGGTAACAATTTCTAATTCATCCACCTTACGACCAGAAAATTCACGATAAATAATTTCTATCACGCAAATTCAGTTTTGGTAACTTGCGGTTCACGTTGCAATTCAAATACATTGTCTTATAAAAGTACGTTTGAAAGTTTTCACGATTAAACAATCAAAAACGTAAACAGTAATCAACATATTCTCGGAAATAGTATATTTAAATAATACTGGCATTTCAATGACAATGATACACGGTATATTCAAGGATACACCGTTACAGCATTGTTCTAAATAGAAATGCAAAATTAACCAGTGGCGTATCATGTAGAAACGATTTTTTTTAACACTAGAACCGCCGATAATTCCTCATACCTCGAACTGCTGCCCCGGTCAAATTGACCGGTGTTTAAAACTCAATTTTGTTTCGATTGTTTTTATTAATTAACATAATTTGTTTGCATAGAAGTGTATATTTATTCACAAAATATAAAAATAACATCCAACTTTCGTATTTTAAATATCGTTACAATTTTTGCAATAAGTTACTTTAAATCCACATTTTCCACATATGTTCTTGTTACAGTTCTTACATCTATCGTAAGTCTTATTTTGACATTTCTTTTCGTGACATGTACGTCTTTTGCGAGATTGCTTATCTGTCTTTGATCCAGCCTGTAAGTTCTTGTTGCATTTTTGATTCGATTGGCTTGATACACTGTGAAAGTGCAAACATTTTCTTTACTTGTGAATAAAACAGTTTCATATAAAGAACCTTTGCTTTTTTTGATTACTTCGAGATTTTCTTTTCTCGACCTGTTCACAGTTCCAACAATCGTGGTGTTTAGTTTTGCTAATTTCTTTGCAAGTTCTAAACTGGTAAAAGAATTGTCTGTTGTCACATTTCTTCCTTTCTTGGTGTAAGGCTCTAATAATTTTAGAACGACGTATTCACCAAGTGGTTGTCCTATTGGTCTCGAATCATCTTTTCCTAAATATGGGAAGGCATTCAACACATATTTAGCTTCAGTGTCAACAGCAAGCCAAAATTTAATGCCAAACTTATCCGGCTTATTGGACATATATTGCGTAAATCGATATCTTGCTTTTGTAGGAAAAAGTTGTTCGTCTATTATGTTTTCTCCGGGCACATAACAAATTTTGCAATTGTAAGCAAATTTTTGCCATATTTCAGAAACTAAAGCAAACTTGTCATGCTCCAATCTTTCTTCCCTTGTAGACTTGAGATCGAATCTGAGATATCGCATGACTTCTCTAAATTTGTTTCTAGACATCGTTTGACTAAAAAACGATATTCCCCACCACAAGGAATCTAATTCTAAGTGACTGGAACCCTGAGCACCACGTGAATATAGAATGGCAATAAAGGATTCTAGATCTCCTAAAGATAATTGTCAATCTTGACTGTCCAGTCTTCTAGCTTCAGCCTCGGTGTATTGTTTTTTGTGTCTCAGCATCGAGTCATCGATAAATAATCCCCAGAAACTACTCACATTTTCTGCAATTAATTTTTTTATTTTGCATAGCCTGATGACCCTGGATTGTCCCTGAATATATTGGGTTGGGTTTTTCTGCCTGCAGTAGGCTGACTCGCAGAAATTACTTTCCATTGGGAATTGTCTTTTAATTTGCAAACTGCACCAAGATTGAAAGAAAATCCTTTTTCTGTTGGTTTCTTTTGCTGGCGATTAGAACGAACAGACGTTTTCCTTCCTGCTTATCACTGGAACTAGCACTAGTCACTGCAACCGTTACATCACAAACTGTGTCATTGTCAGATTTATCACTATTTTGTTCCTCACTCGCAACAACTCGAGAACGAATTTCGTTTTCACTGTCCGTACTAACTGATTTAGGATCATTCTCGGAATTTCGAGTACGAACAAGTACTGACAAATAGGAACAAGCTCTGATCGGTTGATGCAGTTATATGCCTTGGTTTTGTATGTAATAAATGTTTGAAAATATGTATATATTTACATGCGGTACATGCCTAAATGTTCAGTTCTTTCAAATGTTGCAACCAAGAAAAAGAATTGACAAATAAAGTTTGTCAAAACATTTTTTTAACATACCGGTCAATTTGACCGGGGCGGCCGTTAAAGGTAAAATTTCCCAGAACACCGCTTAGAGTTCTACAAAATAGTCAAAATTTTGTGAGAACATTGCCAAACTAAATTTAGGAAAAGTCACATGATTTCAAGATCATATCAAAATTAATTCCGTTGAAAAAAAAACTTTAAAATTGAAAGACGGTCCAAATTGACCGGTGCGGCGGTTCTAGTGTTAAAAAATGTTATTAATTGTATTACAAATCCTTTCTTTAATTACATAGAATGCTTGGAATATAACAAAAATAATGTTGAACTTGTTGAGGTGATTCCGTTACTATTAGATCCTAGACCCAGTGGCGTTCTTATAACGAAATGCAATTTCGATGGCCTACCTTTAGTCGTTGGAGGTAAACCATCGCTACCAGGAGAATTTCCTTTCATGGTATTTAATTGAAACCTTATAATTTCCCATTTTTTTATTTTATTTCTTTAAACCAACAGGCTGTCCTGGGTTACAGCACCTCTGATGACAGCATACAATGGAATTGTGGCGGAACATTAATCAGCGATTTCTATGTAATGACAGCAGCACATTGCATAATCTCCAAATTGTATACCCATTTAAATTTTCACAATTTGTCAACCTCAATAAAATTGCCTTTTTAGCGGTCGGCCAGTTCTAATTCGTCTGGGCGAATTGGATCTTTCAAAAGATGATGATAATTCTCTACCGGAAGATTTTGGAGTCAACGATGTTAAAGTTCACCCAGACTACAATCCGATATCAAAAAATAACGACATCGGCTTAATAAAATTAAGCAAAAAAGTGAAATTCAGCGATTTCATCAGACCAGCATGTCTGTGGAATAAAGAAAAAATAGGACCATCTTCAGCGATTGCTACGGGGTGGGGTGCGACAGAAAACGGTGCTGATGTTGTTAATTTAAAGTACGAGATGTAATTTTGATAATTTTAGGAGGAAGCACAACAGATATCCTTCAAAAGGTAACCTTGAATCTCCTCGATATGTCAATTTGTGATAGAACTTACGGAAATATCAAATATTATAAGAACGGTTTGCCTAAAACAATGTTATGCGCTGGAGTTTTGAAAGGAGGAGAGGACACATGTCAAGTACATCGTCGTATTCTTTGATACCTATTTTTTAGTCATCTTTATACTTTTTTGCAGGGTGACTCAGGTGGTCCTTTGACAGTTACCAAAGAAGATAACCAATGTATATTCTACACAGTTGGTATTACATCTTTCGGTAGAATGTGTGCCCTTGAAAATACACCAGCAATCTATACTAGGGTGTCAGAATTTGTACCATGGCTAGAAAAGATTGTTTGGGAGTCTGAGTCGTAGGATTCCATTTCTATTATGTGAAACACGCCGTCTTTCATTTTATTTATATTTTTTACATTAGCTTTGTACAAATTAAGGAATATTATTAACGAATACACTTATATAACAAAAATTACTTCTTATACCTTCTTTTAAATCAATTTTGCTTCAATATACGTGCTTTAAAAGACCACTCTATATTTTTCGGTTATTTTGCAATGAATTAAATAAATAGCTTTATGGTATTTTTTATTTAAAGTATATATTCACAATTAATTATACGTAAAATACAACCTCATACAAAGAAGAGTAAGGAAACTTAATTATTTATGAACAACCGTTTTCCAAAAGTATACTAAAATACTGTCTGTGAATAAAGAAACATGCTTTGGTGTAAAAAATAATACTGTTCTAATAACTATCCTCATTTTTTTACATAAAAAATCATTATTTCTGTGATAACAAATTTAATGGAGGATAGGGATCTTTTGAAGAATAAACAACAGTGATTAAAGAAAATTGAACGTAATAAACAGTACTAAAATAAATAGACTGTAAATTTACTAAATAACAATCAATAAATTATTTAAGCTACAAAAATCTCTACTGAATACATTTAATAAAATATCACAACACAGTTTACGTTTTCTCGATTTTCCGGAATGTTTTTGTGACTAGAAGTTTAAGAAGACAATTAAGGCCATTCGTCTACTGAATCATCATGGATTGTATGCCATGTAAGTCCATCCCCAACGGGACCATGTGTTGATGGCAGTAAAATGTATCTTATCCAAGATCTAGATGATTTTGAGCATTTAAAACGAATTGTAGAATCTTTAGAATTGCAATAATTACCTCCCTTGGATAAGTCCTAAGAATATTCTCCAATTTTTACGACTGCCAAAGTTGTATGGGTTAACGTAGACTTTTCCAAGTTTGGCCAATCTCTCTGTTTCGGCTTTGTTTATGTTTGCTTCGATGCTGGTTTCTCCTTTGCCTATTAAGCGACCATGCCAAGATGCTAAACCACTTAAAGCTATGAAAACAGCTGAAAATAATGCCTAAATGAGTTTCACCGGTCTCTTAATTAGTGGAAGTGAAAAATACCGCAATTTATCAGCGCCATGTATGTTATAGCACCTTTTCTCCATGGGCTAACTAGTTCTATTGAATCGTTTAAATTATCTTCTAATACTGTATCCAAATATAAAATATCAGTCTGTTAAAATTAGATTGATGTAAGAAAATTGATACATTAATCATCTTCTTAAATTATGCATACCACAGGAACTATAGCTCCAGTTTTGTTGAACTTAACAGGATGTCCTTCTAATTCTGGATCTTCGTCCTCTGCAATGGCAAGCCATAAGTCGCGATATGCTAACTCGAAACCTGCCAATATTAAAAATAATACTCCAGCTACCATGTAGACCATGTATAAGAAAAAATAACGATGATTGTTGTAACCTACACAATTATTTAACCAAGCTAATGGGTTTTAAGGAAATTAAAATTTGTATAGGAAGAGTTAAAAGAGCTCCATGCTATGACATCAAAGGATACGACAATGGTGATCCATTTTTAGTATACATTTATTACAAACTGAGCAATGGTGTGTCCGTGGGGGTTTAGGTGCTATGCATTTTTTGCATATACTCACTGCTTCAGTGATTAATTCTCCCTGAAAAATAAGGTAGAACGTGGAAATTGATTTTGATCACTGGAGATTAGATGCTGAAATCATGTCTTACCTGTGGTGGATACCCAGGTGGTGTTACAATGGCCATATAGTAATGAAATGATATATTTAATAGCAACCAATTGCCTACTATCACTAGGATTATGCAAACAACTGAGTTCCTGTTCCACCAGTAGGGAAGACCAATGAGATAAGCAATTATAACGACAGATGCGGTAAGGGCGATTATAATAACGACGAAGAACTACAACATAAGCTTATTTTTACTAAGATCCTTTAACTTTTATTAAATATGATTCATTAGATTTTTTTTAATGAATACCTACTGGGCCAATGGCATTTGTAAAATTATCAACAAACCAGAACATGGGTTCCATGCATACATCAGCTGCATAATTCCTGTCCATGAAATGATTGTAAGATAACGACCTGACGAAGTAACAACATCTTTGGAAGTATAACTTGACAGCTTGGCTAGAATTCAAATGTAAATTACAAGGGGGCACCCCAATATCAAATTAATGGTACTCACTATATGGATTTGGGCAACTTATGTATTTTCCAATGTACAGTCACCATTATTTATGCTGTTTCAATGTCATAAAAGTAAAGAACACATTTTATTTGAACTAAAAGTTTTTTAGATGAATGAAATTAACCTACAAAATTCAGCTTTAATATCTAATCATTTTTGAATTGATCCTAATATGTTTATACGTGTATTTTTCGTTAGCATGTTGTTTTCAATAAAGTAACTTAATATTAAAGAGGAAAAGTAAGATGAAATAATACAAAAACGTGTTATAGTGTGCATACGCGTCACTTAGATTTTACTGTGCCTGCTTAAGTGGAAAATCAATAATTCATGCAGTTGGTACGGTTTTAAAATAACACGGTATATTACATGAGTGATTCGCTTTAATTTATTATGTTTCAAATAAATTTTACAAACGCCAGATTGACAGATACTGTAGAGTGAGGTTAATAATCTCGTCAACCACCAACATCCTCCGTCGATAAAAACTCACAACAGCGCCCTCTGCCTGATGCTAATAAACTATAAAACGATATCTTTTAAATTTTAAATGCGAGAATTCATTTCCTAACGTTTTAGAATCGTTTAATTTATAGCAATTCGAAAATTCTGCGGGTACTATCATGAAAGGAAAAATTTTAACATGGTGATTTCTTAGAATACCATTTCATAGTTGTGCAATCTGAAAGAAAACTTTAAACCGCAAAATTAGTGTATAGAATTATTACAAAAGTCACGGGAAACCAAATGACTTCCAATTCATTCTTTATTGACGGTGAAAACTTACTATTTTTCTCGGTAAATAACGTTATCTCTTCTTAAAATTTATTTACGACATAATTATTTTATTCTTCACAATTATAGGCTGTTATCGGTCCAAATTTGATTTAATTGTTTATATTTTTGTGGCTTATATGTTTGTTTATATAAATGTTATCGTTTTCGGATAAAATAGGCTAGAAATATTGATAAGTTATACACATATATATGTATGTATTACAATTATTTGTTTTTAATTTCTATTAGTATTATTTAGTCATATTTAAATTCCAAGAACTGTGTAAGGGTAATTCCTAAAGATTAATACATGTTTATCTTATTCTACGAATTGATAGTTATAACTTGTTCCCTTGAAATTTGTTAATTGAAATAAGAAATCAAAGAAATTGAGTAAAATCAATGCTACAACACGCGCTAAACTGCTTAACTTCTAATATTCAAAATTAAAAATTGTTTATATTCAAGTCTAAATAAATTCTGCAACAAGAGGATGGGATGTTAGTTTTTCCAAACTTTTTTTTAATTCCGGAAAAAAACCCCTGAAGAAGATTTTAGTATTCACCCACGCTACGTGAGGTGTATTTGTTACTCGTTTCATCGAAAACCAGTTTCCCTAAAGGTTAATTCAATGACAACAAAATTCCCATAAATAACTCTGTGATCTACTGGTTGCATATTGTACCATCCGTTGCTCTATTGAAGATATATCCGGTATTCTCTTCAAATAGTGTAGCAGTAATACAGGTTATAGATCATTGTAGATGTAGTAATAGGACAATTCTTTTATATACATATATAAACATATTCATATAATAATCTATGATTGATCCGGAATTTCCTATGACGAAGACGGTCATACTTTAAGTTAAATATACGAAAATCAATTTGATTCCGTTAGTTTTCGTGGTTAATATACTTTTTTTTTCGTAACAGGCGCACGCACGTTAGCCATCTACCATAACATAGTGTTTAAGATAATAAAGAGCAAATAAATAAAAGCAACTGACCTCATATGATCGGTCAGTGTTAATTTCGCACCGTTTGCGTTATGTTAGTGTAGAGACAAGTTTTTCTCAACATGTTTCGCTTGATATTTATAGGTAAGTTTCTTTAAATTTTCATTTTCATATCAATTATTTAATGACTATATTTCATTGATAAGGTTTTAAAGCCAATAAACATTCTTGTAAAAAACATAAAAATGTTATTCCTTATTTATAGCAATGTAATTGGCAATAAAAAGATGTTTCTTGGTAACATCGCAGTTTGACATTTCTTGCGATAAATCATCAACAACCGGTTAAATCTATTACATTTTTTTAAAAACGTGCATTTTTGAGAATTCTCTTGATGAAATATTCATAAAATGGACTCATTACCTACGACGTTATTTTTTTAGCTTACTTTTGGTCGATATTGTTCTTATATTACCATAAATTTCTTGGAATCGTCTCCGAAACTAAAGGAAAAAGTCCCCTGTGACGTAAGCGATCTAGAAAACCATGTAATTAATTACCTATTTCATAAAATTTGATCATTTTATCATTATAAAGTTTCAATGAAGTCCACTGCATCGTATTATTTTAGAAAAAATTTCATTTACCTAATATCTTATATTTTTCCTTTCTAGTATGCTTACAGATTATCATATCAATACAAGCAAATCTAGCAGCTCACAATGTTACACCGGAATACGATGATTTTGTGCCCTACAGCGCGGACCCTGTACCAGACGAATTCGATTGGAAATTATTACAGGTTAATACCCTTATCCACCAAAATGTTATTACGAATAATATCCTAATCCCTTTCAGAAATTCACCTCAGAGAGAGGATACAAAAATGTGATACTGTCACCTTTGAGTTTGAAATTAGTTATGGCGTTGTTATATGAGGGGTCCGGTGGCTTAACAGATAAGGAATTCAGAAATGTCCTCAAATTTCCAGAAGATAAAAGTGTGAATCGGAAGAAATATAATGAACTTTTAGATGTTCTCATTGTAAGTGTACTTGATCAAATTAAAAGCATTTAAATGCCAATGTATGTATTGATGAAATAGTTATTAATTTGTCCTTGTCGACAAAGGAGAATATGAGGAAAACCGAAATTTACATGCTAGCATCATAGAATTGTTAATTTCTCTTAAAATAAACATTAATGTTAATGACAACTCATGTCATATGTTAATGATGCGGTTAAACTTCCCAAACGTAAAAGTTCCTTTACCTGTACTCTTTTTTTTATTATTACAGGAAAAGAGACAAAGTTATATCATCAACTTAGGGACTAAATTGTACCTAGACTCCCATCTCACGGCTTTATCTACTTTCCAATCGAAAGCCCAAGAGTTTTACCATAGTGAGGTAATCAAAACAAATTTCTCCAACCCAATGGAAGCTAGTTACAGTATTAATTCATGGGTGGAAAACTTAACAAACGGTAGCATAAAATCTTTCGTCAACGCAGGTAAAAATTTAATCATAAAAATTTGAACAATCAATAACGAAAAAGAATTTTTCAACAGATGACGTCGAAAATGCAGTATTACTAATTGCTAACGCCATGTACTTCAAAGGGATGTGGTCCCTACCTTTTCCAAGAAATGAATCGTTCATTGGCGATTTTTACGCTTACGGCAATCAAGTTGTTCAAGTACCATATATGAAACAAACAGAGAAGTTTTATTATCATAATTCCAGGAGCTTAGACGCGCAAGTTTTGAGAATACCATACAAGGTAATGAACTCCCTAAATGTTCTACTATGGAATCACAATTTCGACTTTTTCTTTGCAGGGTAGAAAATTTGCTTTATACATAATTCTTCCCAATTCGATAAATGGCGTCTCGCACCTAATCAAGAACATAGATTTTAGGCAACTCACCATAAGCGTACGGTTTATGGATCTCAAACCGGTCGAGGTTATCTTGCCGAAGTTTAGGTTTGATTTTCAAACTAGGTATTCCCAGGTGTTACGCGAGGTAATAATTCAGAGAAAAGCGATTTGCAAAATCTAAATTTTGCATTTTTCAGTTCGGTTTCGATACGTTGTTCACAGGTCTCGCCAGTTTCCCCGGAATTATCCGAGATCAAGAAGGTCAGTTGGTGGTTACAGATATCCTTCAAAAGACCGGAATTGACGTTGATGAAGAAGGAAGCACAATATACACAACAACCCGTAAGTAACCTTTAAAATCTTCCACTTTCTCTGCAAATACTATAACCAAGTTTATTTCGCCAGAAATAACGATTGGTAACAAGTTTGGTGGTGAACCTGTTACACTATTCAATGCTTCGAGACCTTTCCTATTCTACGTACAAGAGGAAGTTACTAAAAATATTCTTTTTATGGGTAAAGTCGAGAATCCATTAGCTACAGATGCAATTCCTTTGCCTCCTAGATATGGTGACGATGGTAATCCAGTTGGTAGAGGTAAGTTTAAAATTGCGTAATTTAGTTTTATGGGCTTAGATTTTATTATTCCATGGCCTGAGCTCAATATATGTAAATTTCTAACATACAGATTTCCAAATCGAATTAATGAATACAGTTTCACCTTCGTATCTTTAACACACTACATACATACGTAATAATATATTAATCTCTCTTGTTGTTAATACCGAAATGAAATGTATTCAATTTGATTTATAAACCGGTTCAGTTTTATATTCCCTCCCATATCGATTGGAAATCATAAAATATGAAGTATGTGGGTAGTAAAGTAATTTTAAGATGATCTTTTCATAAATTAGGTTATAGAATACGTTAGAAAATAAGAAACCACAAACGCAAAGGGTTTTCCGGTTACTAAGCAAAGTTGCGTTATAATTTAAGGCACGTGGACTATTAGATCTATTTCTTTCCAGAGATATGACGTAAAATTGTCGTTATTGTATAAATGAATTGGAAAATACGTATTAATCCAATGAAATCGGAATTTATTAGTGCTGAAATCGTATAATAATCACACTTGAATTCGCTCTATTCTAAAAGGGGTTAACTCAAAATATACAAGAAATCTAATTCACGCAGGAATTTCTGCACCTCTAAAACTTACCACAGAACCTTCGTATATCGATGGTCAACACATTTGACGCACTATAATTTATATATACTTGAAACACGGGATTTCCAAGGTCGTTTATGTACAATCATTTCCAGTGGTTAGGCAGAAAACCAGTTAAATTACATCTTTCTGTCGATAACATTCAAAACAAATGAAGTGTGGTGCTATTCGAGTTAATCTTTGAACGATTTAAACAAAATGTGGTGGTTGTTGTTATTTTTTAGCGAAGGTAAAGTGAATCGATATAAATGTCGAGAAAGAACGATAATCTTTAAGTGCACTTTGATCTAATTAATTCGAAATCAGGTTCATAAAAGTGAATCACAATAAACAATGTGGATTTCAGAACCAGTTCTTCATGAGAAAAGAAATTATTTAACTATGACATGTAATTCTTTAATTGATATCGTTAGTTAATTACACCATTTCACTAGAAAGATGAGAATTTCTAAACGTACAGGTCTTTGTTGTAAAGTGAGGGAATCCCTATGCAACGTGACTAATTCCATTTAAATTCCTCACTTAGCTAATTGAAAAAGAATTAGCATAATATATTTTTATTTTCCAACAGTACCAGTAAGTGCACCAGCGCATTATCCTCCATTCACTAACAACGACGCAGGTTCCCAATTTGAATTCGAACTTTTAAAGGTGCGTTAACATTTTGAAGTGTGTATGCAATTAACCGCGAAAATATTATCGTTTTCATAGAATTCGATTGGGACATCAAAAAATGTCTTCCTATCACCGTCAAGTGTGAAAGTTTCATTGGGAATGTTAGCTGAAGCTGCCTCAGGACCTACTGCAAATGAAATATACAGGGCGATACAGTTGCCGCGTTCACAGAAGAATGTAGTTCTTCAAAATTTAGTTAGCGAATTAAATGTAAGTGAATATAAGTGAATTTTGTTACAGTATTGTTATTTATTGTTATTTAGGAGAGACAATCAAGTTCAGTATTGGAATTCCAAAATGTTCTTTTTGTTTCCGACAAAGAGAGACTTAATCAGAACTATCGTAGTACCGTTGAGAACTATTTTAGGGCACATGTTAAACAATTGAATTATCAAGATAGGAATGCAGCTGCATCTACAATAAATAACTTCGTTAATAATGCTACAAGAGGTCTCATCCCAACAATTTTATCTGCAGGTAATATACAATTTTTTTTAAGTTTTACGAAATACACAAAATTTATTTTTCAGATGAAATAGATCCACATAGCCAAGTGATCTTAACCAACGCTTTGTTTTTCAAGGCAACTTGGGATACGGTTTTCGAAAAAAAATGGACCAAAATGACGTGCTTCCATTCCGCGAAGGGTTGCATCACTGTTCCTCTAATGCAGTTGATCGAAACCTTTGGATATCTTGAAACACCAAACGCCCAAATTGTGCAGATTAATTACTCAGTAGATTCTACTTCATTTAGTTATATTTTCATTGAGTTAATCGCTTTTTCTTTTAGGGTGACACGCGTGCTATGCTTATAGTGCTTCCGAAGCTGCACAATGGTCTTTTGGCAGCTTTACAAGATGTGGAATCCTATAGAAGCTTTGCTAATCTAGTGGCCTCTTTAAACAAGAGCGAAGTTGAATTACTTTTACCTAGATTTGAGATCAATTATGGGGTGGATTTAGTTCGAACCTTAGAAAAGGTAAATAATACAGTATTCTTATCCTTTCGTTAATATATCATTTCTTTTTCTTGTTTTCAGATGGAAATCAGACAAGTTTTCAGCTCAACTTCAAACTTAGATGGTTTACTTGATAACGGCAAATTAAGCCTTGTAGATTCTTTCGTCCACAAAGCCAAAATCCAAGTGAATGAAGAAGGCACGAAAGCATCAGCTGTTTCGTTAGTATCGGTAATTCCTCTGATGGGAACGTCGACTCCCAAAGTCAGAGCAGATCATCCCTTCGCTTTCTTCATTTTCAACACCCACACTAAAACCATCCTTTTCGAGGGGATACTGAACGAGCCCGAAGCGAGCTCTCACCCGGAAACCAAGACTGGACACGTTTTAACGCATCCACAACCCATTCACAATAGGTTACCTATAATTATAGATAATCAGCGTGATGTCCTTCGCGTAGATAACGCGAATAGATTTTAGGATGTAAGTTTTATGATTATATTAACAAAATATTTTTTTTATATATACGAATAGCAATAAAATGCGTTTTATACAATTGACTTTGGAGACCGTATTTTTTTCTATTGTTTATGTAATTGTAAACATTTGTTTCAGTAGACCGTAATAGGCAATATTAAGTTAAGACAACAGTAATGATTGAAGAGAAATATGACGTTAAGAATAAAAATGGTTGTATTTAATAAAAAAATTGAATTAAGTTAATTAATGATCGATAAGAAATAACCTTTCAGGATTATATGCAGGTGCTTAATTAATCAATAATTAGGATAAATTTAACTTTCTATTGTTGTTCATTTAACAAATATATTTTAACAAAATTGTAAATGTTGATCGAACGATAATTATAATTAAAGCTGGCCACGAGCGGTACCGCGCAGTAGCGTAGAGTCGACCAGGCCTCGCGTTCCACTAGTTATTCTGCTAATAGAGATGTTTGCTGCCGCAAATAATTTCGCTCATCTTTTAAATAAAAATTAAATAACACGTGCTCAAGCACTTACCATTTTAAGAGTCCTCCGTGAAATCACAAAGTGAATGTCTGTTAAATATCTGCAACATTAGATATGTTTCAACAGTTGTTTCGGCAAAACTAGTACGGCATGAGGAAAAAATGCGTTTATATGCAGAGAACGAACGTTCTACATCTAGTGACGTAATATTTGGGTAAGTAAAATAATCTTTCAAATAACTTAACGATTCTGTTGACGCACCTTCACAAATATGTCTTAATATGCCAAAATCAGAATTTTTCTCAAAAATACTTTCAAATTTTTCTAGAACAGAAACATTTTTTGCGTCTTCAATCGCGCATAGCTGTGCGTGAACATGTTGCACTATTTGTAGAGATTCTTCTAACGGCACAGCAGGATTTTGTAATTTTTCTATTGCATCTGCTAGCTCGAAGTAATTGTCGTGAATGATTTTTAAATCCATTTTAACCTATCTTGAAATTTCGACTGGCTTTTCTGGATAGCGTCAGCTTCCTTTGTATCGAATTGTAAAACCACGTTCTTAATATTGTCAAAATATTTATGATAATAAAACGCGGCCTGCAACCATGTTCCCCAACGAGTTAGAATAGGTTCTAGTGGCTCTGGTATACGGGGGCACAGGCTGTGAAATTCGCGAATACGTTTCGGTGATTTGACAAATACTGCTTTGGTATGCGCTATTAAAGCGTCTACCTCAGGATAACATTTTCTAATACTATCCGCCACAAGATTGAGAGCATGAATTTTACACGTAATGTGTAACAAATTAGTAGAATGCTTTTTAAGAGACTGGCCTACAGAAAGCATGTTTGCAGCACCATCAACCACTAACATCAAGAGTTGGTTTGTTGAAAGTTCAAATTTGTCCAATGTATTTAACACTAATTTTGAAATTACTTCGGCAGTACACTGTTGTATTCGTTTGGAGACTAATAGAATTGAAGGTGCCGATTGATGAGGTTCCAATTTGCGTGCCATTACATTAAGAACAGAATGTTTCTTCCGATCTGTTGTTTCGTCGACACATAACCACAATTTTTGATCTTTCAACTCCGATTTTATTTTTTGTTCAATATGTTCGTGCGCAGATGGCACAATTCTTCGTAACGATGTTCGACTTGGTAATTTGCACTCCGAATAGTTATTCCAAAAGCAGATAAATGGTTCCTTGTCTAGTAAATTAAACGGTATATTACATGCGATAAACGTAACGCATAAATTAAATATAAATTTTTCATTGTCTCGTGCGCAATTTCTTTTTGAGACATGCTTTTCACTATTTACGTGTCGTAGACAATGTTGTCTGGACCAACACATTAACGGGATTTTACAGATTACACATTTAATTTTAGCACCTTCATATATTAAGTCTGGAATTTCTGCAATAAATTTTCGAAGTTTGTCCGACCGCGGTCGTTTTGCTGACGAAATCATAATTTTTCTAGGACAGATAAACAATTGCGCAAATGACCGGCAGCGAAAATGTCCGTACTGCTCCGCAGACGAAGTAATACTACCGTTCCTCTCGGTCCGAACTGATTCTACGCCGATGCGCGGTACCGCTCCTGGCCAGCGTTAATTATAATGGACTGATTTTCCTACAATGTTCTAATTAAAACACAGTAATTAATTCAATTCATAAATTTATTAATACTAAACAATAAATCACAGATAAATAGAGAGATAGCTTTAGCAATTAAAATAAATAGTCTAACCCTATTATGCGAGTCTTAAGTTTTTTTAATTTAAATATATATATAAAAAAAGAAAATAGAAATATCATTCAACAGCCATACAAGTTCAATTAAATCTAGATTACGTTTTAAAATTACAAAAATAATCTCAAAAATCAAATGCTAATATCACATCATCAACAATTTTGCTATTACGGAAGTTAACGCCATTAAACATTCAAGCAACGCAAGCTTTTGACTTGTAAACTTGCACTGAATTGGAAGCCATTTGTTCTTTGTTCATTTCTTCTATTTAGGTTGGTGTTGCTTAGCGAAGAACTGATTTTTTTGAATACTACGCATTCTTTCCCGTCACCCATCAATGTTCTAAGGCACATTTTTCTATCGCGAATCTTTTTGACGACAGCAGCTTCCAAATTGAAAAGGTGAGAGTCTTCCTCATCAGGGCAATATGTTCTCATAAAATCGGCCAATCTTAATAAATATTCAACGTTGTACCCGCAGATGCCTTTAGTTTCGATGATCTCGGTAGCGATATTGGAGATTGACGCATCTCCTAACCATAACGAATTGGTAGGTGTTGCTATGTATAAAAGAATATTTTTAATTGGTGCACCTTTGGAAGGGTAAAATGTCGTGAAGATTGTGTCGTATCCACCTAATTTGACCTCCCTTTGAGAGAGATAGGAAATAGCTGTCTCACCACTAATAGCAAATGCTATTCCATAAACCGTACACTGAAATAATACAAAAAAAAATAATTTTTGCGTTTCATTGATTAAAATAATTAAAACAAAAGATATTTAAGGTAAACTCAAATAATCCCAAAAACATGAAAGGAGAATGCATTGACCTTAAAAATATTTTTAGATTTCCGAGGTTGCATTTTATTTATTATTCAGGAGGTTTAATTTAATTTAAAATGCGCACTTTGTTTTACATTTATTTAGGCTAATTATAGTTGTCGAAAATGTATAATTGATTGATAATACTTACTTCATTATCTTCAACTAGTGTAGCAACTCGTCCCGGCTGTAACAAAACAAAACACATATTTTTTACAAATATTTTATTACAAAAATACTAAACGAAAAAAAAGTGAAAAAGTTACCTTCTCATGAGTTCCGCGATGTACATCGTTTCCTTGCCAAAATTTCCTAGAAAATCCTTTGATATGCCCAACAACGGCTTTGTCAAATTCAAATCCAGGTCTCCAACACAAAGACCCGTATCCGAAAACCCACAAGGATTTCGTTTCGGATAGCTCAATATTATCGTCAAGTTGAAAATTCATTTTCATTTTATTTATTTTCTTATAAAACCGCACAATTCGAATTAAAATTGAAGCTATAATCGACACCGTACCCGTCATGTAAATCAAATAATATTAATCTAGGTTTAGCGAACAAATAATTTAACTGAACGACTGCTACGCGAAGCTGCTACTTTCAATTTAAAAGCCGAGTCCGGGATCCACGTGCGTTGATGCCTGTGATGCCTACATGCTGATGTAACACGCGCGGAACTTTGCGTGCATTTAGAAATCGTATGCGGTAAAATCTAATCAATATACTAAACTAAATATATTGTCTGATATTCCAAAATTGCAAGAAAAATGCAATAGAATTGATTCAGGTTTAGATAAGTGACAAAAAAAATAATTCTTTACATTTACTGATGCATCAACCTACATTTCGTGAAATCTGATAACCCTAACAACTAAAATTGCATCAGTTATTATTTTCTTTAAAAAAACACGGTGATAAGCATCCGGAAGCGATAACACTCTTGATTTATAGATCTAAGGTTAACGACATCACGAATTTTCTCAGGAAAAATAAACAAAGAGCAAAAAATTACCTGCATAGTCCACTATTTATTTTGTAATACAGCGTCGTATCCACCTAGTGCGTGGACGGAAAATAATTCCTTTCCTGAGCAATTTAGAGAAAAAGTTTTCAAATAAAAGATTCGGAGAGAAGTCGGAGACAAATGCTTCATTACTAGAGTAACCTCGGGCTCGCATAGGCGTCGGTATTACGGGTTAATATAAGAATACGAAAAATTCATAAATAAACTAAACCGGTAGAGAAGCAGGCATGTAGTGTCGACCTTGAATATAAATCATGTTAAACCGCGCTCAGAGAGATTTCGTTTTAGTACCGGTTGAGCTGTTGCAGAGATTAGTCGAACGGTCAAGGTTATGTACTTACGTGTCGCTTTTGAAAATATAGCTAGTGTTTTTTGTGTGTTGTAGTATTATACCAAGTACATAATTAGTGTATCGTTTCATATAGAACTAATATTTGCATACCTAAGAAAACAATGCCTCGTAATAGATTTGCTACTAATGTACATAAGTATGTGTCACTTTTTCCCCATTTGAAATATGACGGTAGTGCAGTTTTTTGCTTAATATGCAATGTTCGTTTGGCTGCATTGGACAGAACTGATTGCCAGAGGCATGTCAATGGTATTAAGCATATGAGAAATGCAAGAACTGAAATACCTTATACACTATTCCTCATACATTTATTAATTATGTTTACCTCTTGTAATCTTCCGTTGTCGTTGGTGAGAAAAGCAGCTTTTAAAACGTTGCGGCGACAATACGTTCCAAAGTACCCATTACCCTCACAAACACAATTACAGAATCATTTGCCGCGAATGAAAGAGATGCTAGAAAATGTGTGTAAACGTGATTTGTGTTCCAAAAAAATATAGATTACCGTGGATGAGACGACCGATATAAAGAAAAACAGTATTGTGAATGTAATAGCTCGCGTTTTATCTAGCGAGAACACAGCATCTCGATATTTGTTAGCTTGCAAACGTGTTCAACAATGTACCGCGGAAAATATTCAAAAAGTGATAATGAACGCTTTGAAAAAATTTAAAATTGCCCAAGATCAAGTTGTGATGATTGTGACAGATAGTGCAGCAACGATGTTAAGTGTTGGGCGATCCTTAAAACATATATTTCCTAACTTAATACATATAACCTGCGTGCTACATGCTTTGCATTTAGTTGGTGAAGTTGTTCGACAGCATTACGGAAACGTTGATCGGATGATTGGAAGTACTAAAGCAGTGTTTCGTAAGTCTCCTAAACGTTTAAAAGAATTTCGTAAATTTTGTCCAGGTATTCCAGAACCTCCTGAACCAATTTTAACGCGATGGGGTACTTGGCTAACAGCAGCTTCTTACTATTTGATCAATTTTCAACAAATTCAGTTATAATGCGATTTAATCGGAATGAATCCAAAGCAATTAGAGAAAGTCAAAGAGAATTTCAAATTCCTCAACTTTTAGAAGATTTAACAACAATATGTACCAATTATACAGTATTACTAGATGCCATCACAAAACTACAATGTACTGAATTGTCATTGCAGGAATCATTAGACATAGTGGAGAGTGTAAAAAATAAATTACACACATTAAATGATACGCCAGGATTATGCGCTAGTCAAAAGTTGGCAGATGTTTTAAAGAAAAATCCCGATTTTAATACTTTAGAGGCCGTTTATAATAAGTGTAAGAATAGTGAACTTTTAAGTGATTTTGAAAAACAGTTTCTACATGCAAATGTAACTTCCTTAGATGTGGAGAGATCGTTTTCTATGTATAAGAATATTTTTTCTTGTCGACGCACAAGGTTTAAAGAAGTAACTGTGGAAACATATGCAATGATGCAAGTTTACAGTAGTTCACATCCTGATGCCTCTAATTTGTTGAATAATTAGCAAGTAAGTTTATTTATGAATTTTTCGTATTCTTATATTAACCCGTAATACCGATGCCTATGCGAGTCCGCAAATTTTGGTTACTCTATTTATTACATAAAATTATATTTAGGTATAGAGGGTGTTCAGTTTCCGCAGCGAACGATATATGCTTGGTTTTTTAAACGGAATAGAAGGAGAAACAGAAGGAGAAGAAAGAGAAGCAGCAGGAGAAAGAGAGGAGAGGCAGAAGGAGAAGCAGAAGATAGATGGGTATAGGGATTATTGATGAAAGTTGACATGAATTGAAGAGAGGGTGTTCTATTAAAAAAAACTAAACTTGCATCGTGAGCAGCGGAAACTGAACAACAAAATGGATTTAATTTTATGTCGTGCAGCATTTGTCTCCAAATATTTTTATTTGAAAAGCTCTTCTTTAAATTGCTCAGGAAGGGAATTATCGTCTGCCTACCCACTAGGTGGACGCACTGTATTTTATATATTTCTTAATATGCAACTGCCGTTTATTGTTTAGTTCGTAAACGCGATGGAATTGAGTAGAGAAAGTTTTCATGCATTAATCTACTACGATTTTAAATGCGGTTTAGACGAAAAGCAGTACATGGAACGCCTAACTTTAGCATTTGGCGAAGAAAAGCCTTCAAGGGCAACCATTTATCGGTGGTTTGCCGAATTTAAACGAGGTCGGAGTTTCTTGACTGATGAACAATGTGACACAAAACCAAAAACAGCTGTCACTGCAGAAAATGTTGCTCGTGTCCAGAGCATGATTACCGAAGACGCACACTGCACATACAGTACGATCCAGATGACATTAGGAATTGGATCCGCAGCAGTTTCAAAAATTTTGCATGAGGAACTGCAGAAGAAGAAAGTTGTCTGTCTTTGGGCGCCACACCACTTAACGGAATTCCAGAAGTGCATGAGTCAGCAGGGAAACTCTCAACATGTTGGAAAATGGCGGTCATCGTATTATTTCCAAAATTGTGACAGGTGATGAGACCTCTATACCATTTTATGACACTCCAACTCGACAGGAATCCCGTATGTGGATCCATGAAGACGGTCCAACACCGACAACACCAAAAAAGCAACGCTCCATGAAAAAAGTTATGTACGCTGTTTTCTTCAGACGCACCAGTTTGGTTAAAGCCATTAAGTTAGAAGAACAGCGTACAGTCACTGCAAACTGGTACATTAATAAATGTTTGCCTGAAGTTTTTGAAGGACTTATTGTAAGGGGCCTTTTGTTGCATCGCGACAATGCCTCTTCGCATTCGGCGCGGGCTACTGTCGATTATTTGAGGGAAACATCCGCCTTGTTCACCGGATTTGGCGATATATGACTTCTGGTTATTCTTTAATTTAAAAAAACATCTTCGGGGCCGCAAATTTTCTTCAAAAAATGAGATTGATGCCGTAATTCATGAGTATTTTGGCAGTATTCCGAAAAATTAATGGCGAGCAGCTTCTGATTTGTGGAAAACATGATTAAATAAATGTATTGAGGTCAAGGGGGACTACTTTGAACATTTATAATAAAATATTGTTAAATTTATACTTAGTTTTTTTACATCTCACTGGAAACAGAGTCACCCTCGTATATAGTCACGACGCAAGTATACAATTAAAAAAGTTGAAAAACATATGCATATTTTATATATATTTACAAATAAAATTATTTTAAATTTAAATAAACTACCGCGTTATTTACATGAGACATCTAACGGGTAGCGACTAAACTACACAATTTAAATCTTTCGGCCGATATTGCAGGTAATTTAATTAACTTAGCCGTGTCTAGGACTAAACCTTCTTTACCTTAAACTTGAATTTCATTATACCAGATTCGTCTTTTTTCATGCTTATTTTAAGTATCCTTCAACCTTCAATATAGTAACTATAAATTTAGAATGCAATGAAGATATCAGCAAGTCACATTACATTTACTTCAGAGGAATATTCATAACGTCTACCAACATAGATAAGCATAGATGATTGATACAAACAAAGTCGATATGTTGGTAGGCATGTTACTGGACACTTGTGCCCATGAATAGTTCATTTCTAGTACGAAAAATAGTATCGGAATAGTCTAGTTTTGAAACTAGTATAGTATGCAACCATACACCATCCTTTTTCCAACTTTTCTATATAGTTACTAAAAAAAAGCATGAAAAAAGACGAATTTAGTATAATATAATTCAGGCTTTCCTCTGAACTGTGTCCTAAATTATAATCAGTAATACAAGGGTAATATATATATACGACAGCAGTACAAGCCTTATAGGCTCATGACTTCAATTGTTTTTGCTATTGACTTCCACTTCTTCCTATCCATCGTTTTGCCTTCCGAATCTGGATTCCTGCCTGTCCAATATCTTCTTTGACTGCCTCCAACTACCTTTTCCTCGGTCTACCTCTTCTTTTCCTCTGGCCTTCTCCTTCGAAAAGCGCTTTCCTTGCAGGTCGTTGATTCGGCATTTGGTATACGGATTATTGTTCTATACATTCTTATTTTTGCTCTTCTACTTATTAATTTAGATTTTATCATTTTCATCAACGCTCCCATCGCTATAATTCCTTTAGCTAGTCTTTTATCTATTTCAACATCTTCTTCATTTTTGTCCATGATTGTTACTCCTAGATAGTCAAATTGCTCAACCCTTTCAAATTTGTATTCTTTGTTTATTCCCTATTATAAAAAGAAAAACGCCATGTTTTGAAATGGAACTTTTATTCACAGACAGGTAGGAACATAAACATTAAATAATAATACACGATTTTCAAAGTAGTAGATAATAATCAAATTAATATATCTTAAAACTGCAAATATACCTAACATACGTTTATTATTATTATCTAAAAACAACATGACATAATTATTAATTATTATTGTTAATAATTGAAATTTACAAAATATTAGCTTTGCGCGCTTTATTTTTGGTAAATTGCTTTATCACCTCTTGTGTGCCTAAATTATTTAATAAATCTGATTCAACTGAAATAATAGCCAAATTTTCAAGCCGTTCTTGTGACATTGTAGATCTTAAATAGTTTTTAATAATTTTTAATTTTGAGAAAGACCTTTCAGCTGTAGCCACTGAAACAGGCATTGTTAATAATATTCGCAATGCTATAGTAGTGTTAGGAAATGCATCATTTCATTTATTTTTAATAATATAATTTAATGTCTCAATTGGGGATGATATCATTTCTGATTTTAACTCAAAATTTAGCAAAAACTGTAATTCATATAATAATTCTTTACCGTTAATGTCACGTTCATTTTTATTCTTGTCTATTATAACACTTTCAAGATTTGTGCAAAATTTTAATTGCTCTTCTTCTGAATGTTACAAAAACTTTGAAAGGTTACTTAAAAAATTAAAGTTATGTGAAAATTGCATTAATATAAATCTCTGTTGTATAGATTGAATGCTCAAATCTAGCACTGTAAAAAAGCAATCAACTTTGAAACGCAATTCTCTATTTTCTATTACCTTATCATCATGCTCGTAAGTGAACTGCTTTTTTATTTTTTTTTCCTTAGCCTTAATGCTTCTTTAGTCTCAAATTTTGCCTCGATTAGTATGTTTAAAATCGATTAGTATGTTTAAACTTGAACAAGCATGGGAAATGTCAAAATCCTTTGTTTGTAATATTTTACTTGAAATTGTACCTTGCTCAAAATATTATACCATAAAGTTAATTAGCATATAAATTCAAAATTCTTAATTTTGTTTCCTAAAGTGGTTGCTACATTTTTTGCATTATTATCAAATAAATTATTAGAGTCGCTGGCTACTTCAAATAGAGAATAATATATTTCTCCAAGTTGACACCTTAAAGGAGTTATAGCATCAATTCTGCTAGACCACCTAGTATCTGATAGAGGTTTTACAGTTAAGTTTAATACATATTCTTTTAAAATTGACCACCGATTTGTCGAAACTGAGAAAAAATTATAAATTTCTTGAATAGTTGAAAAAAATTAACACACGAAATATTACACTTTGAAGCGTCGTTCACCACAAGGTTTAATGTGTGGTTGCAACAAGGCACAAAGAAAGCTCTTGAATTTATGTCAAGGATTTTTTTTTGTACTTCATTATGCTTTCCCCGCATGTTAGCACCATTGTCGTACCTTCGTCCGCGTAAATCGTCGATATTTAAACCATATTGTTCCAATATCGATAATAAGGATGTTGATAACTAGAGAGCGGAATTATATGCATTGGAAATCGACAAAATATGCGCATATATATGCAGAAAAATGCTTCGAAATATGCACATTTTTTGCTAAATATGTAGTTTTATGCACATATGTTTCTGATACCGATTAACTTCTTGTTAAATGCTATAAAACAAGAATAATCACAACGAAGCATTTTACAAACGTTTATCGTTCTTACATTATTCCCACTCACATTTTAAAATCACAATTATATAAACACATACGTACTTAAAATTTGCTAAAATACATACTTAGACATTACATATTTTTATTATTAAAACAATTTACAATTAAATGCTTTTCTAAATTTTCTAATGAAAAATTATGTCGCCTATCTGTGAGAATGCATTTATATATCGAAAAACTTCTTTCAACATCAACGGAAGTTATTGGTGCGTATTTTAATGCATTCATAATCTCAGGACTTAATTCTATACTTGTTTCTGTTTCATCCATTTTTAATTCACCGGTTAAAATTAAACTGATTTTTGCTAAACTTTTGTATACTACATTTTATTAATTATTTCTTTAAACTTTTGACTTATTGAGTTTCCTATTCTACCCGGAATATTTGAAACACTATTTTCTAAATCATTGATTAATTTAGCTGATTCAGTTAGTGGCAGCGATTCTTTTTCAAGTTTTGTTATTGTCAAAGAAACAAATTCATAATTGGCTTTAATAAATATCAATTCATTAGGCAAAGAAGAGTTTTTCAAAATGTCTTGGCATTTTGCAATAGAATTGCAGTTGTCAGTAGAGAATTCTGAAATAATGTTTTTGATCTCTAGATAATGGTTTGCATAAAATATTGCGGCATTTAACCAAGTACCCCATCGGGTAATGACGGGTTCAGGTGGTAAAGGAGTATCCGGCACCTTTTCTCTATATATCTGAACTCTCAATGGTGACTAAGAAAATTTTCTTAACGTTACTGATTAATGTATTTACTGCTGGAAATTGCTGCCGAATTTCCTCAGCCACCCTATTTAATCCATGAGCCAAACAAGTAACATGTATTAAAATAGGGTACAAAAGTTTAAGCTGTTGACCCGCTTTAATCATATATGCCGCTGTATCGGACAACATGACTAAAATTTTTCCCGTGGGAACAACATCGGGAAGAAAAAAATTTATGAAACTTTCATTAACAAATCTTAATATTGTGAGATGGTTTGTTTTTTCTAATTGTTTACAAGCAATTAAATACGATCTACCAGGCTGTTTATTATTTAGATGACCAATTAATAAATTTGCTATATAGCGGCCACAGGAATCTGTCGTTTCATCAACGGTAAAACATATATACTCGTTTTTAACAATTTTCCTAATGCTATTGATCATTTCAGAATAAATATCGGTTAAAACACGGATTTTGCAGCTTTTTGAGCGGTATATTGGCGGTGACCATCGCTTTCCTGCGTTAAATATTTGTTGTTCACTTTGTTTTGAGGTTCCGGCAAAAGATTGTGTTAAAGGCACTTAGCTAGGTTTTGAAACTTGAAGTTTCCGACAGTTTCTTTTATGAATTTCAGTTGCAACATGTTGGGTGACTTGAAATTTGCGTTCACATGACACCTGTAAAGAAAAAAAATATCATCAAAAACTTGCAAGAAAATCGTATATGGCTGTATAATTCCAAATACTAGTGTATTATACACAAAACAAAACTTACCGTTTTCCCACATGCTTTGCAGAGAACTCTTTCATCCGTTAAAATAAGTTCAGGAACATTTTTGATCCACGAAACAATTAAACTTGTACTCACTTTTGGCATTTTTCACTACTGTACCAATCTACTTCAATGTCTGGCTATACAATGAATAAAAAACATTTTGGTAAATACTTAGATTTTTTATGAATCAGACAGTTAGTTAACAAGTAGTTAAAAAGGTTACCAATAAGGGTAGCAGGAATAAATTTTGCGTAGATGAGATTAGAAAAAGTTTGTCAATGGCGAATAACACCGATTGTCTCTCACATGTTAACAACTGGCTAATAAAAATGTGCGAAAACTCGGACAATGATATCGAAGTCAATATGAAAATGATCAAATACATTGATCAAACTGTGTTTTTACATCCAACGTCACCTTACGAAATATACAATATAATTCTGAATTTGAAAAACACAGATTCGGTAGGACATGACAACATACCAACTAAACTGTTAAAGTATTGCGCTGCTGATCTTGCCATACCTCTAGCAATACTTATTAATAAAACTATAGAGACAAGCGTATTCCCTGATATATTGAAGCGATCAACTGTCACGCTGATACACAAGAAAGGCAGCAAAAATGATATGGGAAACTATAGACCAATAACTTTATTGTCTAACATTTCCAAAATTTTTGAGAAAGTCATTTACAACAGACTATATGCCTTTATAGAAAAAAATAAAGTCCTCAATATAATGCAGAATGGTTTTGTTAAGGGTAGGTCCACCACGAGAGCAATTTACCAGACAATAAAGGATATTTTGGAGGGAATAAACAAAAATGAATATACTGTTGGAGTATTCATGGACCTAACTAAGGCTTTTGATAGCGTTAACCATCGGAAGCTCTACCAGAAGCTTGATTCAATGGGTATACGCGGGAGTGGCCTGAAACTAATTCAGTCTTATCTGTCTGATCGCCAACAGAGGGTTTCTTCGGAAGATAATACGGGAAAACCTATTTATTCCAACTGGCAGAAGACCGAGCGAGGCTCGATACTCGGCCCGCTCCTGTTCCTACTATACATTAATGAGCTGCCACACCTGGTTCAGCACAACACAGTATTATATGCGGATGACACATCTGTTATAATAAAAACAACAATAGGGTAGAACTGGAGAACGAATTATGTAGGACACTGGCCGCTTTTGACAACTGGTTCAGTCAAAATAGCTTACAACTAAACATACTTAAGACATCCGTTATGCACTTCAGCTACTTCAAACATCCTCTGCGATTTATATATAACAACAGCATACTTACCACTGACGAGGAAGCCCCTCTCCTGGGGCTACAGATGGATTCCCAACTCAACTGGAAATCTCACGTGTCTCGTCTGGCTTCTAAGATCTTCACTTTTAATTATGCGTTACGAATGATATCACAGTACGTAACGTCGCAAGCCAGTTTGTCTGCCTATTACGCGTACGTGCATTCCAGGGTTCGTTACGGCGTTGTTTTTTGGGGAAACTCCGTTGACGCTGCTCGAATTTTTTTATAGCAGAAATCGTGCATACGAAGTATCTGCCATCTGAAAAGGGGTGAATCCTGTAGAGACAGCTTCAAAAGTCACAATATACTTACCTTGCCCGGACTGTTCGTGTACGAGTGTGCTTGTTTCGCCAAAGAGAACTATGAATTTTTAAAAGACCAACAGATTAATCATGGGTATACTACACGCGGTTATACAAATTCCAATATACTGTTGCCGCAAACGACTAAAGCTTTGGTTTCAAAAAGTGTCACACATCAAATTGTGAAAGTATATAACCACTTACCAGTATCCATAAAAACACTAAACATCCACAAGTTTAAAACAGATCTTCGCCGTCTACTAACAGAAAATTCCATATATACCATTAATGACTTTTTTAACATAAAATTTTAAACTGTTTATGTGACAAGTTAATTTTTATATGTAAACTTTTACTAATTATTTGACGTGTTCTATACATTGCGATGTAATGAAGGAACAAATATATTATTATTATTATTATTATTATAGTTGCCGGTATGGGGGTTGTTGAAAATTATATGATAATTTTATCTAGTGAATTTGCGACAGCCCACCACCTGAAGGATGGTGGCTTCTTTACGAAGTAGGCTCTTTGTCGGTGGAGAGGTCCAGCGACAAAAGAGCCAACTCCGCATCTAATACACACGTGTCCGATAAAATGTTCGTTGGTAAAAGTTTTGTTGTATTACAGGAAAACACTAATAAAGCTCAAAGAAAAAATTATTTTTGTTCTAAATTTGCTAAAAAATGCAGTGTGCAAAAATATGCAATAATCGCTGAAATATGAAAAAATTACTAAAATATGCGAAATATGCAGTAATTAATCTACGTCAATCAATTCGAAAAGTTGTTATTCGCATTTGCTTGTCATATAAAAAATATGGGATATGCAAATTGCATAAATTCCGCTCTCTATTGATAACCCTTTCCCTGTCGTATCTGTCGTAGGGCAAAGAGTTAAAAAATGTTCTTCGACGCAGCACTGCGTTTCTGTTAAATCATAATTTAAATCTATGAAACGAATGCAAACTGAAACTTGCTCCTTGTGCTAACATCAGGTGTACAGTCAAGTATAATAAAAAAATATTTACACTTTTTAACCCTATTTAAAATTTCTGCTCTTAAGTTGGTGCCTATGAAATTTATTATTTCGTTTTGAATTTTCTCTCCTAAATAATGAGGCATGTTTTTATGGTCATTCGAATTCCTTTGCACTTTTTTAGTATGTTCAGCCATTACCGGATCAAATTTGGATATCATTTCAATACATTTTAAAAAATTACCATTATTTTTTTCAAATAATTTATTATTTGTACCACGAAAAGCTAGATTTTGTTCAGACAAAAATTGTATTGTGTAAAATATTCTTTCAATAACTGCAGACCAATATTTTGTGTTGTCAATGGTTGTATTAGATTTTAAACGACTGTCTAAATCAGACTATTTTTTTAAGTTTTCAAAATGTGATTTGCTGTTCATGAATATTCAATCGTTCACCTATATGTTTCCATTCATTGAAACCAGCCGTATCACCAAACCTTGTAATTTTTAATGAACTAAAAAATAATTTGCAGCAGAAACAAAATACTGCATTTTTTGATTTAGAATATAAAAGCCATTGACGTTTCATTTTTTCTAAATTTGGTAGAATTCGAGTAAAATGAACCGGGAAAAACTTTCGATCTGATGTATCCCTAGGACAATCATCACATTCGTTTTGATACCGAGAAGGTCAATTTTCTACCAAAGTTTCGATTTGGAATGGAGTTAAATTATTTGACCGCAAACCTGGGTCTTCAGGAATAACAGAGCTTTGAGTTTGGACATTACCTATTTCTATGTCTCCTGCTGATTCCGAGGCTGGCTCTAAGTTTGACGGATCTTCATTAAAAATGGCATTTTCAGGATCTATTATATTTGATGTAGATAGCTGCGACTGCGATGTATCCATCTGTGCATCATTAGCTGCCACGAACGTCGATGAGAAGGACGTCGTCGATGGTTCCTCTTAATTAGCTTTTCCGAAAAATTGTGTTATTTTCCCATAGTTTTTCTCTAAATTTTCTTCGTGTTTTTTTTTCACAATGAACGTAAAACGTAAGATAACCGCAACACGTACATACATAAAACGTAAAGTGGAATGATAGGAAATCAACGGAAGTGTTCACAATGGCCTTACGTAATTTTTACGTTATGGTTATCTTACGTACCGATTACGTTCGCCCGTAAGATGAACGTAAAGTTGAAAATATTTCAACTTTATGTATATTTTACGTAAATTTTTAGTGATTTTTAGGTCATTATGTTGAAGTAACATATAGATTGGCAATGCACAATGAATTTGTTGACGGCAAATAACGTCTAATGAACCTAATCTAACCTCTTGTATAACAAAATTATTTTTTTGAAAATATACATAAGTACGAATATATTATATTTGGTTGTGGTGCAATCGAAATATGTATGCATTTCGATTAAAGTGTTGGAAAATCTCGATATAAAAGAGTACTAATATGACAGAGTCATAGAAGGAAACAGAAAAAATAAACTAATTTTAATTTAAAAAGAATTGCTAGGATTAATTGACAGTTTATAATCAGAATTCTAAAATCCAATTCAAATTTTATTTAACTTTGGTTAGGTTATGGTTTGTACCTAATGCCCAACAGATAACATTATGTTTTTCTTACGTTCGTTGTGAACACTTGCGTTTTCGTTTATGTTATGTCATGATTACGATTTACGATTTATGTATCTATTACGCTTACGTTCATTGTGTACAAGGCCTAAAACGTTAGGTATTTTTCTTATTTTTTTACTACATCTTAGTTGAATTTTGAATACTCAAAACGCATTTAAAAAAAAATTCCGAAAAAAATTATTTTATTTTTGTCTTACCTTATTTAATGACTGCTGTAATTGCTATCGCTTGATACATGTATTGTATTTAATTTTAATTTAATTTACCACACACACACGCGCGCGCGCGAATAGTACGTAATGAATAGTGGTTGTAATCTGTGAGAAGTTCATGCTAACGCGCTTTTATATAAGGTTTTAAAATGACGAGAATTTGCAGGAATAAACATGAACACGAACAGGAATAAACTTGTAATTTCAAGCCGGGACGAAAACGTCGCGCGGTTTGATCGCAGCATCGCACCTTGCGTTAGAACAAACTTAGTGTAGGTACAACTACATATAACATATTCGATATATTCTTTGTTACGCGGCCTTTTTGGTTATGGCGCCGGGGGGCACAGTCCCTCCTCGCCCTATAGGACGGCGCGGGCCTGCTTGCCTTTCCTTCCAATTGTCCAAAAACCTTCTTCAGTTCAGTTTTTGCTCTCGTCAATAGAACAATGTCGTCACTGTGCGCTATGACCTGGTTGAACAGAACTGTTGACAATGGCTCCCCCTGCCTTAAGCCTCTGTTCACCTCAAACTCCCTTGATACCATTCCTCTTATCGTGACTTTATTTAGAGTTTTTTTCAGTGTCATTCTCACCAAATTTACTATTTTCTCGGGTATTCCTAATTTCAGCATCGCATTTTGCTTCTAATAATTGGATCATAAGCCTGTTTGTAGTCAATTAACAGCATATGTAATCCCAGATTTTGCTCGTAGCTATTATTTTGTATTTGCTTAATTAGGAATGCCAACTCTATCGTTGATCTTCCTTTTTTAAAACCTCCTTGATACTCTCCTATCAAGTGATCTCCATATAAACATAACCTTTCTCTTATGATCAGTGCCAGAATTTTATAGGTGACATCCAATAAAGCAATACCTCTGTAATTATTATATAAGGTTTTGTCTCCTTTCTTATAAATTGGGCAGATGGCTGCATTCTTCCAAGTACTAGGCATTTCTTCCTCTCTCCAAATTTATTTAATAAGATTACCTAGACAGTTTACCAAACTTTGACCACCTTTCCTCCAGATTTCAGCAGGAATCCCATTCTCCCCTGCACTCATTATTTTTTAGTCTTTTTATAGTTTCCATTACTTCCAAATCGGTCGGTGCCTTTATCAGGTTTTTGTAATTGTCTATATTCTGTTCTATATTTTCTGTAACGGCCTCCTGATTGGCATCTTCCCCATCGTTTAGCAATTCTTGAAAGTATTCGGTCCACCTGCCCAACTTTCCGGGTATATCACCAATGAGCTCTCCATTTTTATCTATACAATAAACTGTATTCCTATTGCCTGCTGTTTTACTCTTTTTGATTTCTTGGTAGAAACTTCTGATATTATTGTTAATGAGATGATCTTCCACATTCTGGAGAAAGTTTTCTTGATTGTTCGTAGGATAATTTATTTTCATTTGTGTTTTCTTTCATCAGTGCCATTCTTGCTTTGTTTCTATTTTCCAGCGCCTTCTCACAATCTGATTCAAACCATTCTTTATGTTTTGTTTGTTTTGTATTTTTTAGCCATTTATCTGCTACTGTTACCGCTGATTGAATTTGTAACCATTTTTGTTCTATGTTATCAGTATCCGTTTGTCCTTCTAACTTTCTGTTTAGATCTATGTAGTACAACATGTCTTTTTATATTTTCGTTTTTTAACTGTTCAGTGTTATACCACTTTAGTTGCTTGTTTTTCTCCTTATGTTTACTAGGCAATTCTTGTTCAAATTTCATTACCACCATGAAATGGTCTGAATTAATGTCTGCACCCCGATAACTTCTGGCATCTTTCACTACTCTTGGCTGTTTGCTTTCTATCAATATATGATCGATTTGATTCTTCGTATGTGAATCTGGAGAGATCCGTGTGATTTTATGAATATATTTATGATCAAAATATGTAGTCATAATTTTCATGTCATATTCAGAAGCAAATTCGATCAGTTTTTTTTCCATTCTCATTACTCATATAATGTAAACTCTTGCCCCCAGTAACTTTTTTGTAAATCTCTTTTCTTCCAATCTTTGCATTTAGGTCTCCAACCACTATTTTAACATTATATTTGGGCATACTATTAAATATATTTTCAACCTCTTCATAAAACGAATTTTTAATTTCTATGTCCTTCTCTTCCGTTGGTGCATGAACGTTTAAAACACTCAGTTTCCTGTATTTCCCACGTAACCGAATCCAGCTTCTCCAAGTTCCTTATTTACTAGAAATCCTGTACCCAGCTTCCTATCTTTTCCTCCACTCATAAAATAAATGTAGTCATCGATGTTTGTAATATCCGTTCCTTTTTGGTTTCTTGTACCGCTAGAACTTGTACGTCATATTTTTTCAGAATTCTTATAAGATGTTTACATGCCCCTTCTTCATAAATACTTCTAACGTTCCAAGTTCCAATCTTAATTTTGGGTTTCGATAAACTATTTCCCTTATGCTTTTTTATTTTCTTTTTTCCAAAATTTCTTTTGATGGTCGTCGTGTCCATGTCACTTGCCAAATTGTTATCCATTGTTATTTCAAATTTCGTCATATTTTCTCCGTCCTTTAAAACAGTTAGTTTTTTGTTTTACTACTTGTTGATCTTGGTTCTTTTGGTTTATTTTCTATTTTTTTCTTTTCATCATTCCATTTCCACACTTCTCCATCAACAAGGGTAATACGTTTTAAAATAATTTATTCATTGCTATAATATTACATACTGAATGTTGTAAGAGGTTTAAAAATTAAATATATGCATATATGTTCTCAAGTATTTTATGCTAATGCTACGCATTCTAATATAATTGGAATGTCTTTTGTGTAATTTCGAAAATTACGTTTCCCGTACGTTTTCTTTTTGTGTTGACTGTCTTCTACGTCGCTTTACATATTACCGTAAAAGACTAGCATTGTAGAAGACCTTTTGAAAGGATGAGATATTCTGTAGCTAAAATTGGACGGCATACAAAAATGAATCACAGGAATAACTACGAATATGAGACCGAATACTTTTGTAATTTTACTTTTTCTTTGCTTTTAGTTAATATCACATATTTGATGAGCTTAATCATACGAATTTGTCATACTTGTCCGCACTAAACTGTTTTTCTTTTTCTAAATTTCAGATAATCTACTGAAGAACGCATACATGGAAGATCTACGACAAAGAGCTTCTCTCTGTTTTGATTGTCGCCCACCCTTCTTTACATATTACTTACCGTAAAAGACTAATATTATGGAACTCGCTTTGAGAGGATAAGATATTGTATAGTTAGAAGTAGACGGCTTACAAAAACTATCATGAACACGAGATCGAAAGGCAAATTAGGTTCATCAACTTCAACTTCTAATCCTTCCCCTAGCAACACAAGCTTTAAGATGCTTTTCCATGTTAAGGGGAACAATCCCCCGGGAGAAAACTTCTTGTCTTTTTGGAAAAAAATATGTCAAATTTTTGCACCCTACGACGTCATCATTTTCTGAATTCGGAAAAATGACGTCTTATTTTTCAGCCCACGAGAAAAGTGACGTCATCATTTCCAGGTAATCAAAAAGTGACGTCACTATTTTCAGAACATGGGAAAAGTGACGTGATCATTTTCAGAACATAGGAAGGGTGACGTCATTATCTTCGAAGCATTCAAATAAAAAATGCTGAGTATAAACAAAAAATCAATAAAAATATCGTTTCTGTTTTAAAGATATTTGCTTTCATACACCGTATTCCAACCCTGTATTGCTCTTTCTGTTGCAATATTTTGACGTAGAGAGTTGGGAATTATAGCTTAGATGAATACTTTACCCCAAATGATAATCAAATTATGTAAATTTCAACTTCAGTAAGCATTTATCAAATATACTCCCAACCCGATGTAGACATAAATGTAACAGTAATAATGATGACACGAAATGTATTTCCTTACCTCTGCTCCACTTTCTGTATGTATCATTGTTTATTGTGTATTGTACATTCCATATTATACATTGTTGTATCTTATTTTTAATAAAATAAAGTTTGAAATTTTATCCCCCTTTACACATTACTTACTATAAAAGACTAACATTGCAGAAGTCCCTCTGAAAGGACGAGATATTCTGGAGTCTAGAATTGGACGGCATACAGAACTGTTATGAATCGCTGGAATAACTATGAACACGGATTAAAGCACAAATTTGGCAAGTAATCTCTTATTTTTTGTAATTCTTCCCACTAAACTGTTTTTTCTTTCTAATTTTCAGGGAATGTACTGGAGAACACGCACATGGAAGATCTACGGCTTCTTTCTGTCTTGGCCGTCTTCTACCCCCCATTACATATTACTTACCGTAAAAGGCTAACATTGTAGAACTCGCTTTGAAAGGATAAGATACGCTGTAGTTAGAAGTGGATGGCATACAATAGCTATAACGAATTGCCGGAATAACCATGAAAATGAGATCGAAGCACAAATTAGGCAAGTAATCCCTTTTTTTCTTTGCTCAACTACCATTACACATTTGATTAGCCTAATCATGTGATTTTTTTACAATTCTTACTAAACTATTTTATTGTAAATATCAGGAAATGTGCTGGAGAACGCACACATGGAGATCTACGACAAACAGCTTCTTTCTGCTTTGACTTAGCTAGAATTGGCGGCATACAAAAACTGAGGAACGCCCGCATACAAGATCCACGAGAAGCATTTTTATTTATTAACAATTAATTGAATGTATAGTGAATTACATAATGTACACTTAATACAAAACACTCTGTATAATAATCAAAGTTTTAAATAAACGTTGTATTAGATATTTTGGTTTCATTTTTAGTAGCCTCGAAAATCACCTCATAAACATTGATAAGCATAAAAAAGAAGTAAAAAAAAAATAAGAGTAATAACAAACAATTCAAAAATACCTGCTCCTAATGAAAATACCTCCTCGCTTTTCTGCTCTCCTGGTACCAGGAGTAAAATTGTTTGAATTCTAACGAAGTTGGGTCAATTTTAATTGAAACAAAACTGCAGACCGAAACTTTTAGTTCCAAAAACTTCCGCAAGATGGCGCCACTTACAAGGAGCCAAATATTAGTTCCAAAAAATTCCGCCAGGGGGCGCTGCTGCTTGCTCCTAATACAAATATACCTCCTCGCTTTTCTGCTCTCCTGGTACCAGGAGTAAAATTGTTTGAATTCTAACAAAGTTGGGTCAATTTTAATTGAAACAAAACTGCAGGTCGAACACTTTGGTTCCAATAAATTCCGCAAGATGGCGCCACATACAAGGAGCCAAATTTTAGTTCCAAAAAATTCCGCCAGGGGCGCTGCTGCTTGCTCCTAATACAAATGTACCTCCTCGCTTTTCTGCTCTCCTGGTACCAGGAGTAAAATTGTTTGAATTCTAACAAAGTTGGGTCAATTTTAATTGAAACAAAACTGCAGACCGTAAATTTTAGTTCCAAAAAATTCCGCAAGATGGCGCCACTTACAAGGAGCCCAATATTAGTTCAAAAAAAATCCGCCAAGGGGCGCTGTTGCTTGCTCCTAATACAAATATACCTCCTCGCTTTTCTGCTCTCCTGGTACCAGGAGTAAAATTGTTTGAATCCTAACAAAGTTGGGTCAATTTTAATTGAAACAAAACTGCAGGTCGAACATTTTAGTTCAAAAAAAAAATCCGCAAGATGGCGCCACATACAAGGAGTCCAATTTTAGTTCGAAAAAAATCCGCCAGGGGGCGCTGTTGCTTGCTCCTAATACAAATGTACCTCCTCGCTTTTCTGCTCTCCTGGTACCAGGAGTAAAATTGTTTGAATTCTAACAAAGTTGGTCAATTTTAATTGAAACAAAACTGCAGACCGAAAATTTTAGTTCCAAAAAAAATCCGCTAGATGGCGCCACATAGAAAAACAATTTTAGTTCTCAAAAACTCCGCATGGGGGTGCTGTTACTTGCTTCTAATACAAATACCTCCTCGCTTTTCTGCTCTCCTGGTACCAAGAGTAAAGTTGTTTCAATTTCAACTCTAACAAAGTTGGGTTAATTTAAATTTCAAAAAATATTGCTAAAACAACAATTTGGAAGTTTTATTGTTGTTTATTTATTTTTGAAACATTTATTTTTTCAGAATTTTGGGGAATGTGGGAAGGAAAATGATAATCAATGATACATTTAAAATAATTTATTCATTTCTATTATATTAGATTACATACTGAGTGTTGGAAAAGGTTTAAAAATTAAATATAGATTTATATCTCAAGTATTTTAGGCTAAATTTAATACGTTTACAATATTATTATTATTATTATTCGCCTCAACTGGAAATCATTAGCCACATACATAATTTTCTAGCCACCCGAACGGACACCAGGGCAAACAGGACACACACTTCACACCTGGGGCCGATCAGGTGACATGACAAACACAAAGACAGGTAGACCACGGAAAAAGGGAAAACCCACACAGGAAAGACAAAAAGGATCAATCTCTAAAACGTAATATTGGTGTCGAGCATATATTTATAAATTCTATAATATACATACATCGATATTTTCCTGGGCAATTAGGTAATTAACATTCAGTGGAAGTTGCATGTTCAATTTTACTAGATCATCTTTAGTTTATTAATTTCATTTATCTGCACTTCGCATCCTAGAAGGAGATGGTTGATGTTTCCACACTCCTTCCGACAAAACCTACAAGTGTCGTTCTCAGACAAATTAATTCTGTGCAGATGGACCGGAAACCTCCCATGAATAAATGCAATCCTTAACGTTTACAATATACCTATCTTTTGTGTAATACACTATAGACTTTGTACAGTTTCGAAAATATACGTTCTCAAACGGCTTCTTTCTGTTTTGACTGTCTTCTACGAGTTACATTTATGCAAGATCTAATGACAGGCACACTTAAGGCATTTAGTAAGAATTCTTTCTTAGACACAATCATCACAGGCAAACAGATAGAAATTTAGTTTTAAAAGACAATTTGCATTTACATCAATAGAAAAAAGAAACACTTCAACAATTGTCACAAATAAACAAACACATACATTTCATTAATTACAGCTCAGAAAGAATTTTTATCTGTTTATACAAAGTACGTTTATAATATATATAATAAATATATAATGATATTCAAATTTTGCATTATGAAAGTATTAACTTGATGAATTGAAGAAAATGTTATACAGCATGAAATTCTGAAATTTTCCAATTATTTCCAAAATCTAGTAAATCTAATTAAATTTGGAAGAACAAACAAATAGAATTACTGTATATAATTTTCTTACATAATATATTCTAGTCGATGACAAAAATGAATCAAACTTATATAAAGAAGGAGAAAGCAAATATAGTAAATGCAATAAAACTTTAAACTTACTATTGAGCTTTAAAGAAATTTTAATGACAGCAAATAGTAGCTATGAATTTGAAATACTACACGAATATTAATATCAATAGATAAATTTACAAACAAAAGAAAGGAACTAAAAATCTTATCTCCTAAAAATAGCGATCCTTATATACAAATTGATGCAAAAAAATTATATCATTGGGCAATTTACACAAAACTTCTAGTCCGGCGAATTTTTCGACTACCTACTTAAGATTTGGCAGAAATAAAACAGTAATAATTAGTATTTTCCTCCATCTTATTAAGAGAAGGCAGGTACACGTACTCATTACTTTCTTGTAAGTCTTCTTGATCTTTTGCACACTTGCGATGTTCAAATCCGTGCTTATGTCGAGGTTATCCTTTTTTTGGTGAAGGATTCTGAGGCACACTCAAATTGACAAACCTATTAGCCCTTGGAATTAATCTGGAACAAGTAGAGAAGACAATATTGAGTTTTGTAAAAAACTTCGATAAAAAAAAACTTACCAATCGTTATGCTGCTCTATGAACTGGGATTTTGGATAATGCGGTTAGGTTTGAAATCGCTTCGTAATGAAGTAACCAATGACGAAACCAAACACTAAAAATAACGAACACGCTATGAACAGGACAAAGTGAAGGGTTCCACCTACGACGAGTCTCTGTTACTTTCATCTGTTTTCTCACACTTCTTGGCGTTGTCGCTGGTATTCCCGATACCATCTGCAGAGAGCGAATTCGTTACGACTTTATTAACAGTATCGTTTTTGTAGATTCGGATTTTCTTGGTACCATTAGGGGGTACCCTGCAACGTTCTTCATTGCCATGTTTGCCATGCGTTAAGCATTCCCTGCAAAAAAAAAATGGAAACATTACTGAAGTATGTCAAAAAATAAATGTTATCCAACTATTTTTTTGTATGTCGGCATTTGAGAACAGTGGTAAACCGAAAACCTCGTCTCTGCCAACTACGATGATGTTTTCGCTACTACCAGAGAATATCTACATTAAAGTCAAGCAATAACTAGCAAACATGCAAGAAAATTACAAATAAAATTAACAAGAAGGAATATTTTCTTAATAAATACCTTTGAAGATGAATCAGAAATTATTATCAAAGCATGTAATTGAGGCAGTAGTTGGGGTTACATTTCCAAACAGCACCCAGAGGAGTGTGATACTAGAAAGCCAGGCGATTTTTCTTGCGTTGTAATTCCTATACAAAAAGTTTGCAATGAATAAAATCAAATTATGATCAATTTGGAATAATACAACAACTTGATTAGATTGATTCACCTATGTTGAAAATAGGACACCTGTTTTGGCTTTCCTAACTTCATCATCAGTATCCATATTTAAGTACATAAACAAAACTTACGTATATATAAAACTATTTTTAAAATAATCAATAGAAATTAAGAAAAAAGGACAAGAAACACGAACACATAAATAAATCGCTAAAACAAATCAAATCATTCAAATTAGTTCCTCGAAGTCAGGAGATACAAGTTTTGCATCCTTAATATAATCTAGTGCTAGTAGGGTCTTTGGAGAAGGACGTGTTTGTGGGCAATAAGCCAAGAGACCTAACAAATCCTCCTCAGCATCTCTACTTTCAAATTTTTTGCTTTCCAGCATGGTATTTGGGAATTATAATAGGGCAACATTGTAATTCCAGGTCACACAGTTTCATTCGGAGTTCCAAATACTTTGAAGATCTAAAATAGTTGCTCAATCTGGGTGTCACCTCTAAAAAGCATTTTCCTTGTAGCTTCTGATAAGTTCTTCCTTAATCTCGGTAATATTTGATTTTAAATATATTTTCAAATCCATCTCTAACTATTCCATAACTATATGCATCGTCTTCGGATTAGTATGGATTAAATCTACTATTTTTACCAGCGAAGGGTGATTAAATGACTTGAATATATTCGCAGCGAATAAGGTTTCCTCTGTTACACTGAACACATAATCTTCTAAGTTTATATGTTTTAATGTTACTTTATCTATTGTTTCGTTGTCTTCAGTCTCGTAAACAACCCCAGAAGGACCTAAACCTATTTTACGCAGTTTTACGTATCGTTCCAATCTTTTAGAATCCACTAGGAAAGTACCTTCGGCAAATTCATTCGCCATCCTAGAGATTTTAACATATATTTAGAGCTGTATATTCACTTAGAACTATGGCGTCTGTTGAACGAAATAAAATGATCACGCATGCGGGAACAATAATTAAACCTATAAAACCATGGCATGACGGTAGTTAGATCTTTTGGCGGGAGGTTCAGTTTAGAAATTGATTTAAAGATGTTAGAATTAAGATTAAACAAAAACGTGTATGTTAATGAGGTTTTGTAAGTCAAAACACGCATATTCACCACAATTTCTACTAATATTATTAATACCTCAATAATTGTATGAACCTACTTTTTTATTATTTTACAAGGTTGATCACTCACTGTGTCGTCACTGATTGTGAACGCAAGTGCATACAAAATATAAAACGTCATTGGCTGCGAAAGTTAGAATGGAGTTCTTTTTGTCGTGAAATTTTCAGGTTACGATTGACTAACTAAAATATAGAGTCAAAATAGAACCGGACTTATTTTTATCCAAATTTTTATCTAGATTGCCAATTAATGTAATATCTATTCAAAGAATTTGAATAGAAATATTTACTTACATTCAGAAATGAAGCTAATTTAAAACCAAAATATTTACATTAGATCCCTAATAGTAAATGTAAACATGATTAAACTTTCTTGATTCTAATCATAATTCGTCAATATTTCAACTTTTGTCTGGTAGTTACCAGCTGATTATCTTTAACCAAGGTCATCTCGATATCCAATATCTCATCTTGTGTATTTGAACGCATTAAGATTGTTATAATTATTTGCTAGGGGTTGGTAGTCCCATTATGTTTGACAATTTAAAAGGAACCGCCAAGTTTAAACATAAAAACTTTTGTGTAGACAAACTAGAATCTAGCATCAAAACTGATTATGTACTAGCTAACAAGTGACGCTGATCGAAAACCAGGCTCCTTTCAAAATTGTGTCGTTCGGACCATACTAGAACAAATTTCGACGTCGTAGTATCAATTCAATAAATAAAACACAAAATAGAAAACATTAAACACTTGGATTTCATAACAAACTGTAGTGATTGTTTCAAATCAAAGATTAAGCTTGTTGTATCAGTATTTATATAATGGTTCGTATATCTGTAAAAATAAGTTTATTTAAAAAAGTTAGGAAATGTGATTTTCATTTTTTATAATGGTTTATGAATTTTTACTGCTTTAGAATTTTCTTAGGTAACTTTATTTTTAAATAACTCTCTATTTGGATAATCGTTATTTACAATATACTCTAAGCTGTTTGACGGCAAGTTATCACATTTGATGTAACTTGGAAAGAATATTTATACATAACCAATTAAGTCTTTTTTTTTCTTAATATCACTACTTAATATCACTACAGTATTCCAGAACAACTTTTCCATCTTACGGCGTGTTTTTCTGGGCAAATTTTAAGGCACTGTTCACATTTTATCTCTTCGATACGAAGAAATAACTTTAAGAGTGATAACGAGAACCATCAATTGCTCAATATGGAACAGTCCTCGAGATTGGTATCATGCTATCATGTCCATATCGAGTGTGTCGCCATCTACGGGGTCTATATGACTTGCAGCTGTTGGTAGTCTTTGTTCTAACAGGATAGGGTCTGTTACCGAACCAGGATGATCCGGTGAAGACAATAGGGGATCACAGTGAAGCGCATGGGGAGATGATAGCATGGGATCTCCATCAACACCATTGACAGGATGATCATCATCGTCCATTAACTCGTCCATCGTTATTAAACTTAAGGCAGCATCTGTTATGACGTCAGGCATCTGTAATTAATTTTTGTAAGTTTTAATAACTTCTTGAAGTTGATACAAATTTAATATAGCAGAAATATCACTTTTTTTGTTTTTACTTGTGAAATTAAATCTACTTTACACCTCCAAAGTTTGAGTACAACGATACGGAACACTTTGTATCTATGTGCATACAGTCTTTAAATTAAAATCAAAAAATTTAGTCCAAACAAGAAAGAAAATTATAAATAACGATCTTTTTATCTTTCTTACCTTTGGAGATGGATCAGAAATTAATATGGAAGACATAATTGAAGCAGTAGTTAGGGTTTTCATTTTCGAGTAACTGTTGTACACGCACCCAGAGGACGATGATGTACCTTGCCGATTGAAGTAGGATATTGGAAGGCCATGCGATTTTGCTTGTCGTTCTAATTCCTATAAACAAATTTTCACAATAAATTAAATCGAAGTATAATCAACATGTTAATAAGACAAATAATGCAACAAAATGATTAGATTAATTTACCTATGTTGAAAATATCACACGTATTTAAGTTTCTTGACATCTTCAGTATCCAGATTTAAACAAAACTTTAATACGAAAATATTTAAGATTCAAACGAAATGAAGAAAAGGGAAAAAAATCGAACACAAATAAAAAGGTAAAACGTTAAAACAAATCATTCAAACTAGTTCTTCAAATCCAGGAGATACAAGTTTCGCATCCTTAATATAATCCAGTGCTAGTAGGACCTTTGGAGAAGGACGCCTTTGGGGTGCTAAAGCCAAGAGACTTTGCAAAATCTCCTCAGCATCTTTATTTGGCACTAATACAATTTCTTTAAATTTTTTTGCTTTCCAGTATGGCATTTTGGAATTATAGTAGGGTAATGTTGTAACTCCAGGCCATACAGTTTCACTCGGAGTTCCAAATACTTTGAAGATTCGAAATAGTTGGTCAATCTAGCTGTCACCTCTAAAAAGTATTTTCCTCGTGAACATTTCAGCAAAAACGCAGCCTAAACTCCACATATCTGCAGCCCCACCATAATCAAATCCACCTAACAGTAGTTCAGGTCCTGCGTACCGTAATCGAACGATTTCATGAAGGTGTGGACAAGTATTTAGATTCACATAAGCTCTAACAGCAAAATCAGTTAGTTTTACATGGCCTATGTTATCCATTAATATGTTTGCGGGCCTAACAGCTCTGTGTAGTACATCATGGGAATACAGGTATACAAGACCTTTAAGGATTTGTTTCATGTAGCTTCTGATAAGTTCTTCCTTAATCTCTGTGACATTTGATCCTAAGTATCTTTTCAAATCCATTTCTAAATATTCCATAACTAAATGCATTGTGTTCAGATTAGTATACATTACATCTATTATTTTTACTAGCGAAGGGTGATCGAATGACTTGAATAAATTCACAGCGAGTGAGATATCCTCTGTTAAGCTGAATACAAAATCTTCTAAGATCATCTGTTTCCATGCAACTATCTCTCCCGTTTCACTGTCTTTACCCTCATAAACAACCCCATAAACACTTGAACCAATTTTACGCCGTCTTATGTACCGTTTTAATCTCTTAGAATCTACTGCGAAAATACCTTCAGCAAATTCATTCGCCATCTTTCTTACGTAGAGATTTTAACACAAAGTTAAAGCCGTATTTTCACTTGGTAGCACTACGATGTTTGTTGAAACGAATAAAATAATGGCGCATGCCAAAATAACAATCAAACCTATAAACCCGTGGCATGGCGGTAGTTAGAAGTTTCGGCGGGAGATTCAACTTTCAAATTGAATTCAAAATGTTAAAATTAATTACTTTCTCCCAGAAAATAGGGTGAAAATGGCGCGAAAGTGATAACAGTTTTAGTTTAACAAAATTACGAATTTTATTACGAAAAATAAACAATAATAACCGACTTTCTCTTATATTATTATTTTTAAATATATTAACCACATGCAAGGATCGCTTATTACTATTATTAAATCTACTTTACACCTCCAAAGTTTGAGTACAACGATACGGAACACTTTGTATCTATGTGCATAGTCTTTAAATTAAAATCAAAAAATTTAGTCCAAACAAGAAAGAAAATTATAAATAACGATCTTTTTATCTTTCTTACCTTTGGAGATGGATCAGAAATTAATATGGAAGACATAATTGAAGCAGTAGTTAGGGTTTTCATTTTCGAGTAACTATTGTACACGCACCCAGAGGACGATGATGTACCTTGCCGATTGAAGTAGGATATTGGAAGGCCATGCGATTTTGCTTGTCGTTCTAATTCCTATAAACAAATTTTCACAATAAATTAAATCGAAGTATAATCAACATGTTAATAAGACAAATAATGGAACAAAATGATTAGCTTAATTTACCTATGTTGAAAATATCACACGTATTTAAGTTTCTTGACATCTTCAGTATCCAGATTTAAACAAAACTTTAATACGAAAATATTTTAAAAAGATTCAAACGAAATGAAGAAAAGGGAAAAAAATCGAACACAAATAAAAAGGTAAAACGTTAAAACAAATCATTCAAACTAGTTCTTCAAATCCAGGAGATACAAGTTTCGCATCCTTAATATAATCCAGTGCTAGTAGGACCTTTGGAGAAGGACGCCTTTGGGGTGCTAAAGCCAAGAGACTTTGCAAAATCTCCTCAGCATCTTTATTTGGCACTGATACAATTTCTTTAAATTTTTTTGCTTTCCAGTATGGCATTTTGGAATTATAGTAGGGTAATGTTGTAACTCCAGGCCATACAGTTTCACTCGGAGTTCCAAATACTTTGAAGATTCGAAATAGTTGGTCAATCTGGCTGTCACCTCTAAAAAGTATTTTCCTCGTGAACATTTCAGCAAAAACGCAGCCTAAACTCCACATATCTGCAGCCCCACCATAATCAAATCCACCTAACAGTAGTTCAGGTCCTGCGTACCGTAATCGAACGATTTCATGAAGGTGTGGACAAGTATTTAGATTCACATAAGCTCTAACAGCAAAATCAGTTAGTTTTACATGGCCTATGTTATCCATTAATATGTTTGCGGGCCTAATAGCTCTGTGTAGTACATCATGGGAATACAGGTATACAAGACCTTCAAGGATTTGTTTCATGTAGCTTCTGATAAGTTCTTCCTTAATCTCTGTGACATTTGATCCTAAGTATCTTTTCAAATCCATTTCTAAATATTCCATAACTAAATGCATTGTGTTCAGATTAGTATACATTACATCTATTATTTTTACTAGCGAAGGGTGATCGAATGACTTGAATAAATTCACAGCGAGTGAGATATCCTCTGTTAAACTGAATACAAAATCTTCTAAGATTATCTGTTTCCATGCAACTATCTCTCCCGTTTCACTGTCTTTACCCTCATAAACAACCCCATAAACACTTGAACCAATTTTACGCCGTTTTATGTACCGTTTTAATCTTTTAGAATCTACTGCGAAAATACCTTCAGCAAATTCATTCGCCATCTTTCATAATTTTAACACAAAGTTAAAGCCGTATTTTCACTTGGTAGCACTACGACGTTTGTTGAAACGAATAAAATAATGGCGCATGCCAAAATAACAATCAAACCTATAAACCCGTGGCATGACGGTAGTTAGAACTTTCGGCGGGAGATTCAACTTTCAAATTGAATTCAAAATGTTAGAATTAATTACTTTCTCCCAGAAAATAGGGTGAAAATGGCGCGAAAGTGATAAGTTTTAGTTTAACAAAATTACGAATTTTATTACGAAAAATAAACAATAATAACCGACTTTCTCTTATATTATTATTTTTAAATATACTAACCACATGCAAGGATCGCTTATTACTATTATTATTATTACTATTGCTGGAAGTACCAACTTTAATCGTCCGGGAAATTTAAAAAATATTTACCGGGTCAACACTAAAGATTTAATGAATTTTAATAAAATGTGACAATGGAAAAGAATAGGAGAAATCTAGAACCGATTTTTGAACAAGATTTTAATGATTTGTTAGTCATTAGTAGAGTCCGGATATTTAAGCAAATGTCTGTTGTTTGCCTTTTTCTCCTTTTTAATAATATCCAAGCTTTTTTTGCTCAAAAGTGCATTAAAAAAAAAAAACTGTCTTTTTGGTTAGGTTTTTGCAATTTTCCATGCCCCTCTTGTAAATGTTGTCTCTTAATACTCTTTTCCATGGCTTATCACGTTTTCGTAATACTTTTATTGCAGCTTTTGTCCAACTTTATATTTGGTTGGAGATATTTATTATTGAATTACAGTATACTTTGCGGAATAATCTTGTAAAATTTTTAAATCATTTTAATTTAGTTGCAGTTTAGTGTTAGTATTAAGAAATTTTAACGTGCCACCAATTAGGAAAAATAGTTTGTATGAGTGGGCAAAGCTAGATAAAAGTTTCGAAGTAGATAATGATTTTGTGAATTTGTTTAAAAACTGGAAGTAAATGATAATCTATTCATGCCATGTGTCATCGAGAGAACGTTTTGAGTACAAAAATATTTTATCTGACAGAAGACAACAATTCTTGCCTTCTAATGTAGAAAAACTATAAATATGCAACTGGGAAGCCAATATAAAAAAGTTTCTTCATTAGTATAACGCATAATATTTAATACAGTATTGTAATTATTATTAATTATTACACTATATTGTATTAAAGTAATATTTAGGAAATCAACAACTTATTTGCCTTTTTCTTTTTACTGCTTTTTTTTTCATATTTTTGGTGCCTAAAAAAAAAGTTATTAGTTACAATATTTTGATAAAACATATTTCCATAAATGTAAACGTATGAAGCCAGATTTTAATTTTTTACAAGTTAGACCATATACCGATTGTCGGCCAAAACTTATTTAACCCTAGGATGCATAACACGGGCCTCCGAAGCCCAGCGTGGTATTCTAAGCTTCATAACTTCTTTATATTTAATTTATTTTCTTCTGGGCCTTGTCTATACCTCAACTGGATCTTCCTGCTGTTATTTCTAATTGGCGTTTGATCTATATAATTTATAAGAAAATCTATTTCAGATATTTGAATTCTACCGCGTATTTACATTTCTCAGGCCTCGTAGGCCCCGGTTTATTTTTGATTGATAATCGTTTATATTTACATCCAAAACTGTCTTTGTTTGAATAATTTGTTGCTTCTGGCGTCAATGTACTGCATGTTGCGATATTATTTGGAATACAATGTGTTAACAATCGGCTGCAACATGTTGTAACATGTGGGAACGGGCCAGCTTCTGCGCTCAACGGAATTTGCAAGTTTCAACACACAGAAATGCATATCATATAAATATGCGAACGCATAAAAAAGGCTTCAGCTGCTAAAATTTGCTTGAGGTGTTTGTTTGTGAATGTTCGTTATGGCGGCTTCAAGTTCAAGAAAATCGACCGGGTAACGTGCAACAGTGAGGTATGGAGATCCCAATTACGAGGGAACTCTAATGCGGTGGGCAGAGGAATGTGATGAAGTTTTATCGGAAGAGAGTGGAACGTCTGAAATTAAAGAACCTGGTCAAGATTCATTAGAAGCCAATTCAGACTCTTCAAATTCTAAGTTTGAAGATGTAGCTACAGCGGAGGCCGATAGTGATAATTCCAACTGTTTCGCTTCTCCATCCGGCATCCAGTGGAATAAAGTTCCGCCAAGCTCTACGAAAACTGTAGAACGTAACGTACTGCGTTTAGCACCAGGTGTAAAAACTAAAGCAGTTCAAATGTTTTATTACAAGAACGATCTTAGAAGTCGTCAAGTGCACAAACCTTGAAGCTCGAAGAGTAACTACAGTACAAGACAAAGGATGGGTAAATATTGATGTAATGGAGCTGAATGCTTTCTTAGGTTTGCTGATACAAGCTGGTGTGGAAAGAAATTGGGACATAGCGGTAAGAGAACTGTTTTCTTCTGATAAATGTAATCCTATTTATCAAGCTACTATGGGAATTAATTGGTTTGAAGATATTAGACGGTACCTGCGTTTTGATGACAAAAGAACTCGTGATTTTCGCCTACAGACCGATAGATTAGCTCCGATATCGTATATATGGAACTTATTTTTACAACAATGCAGGTCATCTTTGTAGTTACTCTTGTATAGAGGGAGATGTTCATTTATTCAGTATATGCCAAATAAACCCTCAAAATACGGTATCAAGATTTTCTGGATGTGCGAGTCAGAATCAGGATTTTCAATTGATGGAATGGTATATACCGGACGACGACCATACAAATCTTGCAAGTATTGCAAACTTTAGTACGCAGCATCCACTTCTCTAGACTAAATGTTACAATGGATAACTTCTTTACAAGCATTCCATTGGCTAAATGTTTATTAGAAAAGAACTTAACAGTGGTTGGAACACTAAGAAAAAATAAGAGAGAAATGCCAAATGAAATAAGAGATGCAAAGAACAAACCGGTCTACTCTTCTACATTTGGCTTTTATGACAAAATAACTATGGTTACCATGCACAATGACATGTCTGTAAGTGAAAATGTTAAGCTGAAACCGGAATTAATACTTTATTATAACAAGACCAAAGTGGGAGTAGACGTAATGGATCAAAAACAGTCCAACTATACATGTAAAAGGCAAACGAAGCGTTGGCCTATGGCGCTTTTTTCTAATACGATTGATATTGGAACACTAAATGTATTTATTATATTTTCCACGTTGAAACCTGATTATCATAGGAATGTAACACACGCTAGACGACTATTTTTGAAGGAATTAGCTGAGCAATTGGTAATACCGCATATGAGGTCAAAAAATCCGAAAATACCAAGAAATTCAATAAATTGTATGAACAAATTTATTAACACTGAAAAAACTGCGACTGATGCCGTTACAAATAAAAGGAAGAGATGCATGACGTGTCCGTCTAGTTTAGACAGAAAAAGTTTGTGAAAAGTGTCGCAATGTGTGCAACGAACATAGTGTAAGAATTTGTAAAAATTGTTACTTTTGAACATGTATTTACATTTATAAGAGCTGCAATCTTTAGTTAGAGGTTTTGTTTAATTATTTAAGATTTTTACACGCACAAATAAATGATTTAAATATATTTTATATTCTTATATATTTTTAACAGAGTAAAAAAACAACCGGGCCTGAGAGACCCGAGAAATGTTAATCTGTATATCCGAACACCCATGCATCCTAGGGTTAATGTATGTATGAATGTTCCGCAATAATCTAAGTATTTTCTACAAACAGTTTCCGCAAAAATAATGCGCAATTTTTAACTGGCTTTTATCCATCGAGTTGTTTGCAATACAGCAAAATTATCATTCGAGTGTTTTACAGTTTTCAAGGCAATTTTGCGAGACATGCAAAAGCCGATCGAAAACTTCTCAAAATTGTGTCGTTCGAAGATTAAACGGATTTTGATCGGTAGCACAATTCAATAAATAAAACACAAAACATCAGAAGACATTAAACACTTGTATTTTATAACAAGCTATAATAATTGTTTCAAATCAAAGATTAAGTTTGTTATATAATAGTATTTATAAAACTGTTTGTATATCTGTAAAAATAGTTTAATTAAAAGATAAAGTGACGAAATATGATTTTCATTTATTGTAATGTAATAAATTTTTACTGCTTTAAAATCTTCTTATTCAACTTTATCTTTAAATAACTATCTATTTGGATACAGTATACTCTAAGTTGTCTGAGGACAGGTTATCACATTCGATGTAACTTGGAAAGAATATCTACACGTAACCAATTGAGTTTTTTTTCTTAATATCACTATCATATCAACGTAATATGAATTTGAGACCATCATGTTTTATATATACATAGTCATTTTAAGGCACATGTTCATAATGTAAATTTACTATATGCAGACGTTCAATAAAAATAAAGGCAATGTAACTATCCTATTATTTACACTTCATTTTTTTTCTTTTAAAACGCAGAGCCCTTCAGTGAGATTAACATTTTGTTACCATTATAATTAAATGAGTTTTTATTTTTGATTGCAAGTTCTGAAAAAATAAAAACATATTTAATGCATTCGAGTTGATGGTGTTCTACAGTTGATGTATTAGAGTTGTTTCGGTCTCTACTGACAGACCTTGCGTTTTAATTGATTACAATAATACTTTGACATAGTGTGAGTGTTTCTCTTAAGAATTCTTGGTACATAAATAGTACATTGACATCTACCTAATAATATGTTAAAGCTTACATATACATAATAGTATTTAATACTTTGAAAGGTTTAAAACTATATCAAAACTAGTACAAATAAAATCGTTTTTCATTTCATTATATAGCTCTAACTATATATTTAACATCTCACTGTGATAACTTCATATATATTTGTTTTAACATCTAAAATACTATCTGAATCAAAATACAAATAAAATATATATTGTTGCTAGCAGTGTAGCAATAACAAAAACAATATGAAATAAATTAAAATGTTGACAGTGCGCAACATATATTCCAGAACAACTTTTCCATCTTAGTGCGTTTTTCCGGGCAGATTTTAAGGCACTGTTCACATTTTATCTCTTCGATACAAAGAAATAACTTTAAGAGTGACAACGAGAACCATCGATTGCTCTATATAGAACAATCTTCGACATCGGTATCATGCTATCATGTCCATATCGAGCGTGTCGCCATCTACAGGGTCTATATGACTTGTAGGTGTTGGTAGTCTTTGTTCTAACAGGATAGGGTCTGTTACCGAACCAGGATGATCCGGTGAGGATAATAGGGGATCACAGTGAAGCGCATGGGGAGATGATAGCATGGGATCTCCATTGACACCATTGACAGGATGGTCATCATCGTCCATTAATTCGTCCATCGTCGTCGTCAAACTTAAGGTAGCGTCTGTTATGACGTCAGGCATCTGCAATTAATTTTTAGTAAGTTTTTACTTATAAAATCTACTTTACACCTCTAAAGTTTGAGTACAACTATACGGAACACCTTATATTTTCAGTGATCTTCTTAATTAACGGCTTACCTTTGGAGATGGATCAGAAATTAATATCGAAGACATAATTGAAGCAGTAGTTGGGGTTTGCATTTTCGAATAGCTGTTGTACAAGCATCCAGAGGACGATGTGCCTTGCCAATTGAAGTCGGATATAGGAAGGCCATGCGATTTTGCTTGTCGTTCTAATTCCTATAAACAACATTTCACAATAAATTAAATCAAAGTATAATCAATATGTTAATAATACAAATGATACAACAGGTTAATTTACCTATGTTGGAAGTAGGACACGTGTTTTGGCTTTCCTGACATCTTCAGTATCCAAATTTGCATAAATAAAACTTTAATACGAGGATATAAAAAAAAAAATTAAACGAAATGAAAAACAAAAAAAAAACAGGAACACAAAGATAAAGTGGTAAAACGTTAAAACAAATCATTTAAACTAATTCTTCAAATCCAGGAGATACAAGTTTTGCATCCTTAATATAATCTAGTGTTAGTAGAGTCTTTGGAGAAGGACGTACTACAGGGCAATAAGTAAAAAGACCTCGCAAAATAAACTCAGCATCCTCATTTGGTACTGGTACAATTTTTTTCAAATTCTTAGCTCTCCAGTGTGGCATTCTGCCATCATAATAGGGTAACATTGTAACTCCAGGCCATATAATTTCATTCGGAGTTCCAAATACTTGGAATATCTGAAATAGCTGATCAATTTGGCTGTCACCTTTAAAAAGTATTTTTCTTGTGAACATTTCAGCAAAAACACAGCCGACACTCCATACATCTGCAGCCCAACCATTATCAAATGCCCCTAATAGTAGTTCAGGTCCTACGTACCATAATCCAACTATTGTATGGAGGTATGGAGAATCCATTATATGCACATAACTTCTACGAGTGAAATCAGTTAGTTTTATATGGCCTTGGTTGTCCATTAGTATGTTCGAGGGTTTAATAGCCCTATGTGCTATACCATGCGAAGAAAGGTATACGAGACCTTCAAGGATTTGTTTCAAGTAGCTTCGGATAAGTTCTTCCTTAATCTCTGTTATATCTGATTTTAAATATCTATTCAGATCCATCTCTAGGTATTCCATAACTATATGCATGGTCTTCAGATCAGTGTACATTACGTCTACAATTTTTACCAGCGAAGGGTGATCGAATGACTTCAGTAAATTGACAGCGAATGAGATTTCTTTGGTTACACTGAACAAAGAATGTTCTAAGGCTATCTGTTTTAACGCTACTATATCTCCTGTTTCACGATCTTCAGCCTCGTGGACAATCCCAGAAATACCTGAACCTATTTGACGTTGTTTTACGTATTGCTCCAATTTTTTAGAATCCATTGTGAAAATACCATCAGCAAATGTATTCGCCATCTTTATCGTGTAGAGATTTTAATTTAACAAGAAATTACAGTTATATTTTCACTCGGTAACACTATGGCGTCTGTCGAAGCGAATAAAATAATGGCGCATGCGTAATAGTGATCAACCCTAACGGTTTTTGGCGGGAAATACAATTTTTAAATTCAAATTATTACAATTAAAATTTAACAAAAACGTAACTGTTAATGAGATCATGTAAGCCAAAACACGAGAACCCATCACAATGATTATCATATATTACCTGTATTCGCAATTGCAATCGCCTATTAATATGTTCTGTTTGTTTATGTTTAGCTTCGTTTTGTCTTAATCTTTGGATTTCGTTTTTAAGGCACTTAATATATTCGACAGATGATTTTAATATTGTCCCTTTGTTGGGTCGAACATCTCGGACATCTCGAACAATTTCGAAATACGGGTCGTTATTTTTCGGAAGTAATGTACCTAATTCTTTTATCCTATCATTTATGTTGAATCGCCTTCTTCGTTCAACTAAAAGAAACAAAATCACGTCAATTCAAAGCAACGAATCCACGTAAAGAGTGTAAATAGTACTTACTCATATTATGGTTATCTTTTTTTTGTCTATCCTTAGCTATGGCGTGCAATTCAGCATCCGTATAGATAATTGGTTCAGATTTTATATTTATTTCAGCGCTTGTTAATGAATTATCTGATGTTTTAAAGCTATCTGATGCCAAGGAACTTGATTCTAACGATAATAAGTCATCTATAAGGTCTTCTGCCTGTAATACAATATAAAAGAAAAAAATCAATATTTTGCTAAAATAATCATTTTCATCATTTTGTAACGTCATATTACGATTTATTTACTTCTAAACGCGTTTAAGCCAAAATGATTTAAAAACGGATCTGTTATATAATCTTAAATTAATAATAATAATAATAACAATAATAATAAGTTTATTGGCCTCAGAGAACAAAATACAAAATGAAAATGAAGGAACCAAATGATAGCCAAAAAGATTAAATCGCTGCAGTACATGTATGATACATGTACTGCTAGCGCTCTTCCTTTACCCTAATACATAAAATGAAATTAAAAACACAGCAATGATAACAAAAGAAAAATAATGAAAAGAAAAAATCCAAATAGTGAAACGGACAGGTTGGTTTTTGGCACAGGAAGGTGCCGGGATTGTGTAATTTCTTTGATTTGACATCAACAAATTAATGACATGTTTTCTTATAAGTAGTCTGGGCAAACAGCGGTAACAGTCAGTGTAGTAGATATGTGGTGCGGAGTCGGCGATTATTTATTTCACGCGTTCACCGCGTCAGTACTAAATCGATGCTGTATGCGAGTAGTTCTGTGTATATCTAGGCTGTCGTAACTTATTTCGTAACTATACGCTGATGTTTGCTTTAAAAATGTCGCAGTTAGGTACGTCGCGAAAACGAGCAATGGCAGACACAGTTACAAACTTTATAGTGGACATGCCGGACTTAATTTTTGATGGCGCTAAAATTCAATGTCTAGTTTGTAAAATCCCTTTAATGTGTTGGTCCAGAAGCCATTGTCAACGTCACATCGAAAGCAAACAGCATTCTTCTGCAAAAAGTAGCATACGAGACCAAGAAAAATTTACATTTGATTTATATGTTACTCTTATTTTGTGTAATCTATCGTTTCGTTTACTAGACAAAGAAGCATATGTCTCCTTCTTGAATAAATATGCAGACTGTAAATTACCTAATCGGACATTGATACGAGAAAAAAAAAGAATGAAAACGGAATTGAAAGATAAAAAACTGTGGTTGTGTGTGGACGAAACAACAGATCGTCAAAAACATTCTATGGTTAATGTAATGGTACGTACAATGGAACCACATCGACCGTCATCCTTCTTCTTACTTGCTTCCAAAAGAGTTATAAATTGTACTGCCGGTGAGATTTTAAAGGTGGTATTAAACTCATTGAACAAATTTGAAGTTTCATCTAAGCAATTTTTAATATTTATGAGTGATGTTGCCGCAAACATGCGTTCTTTGGGCCGATCTCTTAAAGAACACAGTGGTAACTTCTTACATGTAACATGTAACTCTAAATCTTGCACTAGTAAATGCATTGATTGCTAGTACAAAAGCAGTGTTTCTAAAGTCCCCGAAACGTACCAGACTATTTCACAAACTGTGTCCTGATTTACCTGAATCACCACAACCGATTGTTACACGTTGAGGAACATGGTTGCAGGCTGCGTTTTACTACAACAAATATTTTGATCAAGTAAAAAAGGTAGTTTTAAAATTCAATCCGACAGAAGCTGCAGCAATCAAGAAAAGCCAGGAAATATTTCAAGATAGTTAGGTTAAAAGAGATTTACGAACTATTCACAACAATTACTTCGGACTAGCGGAGGGAATAGAAAAATTACAAAATGTTTCGATGTCGCTAGGGGATTCTGTTCAAATTGTGAATGATGTTCACGCACAGTTATGCGCTGTAGAAGGCGAAACAAATTGGTGTGTAATACGAAAATTTGAAAGCGTTTTAGAGAAAGACTCCGATTTTCTTATATGAAGACAAATTTGTGAAGGTGCGTGTGAAGATGCATTAAGTTGTTTCAAAGATTATTTTAAATATGCAAATATAACATCGCTAGATGTCGAACGATCGTTTTCGGCATTAAAAAACATTTATTCCGCACGTCGTACTCACTTGACTGAAACAGCTGTGGAAACATATCTAATGATTCAAATATTTAACAGATGTTACCCAGTTTGTGATTTAACGGAAGACTTTTAAAACGGTAAGTGGTTCAGCAGGTTTTATAATTTATTTCTTACCTTCTATTTTATGTGTAAACCTTTATGCGCTCGCCACGCCTCTGGCTGTTACCGCATATTTGCCCAGGTTACTTATAAGTTTTGTAGAGGCGGTAAGTTGTATTCCCTCATTCAATAAGTAAGTATCTATTAATTTACTGACAACATAGCTATAACTCCGTTTGAATATTTCTACATTATGCTTCGGAATGGATAGTAGGTTGGAAGCAAGCGTATTACATCTATGTTTGTGAAATCTAAAGCGGACACTGCTGTGCAAATAGCACGGTGTTTCCTTCTTAATAATGTTTATAAAAAAAGTATACAGTGGGCATATTAAGGGTGTTAGTCTGAGTAAGTTACGCTGTAGATAACACCACGTCTATCGCGGAGACCGTAGATTAAACGAATGCAAGTATTCTGTACCCTCTGTATTCTCCTTTTATCCTGTTGCGTAATGCAGAAATTGTAAATACTTTCACAGAATGTAAAGTTACTCAATACAAGTGCTTCGCAAAGCATCAGTCTGGTCGATAAATGTGTCTATGCATGAAAATTGCTTTGAGGGCTGGGATTGATTTTTGAATCAAATGCGACGTGTTGTTGTAGAAGCGGATGTTGTTGTCCAGAAACAGTCCTAAGTTTTTTACACTATTAACCGGCGTTAAAGTTTGATTTTTGATTATTACATTTAGATTTGATGTACAAAATACCCGGTGTTTTTTAGGACCAAATAAGATTATCTGTGTCTTTGTCGAGTTAATATGTAGTTGGTGCTTCTCCGCGAAGGCACATATCTGCAAGAGGTCATGGTTAATCCTAGACTGAGCTTCTATTAACTGGGATGGAGGAAGTGAATAGTAAAGCTGAGTGTCGTCAGCATATAGATGGTATTTGCAATACTTCAACGTTAGGAGCAAATTAGACGTGTAAATATTAAAAAGCGTGGGACTGAGTATTACTCCCTGGGGAACTCCATGTACTGCTGTTATAGGAGCCGAGATATTGCTATCAACGATCACTCGATGTTCTGCCCTTCAGATAAGCATCAAAAAATTTTACTGTGGAATCAGCCATGCCAGTACATCCCAATATCGAGAGTAAAGAGGAGTGGTGGACCGTATCGAAGGCGCGACTAAAATCAAGCAATACTAACATTGTTACATTTCCAGTGTCAGTTTCCGCAATAATGTCATCAACAATATTTGTAAGTGCAGTAACACAGCCGTAACCAGAACGAAAGCCAGACTGATATGTTGGTAATATATTAGATTCTGCAATAAATTGGCTAAGTTGTAGTGCGATACATTTTTCGAATATTTTAGCTAAAACAGATAATACACTGATTGGCCTAAGGTCCTTGTAATCTTCCACTATTTTTGTTTTAGGAATTGGTTTTATTAATGCAGATTTCCAAATACTAGGATACACAGAATTCTGAACACAAAAGTTAAATACATGTAGTATGTATGTAATCCTCTAAGTAAGGCAAAGATGTTCTAAGCATATGAATACTAATATTATCCATTCCTATAGCATTAGATTTGATCGTATTAATGAAGTTATGTAAGTCACTCAGTTGTTCTATTCTCATTGTATTCAAATTGATGAATTGAATCACTTAAGCGGAAAACTTGTAAGGATAAAAATGATTCCATGCAAGGTGTTTTCTAGAAATTACCAAGTTTTTCTAAAACTAGTCAGACAAACAGTGACCAAATTCAATACTATGATAGAACATGAAATTGTATTTAAAATATTTATCTAAGAAAGCTTTACAAAACATAAATAAACTGAATAGTGTTAGTAGATGTACAAAATTTATTATGATAACAACTCTAATCGATAAATAAATAAATATATCAATATACCGGAGGTCCCAGATTCATTGTTACAAGCGATGTCTTCCTTATTTGTAGAGATATAAGATCGAGCAAGGTGCTGTCGAAAATGGTTTATAGAATCCTAAAACTAAAACCTTAAAAAATACTGATATGTCTAAAGCCTTTGATCGTATCGACCACTCTTTGCTTTTAGCAAACTTGCGTACCAAAAGGAGCAAATTTAGGCCCTCTCTTATTTCTATTATTTATTAATGATTTACCTCTCCAACTCGATCTAGCTACATTATTATTTGCAGATGATCTAACACTCTATACATCAGTTGACAGTATTGATGACTGCATATCTCTCCAAAATCAAATTGACATCCTTCTAACTTGGTGCGCCGACAATAAATTAAGCGTAAATGTTTCCAAGTGCAGAGTTGTCACTTTCTCTCGTAAAACTACTACCTTAGTCTATGATTATTGTATTGATAGCCTTGTTCTGGAGCGTACGCATTTGATAAAAGATTTAGGCGTTATCTTCGAATCCAAACTAACTTTTAGTGATCACATCAATGCCATTGCTAACTCTGCTTTACGGATGTTGGGTTTTATCATAAGGACCACTCGCAAATTTTCTTCCGTTGATTCCATCTTTTCTCTATACTTTTCTTTTGTACGTTCCAAATTGGAATATGCCTCGTTGATTTGGTCTCCCATATATAAATATCAAATAAATCTATTAGAACAAGTTCAGAGACGTTCTTTAAAGTACATGTTCTTCAAAGAACATGCACACTATCCGGAGCAGGGCTTCAGTCACTGGTTACTGCTAAATCTATATAATATCGATTCTAGAGCTTCGTCGTAATTACGCAGATTCCAAATTTTTATACAATTTGCTAAATAACGGTCTTGACTCACCTAAGCTCTTGGAAAATATTAATTTTTTTGTTCCCCGTCCAGCGTCCAGATAATCCAATGTGTTCTACTGCATCAGACCTAACACAAACGTCATGATCAAATCACCAATTTACAGGGTTTGCACCAACTTTAATTCATTATCGGATGTCTCCACTGATATTAATTTCTCCCCTATAACATCACTTCTAAGAAAATGTACTACCACTTTTTATTATATTTAAGTAATACTGTTTGTTTATAGATAATATTATGCTTTTAGTTTTAATCTGTAATAGAATTAGAATATACATATGTTGTAATATACTTGTCCTATAATTGGATTTTATCTGTTGGGCAATATACTATTACTATTATTATTATTAAAAGATATACTTTTCAAAACTACCCCTAATAAACCACCTTCTAGCAAATCTTCTCCAAAATTGCACCCCTCATCTTTTTGACTTTATAACTGAAGTACGAAGAGTTTGGAATACAATGGTATAAACGAAAATTGCATTGAAGAGAAATCTTACGAAAAGTTAAATAAACATTAAAAATCACATTAATAATTCATAAAATTAATCACTAGACTCCGGTAACAGGGAGCTGTGCTATAGCCGTGCCTGCCTAGTATACAAAAACAATAGTAAGAAAATAGAAAAAAAATTACAGAACTAATACATAATTATAATATGTGAAAAGTAGTGAAACACTCACCCTTTTAAGCAGTCTTGGCTATGGAACAGTAAAACTAGAAGCACCATTATCAGTATTAACATTATATGGATAAGAGTGGTAAAAAGTTGACACCATTAGATGTGTTTCCACAGTTGTCTCGGTGAGCGATGTTCGCCGTGGTGAGAAAATGAGTTTATATTTTGAAAAAGAGCGATGTTATACATGCGTGATTAAAATACTCTTCGTATTTAGTCAGTGGATTATTCGATACACCATCACAAATTTGTTTTAGTATGCTAAAATCGGGATCTTTCTGTAGCACGCTCTCGAACTTTTCTAAAACGCGATTATATTTTGCGTCATGTATGGTCAGTAGCTGTGTATGCACTCCGTCCATAATTTGCAGACTCCAATAATGATGACGATCTATTTTGTAATTGGTCTATTGCGTCAGCTAATCCTTTATAGTAGCTACGAATATTTTTTAAATCTGTTTCAACGGAAATATCTTGAAATTTCGACTGGCTCTCCTTAATAACTGCAGCTTCGGCAGGATTGAATTGTGTAACAACAGCTTTTACTATTTTGAAATGTTCAGCATAATAAAAAGCTGCCTGCAACCATGTTCCCCAACGTGTAAGAATTGGCTCCGGTGGTTGACGAATACCAGGACACTCTGTGTGAAATGATCGTAGGCGTTTGGGAGATTTCAAAAATACTTTTTTTGTGCTTGCTATTAATGCATCTACCTCGGGAGAACATTGTCGAATGGTTTCTGCTACAAGATGTAAAGCATGCACTTTACACGTAACATGTAAACACTTGCAACCATGTTCAAGAAGAGAACGGCCTACCGAACGCATTATCGCTGCGCCATCGCTCATATCTTTTGAAATTTGAAATTTTTCCAACGTACTAAGTACAACCTTCGTAATTGCTGCAGCAGTACACTCTTGTAGTCTTCGGCTAGCTAGTAACAGTGGTAATGTAGGTTTACTAGGGTCTAGTATGCGTACCATAATATTTACAATTGATTTTTTTTGCAGTCTGTTGTCTCGTCAACACATAACCAAAGAAACTGTTTTTTTCAATATGCGTTTCATTTTCCTTTCCACGTCATCGCGTACAAATGCAAGATGCTTACGTGTCGGTTTCTCCATTGGCAACCGCAACTCGGGATTGTATTTGTCTCAAAAGTCCTTAAACGGTTGTTTATCGAGTAAGCCTAGTGGCAAATTACAGTTTATCAACATGAGAATTACATAAACCAATTTTCGTTTTCTATGCTGTGCGGAATTTACGTGTCTTGTACAGTTCTACTTCTTATTTGACATCAAATGTATTTTGCACACTTTACAAACTATCTTACTCCTGTTGTAAAACAAATCGGGAAAGTCAGAAATAAACTTATTTACTATGTCTTCAAGGGGTCGTTTTTTAGCCTTCGACATGTTCACTAAAAACTACAATTAATAACTACGTCTGTATCAATAAAATCAAAACGCACTACACTAAATAATAACTACGTCTATATCAACAAAATCAACACGCCCTAACCGCTATCCAATGCTAAACTGAACTGAGTGATGATGATTTGTCGTGTCGTATCATAATCGACCAGCCCTCACACATCGCTGCTGTGATTGCTCTCCAGTTACCGGGCTCTATTAATCACTTATAGATACTGTTTCGAAATTACCTCCATTTGACGCAACACACGCTTCAAATCAATCAATTAATTCTCTGGAAGTTGCTGCTGTAAGGATATCATTGTATGCATACCGAATCTTAAATTTCAAATCATCTAAGTTCATAGGCGGAGTAGAATAGATAACCTTTTTCAAATATCCTCACAAAAAGAAGTGCATTGGGTTTAAGTCTCCATCTACTGGGAAATACGTCATTTAAATACTCTACAACTAACCGCGAGTTATGAGACGAAGCACCATCCTGTTGACACCATAAATGATTACGCTCTGCTAATGGGATATCTTGCAAAAATCGTGGGATCATTGTTTAATACTACTTGCCTTACAGCAATTAATCCTACTCTCTGTTCAAACTCTGTAGTCCTTAATGCTTGCAGCAACTGAATTTTAAAATGATAATAGTTGTAAAACTTAGTATCCTCTGTACTGTTGATTTCCTATATCTTCCGCCACAGTACTAACTGAAATATGTGGATTCAATTCAACATAAGCCAGTACATTTATTTGCATTTCATCTGTTCTAACTGGTGTTACATGATGAGAACATATTAAATTTGATAGAAATGAGCCCATTCGCATTTTACGTTCAACACGAGCAAATGCCATATGTGATGATACCACTCTGTTAGGAAATCGCTCTCCATAAAGTGTTGCTGCTTCACGAGAAATTTTATGACACTCTCCATAAATTAATAATAACATATCGACACATTCATTTGGAGACACATTCATTTAGAAGGCATTTTAAAGATTTTATAACAACACTACTTCACTACGTATTTAACTATCGGTACGTAAACTATTTTCGCAAATCGAAATAAATATCTGAAATTTAATCTAACAATTTATGTTTTTATTAGCAGCTATTTGTTAAATGGAATTTTTGTTTATGCCGTTGTATTCCTAACTTCTAGTACTTCAATCATAAAGTCAAAAAGATGAGGGGTATAAAAAGTTGGTTTGAGGGAGGTTTCTTAGAGACTGGATCTTTTAGGATTCTGCAAACTATTTTCGACGACACCTTGCTCAATCTTATATCTCCACAAATAAGGAAGATATCGATTGTAAAATTGAATCTGGGACACCCGGTGTTTACATATTAAAATATTTTATTACACATTTATTTTATTATACATTTATTTTATTAAGTTAAATATCGTATGAAATTTTGCATCCTTTTTTTTTTTAGTAATTACAGAATTTACAAATCCTGTACTAATTTAGATTACTTGGGATTAAGAAATAAAACGTGCTATAATCTGGGACGTCCTAAAAAATTAAAGCTTAGTAAATCAGATCGAGATTACGGGACCTACGGATTTTGATAAATACTTTTCTTAAGCTTATTACGAAATTAAATGGATACACATATTTATATTGCAAAAAAAATCACTCCCTGATAGAATTAATAGAAAGAGAAGAAAATATATTTATTAACTAGGCTACACATACGATTATAATCCAAGAAACGGTTTCATTCAAGGCAATTGAAAGTGAAATGATGAACTATTTTCGTAGAAAAGCCAATCGATTAATAATTTATATTATGTAGATATTTCTAGTAATATAGAGAGGGTAATTTTATAATTTTCAATTGAATAAGAATTTCTTTTACGTCAAAGTACATCGAAATAATCAACATTACCGTGAATGTGCAGTTTAATTGATAAAAAAACGTATCGAATACGGTATTTCAAGGCCAAGGTTATATCAAATCGTATTTTACTATTTTACCAACAACCTATATACATTTAGATCAAAAATATACAGGGTGCGCTTAAAAAAAGTAACGACAATAATCTAATAACATTGCGTTTCTGCATTTAATTTGTTTTATAATAAAATTAATTGAAGCTGTACTTTATACTACTTCTATAAATTACAATTAAGCAAAACTAGGTGAATAAAAAAAGACTTTAGTAAATATATTACAATGTTTAATAATGTCAGGTTGACATTATTTAAACTGCAGATAAACTGAAAATTTATTACATGTCGTACGCAAAGAATGATTACAATGTGTGGAGACAGGTAGATGTTGTAATATTTGATCTGAATTTATGTAACATTTATAATATTATTTGCATCTGTTGACGTTCAAGATATTTACATGGCTAACAATTTAAATTAAATAATAATTACTACGTATACTACTACTTTTTCGACTTTAATTTATGTCTAAAAAGTATGAATGGAAGTAGATTGAGTAATTTATATACTTTGTCTATATACATATATTCTGTCTGAATTAAGGTTACAGAATTTCATTCTTGCCAAGGACATCAACTCTTATTATGCAACTAGTTAATCGGTTATTATCATAATACACGGATTTTATTTCATAATTTTATAAATTACAACTAAGAGGACAGTGAATAGAACCAAAAATATGCTTTTTAAAAAGATTTACCGTTATTTTGATTATAAAAGCGTATTTCAATCTCATATTCAATTTAGAAAATGTAAGCAGCAATTTTATTTAAAAAAAAATAATTTTAATTCTGGAAATTTACCTAGAGATAAGACTCTTAAACTTATAATTTATCTAACGCAAATGGAAAATTAAGGATCTTCTCTAAAGTTCAAGGAACAACATGATTCATTCAATCCAGACCAACATCTTCATTGGTAATAAAAATTTTGCTTGGGGTTACTGTTTTTATGCAAGCATTTAATTGGCGTGGAATGAAAATTTGTGAAACATCGTATCTAATCAGGAACAACATTTCTCAATGTAGACAGTCGTCAAGCACATCAATAAAACTCTTAATCACACCTAAATACTAAAATACATGTATCTAATAAATTATAAAATGTGTGAATTTGCCTGCACGAAACAATCAGATTCAGATTCGATAAGATTGTAAAGTAATTTTTTTTTTTTATTCTCATTTTCTTTTATTTTATAGTAATCACGTATGTTTCTGATAACATCCAAACAAATACCCAACAAATGCATGCAAACCAGATTGTGGATAATTTAAAATGTTTTTCTCAAATAAATATGTTACTCTAGATTTACTGTGTTACACTAGATGTACTATGTTTATTTTTCGTAACCACCTCGCCATTTTTAGGTTGAAAAAAACAAATATATTTGGAAATCTTTATCTGAATGCAGTAGTTAAGAAGAGGATTACACTTATGTTGTATTATCTCTACGTTGCTTTTCTTGCTTTTAATAGAGGGCATTATTAAATTATTATTAAATTGAAATATATACATATATAACTAACAATTATACAAACTACCAACACATCCACCACGTACAGAGGCGCGTTTCGTCGTTTACGGCTCATCAGTGTACCTTTGTGGAAGGTGGTAGCTAATTGAAATTGTCGTACATACACTACCGGCCATAATCATTAGCCTACCTACATTTTTGCTTGGATTTTATAAAATTATTTGTTTATTGATATTTAGGGGGTATAATTATTTACCCAGAAGTAAAAAAAAAGACATCACCTTAAATAATTTCCCAAAAAGGCTCCTCTGATACTTAGTATCGGTTGAATCTCCTTAATAATAATTAGGGGTTCAGGTAGGGCCACAAAAAAGACCGGAAATATAATACAATTATCCTTCACTAATAAATATTTAGTCGATAATTTTCTGTATCTGAGAAGTCAATCCTGAAATTTAAAGAGGTGTCCAGACAGACAAAAATAAGAATGTATAAATCAATACTTGGACCCACCCTTAGCTATGCAAGCGAGACTTGGGTAATGACAAATAAAATAAAGGAAAAGCTCGATGTCTGGGAGAGGAAGATATTCAGAAGAATATTTGGAGGAAGACCAAAGGAAATTGGTTGGGAAAGAAGAACGAACTCAGATTTATACGAACTGTTTAATGACACCACCATAAGTAATTATATAAAACGAAGACTGCAATGGCTGGGACATTTAAAAAGGATGGAGGAAGGGAGGGAGACGAAAGCAGTAGCATGGAAGATTCCTAAAAGGAAAAGGAAGAGGGGAAGACCAAGGAAGCAATGGAGGGATGCAGTGGAGGATGAGCAGAGAGAGAGACAAGTCCAGAATTGGAGGAGAAAGGCGAAAAGTCGGGAAGAATAGCTATGTACCTAAACGGTCTGCAAAGAGCTTCTATATATACTGCATTGCATAGAAAAGGCATCACCCAGAAGGAGAAGGGGTAGGTCAATGAAATTTGGTGAAAATATTTATTGAAAAGTCAGTAGTAAATGATTACAGTTTCAAAAAAAAGATGAACAGAATCAGGTGTTCTGGGACTGATTGTTGTTTTAAGTCTCGTCACTTTCATGTTATACGTATTGATTACTGGTGACTACCTTTTCTGTTATTGCAAATTTTTTGTTTCAGAGAGCATTTACAATGCCTAGAATAAGAAGACATCGACAATTTCGACAATTAACAGAATCTGAAAGAGGAAAGATTGTTGGGCTTCACAAAGCTGGAATTTCGTTTCGGGAAATTACCAGAAGATTGGAGAGAAATATGTCAACGATCAATAGATGTTATCGTGTGTGGGCAGAGGAAGGTCGACAACGACGTCGTCGCGGCACTGGACCCAAAAGGAGAACCACAAAACGGCAAGATCGGTTTCTTCGACTATCAGCGCTTCGAGAGCGATTTAGGACAACAAGGAGGATAGTGGATGCTTGGTTCGATGTAATGGGAAGGCAAGTGTCGATATCAACTATATATCGTAGAATTCGGTCATTTGGACTACATTCATACCGTCCTTTCTTAATGCTTCCATTAACATTGGAACATAAGCGCCAGCGTTTGCAATGGTGTCGTGACCAAATACAATGGGATCACGAATGGGGCTCAGTTGTTTTCAGCGACGAATAACGATTTTGTTTGGGAGCCAATGATGGACGACAGAGGGTCTGAAGACGTCGTGGTGAGAGGCGTACGATACAACATCCTGTAGACGTTCTGTTGCGTGGACTCTAGGGTTGATGGTATGGGGTGCCATCAATATTGGAAGCAGGTCCCCCCTAGTATTCATTCAGGGCACTGTGACAGCTGAGCGCTATGTCAATGACGTTTTACGCCCACATGCAGTACCTTACATCAGGGGTCTTCCAGGGCTCATTTTTCAACAGGATAATGCTCGTTCGCATATTGCACGCAGGACTATGGACTTCCTAGACGAATCCGAGGTTACAATACTTCCATAGCCTCCAAGGAGTAATGGAACATGTGTGGGATAATATGGGTCGGAGGATCAATAGTCTAAAACATCCGCCTGCAACTGTTGAAGCTTTGCGACACGAGATTCAAGTTGCGTGGGACTCTATTCCTCAGGGGGAGAATCACCTCATCAGAAGCATGCCCAGGCGAATACTAAAGTGTATACGGCAGCGAGGGAGTTCCACACATTAATTTTTCTCAGTAAATTTAAGAGATTTCTTTTAAACTGTAATCATTTGTTACTGATTTATCAATAAATATTTTCACCAAATTTCATTGACCTACCCCCTCTCCCTCTGGGTGATATATATATAGTCGCTCCCCTTCTACCTTTCGGTGCAAGGGTAGATATATAACTATTAAATATTTTACCCAATGAAATTGAAACAAGCATAAGGATTACGATCGTTAATAGTTTTGACATGACTACCAATTTAGGCGGTATTATTCAATTACGACAACTAAATGACAGTTCAAGTGTTTTTTTCCTTTAAATTACTTTTAATCAAATGTTTATGTGCTGTATTCTCAAAATGATTTCAGATATAGTCCGTTTTTCGTTAATATAAAAGTATTTACGCTGCTAGTTGTATATAATAAAAGCTTATTCCTAGAAATAATTTACAAAGGATTTAAATCGTTCTGTGGTTGGTAAATCTGCTAAAAAGAACTACGTCCACATATTGTTGCATAAGAAACCAAATTTATGCCACAATATATGTAATGCAATGAATTAATGGTATTTTCTTTGGAAAATATATACTGTGCGCGGCAAAATTATGGAATAAATTCCTTAAATTTGAAGCAATTTATTTTTTCGAAGATTCCCCCACTTCTAGTTTTCAAGTAATGACGTCAACAATTTTTTTTGAACGACAACTCCCGATTTTTTTATTTTGATAAATCATTTAATTGCTACCGTCAAAATTTTAATACCTCACATAACAAAATTTTCGAATAAAGGTAATTTAAAAAGTGGAAAACATGAATTTTATTAATAACAAAAAGCCTAGCAAAAAATCAATCAAAAATAATAATAATCAGTTTTATACATTGTCATATGCCAAATACTCGTCATTCTTAATAAAAAAAAATTGTTGAAAGTTAATTATGTATGGTTCATAAAACTCAGCGCGCATAGAAATTTTAATTCTTGTTGGATGCGGCGATAAAACCAGAATTCAAGAAGAACTGTGCAATTTGTTTAATGCGAAATATCCAGATAGAAATCCAATCCACCCAATCGAGAAAATATTTAGAGAAACTGGGCATGTCAAACACATTTCAAAGGCAGGGCGTCCTAAGAAAATTAATGAAGATGTTAAACTTGGTATTTCTCATGGTGTATCTCGAGTATTACGTGTATTAATCAAGACGACCCTCATCGCCGAATGCAGTTTAATGCAGGATTTATGCAACCGTAGTTCACGCTTCATTCGCCAAATTCTCTTTTCGGTTGAATGGATGCTTAAATGGAACAGTAAATCGACAAAATTACAGGTACTGGCGTATAGAGAAGCACATATTCAACACCCTCGAAAAGTTAATGTATGGGCAGGGATAGTTGACAACGGAACTCTCACGAAGCAGCGATATCTAGATTTTTTTGAGAGATGCCTACTGTTGTAGAAATTTTCCAAATGAAAATAATGCTGAGTTGCCCACCCTCGCACTTTACACGTCCTGTTGGCAAGTTTTTAAACAACTGTATTTCTTGGAGGAGGACCAACAAAGTGGCCCCCCAGGTCGCCAAATCTTGCGCCCCTTAATTTTTTCTTATGGGGGTATTTAAAATCGAAAATGTAGATAGAGCACAAAATCTAGATTTAAAAAATAGAATGAAATATGAAATTCGTCGAATTAGTCTGACGTCATTCGCAATGTACAAAATGGTATCCATAAATTTGCTAATTGTCAAGAAGCCGGTGGATGGTATTTCAAATATTTGATTTAAAGAAAACAATCATTTAATTTTTTGAATACTAGCATTTTGTTATTAATAAAATTTATGTTTTCCACTCTTTAAATGACTTTTATTCGAAAATTTTGTTATGTGATGTAATAAAATTTAGATGGTATCATTTAGACTATTAAATGATCTACCAACATGAAAAAAATTGTTGATGACGTCATTACTTGAAAACCTGAAGTGGGGAAATTTTAAAATTGATGCAAAAATACTATTCTCTTGGTTTCCGGGTTGGAACCGCGTTGTTGTCGTAGCTTTAGCCGACGTTCCGTCCACACTCATATGTGACATCTTCAGGGCTGTAACTGCACACTGAAACGTCGGCTAAAGCTACGACAACGACGCGATTCCAACCCGGAAACCAAGAGAATAGTATTATTGATGCAAAAATGTTTATTTTTAAAAAATACAATTTTTTTTAAATTTTCTGAAATTGTTTAATTGTTATGACACACTATTTTCTGTAAAAATTAAAACAAAATTTATAAATATAACCAGGTACATCCGTTGACATATTGTATACAGGCTGTTTTATATTGCTTCATTTAAACTCTACGTGTGTGAAGAAGTGGTTATATAAAAAAAAAACTAAATTATGCGATAATTTGGTTGAACTTGATCCACTAGATTAAGTATGTCTAAATTAGAGAATAATTTTTCTCCCGAAATATTTAAAAACCTAAAATTGATATACGACACTGTTTGTTTTAAACAAATAAGTACGTCATATATCTTAAAGTTATCTTTATCCATTAAGAAGGGAAAAATACGAAAGAAATTCGATAAAGTTAAATAAAAAAATCATGACGTAAACAGTTAATATCGTAAAAAATTAGCGAAACCTTAACGTAACGCAGTGACGTAAGAAACAAGTAAACACAATAAATCTGGACAAATCTTCTTCTAAGTAAGAGATTGTGTTACGTAAGGATCTAACTAAAACAATAATAGAAAAATAATTCGCACATTTCCTGTGTTTAAAAAGCTGTTAGTGGCCAATGGATATAATATCACTAAACAGCTGATTTCAAGGACGAAAAACCGTAATTCTTATTATGAAGATGTATTACGGCAATGAATTGGGTTATGTATTTTTAAGATAAGCTTTAAAAAGCATTTCCCAATGTAGTGCTGTAATTGGTGATGTGAAAAGTGTGTAAAAAATTAACACAAATCGTAATAGTATACGATATCGTGGCCAACCGGTAACAATGCGTTAATGATAGAAAAATATTAGGTTCTACAGTTCATTTAATTCACCTTGAATACTGCTAGATTCATAATTTTATCATAATGATGCAACGGATTGCTTTATTCCTCGATACTCAGCGGTTCCAAAATGGTTCATTAACACATTAAATTATTACCTTAATATTTGCTTTCTGCAATAATGAACGCAATTTATTATCCTGAGTAAATATTATCACTTCCTTAACGATACTTTAAGTGTAATAAAAGGCTATCTTAATTGGACACAGGACGACTAATTCAGCATTCTCTAATTCCCTTAAAAGACTAGGTAGCATTTATTTGGATTGTGAAACAATAATAAATAATATTTTGTGGTATTTCGAGAAGCTCGAACAAGTAAACCTTGACCATGCAGCTTACATTTCTATAAATAAATTATCTTCAAACCTTACGGCGATTCAACACCTATCGGTAATCGGTATCAAAGTTCATCGATTGGGAAAATCGCAAATGAAGTAATATTGTACTTATTGAACGTATAATTGTAACATTTCACTTATTTCATTTTAGATAATGAACTAACAAAGAGGAACAATCTCCTGGTACTTTTTTGCATTGTCATTTAGAAGCAGACCATAATTGGTGTATAATTCGAAAATCCCTGATAAAAACAAGACAATAAACTAATACTAATAGCACTTCGAATATGTATGACACCTAAATGTCATTTTCTTTTGTATAACCGATAAGACTTAGTATTTAAATATCGATAACATCGAAACATAAGCACCTCAATAGATATACAGGATCGGCGTTTTAGGCGAAAGTTCTTTATAATTTCAATTCCCCTAAATAGAACTGTTTTGGTCTAAATATAGGATTAGGACGGACAGCAGGCGTTAATGACATGATTGGATTAAGCGGTTATAAACACTACCAAATCCTGTTTAACCAGTAAAACATTTACAAGAGAGCTTAAGAGTTTAAATCTACTGGGTGTTCTTAAAACAAGTTCTAAGTGAAATTATAATTGTAATCATGATAACAAGTCGAAAAATTACGCAATGTCGATTTTTAACATGTATTACATCCAATAAAATCCTATTGACTATTAGAATTAAGCAACCTATGCTAAAAACAAATAAAGAACTCACTTATTGTAGAAAAATGGGTCCTCCAAACGTGATAATTGTAGTATCGTATAATTGTCTTTCGCGAGAATGCTTAAATTAGTATTTACAATATCATTATTAGAACGCGAATGAAAAGAATCAATAACAAGTGCAGCACGGAATAGTTACATCATGATTATGAACAATGAGGTAATAAAACCTATCAAAATCCATCGAATTATAAGCTTTTTTAAATCGAAAATGCACATATTTTCTTCAAAATCTAACAGGATTTTATATAATGAGATTACAAGGACTTTTTCCTACCGGAAATAAAGCTGTAATTACGATATCAATATTAACACTTATTAATTATATTAATGAACCCCAATTAACAACCATCGTTTGCTTCAAGGAAACTGTTCTTGTGAAGATAATCATCTATAATTGTTTCTTCTCTTAAAAACCTTTTTAAGTGTGAAAAAATGTTTATGTATATCATTAATCTGATGAGTATTGACAAGATAATGATAATATATGCATTAAAATGTCAGATCATTGCGAAATTATTAGATGAAATATTATAGTCCATTTACTTGTAGGTAGACGGTCCTATTATGTATGGATTTTTAAATTTGACCTTATTCCACGATCAGATAACAATATAAATACATATAAATACATATAAATTTAAAAGTGAATTGCTGGCATGTTCCTGAAACTAATAATTAAATCAAAACTTGTGAATTGTACATTTCGCAACGCTAAACATTCAAACTTCTATTTCTATTTTTAAGTTAACTTCTTAAATCGGCCAACAATAAAGTAATAATTTTAACTTAACACATTAGACTTATTTACGTGGTGGGTCACACATTAAAATTGGTATCTTTTAATTTATTTGGTCGAGGTAAACATATTAATTTATTATCCATATTCAAAAAAAAAAATCTAATATTTTCTTTTCATCAGTAATAACAAATAAATTACGTAATACATGGTATTACCCTTCTACAAGGAAACTAATTCATCTTACGTATAAATCAAAAGTACAATTAACAATTATGCACCTGTATTGCAATCAAATTATATTACATACGTATGTGATAACAGGTATTTACATAATTTGTCCTAATAGATCGTGTTTCTAAGAGTTAACAGTATTTAGTGCATTTAATGCATGTTTCAAAAGTATTTTATAGTTTATATTAATAAGCATTAAATGACGTTTTATACCATTAATCTAGATTAGAAGATAACAAATTTACAAGGCATTAAACATGTTACGTTGGGTAATAAATTAATTAACAATTTTGTCTTTTCTTTAATTCTCTTAAAAGAATTTACTAGAACATCATACAACAGTATCTAACTGATATTAAGTGTATTTAAACATCAGATAATATAGGAAATATTGTCAACAAATATGTAGCAATTTTATTGATAAAAAAGTCTAGTTAGATGCTATATTCCTTGTTAATAAGTGCAATAGGAAAGAAAATTCTTGATTGAAACAAAAAAAGAACGTGATTTCATTATCAAATAGTTTGCTAATTTCAACACTACCTTTTCAAAAATTACGAACGAAACCGATTCTTGTTACATCGAACACAAGTAAAAGTAGTGTAAAAACCCCAATTCTCGGTATACTTTCGTGTTGCGGACAAGTCGGACAAAATTGTAAATGAATTCTTGAAAACCACGTTGTTTGTGATTGCCATCGAAGGTTAGAGAGAGATAGAAGGTACACGAGGTCTTGTGTAGTATTAAAACTTATTTATTTATTAGTTAATAGCGTGTATATTTGTTGGAAAATTAATTTTAAATTTCAAAATTAAAAAGAAAAATGAATTACCTTACGTCTTCTAGTGATAATATTGTATACAGGCATTTTTGTAAGAATTCGAACAAAAAAGCGTCCCACAAAACTAAATTTATGATCACAGAACAATAAATAAAACTCGAAAGGAAAAAGGAAAGTTCGCTATGTGTTAACTTAAAAATATGTAATTCATCACAAATTCTGGTTGATGTGTGTACACTAATTATCGTCTGTTGTAATTTTTCGGAAGTCTACGTCTGTAAAGAGCGTGCACTGTCAGATGAGAGCGTATTTTCACTGTTAGCAGCACAACAACAGATAAATAAATGAATTGAGTATTTTTCACAGGTGTGTTGGGGACGATTTGTAGTTCGCGCGTTTCCTACGGTGGCAATGCTACCAATCCGATAAGTTCTAGCGTTATACAGCGCCACGAGTAACGCTCATATAAAAAGGTAAACACGTACTACTACACTAGCAGCCACTACGTTGAGAATTACAACAAAGTCGGGCTATAACGACGAAAGATAAAATGTAATTGACTAAACAGACAAACAATTTAAACTTCTCGAAGTAGAGGGGCGTTATGTAATATAATGTACGCCCCCTTTTTTCAATTTCAAGTGCATTTTATTCATAAACATGCGTTTTGAACAAAAACAATTCAAATTAGTGACTAACCTTACTATAAAACTAACTGCACGCGTTTTACTAGCGAACGTGTACAGTCCCTTGCCGTTAAATTAGCTCCAGCGTGCTATAACTATAGAATAAAGAATCTATTACTAGATTCAGATTATAAAAATAATAAGAAAATAATAAATTAAAATATATATAATAGTGAAGTGAAAATTGAAAAAATTAAATTATTTTGATGTGATATACATAGTTGACAATTTTTTATTAACACGTATTATTTACTTAATATAATAATTCATAAATAGCAATTTAGAAGAATATTAAATCAAAAATAGTCTTTTACAAACAACAATTTATTAAAATACATTATTATTATTAATTTAAAATATATTGTTATGGTAATATCCCGTTTACTTTTTGAGGAAGATATCAATTTTGTAATGTTTATATTTTCTTGTATGGTCTTGCAAATTTTGTGAGGTGAAGCAAATTAATGGCCTTTCCTCAAAATGTCCATAGTTTGATAGTTTATCTCTTGTTAGCACATTTATTAGAAAAAAAAGAGTTTGTTCAATAGTAGAAGTCGAAGAAATCAAAATGTTATAGTCATATTTTAATTTTATTACCTACTATACAGGATGTCTCACATTGGAAAATTCCGAAAACTTAGTAATTCACTAAAGCCTACATGTACCGTTGAACTAAAATATTTTCAATTATCTAAGACTTCCGGTTATTTTTTAAAAATATTATACGGCGTATCCGACAATTACGATTAAACTTTCAAATGGAAAAAGTGTCAAAACTTACTTTTTTTTAATACAACTACTTATTTTTATCAAATTGCATCTAAAGGGGATACCTTACATGATATTTAGGAAAAATGTGTATTGTAATACAAAAAAGAGGGTACCCACCAATAAGAATGTGTGTTTTTTTAAAGCGTCATTCAACATTGGAGATATTCAAGTTATCATGATCATTAGTAAAGCGTGACAAACGGTTGCACCCGCAGAGACGTTATTTATCGGATTCTCATTGTGTTTTCGAAAACATGGGACGTAAGCCTGGTGTACCTCTTGCATCGCATGTGAAGAAATATATTTGGCGTTTCCCTGGTTTGGAATTTACAGGTTCGCACATTCGTTGATATAGGGTTGCTAGGTCGCACGACATTTGAATGTAGAAGTCATATTAAAAGTGAACGTCATGTATTGAATTTAAGAAACAATATTCCGTACTGGCAATTTTTGTATGACTTGTGCAACATCCCACAACACCTAGTAGATAATGAAAACTTTCGTCTTTTTTGGGACAAATATGTTCCATCATGGAAGCTACCAACAGAAAGACAATTCCGGTATAATTTACCACATGTGCAAAGTGCAGTAAATGATGCTCAGAAACACAGCGTGATTCATATTGTGGCGCGTCCTTTAAAACGTAATGGTCCAGTAGCTTCCTTGTTGTTAGCCAGTTTAGCAGTTTAGTCAATAAAAGGAGTGAAAGAACTGATGCCGAAACCGTTGTAAACATAATAAAAAATATGTTAAGAGAATTTTGTATCGTAGGAGCCCAAATTGCCATTTTAGTTTCTGACGGAGCCGCAACAATACTGAAAGCTGGTAGGATGTTAAAAGTATGCTTTCCGACTTTTCTTAACATAACATGCCTCATACACGCATGTCATGTCGTAGCAGAAACAATTCGAAGCAAGTATGTGAATGATTTAATATTATCTACCAAAAAAGTGTTTGTGAAATCTCCCAAACATATCCGCGTATTCAAGCAATTGTATTCGCAAATTCCGCTACCACATCAGCCTGTATTGACGCGATGGGGAACATGGATCGAGGCAGTATCTTACTATCGCAAATATTATTCCCAAGTGAAAGATGTCATTTTCAAACTTAATTCTTCTAATTCTCAAGCGGTTCGCGAGAGTCAGCAACTTTTTACTGATTCGGACGTTCAAAAAGAAATAGATAACATTTCCATAAACTATTCTGTAGTGACACAAACTATTTCGCAGTTAGAAAATACTCACTTATCTATACAAGACTCGTTAGATAACATCAACAATTTAGCAGCCGCTCTAGAAAGCTTGATGGATCCTATAGACTTGATGTCGCGCAAAAATTTCGTGCAGTTTTAAATAAAATCCGGATTTAGAAAAGGTTCGATCTATATCTGGGATTCAAGACTGCACAGAAGAGATACGGGAGTATTTGAATTTCGCAAATCTTACTTCATTAGATGCTGAATGATCATTTGCAAAGTAAACGAGAACGTTTTCAAACCGTCGTCGAGGCCTGACCAAATCGACAATGGAAGCATTGCTTATGTTGCAGTACTACGCGACGTACCATGGCAGTCGCACATTACCACAGTGGTCATCGATACGTTAATAAAAGGTAATAATCTATTATTTTTTTATTAATACTGTGTCTACTTTTGCGCGGTACGCCCCGGACGGTTCCACTAGTTTCTCGAACATTATAAATAGTACACGCACACCGATCAACCGATAATAACCAAACGTCCACTCGATTCCTTGTACGTGCATAGTAAACACAGCTCCTTTCACGGCGCCTCTGCGGGTGCAACCGTTTGTCACGCTTTAATCATTAGGCTTCGGATTTTATGAAAAATGCATATCTTGTATTTTTTGTATATATGCCGATCCTTTCTCATATCAAAATATGGGTAAAAAACAATTTTTTTTTGCATAAGTTGCATATTTCTCGTACTTGTTTCATATTTTGTTAAAAATTGCATATTCATTCATAAATTTTCATTTTGAGGAAAATTCAATTTTGAAAAAATTTGCGTTCACTTTCACATCGTAAGATATTTTCTATAATGAATGGCATTGATGTCAGGTAACGGAAAAACCGCCACATTAGGTTCCCTGGTATTTACTTGTTTACCTATAATGCAATCCACAGATTATCCACTGCGTTTTCCTGATACAGAATAATGCAGGTGACCTGCGCAGCGCAACTTCGTGTAAATAACCTGTCTAATACCCTGTTTTAGGCCTATTCACGGTTTAAGGGGATTGGCTTACGTGGAGTCGGACAGGGCGAACGCACACGCCGATTATTTAAGGAGTATGTTTAGAGAATCGCAGGACGACGAGGAGGATGATACCTTCGAAAGAAGGGTAAATGTTAAGGTCTCGAATCTAAGAAATCTTATTGAGAATGAGATTCCGACAACAAACAATGGCGAGGTGATAGAAATTATCAAAGGTACCAAAAATTAGAAGGCGCCTGGACATGACCGCATTACAAACCTAATGCTAAAGCGCCTTCCTAGTGAAACAATTGCCGCCTTAGTCGCCATAATAAATGCGATACTTAAATTTGCTTATTTCCCTAAAGTATGGAAACATGCGGAAATTGTTGTAATTCCCAAACTAGATAAGGACCCGGTATTTCCACAATCGTCCACTTAGTCTCCTCTCCGGCCTTGCCAAGGTGGCCGAAGCAATTATATTAAACAGATTGAGAGAGAATGTCTTCGACCTGGAGCCGGTCCCGCCAAAGCAATTTGGCTTTAGGGCCGGTCTCAACCGAATTCCAACTTATGCGTCTGACGGATTACGTCGGGGACACGCTGGAGAGGAGAGAAACTACACAGGCGGTTTCCCTGGATGTGCGTCGCGCGTTTGACACCGTGTGGCATAAAGGTCTAATTTACAAATTACTTAAAATCGGGATAAATCCTAAGATGGTCAGATTGCTCTGGAGTTACTTGAGAGGAAGGACTTTTGATGTGAAGGTTGGCCAGACGAGGTCAGGGCAATAGAGGCGGGAGTCCCGCAGGGGTCCCTTCTAGGCCCAGAGCTTTATATACTGTACACATGTGACGTTCCGAGAAGCCCTGCTGTGGAGTTGGCCGTGTATGCGGACGACACGGCAGTCTATGCAACATGTATGGATGAGAAGATGCTTACGAGAAGAATACAGATCGCGCTGGATGGGTTATTGGCTTGGATTGGCAAGTGGCTACTTCATATCAACGAGTCAAAGTGTGTCGCCATTAGGTTTACATACAAACTCAGGCAGGCTCCAGGAAGGGTCCAGGTTGGCTAAACTGTTCTTCCCTGGTCGTCACTGGTGAGGTACCTGGGGTTGCTCATGGGCCAAAGACTTACATGGACTGGACACATATATTACATCATAAGAAAATTTATTGCGACTAAAGGATAGTTATATCCCCTGCTCTCGAACAGCAGCGCACACGGACATTCCTTGAATACCTATGGAATGGAGCATTAGTACGTGCCCCGATATCTAGCCACCCACTGGTCCAGGAATTGGTCCAGCCCCAGGATCGCCTACTTTGATTATATACGCTATGGATTGAGTGTAAGACAGAAAAGTTGAAGCAAGGTGATCGGACAAAGATAGATATAGTTGGTACATTTTTTTATGTTAGCTTCACAATACACGAATACACAAATAATACAGCATTATGAATGCTTATTTATTGGGCTTCGTTGTCAGCTAATATAATCACAACAAACAACACCAAATTTGGGACAGCAAAAGAGTGCACAAAATGACGCATGCGCATAAAGTATTTCTATCAAGTTATATACCTATCTCTCCCGCTCACTTAGCAAAACTTATTCCTTCTTTGTCAATTCACCTCGCTTCACTAATTTTCCATAAACTAATAGAATAATACTCAATCTATAATATACATAATCAAAGATCGCCCACCACCCAAAGTCCGCATACGAAGAATGGCTGAACGACTTCCAAACGGTGGAGGATGAACGGAATGAGGACGGAAGACACTAAGACTTCCTAAAAGAAAGAAAATAAAAAACCACATTCTTACGACAAGAATGAGTCGTACCAGGGAGGACTAACGGACCCAAACACGGGAAATCTAGCCCTAGGATGAGAAAGAAGATCTCTGAATACCCTGTTTTTAAAGGAATTGTTGTTGAGTATAATGCAGATGATATAACAGACCCGTAATATTTCGGATGAAAGGACAATAAGAAAAAATTATGTGCACAAATGTTACAATAACATACTTAAGGAAATTGTAATATTATTGGAAATAATTATTTTTATCTTGTAGTTGATGAAACAACAGACTCTTCTAGTAGTTACATTGGAAATTTGCTTATAGGGGTTTTACACGAAGAATACGCAGCTAAATCATATCTAATTGCGTCAAAGAAGTTATCGAAAACAAATAATGTAGCTATTGCTTGTTTTGTACAAGAAGAATTGTCTAGTTTTTTTCTACCGCAAAGTATTCCTAGTGAAAAAATTTTGTTAATATTAACCAACAATGCTGGTTATATGATTAAGGCTGTAGACAATTTAAAAATTTTTATGCAAACTTAATTCATTTAGTAGCGGAAAAAATCAGAAAACAATTTTCACTTATTAATGATTTAATGAAGGGAAATAAAAAGCAGGTCCAATTTCCTCACAAATTCTATTAACTATCAGGCGATCGGTTTCGTGTTCAAAAACACATCATCAGGCCAGTTACGGGGACCACCATGAAAGAAAACAAGCAAATATACATAAGTGACCAGAAAATTGTAAAGATAATTGTAAAATTGCACCATAGTAACATGTCAACCAATTAAAATACGTTATGTAGTGTATTATAAAAAAACTAATCAATTGTAAATTATTCTAAAATATAATAAAAGAAAAAATTAAAATTTTTATATTTTAAAAAAGTGAAATTGTCTCCTCCTATTGTGATCTTATAAAATGAACATATTGATTTAAGGAAAAATTTTTATTAATGATTTAATCAGTAATATAAAAAAAATATTTGTTAAAGTACCTTTAAGAGTCCGGCACTATAAGGAAAAATTGCCTAAGCCTAATGATCATTAGCAAACAATCCAACACTTTTTCCATTCGAACGTTTAATCGTAATTGTCGAACACGCTGTATAATGTTTTCGAAAAATTCATTCGGTTTCTAACCCTACCCTATATGATCAACAGTTCTGCAAAATTTCAATTTCGTTAAATATTTTTACAATTATAAAAGTTCACATACACTCGGCCATGTGTCAAAAATGTTCAAAAAAATATTTAAAATATGGTTACAAATAGTCTTATCAAACAAACCTTAAAATTGAACTAAGAATTCAAAAATGTAATAATATATAGAGTGTTCTATTTAAAATAACAAAGTTGATAATTATTTCCGGTGTAACCGGAAGTCTTAGATAATTGAAAATATTTTAGTTCAATAGTAAATGTAGGCCTTAGGATATAACCAAGTTTTCAGAATTTTCCAATGTACACACTTTCATATATCGATCAGTTCCTCGTGAGACACCCAGTATAAGAAGAATTGAAATTGGAAAAGATAATTTGGAACAAGGTCATACACAATTCTCGGGGTGGTAGGACAAGAATGATTTTGAAGAAAAGAGTGGCAAATATTGTTTTGACCATAATAATTTGAAAATTATTAAAATGTAAATGGGAAAATATATTTTTTTATATATTTTAGCTATTGATAGGAATTATTTTAGGTTTCAACTTTCGCAAAATTTTACGGTATTTCTTACGAATTCATTTATTTCAAAATCTAATTCGACAATAATATCTCTATGTCTTAAAAATCACAGAAAAAATTATTAATAAAAATTTAAAAAAGCCCCACTAAATAATATCAATACTAACACAAATTCTATTAAAAAGGATTAAAATTCCGAGAATACACGGAACAAATAGGCGCGACGAATTTCGACGAAAACAAGAAAGAATTCTGGGAAATACAGGCGCCATGCGTGCGATTTGACCTTGAAGCGCAATTCCGAACGACAATCCACGAAGACGAACGAGTAGAAGAAATGAATGGATAAGCGCCAATGAGCACCGTAGTAAAGAACGACCTTGCACGAACGTGCCCGAAGGACTTCTGCGAAAACACGCGAGCGATTTCCAGGAAATATTATGTGCAGGTGGTCATGTTTTGTATCAAAAAATGAATGAATATATTTTTATGTTTTTTCATCATTTTTTAACATTTCAACTCTATTAATTATCGTTCTAAGCCTATTTACTAATAGTTTCTGAACATTGTAAACGAATTTAAGTTCCAATCGAAACAATTATTGGTATGACATCGCTATGAAGCGCCTACCATATGTATTTCATTATTTGTATTTTAATTGGTTGATAAACGCACATTTTAACACATGTAGACTTCAATGCACGTGAAAGGAACGAGTACAAGCATTTCTACGGCTATTTTTTAAACTACATAAGCTTAGATTGTTGCAAATAGATACACCTGTTTGAAACAGTCCATACATAACTGTAATAAATTGTAACAAGAGGTTCTTTTTGTTGGAATAAAATTACCAAGAATCAGCAACATGAAATTCTATTTCCTATGATTCAACAATATTTCTGTGTATTTACACGCATATATGCTAAAAATCTTGGGAATTTTTGTATAAATATAAGAAATATTAAAAAGAGCAATAGAGATCATGCAAAATTTGCAGAGCAGAAAAATAAAAAAAAAAACGTAATATTCCCAACGTAATTTTTTGAAGTATTTTGACGTCAGTGAATTATACGAGGATTGTTCGGAAACTACGTGGCCTAACACAGAGATCGCGCGAATTCGGAGGAATTTTCATTACCATTCTGTAGAGTCATCTTTTAATAGATTAAATATGACAGCACAGCACTGTCAATTAGTATGTTTTTGACAGTACGCCAAAGTGAACGTCTGGTGTGATTTTGTAAACAATGGAAAAAACTGAGTTGAGAGCAGTGATAAAGTACTTTCATGTGAAAGGCTTAACACCAATCGAAATTAAAGCAGAGCTGGATTCAACACTATTGGAAACCGCTCCTTCGGTTTCAATGGTTAAAAACTGGGTTGCCGAATTTAAGCGTGGTCGTACGAGCACAAATGATGAACCCCGTAGTGGACGTCCTAAAACTGCAACTGCCTCCGTATTGTATTGGATGACTGTCGAGTAAAAGTGCGCGAGATAGCAGACATAGTGGGTATCTCAAATGACAGTGTGCACAGAATTTTAACGGAAGAATTGGTAATGAAAAAATACTCGGCGCGTTGGGTGCCGCAGTTGCTCACACCGGAGCAAAAACTGAATCGTTTGAGTGTTTCTCGTGACCTTTTAGCACGTTTTCGCCACAATCCGAAGGACTTTTTACGCCGTTTCATAACCGTCGATGAAACCTGGGTCCATCATTATACTCCCGAAACCAAAGAACAGTCCAAACAATGGACACAGAAAGGTTCTCCGCCACCAAGGAAGGCAAAAACGGTTTTGTCAGCAGGAAAGGTTATGGCAATTGTTTTTTGGGATTCTCATGGAATTATCTTGGTCGATTACTTAGAAAAGGGGAAAACAATAAATGGTGAGTATTATGCCACTTTGTTTGCAACAACTTAGCGACAAAATCAAAGAGAAACGGCCTCATTTGGTAAGGAAGAAAGTGCTTTTTCATCAGGATAATGCACCTGCACATAAGTCTGCGATTGCAATCGCCAAAATTGATGAATTGGGATTTGAAGTAGTGCCTCATTCGGCCTATTCCCCAGATTTGGCTCCCAGCGATTATCATGTTCCCAAACCTGAAAAAATGGCTCGGCGGTAAGAGATTTTCGTCTAATTCCGAGGTAATCGCTGCTGTAAATTGCTATTTCGAGGACTTGGATTCATCGACCTACAAGGAAGGTATTGCTAATTTGGAATATCGTTGGAATAAGTGTGTTGAGCGAGCAGGAGACTATATCGAAAAATAAAATGTTTTTGTCAAAAAAATTTCGTTTTCTTTGTTAGGCCACGTAGTTTCCGAACGATCCTCGTACGGTAATTTGCTGACGATAGTTACAAAAAACATAACACAAATAAGTTGAATTGTCTTAGTATAAATTGACCTGGGTTAATATGATTGTAACTACAATCCTTATTTTTGATTTATTTTCTTGTATGTTGATTATTTTCAATGTAGATTCAATTAGAAAAAAGTATTAATAAGTAATCTGTAAGAACGTAGGGTGAATCCCCTGAAAAAAGAAGGTGACATAAATCCTATTTTCACTACCTCAATTCTACTGGGAATCCAATTTCATCCAGAATCAATTAAAATGCTTCTAAATGAAAGTCTCCGTTTTTTTTATTAAATTAATAAATAGGCTGTACGCAATGAAATTATTAGCACAAAATACATAGAACAACTGCCTGCATAAATAAAAACAACTTTCTACTTGCAATAATTTAAATTCAAGACACCTAGTCAAGTTTACAATTTAAGCCCGGTTATTTTTTTTTAACGATTGTGCAATATAGTGTTTATTACATTTCTAGGTCATGTACAAGCAATTAAAAGAGTTGCTTTTTAATTTTCGAGAATTCGTAATTCTTTTATTTTGAACTAATAGAATACTGTATTATGTAGTTTATCTTGTATAAAAAAAATAATAAAAGTTAAATTTGATTATGTTTAAAAGAATAAGACCAAATCAAATAGACACCAACATTTGACCTTCTCCTAATTTCTAAATATTACATAGACCAAATTTTATTATCGCAAAAAAATCGATTATTGCCAATACGTGGACAGATTTATAAAGTTTAAATTTTATTCAGTCAATACCAGTAATAAATCAAATTTTTATTAACAATACTATCTTAATCTGATGTACTTTTAAAGTATCTGCCTTTAATATAGAACCGAAACAGTGCTACGATCTCTGAAAAAATTGGGTAACCGTCAATGCAATTAAAAAAAAAAACACCAAGTTACGATATGTTGTAGACAGGTATTAATCAACTGTGTTTCAGTCGTCGTTAAAAATGTCAATTTGAAAAGTAATTCGGGTTTATATAACGTGATCTGCAATTAGGACAAATAGATTCAAGTCAGGTTAATTTTACTATTCTTTAAATAGCTAAAACAATTGCTAGTACACACGCAGAAAAATGGTTTCTTGCATCGAGAAAATAGATTTCCTTGCAAAAAGGTTCTATTCAAGACAATATTTTTATTTCAAGACTATGAAAATATATAATATAAGAGAATAATAATCCAAAAATCTTTTTCTTGATTTTAGCGGATTAATTGCTAAATATATTATTGTTTTGGTTACTTAAAACTTAACATTTTACACAACAACAAGTCAAATAATTAAATAATAATAATGGTTATGTCAGACTCTCAAAGTGTACTCAGTGCACTGAGACGCAGAAAGTGGTTTGCTAAAATTCATCCCCTAGTGCTTGATATAATTGCCAAATGTGCTGAGCTTAAATTACAAGATACCAACGTAAGAATCCTTTGGGTTAAAAGTCATGTGGGGATCTCCCCTAACGAGGTAGTAGACCTTTTAGCTAAGTCGTCAGCAGCTAACGGCGAAGTCGCAGATCTTAGTATCTACGAATCGGAAGTTTTATGTAACCTCAAAAGAAGAAAAATGGGAAAGTAGGTGGCAAGCCTCATATGAATGTCATCCCACGCAGTATGCCATAATCCACCCCTCGATCTTTCATACACGTTGGCATAGTAACTCTAGAGTGTCACGATACGAATATTCTGTTGTTGCTAGATTGAAATTCGGACATGGTTGCTTCCCTTCACATTTACATAAATTAAAGATTTTGGATTCTCCAGCTCGCACATGTGGATATAAGGTGGGTGATTTAAATCACCTTATTTTAGCAAGCCGCGTCTATGAGCACCAAAGACAGGTCTAACGACATTGAAAATGAGTTCTTATTAAGTTTCTCGTTGACTGTCGAATTACAATTTAATAGGTGGAGTTTTTTTATAACTTGATACATTGCGATGGTAATGTGGCTGATGGGCTTTGATCCCTTAACAACAAAAAAAAAAAAACTGCGACTCGAAAGCCGATTTGGTGTGTACGCTGTCGTATACTATATCGTAGTTCTACGTTTGTTTTGAAAATGTTTCCTACGTCACGAAAACGACCAAAGTTGGACACAATAAGAGAATTTATTGAAGAAATTCCTGATTTAAAGTGTGATGGCGCTAAAATTCAATGTGTAGTGTGTAAAATAAATTTAATGTGTTGGTCGAAAAGTGATTGTCTACGGCACGTAAATAGTGCAGGGCATGTTTCAAAAAAAAATTCCACACGAGATTATGACAAATTTAAATTTAATTTATGTGTTTATTGCATGTAATTTACCATTTCATTTACTAAGGAAGAAAGCATACGTCTCGTTTTTGGAATGAATATTCGGAATTTAAGTTACCAAGTGAGAGAACATTACAGAGAGTTGTGCCGTCTGCTCGTGAGCATGTCGAGAGAAGAATTAAATCGGAGTTGCAAGATAAAAAACTGTGGTTATGTGTGGACGAAACAACAGATCGTAAAAAACATTCTGTGGTTAATGTAATGGTACGCACAATGGAACCACATCGACCGTCACCCTCAATTTTACTAGCTTCCAGACGAATACAACAATGCACTGCCGAAGTAATTTCAATGTTGGTATTAAATACATTGGAAAAGTTTGAACTTTCAACAAATCAACTGTTGATGTTTATGAGTGATGGTGCCGCAAACATGTTTGCTGTAGGTCGATCTCTTAAAAAACATTGTGTTAACTTGTTGCATATTACATGTAAAATTCATACTCTCAGTCTCGTAGCAGATAGTATCACAAAATGTTATCCCGAGGTAGACGCTCTAATAGCACATACAAAAGACTATGCCCCGGTATTCCTGAACCACCACAACCTATTCTTACGCGTTGGGGAACATGGTTAGAGGCTGCATTTTATTATCTTAAATATTTTGAGAATATAAAGAACGTGATTTTAGAATTCGACCCAAAGGAAGCTGCGGCTGTCAAGGTAAGTCGCTTGAAATTTTAGGATAGTCAAGTTAAAACAGATTTGGAAATTATTCAGAACAATTACGACTAGCGGATGCGATAGAAAAACTACAAAATTCGGTGTCGTTAGTGGAATCTTTGCAAATAGTGCAACATGTTCACGCACAGCTATGCGCGATAGAAGACGTAAGAAATGTTTGTGTTTTAGAAAGGTTTGAAAGTGTTTTAGATAAAGACTCTGATTTTGGCACATTAAGACAAATTTGTGAAGGTGCGTCAACAGAACCGTTAAGTTATTTGGAAGATTATTTTACTTACGCAAATATAACGTCACTAGATGTAGAACGTTCGTTTTCGGCATACAAAAACATTTTTTTCTTCACGCCGCACTCACTTTGCCGAAACAACTTTGGAAACATATCTACTGTTACAAATATTAAATAGACATTATCCACTTTGTGATTTAACGGAGTACTCTTAAAACGGTAAGTGTTTGAGCACGTATCACATTTAATTTATTTTGTGTAAACTTTTATGCGCCCGCCACTGGCTTTCAGCGCAGTTGCATTGCTCTAATAATTATTCTAGCCATCTTTGTTGGCTGACGGAAAGGCGAATGCGAATACTCCGATTCCAGCAAGGCGGCACACATTCAAAATTTTTTTGTGTATAAATAACTAAAAAAAAATTTTTTTTGTGTAAAATATTTTGCTATCTTCAAATATTCTCAAGGCCAAAAATTGAATGTAATAAAATTAATAATTTGAGTAATTAATCATTACAAAATAGGGTAATAAATCTTTGATAGTCCTTTGATTCCAGTTTTGTCGATAACTGAATTTTTATGTTTCTTGATTTGTACCATTTCCAGTATGCATCTTGCTTTATAATTAATTTCTTTATTAAGTATAGAAACTATCGAAATTGAATGTGTGTCCCGTATTTATTATATGTTTTTTAAGGTACTGATGTTGTTTTGATATTTGTGACCTTTTAACCTATCATTCAAATGTTGTGTTTGTCCAATATAGACGCCATTGCAGTTATTACATGGGATCTTATAAACAACATGGGTTTGTTTATTTTTTTTTTGTATCTTATCTTTCATTTTGGAAAATGCAAACTCTAAACTATTGTAATTTTGATGTGATACTTTAATGTTATGTGGTGTGACGTTCACACGACTTTTTGGCTAACGGCACTTCTGTTTTTCTTACCAGGGAGAGCGGGTCGTGGATTATTAAAAATATTAAATAAAGATCGTAATATAAAAAAAAATTATTAGTATTGGGCGCCACTGACTAATGAAACGGTGTAATCAAGTTGTTATCACCCCTAGTCAGTAGGGTGAGACAAAAAAAACTGATGGTACATAAAAAAAAAACTCAAGAAATTGAGTGTTATATACGATATAATTGACGGACTAAAGCAGGTAGATGCAATAAAAAAAAGGTTTACTGTAAAGCGCTACTAGGCGGTATCTTATATTAAAAAACACAGGAAAATTCCTAGCTTAAAATTTAATGCCTATTGCTTTGTAAATCGATAAATGAAATGTTACATTAACTCAATACTCATTGAAGATTAAGGAATGGCCAGGAGACACCTCGTGGTCACCATGTGCGCCTAGCGGATCCGATTCGGTTTTTATTGAAACAGATAGGGAATCTTTGAGTCTCGGCTCGGATTTCCTTTGTTTCGTTTTCCGGCAAGCTTCGAACTAGGATTTTTCAAGCTAATTCCAGCTCAAGCGACCAAAAAAATATCCGCGGAAGCGGGTAGGGGTGCCTCAGGCTGATAGCTTCCGTATATTGTTCAATAAGAGAGCAGGAACGTAAGAATAGTTCAATTTCGGACTATTAACGTTTTCTGAAGTAATAAATAGCAGGGAAGGGTCAAAATTAAAATCCCGAATAATTTCTGGGATTTCACTCAACTAATAACTTAGCGAAAAGACTCTATCTTCGCTTGACTAAGAACGCTAATCCGTGATAATTTAAAGGTATTCACTGCCACTCATGCACTTTTCTCTCTTTCAAATCATCAATTCTCTCCCACAACTTCGAACACAAAGTCCATGACAAAAAACAAACGTAAAAATTACGGTAAGAAATCGGGGACCAAAATCTCAAATATTGAATGTAAAACTGAAACGAATCACGAGAGGGATGACTGACGCTTTTGAAGCGAGAAGGGAAATAACAAGAGCACGACAACTTTGAGAGTAATAACGGAAAGAGATAAATAAAGGATCCGCTACGGCTATCACTTACTGTAAACTGAAATTGAAATAATAATATTCATAAGCATTAAATATTTGAGTATCCCTTAAATACATACAACTAAATCGAGGCAATGCAGAACAATTGGATTGAATGCAAAGAGCTAAAGTGGGATAAACATTAAAAACAATTGTAGCATTAAACAATTGCTACAGTGGCATTAAAATTTTATTAATTCTTTCAGATAATTGTGGGACATATGGTATACTGACATATTTTGTTATTGGTCTATCATTGTTGTTTTCCAATCTCAAAAACTACAAGTAATAATGAGCACTATATAAAAAATTCATTTGAATTTAAACAATTCATTGACAGTGTGAAAATTAAAAGTTCAGAAAAACTGATTTCATTAGATGTTGTCTCCATGTATACAAATATTCCAACAGATCAACATCATACTGACCTTCCCCTGAATGAATATCTGGATGCACTAAAACTAACCCACCTATCAACATATTTTCATTTCCAAAATAAATGTTACAAACTTTCGGGTGCGCAATGGGATCCCCGACATCGACCACAATTGCACAATCAGTCCTTGAAGATTTAGAGGAACAAGTTATAATTGAATTAGGTTTCAAACCTAATTTTTAAAATTTTTAAAGATATGTGGATGACTGCCTAGCTTGTATTCCAAATGACAAAGTAAAATACTTCTTACAAAAATTCAACATATTCCATCCAAAATCATAATAATAATAATAATAATAATAATAATAATAATTTTATTTGTCAATTGATCCAATAGGATATAGGCTTCGTCGGAAAATTTACAAATATGATAAAATAAAACCAAACACACATGCAATTACAATAAATAAAAAAACCCATGAAAAATTGGTGTCCAGCAATCACAGGTGTATTAGACAAAGAATTCAGAGACACTATAGTAGCAATTCTCAAGAAGATGTTCCTTTAAAAGGTTTTTGAAAGTATGTATGTTTTGAGCCTTGATTTGTTGAGGTAAGTTGTTGTAAATTTTTATGCACATGTACCTCGGGCTTTTTTCGTACATTGTTGTTCTGTGATTCGGAATTGCTAATTCATTTGCATTTCGGGTTTTATATGTATTACTTATGTCGCCGTTACGTACAAACAATTCTTTGTACCTATGCGTAAATACAACACATTCATATATGAAAAGACACTGCAAAGTCATGATGCCATAACGTCTAAACATTGGACGACATGAATCCATTCTATGCAATGAAAACATTGCCCTTATAATCCTTTTCTGCAACACAAAACTGCGCAAAAAGTGAGAGGATTGACCTCAGAAAATTACACCGTATCTCAACCTAGACGCAACGTGTGCATGATAAAACATTAGTAAAGTTTCAGAGTTAACGATATACGCCAATCTACTGACTGCATATGCTAAAGAGCACAACTTAGCGCAGAGCTGGGACATATGGTCCTCCCACGCCAAACACTCGTCAATGGAACAGCCGAGAAACTTGGCACTAAACATCACAGGAATCGCTCTGGGCCCTAGTCGTATCAACAACGACCTATCAACTATACTGCGGGCAGAATGGAAAGAGAGCATGCACGTCTTGGTATCGTTAATTATCAAGCCATTATCCCGACAAAGGTCTATCTCATTACTTCCTGAAATAATAATAGTGGTGTCGTTCGCAAATTGATGCAGGTTATCAGGAATATGATAGTGAAGATCGTTGGTAAGTAATATAAATAGGAGTGGGCCCAGAACAGAACCCTGAGGCACCCCTTGTACCACACCAGCAGCCGATGACAAGGCATCACACGTATCACTCCTAACCAAAGTGTATTGCGAACGGTCAGTCAAATATGATGACAGCCAATCCAAAGCAGAACCCCTTATTCCATATCTTATGTATTAGCATTACATGATTTACGGTATCAAATGCATGAGACAAATCAAAGTACAAACCGCCAACTGGTTTCCCCTCGTCCAGGCAGCGATACACTATATCCAGAGCCTCAAAAATTGCGCCTTCAGTTGACTTCCCACTAACAAATCCGAATTGACTTTGCGCAATTAACTTGTTATGCGATAAAAATGACATTATTCTTTTGTACATTGATTTCTCGAAAATTTTGGAAAAGCAAGATAACACGGATATGGGTCTATAATTCGAAATTGACAGCTTACTACCCTTTTTATGGACTGGTATGATTTTCGCACCCTGCAACTCCCGCGGAAACACTCCATCAGAGAACGACTTATTTATTATTTGCGATAGAGGGTTGCAAATGTAATGTGCTACATGTTTCAAAATGTTACAGGGTACCCCATCTAAGCCAGCGGATGCTTTACCAGAAATTTCTAATACTATGTTAAATATTTCAGTTTCAGTGGAAGGGTGAAGGTATAGCGAGCCGGGAAAGCAACAATTTACTTTAGAAAACGAACAAAACAATATGATTAATTGTTTAGACCTTACGCTAATTCGCGAAAAAACAAAAAATATTAAAAAAAATATATTGTAAACCTACATCTTCTGGACGCTATTTAAATTTTCATTCAGCCCAACCCTTTGTTTATAAAAGGAATGTCGTTACAGCATTAGTTAATAGAGCCATCAAATTGACAAGCCCAAAATTTAGACTTGAAATTTTAAATAAAATTAAAACTACATTGAAAAATGTTGAATTTTATGAATTATTAATTTATTTAACGGTTATTTAATTTTTTATAAGAATTTTATTTATTAATAATTTATTTATTATTAATATCATCATTTTGTATTAAATATTTCTTGAATGCAATTTTCGTTTATACTGTTGTATTCCAAACTCTTCATACTTCAGTCATAAAGTCAAAAAGATGAGGGGTGTAATTTAAAAAAATTGGTTTGAGGGAGGTTTACTAGGAGTAGTTTTAAAAAGTATATCTTTTAGGATTCTGTAAACCATTTTCGACGACACCTTGCTCGATCTTATATCTCTACAAATATGGAAGATATCGCTATTGTAACATTGAATCTGGGACTCCCAGTAGAAGGTAGATTTAAATTTGGCAAAGCTGCCAAACTTCGTGTTTATTATGAACACAAATGTGTAAATGTAGCTTTCTTCTTTACTCCCCCTATATAAAAAGCAAGGTATAGCACCAAATAAGTAAACTTTTTTCTACTTCTTGTTACCTGCAACGATTTTGAAGTTACCTTACCCCTTATCTAAATTAATTGTCAACAATACAGTTCATAAACGATTTAAGGTGAATACACATTAATCTGTGATGCTTCAAGATAGTCAGATGCTATCATAATTGATGGGGCTCTGCGTGTACGTCTTGTTAAGTATTGACACTTTGGAATGTGTTCGTATTTAGAGAATTAATGCTAATTCCAAATAATTAATTATATCGTTGCAAATTATATACCAATGATATAACAATATAAAAAATTAATTACAGTAACTTTATCTGACCATCTTTTATTACCATTTTATGGCTTAAAATCCACTTGATTCTTATTGAAGATACAGAAACAAGATTAGTATGGATGTGAAGACTTTATTATCAAAAATAATTAAATAAGATGAAGAATCTTCAAGCTTCTTTCCAAAAAGACATATTATTATAATGAATAAATTATGTGGGCTAGTTTATCTTAGCCGCTTGTATTATTGATAATAGATTCTTTGGCGAGTATGTTTAACGAAGATATCACGAAATTGACATAGGGAATTCATTGTACAGTCAGGAAGTGCTATCAATCTTTTGTTTCTTTTTTATTATACTCATATACAATCTTTTATACGATAAACAATTACAGCTGAATTCATGTATTACGATTAAATAACGTAACGAATGTACTTTTACACAAATATTGACGTGTATTGATGCATATCTTCGAAGGCTAGAGACTAATTGAAGTAAATTGTGTTATATATGTATTGTTTAACTTTACATGCGGAGATGATGAACTAGCATTGAAGTTATTTGTTAAGTGACCATTTTAAGTTGTATATTATGGGTATTTTTCATTTACAATTACCAGTCAAGTTCTAGCAGCCATGAAGGTTGCCTTTATTCCTATTTTGTTTCGCGAAATAAGCTGCTTTGTTTCGTTTATTTCCTATTTTTATTTTTTAAAACAATTACCTAGCGAAATGATGAATGGTCCACACACATGTAATACGTATTGTTATTAGTAGAGCCCGGTAACAGGGAGCCGTGCCATGGCCGTACCTGCCTAGTATACAAAAACAATAGTAAGAAAATAGAAAAAAAAATAACAGAACTAATACATAATTATAATATGTGAAAAGTAGTGAAACACTCACCCTTTTAAGCAGTCTTGGCTACGGAACAGTAAAATTGGAAGCATCATTATCAGTATTAGCATCATATGGATAAGAGTGGCAAAAAGTTGACACCATTAGATGTGTTTCCACAGTTGTCTCGGTGAGCGATGTTCGCCGTGGTGAGAAAATAAGTTTATTTTGAAAAAGAGCGTTCAACATTTACCGATGTTATACATGCATGATTAAAATACTCTTTGTACTTAGTCAGTGGATTATTCGATACACCCTCACAAATTCGTTTTAGTGTGCTAAAATCGGGACCTTTTTGTAGCACACTCTCGAACTTTTATAAAACGCGATTATATTTTGCGTCATGTATAGTCAGTAGCTGTGTATGCACCCCGTCCATAATTTGCAGAGACTCCAATAATGATAACGATCTATTTTGTAATTGGTCTATTGCGTCAGCTAATCCTTTATAGTAGCTACGAATATTTTTAAAATCTGTTTCAACGGAAATATCTTGAAATTTCGACTGGCTCTCCTTAATAACTGCAGCTTCGGGAGAGCATTGTCGAATGGTTTCTGCCACAAGATGTAAAGCATGCACTTTACACGTAACATGTAAACACTTGCAACCATGTTCAAGAAGAGAACGGCCTACCGAACGCATTATCGCTGCACCATCGCTCATAAACATCAACACTTTATCTTTTGAAATTTGAAATGTTTCCAACGTACTAAGTACAACCTTCGTAATTACTGCAGCAGTACATTCTTGTAGTCTTCGGCTAGCTAGTAACAGTGGTAATGTAGGTTTACTAGGGTCTAGTATGTGTACCATAATATTTACATTTGAATTTTTTTTACAGTCTGTTGTCTCGTCAACACATAACCAAAGAAACTGTTTTTTCAATATGCGTTTCATTTTCTTTTTCGGGATTGTATTTGTACCAAAAGTCCTTAAACGGTTGTTTATCGAGTAAGCCTAGTGGCAAGTTACAGTTTATCAACATGCACTTCTCGTTGGCATGCCCAATTTTCGTTTTCTATGCTGTGCGGAATTTACGTGTCTTGTACAGTTCCACTTCTTATTTGACATCAAATGTACTTTGCACACTTTACAAACTATCTTACTCCCGTTGTGAAACAAATCGGGAAAGTCAGAAATAAACTTATTTACTATGTCTTGAAAGGGTCGTTTTTTAGCCTTCGATATGTTCACTAAAAACTACAATTAATAACTAAGTCTGTATCAATAAAATCAAAACGCACTACACTAAATAATAACTACAATTAATAACTACGTCTACATCAATAAAATCAACACGCCCTATCTGCTATCCAATGCTAAACTGAACTGAGTGATGATGATTTGTCGTGTCGTATCATAATCGACCAGCCCCCCCGCCCACCTAAACACAGTCACACCGCCGCTGCGATTGCTTTCCAGTTACCGGCCTCTAGTTATTAGTTATTTATTAAAGAAAAGGTTATGTATACAAGGGGTAATTGAAAACGTGATCAAGGTCACTAATTATACCGAATGTTTTAAAAATTATCGTTCCAATTTGAATATATGTTTTAGGATGTTACAGGAAACAAAAAAATATTGATGAAACAATATACTCTTTTCAATCGAACGAATGATAATAACTATATTATATAATTAGAAAAGATTAAATCAAAAAATTAATGCTAATATAGCTCATGGTATTGATGGAATCATTCCCGGCAAAAAACAGAGCGAGGAAAGGGACAGCGTAAACCCGCGAACATGTTTCTGCCTACCGGCGTCATCAGCGCGATTCCGTACGTGTCCTTCCCTCGCTATTGTTTTTCACCTCTCGAGTATACAGGCTTACCATGATGTATTAGGAATCGTTTAAAGGTGTAGACACGCGGCGCTTAGGCGCCATGTCATCTTGCGTTAAGCAGCCCAGGAGTTGCTCGATAGGTGGTAGGAGTCTGCATCCCGTGTTGTTGTCGCTATTCTCTAGACGACATGACTATGTTTCTCGACGCTAGGTGGCGTGGGGAGATGTATCTTGATGCTGTTCGTGGAGAATAGCAACATACACTCGAGAGGTGAAAAACAATAGCGAGGGAAGGACACGTACGGAACCACGCTGATGACGCCGGGTAGACACAAACATGTTCGCGGGTTTACGCTGTCCCTTTCCTCGCTTTGTTTTTTGCCGGGAATGATTCCACCAATACCATGAGGTTATAATAGCTTTAATTTTTTTGGTTAATGTTACTAGGCAATCTTTTCATGTGTAGAAAAGATTTATTTTAAAATACTGAAATTTGGATTTAATTACATATGGGGGAGAGTGGGGGGTTTCTTAGTAGGGCGATTTAAATTTTCTGTTTGGTTCCGAATTATAATTTTTGAAACCAGTTTATTTCAAACATTTTACAACTCTTGAGTGCAAAGACAACATTTTAAACTTGCCGCGTTTGGTTTAATATTTAGTGTAAGTACCTAGCTATTTTTGTCGAGTATTAGTTAAGTTGGTAGTACAAGTTATGGTAGATGCGTATGTCAGTCAGGATATAATGCATAGATACGTTTAACTTTTACTGCGTGTTAGTGAAGGAATAAGATACTAGAAACGAATAGATGGTTGAAATGCTATCGAGAGAAAAATATAACCTCGTGCCGTTTGCCGGTGAAAATTTTGGCGCGTGGTCGTTTAGAATCAAGAGTATATTACGAGAAAGTGGAATAATAAAAGCTATTGAGGAAGAAACGTTTAGCGACAATGAAGAGAATCTTACGAAAGAAGCACGGGCACAAGCAATTTAATAGGTGGTGTAGCAGATAGATAAGCGGATATGAAGTGTACAAGAATTTAGAGGATAATTTTAAAAAGAAAGGAATTCTAAGTCGTTTATTTTTAAGAAGAACATTGAGAGATATTAAATATAAAGAAGAAGATTCACTTTTAAGTCATTTTGTCATGTTGGAAGAATATTTTCACAATTAAAAGATGCCGGTAATAAATTATCTGAAGAAGAGATAGTTAACTATATATTATTATCAATGTCTAAGTCATATGAAGCTATTATAACTGCGTTAGAAACTGTAGAAGATATTAAACTAGATTTTGTGAAAGATAGACTGTTAGGAGAAGAAGAAAAACGAAAGAAATCCTCCTGTGTTCTTGTGGTAAACCCTGCCATAAGAAATTTCAGTGCCCTGGACGAAGATATAGTCAAGGTAACTAACATCATAGAGGAGAAGCTAGCTCAAGTAGAAATGATAACATTTTGTCATGTACATAGTCTTGTACAATGAAGGGCTCATCAAGAATCACTTAAAGTAGAGGGGTATATATAATTAAGATTTAATTGCATAATTTCATATGCTATATAAGGTTAGTTTTCACTTTGTTTGTTAATTCAGTTTTACTGCTGATGATAATAGCTTGGTTATCGAAACGTGCGTCCAGTACGAGTTAAGTATTGCGGTAAGGACTTTAGTGAACTATTTCAGTAGAACAAGGTGTTATTAATAGAGTAAGATAATCGTTCGTCGCGCCATAGGCGTGCGGTTTCTTCAATATTTATAATACCGAAGAAGAAGTAATAAAGCGATTAATAAGAAAACTAATCAAGAATTATACTATCCGTAAGGCTGTGAAACACTCACCCTCTTAAACAGTGTAATCAAGTAGGCTGGCGGATTGCATTAGAATTACTGAACATGAGAAGTAGAAGCACCATCATCAGTATTATAACCCAGTGTATAAGAATCGTAAAAAATTGATAGCATTAGATATGTTTCAATAGTTGTCTCGTGGAACCGTGTTCGCAGTGGTGAAAAAATGTGTGTTTATATTTGGAGAAAGGTCGTTCGACATCTACCGATATAATACATGTATGATTAAAATAAGCTTTGAACTCAATTAATGGATTAGTCGAAGTACCATTACAAATTTGCTGTAATGTGATAAAATTGGAATCTTTTTCTAACACACTCTCCAACTTTTTTAAAACGAGAATATTTTTTGCGTCGTCTATAGTGCGTAGCAGAGTATGTACTTCGTCCACTATTTGCAATGACTTCACAAACGACAACGCTCTATTTTGTAATTGTTCCAGTGCGTCATGTAAGCATTTATAGTAGCTATGAATACTTTGTAAATCTGTTTCAACAGAAGTATCTTGAAATTTTGACTGGCTCTCCTTAATAGGTGCAGCTTCGGCAGGATTAAATTGTAGAATAACAGCTTTTACCCAACGTGTAAGAATCGGCTGTGGTGGTTCACGAATACCGGGACACTGTGCGTCAAATGTTCGAAGACGTTTTGTACTTGATATTAATGCATCTACCTCGGGATAACATTGTCTAATAGTTTGTGCCACAAGATGCATGCACTTTACAAGTTACATGTAAACAGTCGCGACCGTGTTCAAGAAGAGAACGGCCTACCGCACGCATTGTCGGTGCACCATCGCTCATAAACATTAACACTTGACGTGTTGAGACTTGAAAGTTTTTTAACGTAGTAAGTATTACAATCGTAATTGCTGCACTAGTACACTCTTGTAATCTTTTGCTAGTTAGTAACAGTGGAAATGTCAGTTTATGTTCATCCAGTACACGAACTATAACATGCACAATAGATTTTTTTTTACAATCTCTTGTCTCGTCAACACACAACCAAAGCAACTGATTTTTTAATGTAGATATGATTTTATTTTCCACCTCTTTGCGTACAAATAAAACATGTTTACGTGCTGTTGCCGTAGTTGGAAACTCCAACTCCGGGTTGTATTTGTTCCAAAAGTTCTTAAACGATTTCTTATCCAGTATGTTAAGTGACAAATTACATGTTATCATCATGACAAGTAAATCGAAAATAAAGTCATTTCTATTTGGCGCGCCGTTTTTTCTATTTCTGTGTTTTGCACTATTTACATGCTTCCTACAGTCGTTCTTTTGCCAGCAAAGAACGGTTAGCAAATGTTTTAACAAAACCATTATGTAAAAATTCATTTCAGTTATTTGTAAAAAAACTTGATTTAGGTAATAAAAATGTTGACATTGAGGAAGAGTGTTGAGTGCAATGACAACATTTTAAACTTGCCGCGTTTGGTTTGATGTTTAGTGTAAGTTAGTACCTAAAGTCCATTCACTGTAAGTTCCGTCTTTTTAAAGGGCACTTCCCCTCCACAGTGATGCCAAATCCGCCAAACTGACGTTAGCCAATATAGGTTAGAAATCACAAGATTTTTAAATCACCGAATAAAACCAATAAAAATATGGGAGTAATTAGTCATTCTGTTAAATTTAGGCAAATTTCTGGATATTTCTATATGTTTATTCCTGTTATCAATGCAAGATTTCAAAAATTCATAAATTACGATTGCGAAATTATAAACGGATTTACATTGCTAGAGGATAAGTAATGGTTTTTAACCTGCAAAATTTTCAGATACAAGACGTTATATTAACTTGACCAATACACCTTGAAGTATTAACTCTATCAGAATAACAAAAAAAGGGAATGCATCAAATACAGAAAGAAATAAATGCGAAACAACTAGACTGTTTATTAAATTTGTTGAATACTTATGCAAGACATATAAAATTCATTCAAGTCATTTATTGCTGTAGTGAAAATATACAAGAGAAACAAGTGGTTATCTGGATTTTAAATACATAGGTGCGAAATGAGTACAAATGTAATTAAATATGTGAAAAACTCAATATTCATTCTCAGGTTCCGAACTTGAGATAATTTCTTCATCTGAAGATTCCCCTTCAAGGTTTATTATCAAAGGTAACACCTCTTCTTGGTCAAAAACCAATTTCTCTCTCTCCACCATTCAATGACAGTGTTTTCTGTATGGTTAACAGTATTGGACCACATTTCCGTTGTAATGTGGTCAATTGACTCTGCCACATACTCAACACTTTTTCCATCCCAGATCCATCTCTTCCGATATGATTGTTATAGTAAACCTTACTTATACCCCAAATGTTCTCAATAGCATTGAATATGCAATGGTACGGTGGCAATCGCAAAACTCTATGTCCGTACTGGTGTGCCAGTTCATCCACAGCATAAATTTTGTTTGGTTTATGTCTAAAATAGAATATATATATGTATTGTATATATTAAAAAATAGTAAAACAAACACTTACAATTGAACTAAATGTAATAGTTGCAATTTTAACATATCAGCAGCATATACAATGTTGTTTTGTGTCAGCCAAGTTTGAATGTCCTGTTTTTTTCCAAGCTGCTGTTGGAGAAACATTGACGCATGTTCTGTGTATGGGGCATTGTCCATAATAATCATAGACGGTTTTTCCAAGTTTCTTAATAAATAATTTTCAAACCAGTCCAAAAATGTCTCTGCATTCATTTCTCCGTGGTAATCTGCATTTTTTGTTTTTTGATGGGAAAATCAATGATGCACCAGGAATAAAACCACTGCGATTACCTGCATGTACTATGATATATCTAAAAATAATATTCATGTGGACCTCATGGGGCTATAATATCAGTTCACTAACCTTTTCCCATCAATTTTTGTTCTTTTAACACTTTGCACGCTGGTATCTTGCCAGGATCGACCAACTGTGCCATTCTCAAATACCCATGGTTTCATCAAGGAATACCGGGTCCCAGAAATAACTATTTTTATATTTTGAACGTAGTTTCGAAGGAAATCAATTCTTAAAAGAGCAATATCCGAACGTTCCATCATGGCTCTGCGAGGATCGTCTTTTTTCCAAGAAAACCAATATTCTTTAAAATTTTCATTAACGAAGTTCTCCCCCCAGAGAAAATTTCATCATCCTTCAATTTTTGTAAAAGTAAAGTTAATGTTACTTGTTGTTCTGAAAAGATACAAATTTAGCACTTCAAACCGCATTAGAATATGTAATAGTATTACTTTGTCTATACATAGTATAGAGTGCATTTCGGATTGCCACAACAGTGAAATCATCAACAGCTGTCACTGTTTTTACGCGGTGTCTGGTTTTCTTGGGGCTACTGAGGGGGCGGCATTCTTTTACTTCTGTCGAGATACCACAAACGGTAGATTTATTAATTGACAGGGCATCTGCAACTCTCTAAAAATTAAGTTGTAGTATATGTATAATACTTTTTATAATTTTTACCTGACGAACAGAGACTAATGGAATAAGGGGTCCACCATTATCACGTTCTCTTTCAAAATAATTTATAAGTGACGCGACCAGCGCTTTTGACTGCGAATTTAAACCTCTCGGCATAATGCACAATTTGTTCTGAAAAGAACAGTTATTAAAACGTATATAAACACGATATATAATAACAAAATGCAACCAAAATGGAATAAAAAAACGTCAACGCACGAGAAACAGTAAACAACTGATGTTTTGGTTATCTTGCAACGAAGCATTGTGGAGGGGTGAAAGTTATTTTATATACAATTTTCTTTTCTATATTACAGCTTCAATAATTGAAATATTAGTTTCAATTTAATCAATTACTATATTCTTATAGTTCCAAAGGTGTTAAATTATTTCTAACACAAAAAGCAATTGTATTCTTTAAATTATGTTTTTGGTAATTTTGTTTTTCTTGATTGGCATCATCAGCCCTCAATTTGGGGGAAGACGGAACTTAGAGTGAATCGACTTTAGTTATTTTTGTCGAGTATAAGTTAGAAGTACAAGTTAAGGTTAGATGTGTAATAAAGAACTAACAAGTCAAAATCCATTATTATTATCAACAAGATAATTTCCCAAGAAATCAAAAACAATTTAACAGGAAATAAAATTTAAAAAAAATTAATAAAAATATTAATATTTAAATAGACTAAAAAAAAATACAAAAATTCTCGTAAGTCACTATCAAAATATTAAAATTCCTAATACTAAGAAAAGTTGAAAGCAAAAAACTATTAAACAATACCTTACAGGAGCGAAAAATAATGATAACGGCCCGGCGAGAAAACGGACAAAAGCAATTAATTTAAGTAAAAAATTATGAAACATCTAACGAAACGACAAAATTAAAGGCAAATGGGAAAAATAAAAAGAAGGGTAAATCAATTAGAATTGGCACATGAAATATACGTACAATGTTAGAGAGGGAAAAATGATGGAAATAAGTCTTGAATTGAAGCGATATAAAATGAATATTGCGGCTCTACAAGAAATAAGATGGCAAGGAAAAGGCGAAATAGAAAAAAGAGATTTCACAATCTTATATTCAGGAGAAGAAAAGAGTGGACAAAGGAGAGTGGCATTTATGATATTTAGAAATACACGATAGAAGGTAATGGAGACTAGATTAATAAATGGCAGAATGGTGTATATAAGAATTCAGACCGAACCTTATGCTTTGTCATTGTTAAACGTATATGCTCCCACCGAATATGCCGGCATAGAAGAGAAGGATGAGTTCTATGTGAAGTTGGAAGAGGAGATTGCAAGAATACCGAAAGAAGATGCGATAATATTACTGGGGGATTTTAATGCGCAAGTAGGAAAAGAGAAGCACATAGAACAAGTAGCCGGGAAATACAATTCACAACAAAACAAACGATAATGGACAGAGATTATGTGAAACTGCGCTTAGAAACAATATGATAATAAGCAGTACAAAATTTGTACACCCAAAAGAACACAAGGTAACTTGGAGTAGTCCGGATGGAAAGAATCAGAGTCAAATTGATCATGTCTTAGCTACCAAAAGACGACAATCATCAATAATGGACGTTAGGACTTATTGAGGAGCATGTGCGGATACGGATCACTACATGGTAGTTGCAAAATTAAAATTAAAAACTAGAAGGAATATAAAGAAGCAACTACCAAGAAGTAAATGGGACATACGGAAAGTAAATAACGAAAAAGTAAAAGAAATATGAAGATGAGACAAATAGACTGACAATGGAACAAAAAAATGGAGAAGAAGAAGATATAGAGGCAAGATGGTGTAAGATAAAGGAGATAATGAATCAAGCAGCCGACAAAATCATCGGGAAGGAGGGTAAGAGGAATAAAAAGGAATGGTACGATGAAAAATATAGAAGAGGTATGGAGAAAAAGGTAGAAGCGAGATTAAAATGGATTAGTACGAATAAAAGAGAAGACAAAGAGGAGACAAAGAGAAGATAAGAAAAGAATGTAAAAAAATAATAAGAACAAGCAAACGAGAATGGATAACAAAAGCAATAGAAGAAATCGAAGATGACAACAACAATAGAAATAGTAGAAAATTTTATCAAAAGGTTAAGGAACAAAGAAGAAGATATAAACCTAAAATAAGGGGAATAAAAACCAAAGAAGGAAAAATAGTAGAAAACGAACAAATCAAGGAGGTTTGGATGAGACACTTCAAAGAATTATTAAATGACGATCAACAACAACAGAGGAAGAAGGAGGAGAAGGGGAAAGAAGACAGGAAATAGATTTAAAGGAACCAACCCTAGAAGAAGTGACTGAAATTATAAACAAAACCAAGAATGCAAAAACACCTGGAAAGGATGGGATGAACATTGAGTTGTTGAAACATGGATGCGAACAATTGAAAAAACAAATATACGCATTGATATTAAATATATGGAAAGAGGAAAGAAAGCCGAATGACTGGAAAATAGGTCAAATAATAAAGGTACATAAGAAAGGAAGTCAGCTTGAATGTAATAACTATAGGGGGATTACATTACTACCAACCGCTTACAAGGTTTTGTCTACGTTAATACAGAGAAGAATAAGAGAGGTAACGGATAATAAAATAGAAGAATATCAATGCGGGTTTACGAAGGGGAAATCGACAATTGACGCAATACACACAGTTAAACAAATTGTAGAAAAAACTTATCAACATAATATAAACCTCGAACAGCTGTTTTTCGTAGATTTTCAGCAAGCGTTTGATTATCTAAATAGAAATATGATTATGTTAGCGATGAAGGAGTTAGAAGTACCAACAAGTGTAATAACAAGTAAAGGTGAAATCGATGAGTTTGCTATAAATAAAGGAGTTAGGCAAGGGGATGCGATGTCGGCAACCATATTTAATATAGTACTGGAGTACATCATCAGAAGAGTCAACATAGGTACAATAAGAACAAGAGGGGGACAATTAGTAGCGTACGCTGATGACGTAGTAATCGTGGCAAAAAAGAGGGAGATAATGAATAACATCTTAAAAGAAATAGTAGATGAAGGTAAGAGGATGGGATTGAAAATAAATGAGAATAAGACAAAAATAATGAGAATAAGACAAAAATAATGAGAATAGGAAAAGAACTGAGCAACAGAAAAATTAAAGTGGGGAAGTATACTTTTGAGGAAGCAGACAAGTTCAAATATTTGGGAGTCACCATTACAAATGATGGTAATAGAGAAATGGAAATAAAGGAGAAAACAATGGCAGTAGTAAGAAGCAAAAATCTTTCAAAGAATACAAAGATAAAAATTTATAGAACAACCATAAGACCAGTGATAATGTACGCAGCGGAAACACTTACAATGACAAAAAGGGATGAAGAAAATTTAAGAGTCGCGGAGTGAAGAATACTGAGATCAATACTTGGACCAGTTAGAATGAAAAATTTGGAATATAGGATAAGAACAAATAAGGAAGTAGCGAAAGAATGTGGAGAAGATATAGTTAAGAAGATAAAACAGCAAAGAGCAAAGTGGTTGGGGCATATGTGGAGAGCGGGAGAGGACAAGATATTAAATATAATAACAAATTGGGAGCCATCGGGAAAAAGAAGGAGTGGAAGACCTAGATCTAGCTGGATGAGTGAAGTGAGGGAAGACTTGAAGAGGATAGGGATCGATAAGGCAAAAGAAAAGGCTAAAGATACAACGGAGTGGAGAAGGATATGTGAACGAGTGGAATAGGAAGGAACAGGGACTGATCCTCCCCTTAATAAGGGATCTAGAAACCTCCATCTGAAACGGCGAAATCCCCAGGAGAGGTGTCTAAGCCATTTATTATTAATACTAAGAATAACCAAGAAGATCTGGTAATATTGTTTGAAGATAGTATCTTTAATCTTTAAGGTGGGATTTTAAAATATTACTGGGATTATATTAGATATAAACGCACTATAAAGCTCTTCCTTAAAATGTTAAAAAAGTATTTAATAAAACTAATTTCTACCAATAACACTGGGGAACAGCAATTTCGTTGTCTTAAATCTGTGACTTGTTTTCAACTAACTGTTGGCCTCTGGATCCAAAAATAACCGCAGATTTTGTCAATCACGTCAACTTTTTAAGCTACAGGATACCCTCAAAAGTCATACAAATTGTGCATATAAAGGAAAATAAAGTAAAAACTTACCAAATATACTGTTTATAAAGAATAATTTTATTCATACAAAGGCTATAATACTTACTGCAAGTTAAATTGTGTTCGTACAAATAGTTGTTTTTTTATCGAACGGTGATTACATATTAAGGCAAAAATTTTCGCGTATAGCTTTTTCTGGAATGTTTAATCTGTGGACATTCTCGCTTGATGCTCCAACAATAGTCAGCCATCATATGTACATCCCATCTACCTTGACACCGTGCCTCCATGACCTTCAAATCCTGGTGAAATCGCTCACCCTGCTCATCACTAGAGTAACCTAAACTTGCGGACTCGCATAGGCGTGGGTATTACGGGTTAATATAAGAATACGAAAAATTCATAAATAAACTAAACCGGTAGAGAAGCAGGCATGTAGTGTCCACCTTGAATATAAATCATGTTAAACCGCGCTGAGAGAGATTTCGTGTTAGTACCGGTTGAGCTGTTGCAGAGATTAGTCGAACGGTCAAGGTTATGTACTTACGTGTCGCTTTTGAAAATATAGCTGGTGTTTTTTGTGTGTTGTAGTATTATACCAAGTACATAATTAGTGTATCGTTTCATATAGAACTAATATTTACATACCTAAGAAAACAATGCCTCGTAATAGAGTTACTACTAATGTACATAAGTATGTGTCACTTTTTCCCCATTTAAAATATGACGGTAGTGCAGTGTTTTGCTTAATATGCAATGTTCGTTTGGCTGCATTGGACAGAACTGATTGCCAGAGACATGCCTCTGGCAATCAGGCATGTCAATGGTATTAAGCATATGAGAAATGCAAGAACTGAAATACCTTATACACTATTCCTCATACATTTATTAATTATGTTTACCTCTTGTAATCTTCCGTTGTCGTTGGTGAGAAAAGCAGCTTTTAAAACGTTTTGGCGACAATACGTTCAAAGTACCCATTACCCTCACAAACACAATTACAGAATCATTTGCCGCGAATGAAAGAGATGCTAGAAAATGTGTGTAAACGTGATTTGTGTTCCAAAAAAATATGGATTACCGTGGATGAGACGACCTATATAAAGAAAAACAGTATTGTGAATGTAATAGCTCGCGTTTTATCTAGCGAGAACACAGCATCTCGATATTTGTTAGCTTGCAAACGTGTTCAACAATGTACCGCGGAAAATATTCAAAAAGTGATAATGAACGCTTTGAAAAAATTTAAAATTGCCCAAGATCAAGTGGTGATGATTGCGACAGATAGTGCAGCAACGATGTTAAGTGTTGGGCGATCCTTAAAACATATATTTCCTAACTTAATACATATAACCTGCGTGCTGCATGCTTTGCATTTAGTTGGTGAAGTTGTTCGACAACATTACGGAAACGTTAATCGGATGATTGGAAGTACTAAAGCAGTGTTTCGTAAATCTCCTAAACGTTTAAAAGAATTTCGTAAATTTTGTCCAGGTATTCCAGAACCTCCTGAACCAATTTTAACGCGATGGGGTACTTGGCTAACAGCAGCTTCTTACTATTTGATCCATTTTCAACAAATTCAATCAGTTATAATGCGATTTAATCGGAATGAATTCAAAGCAATTAGAGAAAGTCAAAGAGAATTTCAAATTCCTCAACTTTTAGAAGATTTAACAACAATATGTACCAATTATACACTATTACTAGATGCCATCAGAAAACTACAATGTACTAAATTGTCATTGCAGGAATCATTAGACATAGTGGAGAGTGTAAAAATAAATTACACACATTAAATGATACGCCAGGATTATGCGCTAGTCAAAAGTTGGCAGATGTTTTAAGGAAAAATCCCGATTTTAATACTTTAGAGGCCGTTTATAATAAGTGTAAGAATAGTGAACTTTTATGTGATTTTGAAAAACAGTTTCTACATGCAAATGTAACTTCCTTAGATGTGGAGAGATCGTTTTTCTATGTATAAGAATATTTTTTCTTGTCGACGCACAAGGTTTAAAGAAGTAACTGTGGAAACATATGCAATGATGCAAGTTTACAGTAGTTCACATCCTGATGCCTCTAATTTGTTGAATAATTAGCAAGTAAGTTTATTTATGAATTTTTCGTATTCTTATATTAACTCGTAATACCGACGCCAATGCGAGTCCGCAAGTTTTGGTTACTCTACTCATCACTGACTGCACCAAGATTTTCCGGGAAGTTAGCAAGATGGTTATGTAAAGAATGCAATTTGGTGCTCATGTTGCAAAATAGCAGCTTGAAGCTCTCCAAGAGTTGCTGGACAATTTTGGCATAATTCTGTGCTCGTGTATTTCCAAGATAGTCTTTAATAATGTTTTTGAATGCCAACCAAACATTCTTTTCATGCTCGATTTCGCGTAGAGTGGTCACATTCTCATAAGGTATAGAGATAAAATTTGACGTGGTAGAAGAAAACTAACTACAGTTTTGAAACTAGCATGCCTAATTAACTATAAAGCAGCTCAAAAACCAAACTCAACAGAAATTGTGTTACAAGTTGTTCCCCAGTGTAATGCTACGTTTGAACAATAAGTAAATAACAAATACTTAAACCAATATTACTTAAGCTCTAAAAGGTAGCTAAAACGTTCTAAAACGATCGCATAAACTGTTATAACAAGCATAACAACAATGTCGTAAAAATATTAGCGATTCATATAATCTATTTAGCGTTTTGGTACTGTTGGGAAAAACTGTTTATATTGCAATCTCTCCTGCGAAAATATTTTGTTCTAAATTTTAAATAAATCGCATACCACCAGCACATTTTAGAATTTTAATACCTACATATTAATATTACGCAATGCTAGTGATAAGCGTAAAGAAGATACTATTAAGTTTTCAAACAAATTTTGATAAAACTTGATTGAAATTTTTGTAAAGATTTAATTGTATAAAACCGTAGGCTTCTATATCGTTAAGCACTAAATATATAAGATATAAAACCTAGCAAATATCAAAGCTGAAACTATACGATCTTTTACGTTGCAATAGCAATCTTTAATGCGTCTAGATTGATAAGAAGATCAAGCTGTCACTTTAATTCATCTAATATAGAAGATTTATTGATTATGGAAAGAATCTACAACGAAACATTGAAGGTATTTATATAGAGTCCAAAATAATCATGATAATTACTGTAAATTAGGTATTTAGCGCCTCTTTACGAAAAAAAAAACGATTAAGACGAGAGAAAATTTTCGAAATATTTGTATTCAACAAGCTGGTCATAATTGGTTTGGTGCAAAACGTCCCTGACATGTCTCTACTAAAGCATTATGCATTATTATTGGATAATGAAGTATAAATATACGAGTAACATCGAAAATGCGCTAAAATAATGTAGGGAACAATTCATACTGTTTATGTAACGAACTCAAGGTGATCCTGATAAATACTACTTGAAATTGAATCTCGCTTTAAAACAAATTGATGAAAATTACCCCGAAAATAGGAGGCAACTTTACACATTAAGGGTAAAATTACCCCTCATGATGGTATATATCTTACACGAAAAGTGACTTACACTTTAAGTGTACCCACTCAAAGTGTAATAAGAGAAATAAATATATTGGTAGCTAAGTATTGTTATTATTTTCATCTGCATATATTACTTAAACAAACGTATTAAAAAATTCAAAACGTTCATTATTTAAATTAATTGATTGTTGCTTTTTTAATACCTTTCGGAGTTTCAAAGAGAATTTAATTTCGAAAATATATCAAAACGATCTGGATATTCTAAGTTCAAATTGCAAATAAAGCAAAGACTTGTTAGGTAATTGACTTGATAAAGGAAGTTGGTTGTAGTACAGCATTTTCAACATGGATTCTTCTTTTTCAAGACATTTGAAATAAAGCAAGTAGTTATATTAACTGTACAAATTGTAGCGACGCACTATAGGGCCGCTGCGTAAAAACCTGACCAAAAATGATTTTTATGGAATTCAACATATTGCTTTGATTTATTTTTTTTGGATAGCTAGCATATTGAAATTTGTTAACCTATACATTTTTTTGTTTTCTTTTTAACCATTTGTCAAATAATCGACTATGAGTTTAGCGCATAAAGCGTGGTTCTGTACGCTAAGAATTCTGAGCGTTGTTTAATTAAAAAATAAACCGTTTAAAAGTGATTATCTCATACAATATTCTAACCTGATTGCACTTTGTTGTTTTTTTTTTCAGTAATACAGAATGCTGCGCTCAGAGTACATATTATATTATGCGCTGTACTAACTTACGGTTTCTTAAATTGTTACGTCCTGAATATTGTTTGTATTTTTTACGCTTTTTTTTTAACTAACTGTAAGTTTTTAAGCCATATTATGTATTTTGTAATAAGAAGTACCTACCAGAAGGTGAATGGAAAAGTGCAGATTGGGGGCCTAAGATCGGGAACTTTCCAAATGGACAGAGGAATGAAGCAAGGGGATAGTATGAGCCCACTATTACTTATCATACTGATGGATAGAATAATGAAAAACACTAGAAGAAAAACTGAAAAGACCACAATTGGATACAGAAACCTTACTCCCATAAATCTGGATGGTCTGATGTACGCCGATGACATAATACAAATGAATTAGAACAACTGAAAATGGAAGTGAATATAGAAAGAAGTAAAATAATGATAATAAATGATGCAATATTAACAGAAGAAGAAAGAACAATAACATGCAATCAACAAAAACTAGAGGTGGTAACGGTCTACGAATATTTAGGCAGTGTCATCTCAAATGACGGAAAACTTGATCTGGAAATAGCAAAAAGAACTAAGGTATACAATACCATCGCTCTACAATCAGTATTATATGCAAGTGAGACTTGGGTACCCCTGGAAAGACACCACCAACAAATAAATACTATGGAAATGAAATACCTCAGAAGGATAGCCGGGAAAACAAATACGACAGAATAAGGAATATACAAATAAGGCAGATGACAAAGCAAGAACCAATTAGAATCAAACTAGAAAATAGGCAATTAAATTGGTTTGGCCACATAACAAGAATGGATCAAGACAGACTGGTGCGAAGGGTGATTGAGGCAGGAAGGATGGGGAGGAGAAAGCGGGACAGGCCAAGAAAGACAAGGAATAAAAGAAATAGGTGCAGGACGCGGAAAAACCTTGGGTGAGATGAAAATATGTGCAAGGGACCGGAAGGGATGGAAAGCATGGATAAGGGAGACGAGTAATATGCAATTCAATCCGACGCTCTAAAGGGCATAAGGAATACGGAGAAGAAGAAGAAGAAATTTTTACCCCTCAATAATAATAATTATTAAAACAAATTACAATTGTGTTTGTTGCATATCCAATTTACTAATAATGTATAACGGGCTTACAGTATAGAAATTCTAAATACACAATTTATGTATTTCGATTCCAAAGGATATTTTTGTTATTTCTTGATAACTAAATAACATTTAAAATAACTGCAAAATATTTTTGATAACATGCTGTTGACGTAAAAATAAAAACAACTTGCTTATTGGAAGTATTATCAAAACCATATCTAACCTCAAAGTCAATACATTTGATGATAGGATGATGATAGGATTTTGAAAATATTGTTTTCTTATCAATACCATTATTTTTGTTTGTTTGAATATTTCTATACCTATATAAAGTGAATGCAATATATCTACATTTGTGCATTGGTTATTTGAAATTCTACAGTATAGAATATTTGATTGTTTTGGTAGAATATTTTACAATGAGTTCTTTTAATATTATTAAACGAGACTTATGGCTTTCATTAAACTTGGAAAGCATATGTCTACAGCAGAAAGATATATCAAAGACACATTTAATCTTTCTGAGAGTAATTTATCTTGTGTAATTGTGAAGATACAAAAATATTTGCTACCTGAATTTAAAATCCGATGGAATAAAGCAGGAAGAATAAAAGCTAAATTTTTGGAGACCAATCGACAATAGTTAGATGGTGAGTTTTTCGTATCACTTGAAGAAGCTGATAAACGAGGACGACCATGTAAGTCATATGAAGAATCGGCGGAAGTGACACAACATAGAAAAGTAATAAGATTATTTCGTGAATCAGGGTTAGACCACATCCATTAATCCTACATTCAAGGGCTGCGTTCACTTGGTGAAACAACAGAAGCATTAATTGTACGAGAGTTACGCTTAACATCATCAAAAACTAAGGAGTTTATCTATCAAATATTAAAGGGGCACTCCTCTACTGTTCCTTATAGTACCGATAAAGATCTAGCTGTTTACATAGATTTGGGCTTAAGTAAGTCTAAATATACATGTCTTAAAAAAATCCTAGAAAATAAAGAATGCACACTTTTTCCATCGTACAAACAACTTGGGCAAGCTAAAGAAGCATATCATCCAGATAAGACGCAAATTGAAGTTACCGATGTTAGTGCCAAAGTAAGATTGCAAGCACTTCTAGCTCACACTGCTGCAAGACTAATGAAGGTAAAACTTTTAGAACCATCAACCGATTTAATTTTATATTGCAAATGGGGCTGTGATGGTTCCTCTGGACAAAGAGAATACAAACAAATACTTTCTGGTGAAAGTCAATTTGTATCCGACAGCAATCTCTTGATATCTTCTTTAGTGCCCATTAGGCTTGTTGATGATGTAAGTAAAAATGTTGTATAGCAAAATCCAACTCAACCAAGCGGTATGTACAAGAACGATTTCGAACTCAACTAGGATTAATAATTGACAAGCCTCGACAAGTAAGTGGTAACAGTAATGATGGCAACACTGCTAGAAGATTTTTTGAATGTACATCTGAAATTACAGGATTTGATGTAGAACTGATAAAACGATTTCATATCATATTACAAACTATGTCGTATGGAATGGAAATAAATCCTGAAAAATTTGGAGAGTATGCTCTTGCAACTGCCGTATTGTATGTAGATAAATATAAATGGTATTACATGCCATCTTCTGTCCATAAAGTACTGATTCATGGAGAAAATATAATTCGTTTTAATGCTGTTTTACCTCTAGGGCAACTCTCTGAAGATGCACAAGAATCTCGAAATAAAGATTACAAAACTTTTAGATTACATCATGCAAGAAAGTGTTCTCGATCGGCTACTAATGAAGACGTTTTTCACACTTTACTTTATACATCTGATCCTTTTATCACCAGTTTAAGAATGTTTACATCGAAAAATATAATTGAACTTGATGAGGAAGCCAAGCAGTTATTATTAAATTAAATATAAAATACTGATACACACTTACCCAATAAAAATAAGTTTTTTAGTGGTACTTTTTGATTTTATGGTGTTCACATAAAAAAATTACGTTTTTCTATATTTACATAATTGTTTTAAATATACATTCAAAGATCATTCCGTCTTTGTTTTATTTTATTAATGCACATTCAGTATTTCTTATGTCCTTCAATGATTCTCATAATTTTGATGATGTTTCTTTTGCTGCATCGGTCTTAAATAAATGATTTTTATAATTATACCATAACTATTTTGAAGCTTATACATGCCTTTACACATTCCCAAAATTTTAGTTGCCTGCAATAAATAATAAAAAAGTTATCGATTTTTGGTTAGGCAAATGCGGTTTTGCCCCATTGTGCGACGGCGACTGCGTCGACAACGAAAGGAGTTAAATGCATAATTTTTAGATGGCAGAAAACCTCTGACAAAAGACAAGTTTTAATGGAAACATATGACATACGAGCTAAGCAAATAAAATATTTAAAACAACTTCAGCTTTATATTCACGATAATAGGCCTATCATCTTCACTGATGAATCCTATATACGTAGTTCATACACACAACCCAAAGAATTGTCAGATGATAGCTTGCTAGGGTTAAAGGTACCAATTTCGGAGAGGAAGCCGATTAATTATGCTCCATCCTGGTGGCAAAATGGGTTTTATTCCTAACGCGTTATTGCTATTTCCTTTAGATACTGTTTTATTACTTTTGTAATACTTGGAAATAGAAATTACTTTTATGAAATTGCTTAGATTACCATTGTGTTCTATCTAAATTTATTGAAATCTTTTTATTTATTATTTTTTTGGGGAGATGACAGATTCACTGTTTATCTAAATAATAAATCGCCAAGAAGTATGGCGGTCGTTAGGAACTAACACGTGGTTCTAAACTGTCGGGATGACGACCAAGTTTCAAAAAATGTAACTCTTAAATTTTCACCAATATTTCGCTTTTATTTAAAGCTTCATCAGGGTAAATAAATGAGTTGAGTAGATAAACCGAACTTCCGAACCAAAATTCTTTCTTTTACGATGTACATTTGAGAAGCGGTGATTGATGAATTCATCAATCACCTTCATATAATTAGTTTACACTTCAGAAGCGGGATTTGAATGCCTGAAAGTTGGTTTTGTGAGAGTTTTTGTTAATTTTGTGTACTTAAAGATTAACTTTGTGCAAGTTGTTGAAACATACAAGATGTCTGAACACGATGAAACTTATGATAGTTTGGAAGGATTGGAGAAGCCGAGAACGCTGGTCAAGCAATGACAAGTGTGCCGAATTCGGATATGTTTTGCATGCAAAGAATGCTCGAAATGCTGATTGCAGATGGAAGGAAAATAGATGAAATGTTTAGTAGAGTAGAAATGTTTAGTAGATTAACCCCACAAGGAAGAAACGAGGTAGGTAACATACAAACTTCAGAATCGGATTTCTTAGGTGAGGGGCACCGGGCGTTTCACGTTATGCCAGATCTTTCTAAGGCAATTTGTTACTTTGATGGTGACAAAGATATAGCTAGAGCCGAAGACTGGATAAAGAATATAGAAGTCAGTGCAACTCTAAATTGATGGTCTGCAAGTTATACATTAGAAACTGCAAGAGCACATCTTAAAGGTCCTGCTATATATTGGTACAGAACAAAAGCGGATATATAATGCTTGGAATTAATGAATAATTCGAAATTTTGGCAAGTGCTAACATTTTTGCAATATTGGACTTAGCTAATGGATACATGCAGATACCTTTGACTGAAGTAGCAGTTAGGAAAACCGCTTTCATAACAGCAGACACGACGGGAGAATTTAAGAGGATGATCTTTGGATTAACTAATGCTCCATATGAATTTGTAAGGTTAATGAACTTAGTGTTAGGACCATTGAAACATAAGAATTGTAGTTGTTATTTGGATGATGTGATCGTACCTGCAAGGGATTAGACTGAGTTGTTGCACAGATTAGAATTGATTTTCGAAGTTTTGAGTTTGGCAAAACTGAGATTGACTTTTTGGGTATGAGTGTGACGGAAGATGGACTGAAGCCTGGACAGAAGAAAATTCAAGCTATAAAAGATTTTCCGTAGAAATATCAAGAATTATGCTCTGATTGCGCTTCCTTTACAGATCAAACAAAACAGAGTGTAAGCTTTGAGTTCGATGAAAAATGCAAAGCAGCCTTTGATCAATTGAAGAAGCGTCTAATTGATCCACCAGTGCTAAGATTGTATGACCCAAGTGCACCAACGGAGTTACATACCGATGCAAGTTCTATAGGACTCTCCGGCGTATTATTACAACGGGACGAAAACGGCAAGCTGAGACTAACATATTGTGTATTTAAGAAAACAACAGAAGCGGAGGGCCGCTACCATTCGTCAAGGTTGAAACTTCTAGCAATTGTTTGGAGCGTAGAACGACTTCGAGGCTTACTGATTGGGATATCATTTAAAATAGTGACAGATTGCCAAGCCATTGTGTACCTCAACAGTAAGAAATCGGTAAATTCGCAGGTCGCAAGATGGTTTAGTGTTTTGCAAGAATACGACTACACAATAGAACATCGCAAGGGTTCCTTGATGTCTCATGCAGATGCCTTAAGCCGAGCTCCGGTAGAACCCGCAGAGGACACCTTTGACGCAGTGTTTGATAAAAGATTAACGGTTATGATAACGTATAGTGAGAATGAACAAATCGCGATAATTCAAATGAGTGACGAACGTTTAAAACTTTACATGGACATACTAGTGAAACCTGTGCGCGAAAGAACCAAGGCTGAGACGGATTTCGTTGCTGATTACAAACGGAAAATGCGGAAAAGTATCTTTCAGGACACTTCGCCGTAGATCGAACGACAATGAGAATTTTAGAGAAGTATTGGTTTCCGGGAATGTGGCGTTATACTAAAAAACATGTAAGAAGTTGTATGGAATGCCTTGTCAATAAAGTGCCAGCTGCAAAGAAGCCGGGTCTTTTGCATCCGATACCTACCCCATCGAAGCCATTCGCGAGAATTAATAACGAGAATTTGGGACCTTTTGTGAAATCGTCGCATGGTTCCGTTCATGTTTTTGTAACTGTCGATGCGTTGACCCGTTTCGTAATTTTATATGCCATAAAGACAACAAAAGCTTCGTCCATCACTCGCTGTATGGAAGATTTCGTAATGAAATATGGAATTCCAGAGACTGTTGTATGTGACAGGAGTACATGCTTTACCTCACAACTTTTCAAGAAATATTTACGTCATAAGGAGACCCGACTGATCTTTACTTCCCCTAGACACCCGCAAGCGAACGCGCTGGTCGAAAGAGTCAATCGAACCATAATTCCGGTGATTCAAGCTAAAATGAAACGTGAACGCCAATGGGATTAATGTTTGAAGAAGATGCAATTTGATCTGAATACTTCGGTATTCAGACGCCTTATAAGATGCTTATGGGTTATAATCCATCCTTAGATAATGCGCAATTGGAAGGCCTAATAAGTCGCAGAGAAGATCGAATATTGGAAGACATCCGAGAAAATGGACGAGTCGAAAGCCTACAGCATCAAGACCAATACAAACAACAATATGACAAAAAGAGATATGTAGGAAACTCTTATGACGTCAGCGAGGTAATAGTGGCAAAAAGACAAAAGTACAGCTACTGGTGAGAGCACCAAGTTGCAGGCTAAATACAAAGGGCCATGTTGTAACCGAAATGGAAAGAAACGCAAGAACAAGAGCAAGAAACAGGCAAGATGAAAGATGATGTGAGCAACCAAGCCAGTGTACCACCTCTGAACAATAAACGAGTAGATGGTATTCCTAGAAGCAAGAGAACTCTTAAGAGACCGGCCCGATATGACAATTTCGAATGTTAAAAAGCCCACAAACAATGATAAAGAGCGAGGATGCTCTGTACGTCGGGATGGTCGAATGACAGTTGAGAAATAGATGGCGGATAATATGGTTGTTATGTGTTGAATCTAATTCTTTTTCTGGTATTAAATCCTTCCAAACTCGCAGTGTGCGTTTCAGTATAAGTAGTTTACATAGCGTATGTACATTTTACAAAACTTAATTGATTTTGTATCTCTATAGGTTCCAAGTCTGGTGACTATCATGATGAAATGAATTCTACAAACTTTTTATTTGAGTAAATAAACAGTTGAATGGAGGGATGGAGAGGGGAGAAAACCAAGAACACTAGTCTGGTACACAGATGGGTCCAAAACGGGCACTTCATCTGGCGTTGGTGTATATGAGGAAAACCAGGGATACAAAGTATGTGTATCACTTGGGCGATACACCACGGTATTTCAAACAGAAATATATGCTATACAAACCTGCGCGTGGGAGAGTCTGCGTCGGCGACCGCAGGGTGAGACGATGTGCATTCTCTCTGACAGTCAGGCAGCCTTAAAGGCACTAGCATCTTATCGCATAACCTCCAAACTAGTATGGGAGTGCCTGCAAACCCTAATGGCTCTGTCTAAACACAACAAGGTCACACTGGTGTGGGTGCCAGGGCACAGGGGCATAGCGGGCAATGAAATTGCAGACCAGCTAGCGAGGGAAGGTTCAAAAATGAATTATATAGGCCCTGAACCGGGTCTAGGTATTACCAAGAGTGCAGTGCGTGGTGCAATTAATGAGTGGATTATAACACAACACCAATTAAATTGGAAACATGCAGCTGGACAAAAGCACAGCAAACGGATGATGGGAAGACCGTCGCAACATCTGACTGCTGACCTGCTTGAATTAAACAAGATACAGCTTAGAGCAGCAACATGTCTATTAACAGGACATGGCTGTTTGAGAGGCCACTTGCATAAGATGGGGATCTACAAAGATGAGCCCTTATGTAGACTTTGCAATGAGGAGGAGGAAACAGCCTCTCACATTATTTTCGAATGTGCAGCGTTAGCTCAACGCAGATTCGCTATGCGAAGCACAATTGAACTACCAATGGAGAAAGATTTACTACATAGGCTGTTAAGCCTGATTGCGGGAACTAACCTGTTTAAGTAAAACAAAACCGAAGCAGGAATAATACAATAAGCTACTAAGCTTCAGTGTTAGGGATGTAAAGACCAGCCCTGCTCTGGTAGAAAATCAATCAATCAATCAATCAATCAAATAAACAGTTATTACTAAAGCGTGACAAACGGTTGCACCCGCTGTACATACAAGGAATCGAGTGGACGTTCGGTTATTATCGGTTGATCGGTATGCGTGTAACCGATCAACCGATAATAACCGAACGTCCACTCGATTCCTTGTATCTACATAGTAAACACAGCGGGTGCAACCGTTTGTTACGCTTTAGTTATTATTACCTAATATTCCAGACAGCCAATCCGCAATATAAGCTTGATACTCTCTTAGCATCACATGGCCATAGCGTATTAAGATTGCCTCCGTATCATCCAAATCTGAACCTCATTGAAAAAGTTTGAGCTAACGTTAAGTAATGGGTTGCAGCAAGAAATGTGACATTTAAGCTGGCAGAAGTAGAAGCTCTAACGAAAGAGAAATTTTCTTTAATAGGTACTGAAGGATGGGGGTCTCTTTGTAGACATATTGACAAAGTAGTCCATCAATATTTAGAGAAAGAAGACTTACTTGACAATATAACTGAGGAAATCACGTTTACAGTAAACATAAGGGAATCAGAAACAAGCGAAGAAGATTCTGATGGTGACGATGAAGAAGATATATGACAATGACGGCAATAACCTAAGTGTGCAACCTTTGCCAGATGATGTTTAAGCTTTTAACGAAATGCATATAAAGGGTTCCCCAAAAGCGATGATATGTTTTCGAAATGGCACTGCGGCCATTTAGGAAATGAAAAGAAATGTCATTTCTTGACAGTTGTATTCAATATAGTCTAACATTTCATCGTGACGAGATACACGCTTCAAGAACGTCTCATTATTATTCAAAAAAAAGTTTTATCAAAATAATCGATCTTTTATCCAAACCAGTCGCTCGTTACGTGAAAATTTTGGAAGAAATAATCTTCCTACGGTGCTTGCAATTCGTCGATGAAAGTGAATTTACTCTAGACGATAACAAAACACCACAGCGACGACGAAATGCAAGAAATCTAGACATTGCTGCTGTAAGAGCCAGTGTTGCAGAGAGCGCAAGTGTATCGGTAAATCGTCGTTCTCAAGAAGTTGGACTCTCAAGGATGACAACATGGTGAATTTTGAGGATTGATTTGGGTTTACACCCTTACAAGGTTGTGTTGACTCAAGAACTGAAACCACTTGACTATCATAAGCGTCGTTTGTCTAGCAATTGGGCTCAAGAGAAACTTGAAAATTATCCTGATTTTTTAAAGAAAATCTTTTTTGATGAAGCTCATTTTTGGCTAAACCGTTATGTAAGCAATCAAAACAGCCGTTTTTGGAATGAAAATAATCCACATGAGATTCTTGAGAAGCCTTTGCAATTAAAGAACGTCACTGTCTGGTGTGGTTTATGGCATGGTGGCATCATCCGACCTTATTTTTTCCAAAATGAGGAAGGAAATGCGGTTACAGTGAACGGTGAAAGGTATCGAACGATGATAACGAATTTTTTGTGGATCCAGTTGGAAGAAATGAATTTGTATGGCATGTTCTTCCAACAGGACGGTGCCACATGTCACACTTCTGGTGATACCATTGATTTATTGAAAGAAAAGTTTCTTGAAACATTGATTTCTCTTGATGTGAGAGATCCAAGAAGAATTGGACAACTTCGACCAGATGCTTGGCCTTCAAGAAGCTGCGATTTAACACCATTGGATTATTTTTATGGGGTTACGTTAAGTCATTGGTCTATGCGAACAAACCACAGACAGTAGAGGACTTGAAAACCAACATAGAGCGTTGCATTCGTGAAATTAATGAGTATTTATTCCATAAAGTAACTGAAAATTAGGTTCATCGAATTCGCTCCTGCTTTCGTAGTCGCGGAGGACATTTGAATGATGTGTTGTTTAAAACATAAATGCTGTCGATGAAACTTTCAAATAAAATAAAAAATTTGGATTAACTTTTTTTTCTGTGGTTTATTTACATTTAAATACATATCATTCTTATTGGGAAACCCTTTATCTTCTCCTTATATTTTTAAAAACAGTTATTTAAGTCTATTTCAATTCCATTTTGTGAATGTACTCAAACTACTATTACTTTTACTTCATACTTCAACATGGGTTTGTGTCGGGCAGATCCACTCTAACGAACTTGGCAAATATCACCCAGTATATATCTCGGGCGCTAGATCAACGAGGACAGGTTGATGTAGTCTACACCGACTTTGCTAAGGCTTTCGATCGCATTAAGCACAATTTGCTTTGTACTAAACTAGAAGCTATTGGCTTTTGCCCTTCATTGGCAAAGTTGACTTCTTCTTATCTCTTTAACAGGAGTGGTCATGTTTTCTATAATGGGAACTCATCTACTCCCTTCACGATGTCATCTGGGGTACCGCAAGGTTCCAATCTCGAGCCATTGCTATTTAACATCTTTCTTAATGATTTACTTCATAAATTGCAGTGTGAATACTTAGCATATGCAGACGACCTGAAAGTTTACAGCGTTATCAATACGCGAATCGACTGCGTTAAGTTGCAGACTTACCTCACTCTTATCAATGACTGGTGTACTCTAAATGGCATATCTTTAAATATCGGCAACTGTTTAGTGGTCTCTTATACCAAACGTTCTAACCCAATCATTTTCAACTACACTATTCAGTCTACGTTCATTACAAGAACGGAAAAAATAAAGGATCTGGGGGTACTTTTTGACTCAAAACTTAGCTTCTCTGATCATATATCTGGCATATGTCTGTCTGCTTCTAGGTCTTTGGGCTTTTTAATAAGAACTTGCCGTGCTTTTCGTGACATCTGGGCGATAAGAACTCTGTACTATGCACTTGTTCAGTCCAAATTGGAGTATGCTAACTTAATTTGGTATCCTTACTATATGTATCAGGTGATCTCTATAGAGCGTGTTCAAAAAATATTCCTCAAATATCTTAGCTATAAAGTCACCGGTGCTTACCCCGATCGTGGTTCAGATTATGTGACACTGCTGCAACATAGTTTTGATTCATTGGAAGATCGTCGCAGTAAAAATAGCGCGAGATTTCTATTTAACCTATTATCTAATAAAATAGACTCTCCGTCATTGTTGGCTTATGTGGATTTCCGAGTACCGCCACGTTACACACGATCTGTTGATTTTCTCGTAACGTATAAACACAATACGAATGTCTTAGCCAAATCACCTGGGTCAATAACTTTAATAAAATGTACTCGTAGAATTAACGTCTATTCTGACTGTATACAACTGTTTTAAAGTTATGTTCACTCATATCAAAAGTAATGTAGAAGTTTAAAATGTTTCCTCATTGATATTGCATATATGTATCTAGCTTTCAAGGTGCAGTGATGTATTGTCTTGATGTATTTCTATATAACCTCAAAATTGTTTATGTATTGTCCTGTAAGTGATTAATCGTTGGACAAATATAGATTACTATTATTATTATTATTATGTTTTCTAGTTCCATTTATGTTCTTGTGTGTGATTTATGTACATACAGTAGAGTCCCGCTCGAGTGAACTCTCGCTGTAGTGAACTACCCGAAATAGTGAACACCGAAAAATTTACATTGAGATCCGATTTAGTGAACAAGAGAAACCCCGGTAGAGTGAATTTCTTTCTTTGGTAGTTCGGTAATTACCCTAAATATGTATTATAGGAAGCGCATCACCACGAATGATCGTAAATTGGTTTAGTACATTCTTCTATTCGATTTGTATGAGCTCGGTGTATTTGAGCGGTCCATTAAAAAACTCAGGGCAGTGATATGTGGTGCGTCGTGTTATGAGAAGTGTTATTATTATGTATGTATATGTATGTAATAAGAGTTTAAAATAATGTCGAATAATAGGAAACATTTAAAACTGAGCGAGAAATTAGAGATATTGGAAAGCTTAAGTAAAGGTAAATGTGTAACAGATTTAGCTAAACAATTTGGAGTGGCTAAATCTACAATATGTGCTATAAAGAAGACGCGAACATTAATTTTAAGAAAACTAATCAAAATGTTGATGGTATACGTAAATTTAAAACACTAAAAAAATCTACATATTCAAAAATGGAAAAGGCACTGTACAAGTGGTTTATTTCATTGCGAGAGAGAAATATTCCCGTTAGTGGATTAATGTTAAAACAAAAAGCTATAAATTTGCAAAAATCAATCGATGAATCGTCAACATTTATTGCAAGTAATGGATGGCTTAATAGATTTAAAAGACGGTACAACGTAAGATTTTTAATGATTTCAGAAGAGAAATTATCATCACAACCAGAATTAGTTGATCCATTCAAGGAAACGTTGAAGAATATAATTAAAGATTACCTGTTACCGGAACAAATTTATAATGCGGACGAATCAGGTCTTTATTGGAAACTACTACCCGATAAGACGTATATATCTAACATGGAGAAAAATGCACCTGGTAGAAAAACTGAAAAACAAAGATTAACTTTTTTGGCCTGTGCAAACGCGTCCGGAACACACAAATTAAAACCTTTAATAATAGGAAAATCAAAGAAACCCCGATCATTTCGAAATTTTAGCTGTCCAGTACATTACAAGCATTCTAAGGCAGCATGGATGACCACCACCATTTTTAAAGAATGGTTTCATGAAATGTTTGTTCCAGAGGTAAACAAATTTACTTATTTATAATTAGATCATAACACTTCATTTTACTTTTTAGGTTACACAATTTTTACAAAACCAACAATTACCGATTAAGGCCTTATTATTATTAGATAACGCCCCTAGCCATCCACCTGAGTCAGACTTAAGAAGTTCCAATGGATTGATCTCCGTTTTGTATATGTCACCAAATGTGGCACCCTTAATCGAACCCATGGATCAAAATGCCATCAGAATTACAAAATTATTTTATCGCAAAAATTTATATATTTTTTTATAAAGAAGTGCTGGAATAATATTTTAGACATTGATGATGACGATCAGGAAAATATTCCACTAAGCGTTTTACGCTCTCGTTTAATTAACGACGAAGCCTTTAAAGCAAATCAAGGTATAGGACATATTTTACAAAATATCACTCCAAATGTAAGTAAAAAGTTGCTAAGTAAATTTTAATTATAAAATTGATATTTTTTTAGACTCATTCTAATGATGCTAACATTGATGAATGGAATAAAGACATATTACAAGAAGCTACTGAGGTAAATGTTATTGATAAAAGTGATTCGGAAGAGGACGATAATAGTCATTTATTAATGTGTAATATCACCAATGACGACAAATTAATTTCGACAAATCATGCTCTTAAATCTGTTAATGATCTTATTCAGTGGGTGGAAGAAAATGAGGAGAATGTTGAATTTTCACAGTTACTAACTCTGCATAGTTTAAGAAGTAAATTAATTGAAATTAAAGTAAAGAAAAAGTTAGAACAATCAAAAATAACTACGTATTTTAAACCAAAATTATAAGTTAATAAGTTTTTTATATAAAAATGTCGCGTATTATTATTGCCAAATTATATTATTACTTATTATAGTAAAAGTAAGATTATTAAATAAAGTTTGATTGCATATATGTATTTGTATTTGATTTTTTAATAAACCTCTATTTAGTGAACAATCCGATTTAGTGAACAGGGGCTTGGCTAATAACGTTCACTCTAACGGGACTGTATATCTATTATTCCAATAAATGTCCACATTTTGTAATATCGTGAAGAAATAACCTCTATAACTACTTTTGAATAATCCAAAACAATATAGTAATAAAACATTATACAAAGTTGAATAATTTTGTTAAAAATATTTTACGAGAAAAAGAAACTTTTATAAGTGAAATTTTATTTAAATTGGGGTGGTAATGACAATTTATTTAATTTTCTTAAATTACTATACCCAGATATTTTCAATTTAGGTTTTAATAAAGCAAGAAAATTATATATTTACTTCTTCGAGACTAAAATATTATTTGGAGATGATATTGCATCAAAATTTGGGCAAAATGTTTAAATTACCGACGCCACTGGCACATTTTGTTCGCGCAGCTAACGATGACGACATATGTACTTCTCTATTTGGGTTCGCACTACCTCACTTTGAAGTAATTTTTAATCCTACTTTCTGTTTTCCTCGACATAAACCTGATTTTGGTGAACTTTACCCTATATTAAACGGGTAATATAGTTGTAGCTACAATTTTATAACTGTATTGTCGAATATTGAACTAATTTTAATTTACATGCAATTACTAAATGCTAATGAAAGTCAATTACTTCTCATTAGGATTGTAATTAATTAATTAAATTATGGTATTACACATATGTACACATATGTACAAGGTTTAACCTGAAGATTCTCATTGAACATCTTTCTTTTGTAAATTGAAAAGAAGCAATGAATGTTAAGAACTAGTTAAACAGGAGATGCAAATATAATCTACAAACATTACTGTTTTTGCGAGAAGTTTGCGTAACATAAACAAGGTAGCAATCTCGTTAAGTTAAACGAAAAACAAAATTATGTAAAAACAACGACATCAAAATCACAAATAACAACTAACAACGAGGAGCATGCAAAATAGAAAAAAATAACATTGATTAGATTATGTCTACTCAACACAAAGTGGCAATTAATAATACCTTTTTTTTGAAATTGTAATTATTCAATACTTGAACGACAAAAGATATTTTTATCCACTGTTCATTGTTAGTGACTCCCAAAATGAACCTCAACGCAGAAAAAAATTATCTCAAATATTTTACAGGATTTTCAAGTTTTAGATCAACCGAAATTATCATCATTTTTGATCGAACGTGATGATCGCGTGAACAACGGATTTATTTATAAAGCATTTGGTGTGTTCCACTTCGGAATGTTGTTTTGTTTTAGGATTTGCAAGTCAAGGCCCTCAATGAAAATCAGCTAATGAATAAAAACAATTTACTATCTATAAACATGGAAAAATTACTTAATCTATGGCGATTATATAAGTATATTTTACACACTATTACTTTAAGATGATTTTAGATTTCTTTTAAGAACTTGGAAATTAGAGTAGCAGAAATTTTTAGATAACTTCAAACGATTTTTGAAAAGGATTTAGTCTTACTTCCGGCGAGCTTAATATTATAATATTAATTGCACCTGAAATCGAGGAAAAGTAAAAATTTTCCTTCATGATTTCAAAAATATTTTAAAATTCCTATTTTGATCATCGTCTCCGATAGATTTCCACCGTCGAGTACAAAAATTTGTCTCACTTCAGATTAACTTCAACTATTTGTGATATACGGCAATAATGCGTCGGTCTTCTATTTCTCAGTTGTTATTGAAGATATGAGGTTAAAATTTTCAGTAAGTATTTAAGAGGGCAATATGCACATTCTAAAATTATTTTCAATTATACAGAAGGCTGTCCCAAAAAAGGGTATCGATTATCAGTTAATTTTTTTTATGGAACACCCCGTATATTTTTGCAGTTTTTTATGCCTATCGATGGTCCCTATTCATGTTGAAAATATTAGCGACATCCAATCATAGGTTGCCGAGTTACAATATTAAAAAGAAAAGAAAATGGTTATTTCATGCTTCTACTTGAAAAATCGCCATATTCGCAAATACGAAGTTCAACAAATAATATTTGTACTCTGTTTCTGCCAAGGCTTTGGCAATTCATTTTTCAAAATAATACACCTGCCACTATATTGATTTGAGTGCTTAAAAAACAGTGCAATCCTATTTATTGCAGAAAATTGTTGGTGAACAGCATATTAGAATACAAATGAACAAGATAACATAAAAAGATAATGTTTTATCGTACAAGTAACATTGCATTAAAAAAAAGAACAAAAGTAGGTACAATTCCAATCTCAAAAAAATCTCCATACACTTAGCAAATCCGGAATTATTATTAGAATAGTAACTCCATTTACAAAGTTTAGTAACTTGTTTATCGACCCTTTGCTTTTATAACTGCTAACATGCGTCTCTTCATACTTTCAACTAATTTGTTCGCTACTGTGGGATCAATGGAGTTCCATTCTTGTTGTAAGGCGATTTATAGCTGCTCCTTGCTGCGGATCATATATTTCCCTATTCTTCGTTCCAGTTCATCCCATAGGTACTCTATGGGATTCATGACCGGCGATTGTGGAGGTGTATGAAGCTGCTTTCCCACATTAAATATCAACCATTCCTTGACACGTTGAGCGGTGTGCTTGGGGTCATCTTGCTGGAAGATAAATGACTGTCCAAGACCGAATTTTTGGGCACTAGCTTACAAATTTTCTCTCAGTATATCCATGTATACATATTGGTTCATTATACCATCAATAAATTTTAAATTACCAACGCCTTCAGCACTCATACACCCCCACACTAAAATTTTTCCTCCGCCAAATTTTACAGTCGCGCACAAGTTTTTAGTTTTCAGTTCGTCTGGCCCAAAAATGGCCATCTGACCGGTGGCCGTACAATGGTGTGGCGAAAGGGAAATGAAGAACTGAAAACTAAAAAGGAAGGAGGAAAAGTTTTAGTGTGGGGGTGTATGAGTGCTGCGGGCATTGGTAATTTAAAATTTATTGACGGTATAATGAACCAATATGTATACGTGGATATAGTAAGAGAAAATTTGCAAGCTAGTGCCCCAAAAATTTGGTCTTGGACGGTCATTTATCTTCCAATAAGATAATGACCCCAAGCACACCGCTCAACGGGTCAAGGAGTGGCTGATATTAAATGTGGGAAAGCAGCTACATACACCTCCACAATCGCTGGACACGAATCCCATAGAGTACTTATGAGATGAACTGGAACGAAGAATAAGGAAACATATGATCCGCAACAAGGAGCAGCTACAAATCGATTTACAACAAGAATGGAACTCCATTGATCCCAAAGTAGCGAACAAATTAGTTGAAAGTATGAAGAGACGCATGTTAGCAGTTATAAAAGCAAAGGGTGGATCAACAAGTTACTAAACTTTGTTAATGGAGTTACTATTCTAATAATTATTCCGGATTTGCTAAGTGTATGGAGATTTTTTTGAGATTGGAATTGTTCCTACTTTTGTTCTTTTTTTTAATGTAATGTTACTTGTACAATAAAACATTATCTTTTTATGTTATCTTGTTCATTTGTATTCTAATATACTGCTCACCAACAATTTTCTGCAATAAATAGGATTGCACTGTTTTTTTAAGCACTCAAATCAAAATGGTGACAGGTGTATGGAGACTTTTTTGAGTCAGTGTATGCTCCATCGATGCTGATAATCAACTTCTCCTACACTAAGGGGGCTTTTCCGGAGAATAATAATGAAAATTGTACCTATCCACTAAACCAGTTTTATGAAAAATAAAACTTTATTAAAAAATATTTTGCCTGGCCCAGTTGCAAAATTCTATCCTTTGAAAATCTACCTTATAAAATTCTTGATGTAAATGAATATGGTAAGCGTGATACTTATTGCTTTTTAATATTCTTTGGACAAATCTTTCACTTACATCTGTTGCTTCACTAATACTCTTCTGACTGCTGTGAGGATCGTCAGTTACTTTCAATAAAGCCTTTAATTATTTTTTTTTCATGTGTAGCTCTCTTAATTCTAACCGTCTTTGGATAGGCAACGTTTCCCGTTTCCGAAAATGTGTTTAAAAGTTTCCGAAAGCTGCTCTCATCTGGGAGTCTTCGTTCCGAATAGCGTTGATGATATATTCTACTTGCTAAAAAACAGCTTCTGTGTGCTTCACACAGCACAAAGGTTATGTCAACAAGTTCATTTTTACTGAAATTCATCGTTAATGACAAAAAAGTTGTTAGTGCAGCAACATACAATATCAACTGAGAGATATTTTAAAAATTACAGCAGCGAATGATTGTAGCAAACGCCACACCACGCCTACCACAAAAAAATTTTAAATAACAGTAATTTTTTGTAAGCTTAAATAAATGTTATTAAATATCTCTAAAACGACGGCAGAGAGGTATAAGGAACCCTTATACTAATTGATGTGGAATTTAATTTTATATGATATGGAAACATAATATACGGGCTGTTCCATTTGAAATGATTGAGAAAAATAGCCGTGAAGTTGTTCATATTGAAAAAATAATTTCGAACGCCCTGTATAATATTGCAGCACGAAACTTACTCAAATGAACTGCCGAAGCCTTAGCAGCAACAAAGTACAAATATTATTTATTGAACTTCGCGAGTTTTCAAGTAGAAGTATGAAATAGCTAATATTTTTCTTTTTAATATTGTAACTTGGCAACCTTTGATTGGATGTCGTTAATATTTTCTACATGAATAGGGACCATCGATGGGCATAAAAAACTGCAAAAATATACAGGGTGTTCCATTAAAATAAAATTAGCTGACCATCGATCCTTTTTTTAGCACACCCTGTATAATTGAAAATAATTTTAGAATGTGCATATCGTCCTCTTAAATGCTTACTGAAAATTTTAACCTCATATCTTCAATAGCAACTGAGAATCAGAAGACCGACGCATTATTGCAGGACCCTGTATAGAAAATTATTTACAAAAATAATAGCGATTCAATCAACTGCGATTTAGGAGCTTTTTAATGCTAAAAATTGTTAGTACGTGCTTATTGAGCACCCAAGAATGCATTTCTATACAGAAACGTATCTGAAGAATCGGTTGGGGTAACTTGCATCTTTCGACTTTTTGAGCTACAATTCGAAAAGTAATCGTAAGAGTTTTAACTCTGCCAAGCAATAAAAGTTAGAAGATTTTGCTTTTTCTAATTTCATTCAGTACATAAAATTTTATCAAATGAGACCCATTTAATCGTTTAACTCATTTGGCTGTTAAGATATGAGTAAAATGAAAATTTCATGATTTCAAAATGTTACTATTCTGACTATCGTATCCGGCAGATTATTTAGAAAATATTCGAAATTTTCGTTTCATAAATGTAATCATATACATAAGTTTCATTGATTCAAAAAATAATGCACGACCTAAATAAAATAATAAATGTTAGAAATGTTTATAAGACGATAAGTCGGAGTTACTTAAGCAATGTCACTTATGAAATCTTCCATAAATACTTTGTTTATATACTAATCAGATTTTTTTTTTAAACAAGAATTATTCATGTAAATACATTATAAATTTGTAAGGATAATTTATTACATTTAAATTCAACACTTACTAATGAAAATGTGTATGATCTTTCAAATAATAACGCACACAAACCCCTATTTATTACATTTAAAAAATAATTTGTAGAAATCACTTCAGCGACCAACATCTAGAATTTTCATTCATTATCTGCAAGAAATTAAACGGACAGCTTAAAAAAATGTAGCATTGAAAACGTTTGGCTGTGACTTGAATAAGTTACAAGTGACAATGACCCAGTTGACTAACTATTATCGCAATAAAAATTTGCAAAAAAAAATTAATGATAGTAATAATTATTCAAAGCATAGATTTATCAATTGTTTCATTTATCGATAGCCTTTTGTAACGGGTTTGATTTGCATGACGTTTTAAAATTTATGTTTAATTATTAATAATTGTTGTTATTATCATTCCTTTTAGATATTTCATAATACGTAGTGTATTTTTGTTTTAATGGTAACAAACATTGTATTGTATAATATCGCAAAGACAGTCAGGTTAATATACAAGGTGTTTTAAGAGGAATTGTAAATATTTTAGGAGGTGATATTAACAGCTATTTTAAGTAGAAACGTTCATATAGACGTATGTCCAATTCTCAATAGTTATTCCACAAATACGAAAAACACCTGCAGATACTATTCGTTTAAACTTAATTATTTCGAAGAACAAATGTAGTGCATATAAAATGCAATTGGTAGCCATTACTACATGCACAAAACACTATTTATTTATACTTGAAAAAGGCATCTGATTACATTGCAAGATAAGCATAAACTTGATAAAAGGTACGGTTATACACCTTTTATTATTTAAAACTACGTACAATAAATTATCTGTGTATTGATTTGATACGCAATATTTGAAACATGTGTAGAATATAATCGAGATTAGGCGGTAATACTAGTTATCATCGTCGTTAATTGCCCTTATATCAATCCCGCGCTGGTCAAGAGCCTATAATAAATAATAATATGCCCTGATAGTTAAGTTAAAGAGTATATTTCACAATAATGACGATAAATTCCGTACCTGTCAGTAATTCTTCTTCTATGTGGATTCTTATCGCGTAATTAACCTGTGAATAATATATCGGGGCAAATTAAATCGTTTGCAGAGCGCCTAAAACGACAGACAACGCGGCTTCTTATCTATAAGATCTTAATCACGGTAATAATCTACATATGTACGTAAATAAAAGAAATATGACAAGAATGTCATTAAGCAGATATAGGGTATTTTTTATTAAATTAATAATTTTATCCACAAACCAGCCGCTAGATAAATAAAAGCTAAGTTAGTTTAAAATAACAATAAAGCAAAAAATATACACCTTGTGTATCCAAAAATAACTTTTTAAATGATATATCCTACATTTTACGAAATTTTACGAATTGTCCTGTAAATATTTAAAATAATCTCCTATAATATGGCATGCGCAGAAGTTTAAAATATGTAAGCAGTAACTACCACGTGTCAGATTTAAAAATGTAGGTAGCAATCTTCATTGTGGGCCTTTCGTTTTGTTTAGAATATATTACATAATCCGCTAGAGCTGCCTCATTAAAAAACATGTCAATTACGCCAACGTTTATACTTTACCTTTTGGGACACGGTGTATACAGTAGAACTCCTCTATAATGAATCCCGGTTATAACGAAAAATCGGCTATTACGAGTAAATCATGTGGTCCCTTCGCGTTTATATACCATTCTATGTAAAAATTTTGCTGTATAGCGAGTACGTTTTAGTAAAAAGGTGGATATAGCGAGACATTTTTTGCGTCTCAGATCGGTAATAGCGAGAAATTTTATTAACTAGATCGCTTATAACGAACCATTCGTAGAAAAAAATAAAACACGCGTGCTTTGAAGGAGAAACAAGCGTGCTTTGATGGAGAAACAAATGTATCAGTTCCTGCAAATATCAAAATGTATTCTCAGAATGCCTATTTTACACAATTTTCTTCAACATTGCTAATTCTTCAGTAAGTTTCTAACCACAGCGTGTTGCACACGTTCCAACATGTCGTCTTTAAGAAAATTCGAAATTATCGGTGATTTCGAATGTGGCAAAAAACAAAGTGATATCTGTAAAGAATGAAATTTGGCGAGTTCTACCTTAGCTACAATTTTAAAAAATAAAGATAAAATTTTAAGTGCAAGTAATGAGTTTTCATCGAAAGTAAAAAAAAAACGTTCTCCTGAGCTAAAATGGTCCAATGGCTGGTTGAATCGTTTTAAAAAGAGACACAGCATCAACTATGGAAAAATTTGTGGTGAATCAAAAAGTGTTCCTCAAGAAAGTATCGATAATTGGTTATTAAATGTTTGGCCAAAATTGCGAGAAAAATACGATGACAAAGACATCTTTAATGTCGATGAATTAGGACTCTTTTACAAACTCACTCCCAGACAAAACCCTCAAGTTTAAAAACGAGAATTGCAAAGGCGGAAAAAATTCAAAGGAACGCATTCGTCTGAGCCAACATGACGGGTTCTGAAAAAATTAAATTGTTAGTGATTGGCAAATCAGCTAAACCCAGATGTTTTAAGCAGATCAAAAATTTACCAGTTGACTATAAATCAAACAAAAAAGCTTGGATGACCACCCTGCTCTTTGAGAATGCCCTACAAGCTTGGGATAAAAAATTAAAACGAAAAATTCTACTGCTAGCAGATAATTGCACTGTCCATCCAAAAATAATGACTCTGCAAAACATTCAATTTGAATTTTTACCTCCTAATGCAACATCCGTTCTACAGCCAATGGATTAAGGCATAATTCGTTCGTTAAAATCACACTACCGAAAACTTTTAGTAAAAAAATTACTCCAGGATTTGGAAGAGCAGAAAGAATACAAAATCACCATTTTAAATGCCGTAAACTAGTTACACAAGGCGTGGTCTCTTGTTGACACCAGCACAATTAAAAACTGTTTTAAACATGCTGGCTGGCGACAAGCCGATTTTGATGAAGACGATGATCTTCCTTTGGGAGAATGGTTAAATATTCAAAAAAGGAATGATAATAATGAGCCCGAAGATGACGAATATACTGATTTCATAAATTTTGATGAAAACGTTGCCACTTGCGCATCTTTAAACGACGAAGAAATTCTGGAAGTAGTTTACGATGAAGGCCAAAATAGCGAAGAGGATGAAAAAGAAGAACCGGAATCTTCAACATGTATTCCAAGCTTGCAGAAATTAGAAGAATCTTTGGGAATCGTACGACAGTTTTTGCTTATGGGTGTTTCCACACCATATCATGATCATTGATCATTGATCATTTGGCGGCTTTGGAGAATGCGGTTGATTTGTTTTCAATAACTAACAAACAAAAACAGACCAATATTACAGATTATTTCAAATTTGAATTTTTTGTTCAATTATATATTTTTTAATTACTTATTACATATGTATATGTAATACTTTTTCTAGTTAATAAAGGTTTATTATGAAACTTAAGAATTTTTTTGTAATATCGTCTATTACGAAAATCGCTTATAACGAAAACATTCGGTAGTCCCTTGAGTTCTCGTTATAGAGGGGTTCTACTGTATATCAAATTTCTACAACAGAAAGGTTGGTAAAATTGCTATAAACTGACATTTAGAAATTAAGCATATAATAAAAAGATAACATTTATGAAAGAAAGGTATAAAACCATATCAAGATTGTAATCTTGAACGTTATTTTTGGTTGAAAATGCAAGTTAACCTTGGACAATTCTTATACTACGATTACCAAAATTAAACTAAAAAAATTCTTCCTAAAGCATATGGTACGTAGTTTTTGGCTGACACTGTACAGGGCCATTCATGACGATGGTATATTACACGTATCTCTGAAAGTAATAAACATAATTCTTTAAAATATTGATAGACCATATTATAGATTAAAATCTATTTTCTAAAAATATTTTCAATATATTGGCAGCCTTGATCAAATGGGAAACGAATATCAACCTTCTTATCCTAGTGTAAGACAATTTTGAGAAACTATTTTTTTTTAAATTTTGGACTTGATGATTTTTTCTAATAATTCAGAAATAAGGGTTGCCATAAAAAAATGACTTCTTTTGGTTAAATATGTTTTATAAAATAATTAATTATTTATAACTATAAATAGTTTACGAAATATGTAGATTGTGATCCAAAATTTCTGAAAATAATAAAGATTTTAGACGACAAACCATAAAAGCCCGAAAAATGTTCTTTCTACAGTTCGATTCAGCACATCGAATTCTATAAAATGGGGCCTCTTTAACTATTTAATCTATTTGGACAGTGAGATATAAGAAAATGATAGGGCAAAAAAATTTTCATGATTTCAAAAATATTTTAAAATTCCCATTTTGACCATCTTGTCCGACAAATTTTGATCTGCTGAATACGAAAATTTGTATCAATGCAGGTTAGCTTCCACAGTTTTTGATATATCGTTGCCTTAGTGCGAAAAGCGCGTAACTCCATTAAAAGGAAATTTGCAGGAGACGAAAAAAAAAAACTGTTTGATTTTAATATGACCCTCATTTCTCTTTTAGAAGCTATTGTAGAACAATTTTTAAGATTTTTGGGAAAAAATAATTCTAAAAACCTTTTTACAGTTATTATTAGATGGCAGTTAAATTTCATTTTGGATAAGAAGTGGAGTTAGGTGCTTTTCTTGCTAAGGCAAGGAAGATTGTTTACAAAATTGGATAAATATGAAAAAAATCAATTTATTTATTTTACGTTTTCATATCTCAATGTTTAGACTGGATTTTCGGTAGACCCTGTATAACATTCCTGACAATTATTTGTGTAATTCATAATGATCTCAAAACTGATTTTTAAAGCTAATGACTAGAGTTTGTTAAAAAGGTGGTACTGGATGGCAGTAGCGTAGCGGTAGCGGCGTGGGTAGGGGTAATTTTCAACTCGTACCCGATCTGGACAGTACCGCGAGAGAGTTCAAAGCGACAATACGTTACACGTTGCACGCCAAATAAGTACGCAGAGATGGGACGCCCAAAGGATGTAACGTTCCCTTCCAATGTGAATAAATATCTCAGGCATTTCCCTGGATTAGAATATAGAAGTCCGCATATTTATTGCACAATATGCAATAGCGGATTGCGAAGTCGCGATAGATTTGAATGTACAAAACATTGTAAAAGTAAACGTCATGTCATTGAATTTAAGAAACAGTATTCCATACTGGCAATTTTTATATGATTTTATTTTTATGTTAAGTGTGTGCAACATCCCATAACATCTAGTATCTAATGAACACTTTACGATACAATTTGGCACGTGTGCAAGGTACAGTAAAGGAATGTGTAAAAGACGAGTTGAAAAATAAGAAAATCTGCCTATGTGTGGATGAAATAACTGATGCTCAGAAACACAGCGTCATTCATGTTGTAGCGCGTCCTTTAAAACGTGATGGTCCACCAGCTTCATCTTTGTTATCCAGTAAAAGGATTCAGAAAACTAATGCAGAAACCGTTGTCAAGATAATAAAAGATTCGTTGAGAGAATTTTGTATCACAGGAACCCAAGTCACAATGTTCGTTACTGACGGAGCCGCAACAATGCTGAGAGTTGGTAGGATGTTGAGAATATGCTTTCCGACTCTTCTTCACATAACATGCCTCATACACGTATGTCACCTCGTAGCAAAAACCATTCGAAAGAAGTATCCGATGGTGGATAAGTTAATAGCATCTAGCAAAAAAGTGTTCATCAAATCTCCCAAACCCATCCGTGTATTCAAACAATTGTGTCCGAAAATACCGCCACCACATCAGCCTGTAATAAAGCGATGGGGAACATGGGTCCAGGCAGTATCTTACTATCAGAAATATTTTTCACAAGTGAAAAATATAATCTTGAAACTTGATTCAAATGATTCTGCAGCAGTTCGAGATAGTCAGCAACTTTTTTCCAATTCGGACGTTCAACAACAAATAGATGAAATTTCCATGAACTATTCTGAAGTTGCATAAGCTATTGAGCGATTAGAAAACAGTCACTTATCTGCACGAGACGCATTAAATTGCATAAACAATTTACAAGCCGCTCTAGAAAACTTGACGAACACTATAGGAGTCGATGTTCCTCAAAAGTTTGGTGCAATTTTAACGAAAAATCCCGATTTACAAAAGGTTCGGTCTATAACTGAAAATCAAGAGTGCCCAGATGAGGAAAAGGAATATCTGACATTTGCAAATCTTACTTCACTGGATGTCGAACGATCATTTTCGAAGTATACGACAACGTATTCACAACACCGTCGACGGCTGAATGAATCGACAATGGAAGCGTTGCTGATGTTGCAATTCTACGCAGCTTACCAGGGCGGTTGCCAATTGCCACAGTAGACATCAACACGACAGCAAAAGGTAACAATATTATTTTTCACTAATATTGTATATTACGTACCTACTTTTATGCAGTGCGCCACTGCCGGTACCACCTTTTTAACAAACTCTACTAATGACAAAGTGACAAAATCATTTCAGCAAAGAATCTATAATAAATAAGAAATTTGATAACCGTTTGCAATATTTAATCAATCTTTATCGATAATATCGTCCATCACAATTTCAAAAAATCATCCAAAATACATCTAAAATAGGCGATCGTCATGAATAATCCTGTATACACATAGATGTTGAAGGAATTAAAAGTTACTACACTTCTTAAAAGTGGCGCCAATTTATACATAGTAAAACAACGTCATGACGTTAAGATAACGTCAATTTTTTTGCGTATATCTCATTATTTACGGGAGATATTATAAATAAATGCCAGTTAATTCAGGCCATGAATTAGATAAAGGGGATATTAATTTATTATAAAAGAAAGATCATAAAATAAATGGACATGATTATTGATTATTATAATGAGACACAGATCAAGCGAAAATCACTGATACCGGGTGGTTTTATATATCTTCGTTTAATAATATATTACATAATAATAGATTACACGGAATTATAATTTACATTTTCTGATTTTATAAAAACGAAGTTAAAAAATATGCAACATTTACACCACATGCTTGACACTAATTGACAATTACCTCATATTACGCTATTAAAAAAATGCGAGACAATCCCAAGAAACAAAGTAGTAGGTGCAAAAATATGTAAAGTAGGCCACGAATAGGGGTATGACGTCTTTATTACATAATTACGTAATAAAGCCGCCATAATATACCTTGTCCTTGTTTAAGATAAAAGAAAAAATATATTAAAAGCGTTAACAAGGAATTATAACGTTGAAAACAATATTCATAGGAATGGTATTTTTAAACAAATAAAAATTGGAATTCAAGAATGCTATACAGCAACAGTTAGAGATGTAATCTTTATGTAATACTCGATAAGTAACCGATAGTAATCAAACATAATCCCTAATAAAAGATGTCAATCTTAAAGATGAAATTAACAATGAGAAGAATTTTTTTCAATCTTTGTAATGGCTAGGTTAAAGTTAAGTCGTAATACTAAATATGTAACGCTGTAAACATCATTTAAAAACAATCAAGATGGAATTAATTTAAAACTAGTTGTAACTAATTCATAAACACATAAGTCCTTAATTGTATTGATTTAAAACTAATCGATCCTAAGAAAGTATATGTATATGTATATATATATATATATATTTGTTATTCAAATAAATCAAACATACAATACAGCAATGATATGTAATTTTAAAATGTGGATTACGGAGTAACAGGTGTGTATATTGAGTTGCATAAAGCTACAGGTAAAGATTAGATTTGAATATATATATGTACTGCATTGCATAAAAAATCACCCAGGAGGAGAAAGGGTAGGTCAATGAAATTTGGTGAAAATATTTATTGAAAAGTCAGTAGTAAATGATTACAGTTTCAAAAAAAAAGATGAATAGCATCAGGTATTCTGGGACTGATTGTTGTTCTATGTCTTATTACTTTCATGTTATTCGTATCGATTACTGGTGACAATTACTTTTTTTGTTATTGCAAATTTTTCGACCATCGGTGCTTCGAGACTGATTTAGGACAACAAGGAGGATAGCGGATGCTTGGTTCGATGTAATGGGAAGGCAAGTGTCGATATCAACCATATATCGTAGGATTCGGTCATTTGGACTACATTCATACCGTCCTTTCTTAGTGCTTCCATTAACATTGGAACATAAGCGCCAGGGTTTGCAATGGTGTCGTAGGCGAATACAATGGGATCACGAATGGGGCTCAGTTGTTTTCACTGACGAATCACGATTTTGTTTGGGAGCCAATGATGGACGACAGAGGGTCAGAAGACGTCGTGGTGAGAGGCGTACGTTACAACATCCTGTAGAACGTCCTGTTGCGGGGACTCTAGGGTTCAGTATTGGAAGCAGATCCCTCAGGGCACTATAACAGCTGAGCGCTATGTCAATGACGTTTTACGCCCACATGCAGTGCCTTACATCAGGGGTCTTCCAGGGCCCATTTTTCAACAAGATAATGCTCGTCCGCATATTGCACGCAGGACTATGGACTTCCTAGATGAACCCGAGGTTACAATACTTCGATGACCTCCAAGGAGTCCTGACCTTGGAGTTCCACACATTATTAATTTTTCTCAGTAAATTTAAGAGATTTTTTTTAAACTGTAATCAGTTATCAATAAATATTTTCACCAAATTTCATTGACCTACCCCTCCCTCTGGGTGATGCTTTTTCTATGCAATGCAGTGTATAACCACATTTACTCGAGAATTTCACATTTTTTTTACGTTTTAAAAAATTAAATCTTAGTAACCATAGATTTGAAACATTGTCATTTTAAAACTACATACAATTACTAAAATTGAAGTGTTATGTTGTTGATGTTATACACCAGGGGTGGCCAACAAGTCGATGGCGGAACCAATTTTGGTCGATCGCTCGCGATGTCTTGACTTAATGTTACACCGAACGCATCGCGTGAACGTAATGCGCAAACGAAACAGTATGCATGCAGTTATATTATGACTCGACTCAGAAAAACACAGCCATTTAGTTTGAATAATAATGATAGCATAGACGTCGATCCTCCTGCACATTCCGCATGTATCTTCAGTTTAAGAGAGAGAAGGAAAGAACACAAATTTGACGAACAGAAAGGACATAACCGTTTGTCTCATCCTAATTTTATTGGGGTATGATAACCATATGTCTGGGTTCGTGATGAGAAACCTTTCCTTTTTCCTCCTTATTTAACTTATTTTCTAGCCTAAACGGCAAAGCATATATATATATAATGTTGTGATATTCGTTTAACAACGTGTTGAAGTCGCAATTTGAACAATGTTAGTTCATCACGAGGCGAAGCAGTGTTGTAGACCTCTTCCCTCAATTAAAAAATAAGTCTAGACAACAACGTGTACTAATTTTTACTAATTAAAATGTAAATTATATTTCTTTAAAAATAAATAATTGAAAATATACTGAAATTGGATAGAAAAATTGCTAAACACTACAGTTAATAGATTTAAATCATCGTTTTCATGGTAACCACATTTATATTGCACTACCGTTCCTACAATATCAAACCACCGTAATCACGGAAGCGAATGGAACTTCAAATGGACATACAAGAGGCAAGCTTATTTATGAAAATATAGTCAACTGGGGCTTCAGAGAACAAAAAGTGATCAGAGAGAAAATAAACAAGTTCCGACACACAACTAATTTTCAAATTCTGCGATAATTTCTACAAATATTTAAATATAAATGAAATTTTACTCCGAATAAGCTGCAATAGGACATGTCAAAAGCCTTTCGCAACTGTAATTTGTAAATATCAAGACTCGAAGAAGAAGCTTCCAGTCCACCTATTGAAGACTGGTTACGATCCGAAGAAACATATGCCGAAGTAATACATCAGTGCACAGGTACATAGGAACATTATTAAAAATTTGGCCAAATAAATAAAAAATTTAAACTAAATCCATTCATTTAATTATAAAATCCGATTTCAAAAATATAAAAATTTCAACTTAACAATTTAACTTATAAATAGCTATCGGTTTGGGTTTGTGATAGGTTTTTGTACAACTACTATTGTCCGAAAGAAATATAATTTATCTTGTTTCAAATATCAAAATTATTATTAATAAATCACTGTCTCTTTTTAAAATTATTGAATCGTTTCATTTTTCTATTAAATAGTTTGTTTGCCAAAAGTCAATAAGTAAGATTTCCCACGTTTTACAACAAAAAGTAAACCCTGAGATAATTTAGCATAATTTGTTTAATTTAATTTATAAAAAATACAATTTTTTAATTGATATTTACTCAAAAATATCACTACAATATATATATATACAGTACCGTTCATGGAAGTTCGGACAAGCTGACAAATTATATTAACTCTTTAGGAAAAAATTTTAAAATTATATAATATACATTTCTGTGAGGAATTATTAAAACTAACCTTTTCTGGAAGCCTTTTACCAATTTCCAGGTAGTATTTGTCTATTATAAGACCGTTATCATAAAATATATAATTATGTTGGAAATCCCCAATAATTACAGTGACTGCTTAAAATGCCCCGTGGAAAGCCTCTAGCTGTTTCAAAACGATCTGCAATTATATTATATGCGAATAAATTAAAAATAAAAAAATCTACAGTACATGATACTATAGTTCGATTTAAGACAACCGGTGACGTGCAAGATCGTAATCGGCCAGGACCGTCAAGAAAAACGACTCCTGCGGAAGGTTTACGAATAAAAATAATTAGTAAGCGCAATAGAAGACTAACAGCATCAGAAATTGCTGCAGAATTCAGTAATGAGCGAGATTCCAAAGTTTCTGTGAGTACTGTGAAACGTCGGCTGAAAGAGGCTGGGTTGCATGGGCGAGTGGCTTGTCGAAAACCGTTACTCCGAAGAGGAAATAGGCTGAAACGACTGAAATGGGCACAAGCTCATAGAGATTGGACAGTGGACGATTTTAAAAACGTTTTGTGGACTGACGAATCCAAGTTTGAGGTTTTTGGAAATAGAGTTTTCGTACGCAGATCAAGAGGGGAAAGAATGTTACGGGAGTGTATAGTTCCTACGGTGAAGCATGGAGGCGGATCTGTAATGGTTTGGGGTTGTTTTTCCTTAATCGGAACAAGGGGCTTGCTCAAAATTGAGGGTATAATGAAAAAAGAAGAATATCGGAAAATCCTGGAGGAAAATGCCATACCGTCAGGAGTCCGATTAATTGGTCGTGGATTTGAATTTATGCAGGACAATGACCCCAAACATAAATCTAAGTTATGCACAGATTACCTGCAGCAAGAAGAAAATGAACCCTAAAAATTATGGAATGGTCGCCACAGTCCCCTGAACTGAACCCGATAGAGTTGTTATGGGAAAAATTAGACCGATGTGTTAGGAAAAAGTGTCCAAAATCGAAGGACATTTGTGGACCATTCTCCAGGAGGTATGGACAAGCTTGCCCAATTAGCAAAATTAGTAAATCGGATGCCGAGAATAGTGGCAGCAGTCCTAAAGGCAAAAGGTGGATTTTTCGATAAAAATCGAATTTAAATTATTTGTATTACATTAACTTTTTCTTTTTAATAAATTTGTGTTTGAAAATATGTAAAATCATGTAAGTAAGTATTAAATACATGGCCATTTAATATTTCTCTTATTTTCTTTGACTTCCGTACATTTTTTTGCTTGCCCGAACTTCCATGAACGGTATTGTATATACAAGCCTTGTTATATATAGATATATATATGTTTTTCTTGGAAAGAAGGAATGTAGCGGGTTCGTTAGATTTATATGTTCTCTCACATCAATGGGTACTTGGCTGATGATGATGACCCACGTGTTTTCGAAACGGCCTTCCCGAGTTAATTAATAATTTGTGTGGAGCGAAGTGTGTTGTGAATATTGTGTTTGCCATTTAGCTTGAATATTTGGTACTGTCATACGGTAGCTTCTTTTCTTTAATATTAACAATATTATTATTATTAATCAATATTATTTATCCACGGTGGCAACGTTGAGTTTCAATTTTTCTTCTGTTTAAAGTGTACGTACCTTTTCTTTATGTTTTAAATTAAATTGTGGCTTTTCTTACCTATCTATTTACTTGATAAGTGAGCGTTCTCGGCAACAGACCTCTAAACTGCGGTCATTAACGGAGTTAATTATTGCAGTTCATGAGTTTTTTACGTTTCTAGGAAAGTATTTAATTCAATATTTATTTAAATTGTCGTATTTCTTTTGCATTTTAGTATACCCATGAACATAAGTAGTAAATCAAAAAAATCGAAAACTTATCATTTCAATGAAGAATAGGAACTCGATTATTTTTTTACAATGGTGAATGATAAATGTTGTTGATTAATATGTCTTGAGTACCTCGATAGCTAGTGTTAAAAAAGGTAATGTGGAGAGACATTTTTTAGCTTTACGTAACAGATTATCCACCAAATTCCGAATTGAGAAAACGTAAAGCTAAGGATCTTAAAACTCAATTAGCAAATCAACAAAATGTTTTTAAAAAGCCAAAGTAAATTATCTCTTAGCAAAAAAAATGTAAACCACTTTCCGACGGTGAATTAGTAAAGGAATTTTTTTTGGAAATGTCAGATTCACTTTTTAACGATTTTAAGAACAAGAGTGAAATTATTGCTGCAATTCAAGATTTACAACTGTCTCGAAACACTGTGATGCGACGAATTGAGAAGATGAATGGAAATGTAAGAGAACAGTTACATAACGATACAGTTACGTAATGATAGGTCGCATAAATGGATTTATAGCCCTATGTCAAAATTAAGATGAATTCCTTGCGTTTTTGAGCTACCACTGCATAATTCACCAGCAAGTGTTAGCCAGCAAGAAACTAAATGCAAAAGAGGTAATGGACATAGCGTTTAAAATCGTTAATTCAATTCGAGGAAGTTCCTTCAAACGGCGTCTCTTTCAACTGCAGCTCGATGAAGGCCAACCTGAATTATTACTACATACCGATGTAAGATGGCTAAGCAGAGGTAAATTTCTGCAACGATTTCGCGATTTATTGCCAGAGATAATAGATTTTCTTTACGAGCAAGATGGAAAATGTGAAAATTTAAATGATGAAACTTGGCTTACAAGGGTATCATATTTTATTTCTGATCATTTATTTTGCGTAAACTTTTACGCACCCGCCACTGGCTGTTGGCGCAAATCAAGCAACTCTAGAAATAACACAAGAAAATCTAGACTCAATGTGAAATCGGTTTAAATCATCGAGACTGCTAAAAATATTTGCGGTTATAAAACGAAAAGTAATAGAAAGAAACAAACCTCTTGGTGGACAGACGAAATAAAAACACAAATAAAAATAAAGAAGGAGAAATGGAAATTATACTTAAATAATAAAACACCCCAAAGCTATGAAAAATACAAAGAAGAAAGAAAAAGAGTTAAAGAACCAGTGTCAAAAGCAAAACAACAAGAATGGATTGACTTTGGCAACAGGATGGAAACAGATAGTAAAGGAAACCAAAAACTATTCTACAGAACATTAAAAACCCTAAGGAAACGAAAAGCGCAATATACAAGAGGGATTAAGAACAAAACTGAAGACAACCGAAATTATGAACAGATGGAAAAATTACCTTCAAGAACTTTTATGGATATATCACGACAACGAAGACCCATAAATAAACAACTACGAATCAGAAGAGGAAAAAGGGGAAAACCTCATTGACACCGAAGAAACAAAAGAAGCAATAAGAAACCACAAAAATGGGAAGAGCTCATGCTATGATAAGATAACAACGGAAATGATAAAAAAAATGGGACTTAAAGCAACAGAAAAACTAACACAAATATTAAATAAAGCGTGGTTAGAAGAACAAATACCTAAAACTTGGAAAACAGCCCCCATTTTACCTATTTATAAAAAAGGAGACAAATATGAATGTAATAATTGCAGAGGAATAACTCTAACCAGCGTAGTAACGAAAATATATGAAAGGATAATAGATAAAAGAATAAGAGCAATGGTGGAAAACACAATGACAAAATCACAAACCGGGTTTATGAAAGAAAAAAGCATTCAAGATATTTCCGCTAAAAATGATAATAGCAAAAAAAAATGTATACAACGGGGAAAGAAGGTATTCTTAGGATTTCTAGATCTTGAGAAAGCTTTTGACAAGGTTAATAGGAAGAGGCTTTGGAAAATACTTGAAGAAAGAAAAGTCAACAAAAAAATGGTAAGAATAATAAAAAATATTTACAACGAAAACGAGAACCGAATTATAAGTCATGGAAGAATCTCAGAACCTTTCACAACTAATGAAGGGCTAATCCAAGGAGGAGGACTAAATCACAAAAAAATGTGAAGAAAAAACAAAAAAACTACACATAGGATACAAAAATATGGAAAAAGTAAGCATCTTAGAGGCAGCATGCGTAGACGATATTATGCTGATAGCCGACAGTGAAGAGGAATTACAAATAAACTCGGAAATATGGAACACGACACTAAAGGAATATAAAATGACGATGAGCAAAAACAAAACAAAAGTAATGGTTTTGGGAGACGAACAATATAAAACTAACATCAAAATAGACAATGAAAACATAGAGCAAGTAACGACCTTTAAATATCTGGGAGTAAATATTCAAAGTAATGGAAGCCAAGAACGGGAAATAAATGATAGAGTAGAAAAAGCAATGAAAACATATTATGCAATAGCGCAATTTTCGTCAACAAAAAAGAAATATCGAGGAAAACAAAAATGACTATTTTCAAAACAATAGTAAGACCGATACTGACTTTTGGATGCGAGACGTGGGTACCGAATCAGAGACCAAAAAGCAGAATACAGGCAGTAGAGATGAAATACCTCAGAAGGGTGAAAGGAGTTACGAAGAGGGACAGGATAAGAAATACAATAATTAGAGAAGAACTAGAATGTGAGCCAATCCTAGACTTCATCCAAAAAAGACAACTGAGCTGGTGGGGACACCTCCAAAGGGTGAATAGCCATATGCCAGTTAAACAAATTTGGGAAGCTACATAGAGTGCAAAAAACAGAAGAAAAAAGGAAGGCCCAGAAATACCTGGAACAGAGTAATACAAGGAATACTAGAGAGGAAAGGAGTTACATGGGAGGAAGCGAAGACGATAACTAGAAATAAGAATGAATGGGCGGATTTCATTTACGGTAATAATTAGTAATTGTTAACAGCAATTTGTAGATTTTAAACTGACACCCGACACCAGATTCTGGTAGAAGGGTATTTTGATAATATATATACAGTTGCGTAGCTTGGAATTTTGATTCTAATAAAGCAAAACCTGAAGCGAAGTATGTTTTAGGTATTTCTTTAATCTGAAATGAAAACAAAAATATAACTTAACTTTTAATTTTTATAAACATTACTTAGAAAAAAATTATATTTACTTAATTAAAAAAAAAGATCGTGCAATTAATTAGAAACGATTTCAAAAAAGTCAGTTATTACAAAAAATATCCGGAAAAAAATTAATATTTTGTAGCAAAGCCGTTATTATGAAGGACTGCGTGCAGTCTGCGTGGCATTAATGCCACCAAGTCTTCACACACACTTTTGGGAATTGTATTCCATGCCTCTAGAGTTTTCTCATGAAGTTTGTCAAAATTTCCGATTTTGTGCACCACTATTTTCTGTGTTATGTACTGCCATACATTTTCTATTGGATTTAAGTCAGGGCTACACGAGGGCCAATCCAATAGATTTAAAAAATTGTCCGAAAACCACTTTTCTGTGACTCCTGCCGTATGTTTCGGATCATTATCCTGTTGGAAAATCAATGTTACAGGTAAATTATCCTCAGCATATGACAGTAGAATGTTGTTCAATATGTACTGAAATTTGTCCATAATGCCTTCAATTGCATGTATTGAACCGACACCTCGTCATGACTTATTACCGCCACCATGCCTCAAAGTAGGACGGGTGTATTTGGGATCGAAAGCAGCATTTTGTGGGCGACGTACGTAGGATTTCCCGTCAGATGAAACCCTATTTATCTTTGCTTCCTTTGCTTGAAAGTAACGCTCTTTTCCACATTTGAACCGTCCAATGACCATACTTTTTAGCAAACTCCAGGCGTCTTTTGCGATTCCTCTCAGTTATTAATGGCTTCTTCTGGACAATCCGTCCAAATAAACCTGCTTTTCTTAATCTGCGTTTTACAGCATCTACTGAAGGTCCAGGTTCATTTTCTTCTTTTTTGATTGTCGGACAATTAGGCTGTCTTCACGAGCAGTTGTTTTTGTGGGTCTACGCTTCCGTGGAACATTAGATGTTGTTGAATGTTGGACGGCATAAATACCATCTTCTTGGATATATTCAGAGTTTTTGCTGTAGCTCCATAGGATTTCCACCCATTGTACATGCTTATGATAATTTTCCGAGTGCTTTCGTCGCAGCTCTTATTTTTTCCCATATTTTGTTATCTACAGTATTAAAACTAAATATTAAACACACGCAAAAATGAAAATAAATGATATAATTAGGATCAACACCGCGTTTCTAATTACGTGTACGACCTCCCTCTTCAACGAGCACACACAAACTGGCGAAATCTATTTTGTATGCAAAAAAAAATTAAAATCCTCTCAGGGTTAGTTGTTTACATGTAATTCAATTATTTTGACAGCAGAAAATCAAAGCCTACTACGATAACCGTTGATTTGTTTTAAAGAGTTTAATTTTGAATGCATCGTTTCTAATTAGCTGCACGCAACTGTATATATATATAACTCGGGAAGGTCATTACGTAAAAAATGTAAATAACGTTGCCCTGTCAAAGTTTTTTCAAAGTTGTATGGACCAATGATACGTCAATTAAATAATCTACACCAAACGTTGACACCTCACATTACCTGAAAATGAGTCTCACGCATCCAATGAGGATTTTCTGGAGCTCAGTAATGGCAGTTATGGCGATTCACCACCTCATTATTATGAAATCGTTCAACATTACTTGTATTACAGAAATGAATCCTAGTCTTCGTTCAAAATCTGTACTACTATACTGTTGATTTGCTTATTCCCATATCTTCTGCCACAGTTCTAACTGAAATATGTTGATTCCATCCAACATAAGTACATTTATTTACATTTCTTCTGTTCTAACTGGTGTTACATGATGAGAATGTTTTAAATTTGATGGAAATGAGCCCGTTCACATTTTAGCAAAATTAATAACATATCGACACATGCATTTAGTGAAAAATTAGAAGGTATTTCAAAGATTTTATAACGACCTATTTTCGCAAATTGAAACAAATGTGATTTTTTTTGTTCGAGCAACCTATACGATTGTATACGTACAACCAAATTTAAACTAACTACGTGTGTGAATATAATTTCTCACATTTTGGATGTAGAAATAACAAGATATTGTTGATTTTTATAGGATCCCAAGATTAGCATATTACCTTCACTGGAATGCATTTATTTATTCAATGTTTGGAGACAATCTGAAGCCGAAAAGTTTCATGAGAAATTTGAACATGTAACAAATTACGTATGTGAAGTAACAAAATGCAAAGGTTTGAAGAAGCAGCAAATTTTGACAGTTTAGCCACAGATTAAAATCAAAATGGGAGCAATCACACACACATTTAGATCGATTTCTTAGTTCTAATGAAGAGTGGCTTAAGTTTGAAATGGCATTTCCCATAGAAGCTACAACTTCGAGTGTGGGAAATCGAGGACGACCAACAATATCGTTAACGTAGGGAACTATCACCTTTGGAGTTATCGTATGCAGCCTACGTAGTGCAGGCCATTTAGAAATTGCCAAATTAGTTAAAGATATTACCTGTACAAGTCTCACACGCGCTAGTAAATATAGGTCTGCCGTAAGACAAAGAAAAATCACACGAATTTCTGCTGAAAAAACTTTATGCATTCTTATAGATGGACAATTAACGTGTCGTCAATATAATATTATAAGGGAACATGCGAAAGATCATTATCCACTATATTATTGGGTTCGAAACGCAAAAAAGAAGTGCTATCCAGCTAACACAAAAATAACAGACAATTGCCGAAGTAAGTTTGCAAAGTTTGCTAGACCATACGACTGAAAGAATTGCCCAAGCATAAGCAGAAGTTCTGTCTTCAATAAACGATTCATTGGGAGAAGTTTGACTAATTATTAAATGGGGCTGTGATGGAAGCTCGGGGCAGAGCATCTATAAACAAAAATTTATAGACACCGATTCAAGTGATGAAAGTGTATTCATTTCATCATTCTTTCCGTTACTGTTGTTTATTGGCAAAACTCTTGACGCAAAGGAAACACAAATCTTATGGAAAAACCAAAGGACGTCATCTAAAAGATATTGCGGGCCAATAAGGATACAATTTGTTAAGGAAACATTAGAGCTGACATTAGAAGAAAATCAACATGTGAAAAAACAAATAAACGCTCTCGTACCAACGAATACTACCATCGCTAATAGACTTCAAAGTGATGCATAAAATGTTATTTACCATGGTTGATGGTAAAGTATGCAATGCTATGACATCAACCACGTCATCTTAGCGTTGCTACTTATGTGTATGTAATAACATAGCTGATGTATTAGAAAGACCAATAGAACAAAATGCTTTACAGTTTGGCCTATCCACTTTACATGCATGGATCAGGTTTTTCGAGTGTATCCTGCCATATAAGTCTGTAATTAAAAAATGGCAAGCAAGGACAACTGAATAAAAGAAGTTAGTGGAAGAAAATAAATAAAGAATACAGGGTTTATTTAGAACACGAATGGGATTAATGGTTGATATTCCAAAACCAGGATATGGAAGCAGCAACGATGGCAATACTGCCAGAAGATTTTTTGAAGATGTCAAGTTGTCTGCAAAAATAACTGAGATTAATGAGACTTTATTAGAATGTTTAAGAATAGTTTTAATAACATTATCATCAGAATTTCCGATAAATGTTAGCAAATTCCAGGAATTCTGCATTGAAATTGCGAACATGTTTGTAGAGAATTATCCGTGGTACTACATGCCGATCTCCCTCCACAAAATTCTTATTCATGCGCCTGCAGTAATTGAAGCCTCAATGTTGCCAATCGGACAATTGTTGGAAGAGGCACAAGAAACAAGGCGCAAAGATTTTAAAGATTATATATAAGATTATTATATCTATGAAAGACATTTTCACAAGGCTTCTCATATCTTCCAACCCCTATATCACGAGCTTGGGACAGTTACCTATAAAACAAATTAAAAAATTACCTTCTAAGATAATCGAAATGTTAGACCCTGTGAAAACAGGCACTGATGAAGAAGTGGACTCTACAGACAGTGGTACGAGTGAATCGGCATAAATAAATGTATTTAATAATAATAATAATAATAATAATAATAATAATAATAATAATAATAATACATCTTTATTGTCCAACAGTCAAAAACCAATTACAGGACAAATATAATAGATACATTGAATTTTCAAAAGTACAGAGCTACTATTGAATATACATATACAAGGGTAACAAGAAAGTGTGAATAGGTACAAGAAAAGGGAAAGAGTGAGTGAAGGAAAAACTGGAAAAAAGTATTAGTGGAAAGGATAAGGATAGTATTTATGAAGGTTACGTGTCATGTGCGTTAGAGGAGCCTTAAGTAGCGCGTTCGTTCTATAATTAGGAACACGTAGAAGATCAGTTAAGCGGGTGTTATGCTCGGGTACTGTTATTGCTATAAGCGCCAATAGATGCGGTGAATCCATTTGGTTATTTAATAGATTATAAAGAAATCGTGCACTATAACGTTCTCTACGACTAGAAAGCGATGTGAAGTGATGCCTCTGTAATCGCTAGTTGTAATCTGAGTTTCGTGCAGGGTAAGTGCCATCTAATTTATACGACAGATATCTCAGAAAACGTTTCTGTATCTTTTCTAATGTTAGGTTTAAGTAGGTGAAAATCGGATACCACACAACCGATGCATATTCCAGTTTACTTCTTATTAATGCATTGAACAATGTTTTTAGCGGAGCTGTGGTAGTAAACGAACGACAAGATCTCAACAAAAACCCTAGGGTTTTAGACGCTGCGCTGCATACTGCGAAAATGTGTTCCGAAAAGAGAAGTTGATCATCAAATATTACTCCTAGATCCTTCATTGTTAATTTGCGCGAGACCAGATTGTTGCCTATGTAGTAATTTTTGTGTATAGGATTCCGTACCTTAGAGTACGATACAACAGCACATTTGTTTGCATTCAATAATAGACCATTGTTCATACACCACTTATGTATACTTTCCAGACTATCTTGTAAGCTATCTGCATCAGCAATATTCGTTATTTGTCTATAGATTTTCAAGTCATCCGCATACGCCAACACATCACAGTCTAATGAGGATAACAGATCGTTGACGAAGATGTTAAATAAGAGTGGTCCCAAGTTTGAACCTTGAGGGACACCCGTGTGAATTTGAAATAGTTTGGACGAGAATCCGTTGAAGTAGACGAAGCTAGACCTATCATTGAGGTACGAAGACAGAAGCTGAATCAAGCCATTTGAGAATCCAAAGCGTCCAAGTTCTTTAATTAGCAATGTGTGATCTGTAATATCAAAAGCTTTGGAGAAGTCTGTATATATTACGTCGACTTGCTGTCTCTTATCCAATGCTTCACTTAAAAATTGCGTAATCGTGGCTAAGTTAGTAATAGTGGATCTACCCGAAAGAAATCCATGTTGAAATGGGGATAAAAAGGGCTTGACGTATCTGGAGACTTCGGTGTATATCAAGTGCTCAAAAATCTTTGCAAAATTCGATAAAATACCAATCGGTCGGTAGTTTTCCACTTGAGTTGGATCGCCATTTTTAAAGACTGGTGTTATTCTGGCGATCTTCCATAACTTTGGAAATGCTCCTGTTTTAACAGATAAGTTAAAAATTCGAGTGAGTGGTACAGTGAAACAATTAGCACATTTACGTATTAGAAAACTCGGTACAGAGTCATGGCCAGCACTTCTTTTAGACTTCAGATGTTTAATTCCATCTAAAACATAATTTTCGGTGAAAAATCTTATATGGAAATAATTTTCGAGTGTAGCCTCTTCTATTAAGCGGGCATTTTGAGAGGGTAATCGGAAGGTCTCTGAAAATTGATCGCAAAAGGCTTCCACAATATCATTGGGATTGTCAAGTTCTAAATTTTTCCAGGTAATTTTTCCAGGGATTCTCGTCGTACTACGCTTGTTATTTAGATATTGCCAGAAAAACTTGGGATCACTCGCGATGCTGTTTTCAGCTTTTCTTTGATAATCAGCATGTGCCTTTTTTATTTCGCTTTTTAACAACCGCCTCAAACGCTTGAATTCATTGTGAGCGTTGAGAGATGAAGTTGTTCTCCATCTTCGCAGGTAATTATTCTTTACTTAATTAGGTTTTTGATGTGGTTGTTAAACCACGGTGGAGACGTACTGTTTGTTTTGTTAATTTTAGGTGCTGATTTATCAAGTAGACCGTATAATACCTAGTAAAAGTCTGCTACTGCATCGTCTACGTCAACACGTTCTTTAATGAAAGCCCAATCAGCATTTGCCAAATCCGTGTGTAGTAAGTCCCAATTAGCCCTCGAGAAGTCATACATTGCATCCTTGTTTGAAGGAAATGTTGATGGTCGATTTCCAGCTCTCACCTGCACTGCCACTCGTAGTGCAGGGTGATGTGCATCCTCAGGTACAATTGGATCATCATCGCGAAACACATTGATACTAGACTGCAGATTAGAGAAGATCAAATCCAAAATTCTACCGTTAGAGTTAAGCACATTGTTGTATTGTTTTAAACCCAACACGTTCATGAAATTCCTGAGAGCGGTACTCCTACAATCATTGGCGTTCTCGTTGAAGAATTGTGGTGCGTTAAAGTCGCCAAATAATAAAACATCTTTACCTAGTAATTCAACGCATAGCACATCTAAAAATATCTCGAATTCTTCAATTTGAAGGTCGGGAGGAATATACAGGTTTAAAACAAATATGGTAAGATGGCCAAATTTACACTTACAAGTTGTAGTTATAGTATTTATTAAATATTTAAATATATATTTTTTTTAATTGTTTTTTCTACCTTTACCTTTATAAATATACCACAGAAATTGTTACTCAAACATAAGTTTACGCTAAAATGTGTTTACACAATTTTGACCAAGTTTTCTTAAATATTTCCCTACATGCGACACCTTCCTCAATCTCATATCTCTACAAATAAAGAAGATATCGCTTGTAACATTGAATCTGGGACACCCGGCATTTATATTTATTTCTTGCATCAATATATGTATTAATTATTAATATCATAAACCATGCATCTTTATTTTTGACATTTTTAAAGGATACAATATCCAGTAAACATTTTTTCAATTTCGCGGACATATTGGCCAATCTCATAGCGCAATGCATGCGAACATGATCTTTATTTACAGAACTACCAACTTAAATCATCCGCGAAATAAGTTTATTGTTTATATTTGAGTAATTTTACAAAATATGTTTTCATAGATATTTCCACATTTAGGCCAAAACTACAAACATTATTTTCACATCCACTAATTTTTAATATAAGTAACAAGGTCAACAAAATTATGTACATCTTTGAGAAGAATTGGTTTAACTGTTTGTTTTCTATAGTTTATGACATACTTTACAATTTTGATCTATATCTGCTTCATGAAATAACTACAAATAAATATTAACAAAATATTTTTCAACTTTTTTAATTTGTGTAATTTTTACGCTAAACACTATCGGCTGTATAAATCTGTAAATGAATTCCAGACCGATGTCTAATAATATTGTTTTATTTGTCTTTACGATAACTATAGATGGATAAGACGCTTTTTTTCAACGCTCTGTATGGATTTTGAATACACAATAGAGATCATTTAAAAAGCTAAGTGAATAATTTAAAATCAACTGATATAGGTAAAGTTATAGTGTTCCAAATGGGGCCACATTCTAATGACAATAAGGATTCTGTAAGATTTGCCATATTAGACAATTTTTCGAATTTCCCGCGGTTTTTTCAAATTTTGAAACGGTGGGTAATTGCGTAAATTGCAAAACTTAGATTTTGGGTTCTCGGGAAAATAACTTTCTGAGAAATTCTTCATTTTTACTTAATTATACATAAAACCAATGAAATATAATTACATACTGCGTACTGTTATGATTAGTCTGGGCAAACAGCGGTAACAGTCAGTGTAGTAGATATGTGGTGCGGAGTTGGCGATTATTTATTTCACGCGTTCACAGCGTCAGTACTAAATCGATGCTGTACGCGAGTAGTTCTGTGTATATGTAGGCTGTCGTAACTTATTTCGTAATTGTACACTTATGTTTGCTTTAAAAATGTCGCAGTTAGGTACGTCGCGAAAACGACCAGTGGCAGACACAGTCAAAAACTTTATAATGGACTTAATTTTTGATGACGGTAAAATTCAATGTCTAGTTTGTAAAATCCCTTTAATGTGTTGGTCCAGAAGCCATTGTCAACGTCACATCGAAAGCAAAAAGCATTCTTCTGCAAAAAGTGGCATACGAGATCAAGAAAAATTTACATTTGATTTATGTGTTACTCTTATTTTATGTAATCTATCGTTTCGTTAGACAAAGAAGCATTTGTCTCCTTCTGGAATAAATATGCGGACTGTAAATTGCCTAGTCGGACATCGATACGAAATGTAGTGCTATTTGCTCGTGAACATATAGAAAAAAGAATGAAAACGGAATTGAAAGATAAAAAACTGTGGTTGTGTGTGGACGAAACAACAGATCGTCAAAAACATTTTGTGGTTAATGTAATGCTACGTACAATCGAACCGCATCCACCGTCATCCTCCTTCTTACTTGCTTCCAAAAGAGTTATAAATTGTACTGCCGATGAGATTTTAAAGGTGGTGTTGAACTCATTGAACAAATTTGAAGTTTCAACTAAGCAACTGTTAATGTTTATGAGTGATGGCGCCGGAAACATGCGTTCTTTGGGCCGATCTCTTAAAGAACACAGAGGTAACTTCTTACATGTAACGTGTAAAATCCACACTCTAAATCTTGCAGCACAAACGATTCCTACATGTTTTCCACTAGTAAATGCATTGATTGCTAGTACAAAGGCAGTGTTCCTAAAGTCCCCGAAACGTACCCGATTATTTCACAAACTGTGTCCTGATTTACCTGAACCACCACAACCAGTTGTTACACGTTGGGGAGCATGGTTGCAGGCTGCGTTTTACTACAACAAATATTTTGATCAAGTAAAGAAGGTAGTTTTAAAATTCAATCCGACAGAAGCTACAGCAATCAAGAAAGGCCAGGAAATATTTCAAGATAGTCAGGTTAAAAGAGATTTACAAACTATTCACAACAATTACTTCGGACTAGCGGAGGGAATAGAAAAATTACAAAATGTTTCGATGTCACTAGTGGATTCTGTTCAAATTGTGAATGATGTTCACGCGCAGTTATGCGCTGTAGAAGGCGAAACAAATTGGTGTGTAATACGAAAATTTGAAAGTGTTTTAGAGAAAGACTCCGATTTTCTTATATTAAGACAAATTTGTGAAGGTGCGTGTGAAGATGCATTAAGTTGTTTCAAAGATTATTTTTAATATGCAAATACATCGTTAGATGTCGAACGGTCGTTTCCGGCATTAAAAAACATTTATTCCGCACGTCGTACTCACTTGACTGAAACAGCTGTGGAAACATATCTAATGATTCAAATGTTTAACAGATGTTACCCAGTTTGTGATTTAACGGAAGACTTTTAAAACGGTAAGTGTTTCAGCACGTTTTATAATTTATTTCTTACCTTCTATTTTATGTGTAAACTTTTATGCGCTCGCCACGCCTCTGGCTGTTACCGCATATTTGCCCAGGTTAGTTATGATTGTTTGCTTCATTATTTATTTGATTTGGTCGCAATTTCAAGCTACATATATAACGATGACGTTTCTAAGAAATCCATTAGAAATTTTTAATTTACTAAACAATACACATAACACATATACCTATATAATACAAAACAATTTCGACGTGATGTGAATCTGTAATATTAGGATTGTTTCATATTACACCAATGACTTTAAGGTGTAATATCGATTAATTTAAAAGTTAGATAAAGATTTACCTCTGAAGCACTGGTGGCTCCCGAACTCAAGGCAGGTGACATTGCTGGAGGTGCTTCGCTTGGACTGGGACTAGCTCCAGTGTTGTAGCTGGGGTGAGAATGTCCATACAATCCATTGACATTGACCGTGTTACCATTCGAGTAATTATTTGTTAATCCTGGTGCACTGTTTGTTTGTTGAGGACATACCCTTGGATATAAATGAGATAGTAGACTATTATTCGCGGGTTGTTGAAATGATTCACTTAAATACTGTCTAACTTGATTTTTCTGCTTTTGCATCACATGGTACCTCGTTGGGTTTTCTAATTTAGTTTGTACCTGAAACAAAAAAAAGTTCTTTTTAATTAAAATTCCTAAATATGTCAAATATAGAGCCTTATCTAAAAAAAAAAATCTATTTTCACTGTTTTAGAATGTACGCAGTCTTTCTGCCTGACGTAAAAATCAAAAATTTTTAAATTATTGTAACAGCTGAACAATGGCAAGAATGATGTTTTGGCGACAAGCATGGAGTTTAAAAATAATTCCAGCTGTAAACAGTGCTTACATTTAAACCCTGCAGTAAATTAAAAGTGAAAAGGCAGCAAACGCGTGTAATTTTTTATTCATTTAAATGTAGCGTAACCATGGCACTTACAAGACATAACATAAATTATTTCAAGGTTATTCATTTTGTTGTTCTATATTTAACTTCGTACTTTTTTGGTAAAGTTATTAATAGGCGATGAAAGTTACTAGAATAGACACCTAAATATGTAACCAACTTTAGATTTGATTATTATAAATATCAAGAGGAAGAGGTAAATGGATATATCGATGTATTCACAAAAAGGAACCGATCAGAATCCAAAGGATTTCAAAATTTGTAAAAAAAAAGTTATTTTTGATTTATTACAATGGATGGAACAGCAAAATTGCAAAAGATATTCCAATTATGAGAATTATACAAGCATAAAACTTATATTGAAATACTCAATCGATAGTCTTTGTAGAATATAACAGTAAAAATCACGTCCAAGCTTTAGCGATTTAAACATTTGTTACTTTAAACTTACTTTACTACTACAGGGAATAAGAATGAGCAGTGACCCCCATAGGCACAACAGTAATCCCGTACATCAAGGGTATATCTGATAAAATTAGAAGAATTGGGAACAAACGCAACATAAGAACAGCATTCACGACAACGAATACAATTAGGTCACAGCTTACGAAAACCAAGCCTGTCAATGAAATACAACGCATCAAGAATTGTGCGAAGAAATGTACGCAATACCTTGTGAGTCTGGCAGAAATTATATTTGAGAAACAAAAAGACCCCTACAAGTTAGAGTAAAAGAACACCAAAATCTAGTAAGATTAGGGGAAAGTTGCACGGCACGCATGGGAAGAACAACATCAAAGAGAAAAGCACCCGAAGAAAGTTCTTAGAAGCGGCGCACATGGCGATAGCAACTACCCCTATCAGTACTCCAAGTCTTGTGATTAAGGACATATGGCTGCCGATAATACGCGTAAATATACGTTAACCATCACCGCCGTCAGAATTACGTGGTAATATACGTCAACCAACCCCGCTGTCAAAAAAAAACTCACACTGACAGGGCCACAGGCAGAGTACAAGTCCAAAGTTTATCAATATGAATTTGGCAACCCACAACCCTTATCAGGGCTATCCTGAAGACGACAGAAGATCTGCTGAAACGTTGGATGTTTTAAATCCTCCAGATGATGGAAACAGTCCAAATAACAACAGTAATGATATATCATCGTCAAGAACACGTCGAAATTTCTAAATAATAGACCATCAACATCTACACGGGAAGTAGCGTCAGAATTTACTTTGTCCCAGACCTGAGTAGGCAGAACTTCACATCGAAGTTTAAACCATACAAGTATCATGTTAGCCATAGCCTGCTGATAGTTGAAGACGGCTGGAATATTGCAACTAGTTAGTGGGAAGATTACAAGACAACAAATGTTTTTTTTTAACAATATCATCTGGTTAGATGAATCAAAATTTACCAATTCTGGAATCTTTAACAGAAAAATGGAGTAGTACAGAATCCCAGACAAAATAGTGCTAGGAAACCACAACATTGTTTTGGATCAAACGTTTGGATGAGCATTTTGGGAAATCATCTCACAAGACCAGTTTGTATGAAGAAACATTAAATGGGAAAAGATACTTAAAACGTATCTAACTTCTTAGATACCAATATTCCGATAAATCAACTACAGCATTTGTGGTGACAACAAGACGGCGCACCAGCTCAAATTGTGAGAAATTAATTAAGTCAAAAGTTTCCGTTGGATTGGAAATAGCGGAGTTATAGTGGGTGACCAAATTATGAGAAATACTTGAAATTTTACAGATTTTTTGAGATAATATTTATTTTAGAGCTCAATTATAGGAAACTGCAGTTACACCTCCTGCATAAGAGGTTGCCTGAGATACTTACGCATTTTAAGAGAGAAAATTCAGTTATTTGCAACAAAACTGTCAAATAATTCAAATATGATGTCTGTCACACTCCAGTGAGTATGACTTTGAGTTTAGTAATAGTGATTATTACATTTTTCTTGTAATTATAGAGTTTCTACGGTATTTTTTAAGTGGTACACTACATCATTGGAAGTATTTGTACGAAAAAAATAAGTTGTCCTAACTGACAAGTCTACATTTTTTAAAAGGCGTCCTGGAGAGAAATATATTAAGGACTGCATTACAGAAAGGGTCAAGCATCCATTGAGCATCATGGTGTGGTCATAATTTCATGTAGAGGCACTGGTCGCCTTTACATTGTTGAGGGAAGCATGCAACAAGACCAGTACATCAAAGGGGACCAGAATGTTGCCTCAGATGAGAGAATGATTCCCAAATGGGGAGGATTTTTCGTTTATGCACGACTCAGCTCCCTGTCATAAAGCCAAAAAAGTGACAGCCTATCTGGAAAAGAAAAAAATTAATGTTTTGCCATGGCCTGGCAACTCTCCTGATCTCAACGCCATAGAAAATCTCTGGGAGCTCACAAAGCGTGAAATTTCAAACGAACTGATCACAAATAAACAGCAATTGATTGAGAAACTAATTAGTGTGTGGCATCACAATGAAAAAATTAAAGAAAATGGATTAAAGTGCATAGAAAGCATGCCGCGGCGAATTCAGGCTGTTGTTGCCGCGAAAGGTGATGTCACAAAATATTAGAAGTTATAACATTTATTATTAAAAAATCATTTAAGTAGTTATAATGTCTTATTATTTACATGAAAAAGTATTATGATACATACTATATACTACCTTGTGTTTCCTACCAGTATGAAATAAAACAGAGATTGATGAGTGTTTCTAATAATTTGGCCACCCACTGTATACGGCCAGCGAGATCTCTTGGCCTAAGTCCCCTGGATTATTTTTACGGAGCATTATTAAAAATAATATTTATAAAGTTGATATCCTACAAAACATTGAAAAAGTTCGAGGTAGACTCCAGAATGCCTTCGATGTAATTCCTAAAGCAGTGTCATTTCCAACTTGTGTGCTGTGTTGTTAGCTACTGAGTGCAATATCGGTTATTTTGAAATTTATTGGTTTGTTAAATATGGATAGATTTTTAAAAAGATCATTACAACCATCTACGTCTGGAAGTGATAAATATAAAAAGGAAAATAGATTGTACAACTATGAATAACTTAAATATGGTTTTACCGTTATTTCCAATAAACCACAGTGTGTTGTATGTGGAGAAGTCTTGTCAAAAGAAAGTATGAAGCCATCAAAGCTACTTTGATATTTAAATAGCAAACATCCAGACAAAAAAAGAAGCCCGTGGAATTTTTTGAAAGAAAGCTAAACTCCCTGCACAAGGAGCAAGCCACTTTTATATCAACAACCACTCATAACGAAAAAGCGTTACTAGCAAGTTATCGAGTTGCATTTCGCATTGCAAAATCCAGTAAGCCACATACAATTGCTGAAGATCTGATCTTACCAGTAGCTGTTGAAATGGTGCAAATAATAGTTGGTGAAAAGGAGGCTGCAAAGTTAAAAACAATACCGCTGTCCAACAGTACTATCCAAAGAAAAATCAGTGACATGGCAGAAGATATTCGAACATAAATTGTTGAAAGTATTAAGAAGTGCACATACTTCTCCCTACAGATGGACGAATCTACAGATATTTCTAACTGTGTCCAGTTTGTAGCATTCGTAAGATACGATACGAAAAATGATATTATAGAAGATACTTTATTTTGTACGCCATTAGAGACCAATACGACCGGAAAATGTTTATTTGAAACTTTTATGCAAAGTACTGATAAGTACAATAATGACTGGTCGAAATGCGTTGCTATATGCACCGATGGCGCCAAGGCGATGACAGGACATCGATCTGGTCATATTGTCAAATTACAAGAAGTAGTGCCAAATGCTACATGGATACACTGTTTTTTATCGAGAAGTTCTTGCGTCAAAATCTTTACCTCCTGAAATGGATTGTGAAAACATGGGTTCCTCATATGTAAATTTTCTTTATCACACAGAAGTAAGATGGCTTTCAAGGCGTAACGTCTTGAAAAGAATTTTCCAGTTAAAATCAGAACTTTTGATGTACTTCCATGATGAAACATCGGAATATGAGAACCTATTTTCCAGTCCTCTTTGGCTTCTTAGACTGGCTTTCCTTGCTGATATTTTCGAACACTTAAATATTTTGAATAGCTTGCAAGGCTGCGATGTTAATATAATAACACCCACGGATAAAATTAAGGGATTTATAAAAAAACTTGTTTTATGATTGACTTCAATTGGGAAAAAGAAGTTTAATTCATTCCAGTGCATTCAAAAACTCATGGAAGATTTAACTAAGTTTAGTGCGATAAATTCTGAGCATGTTTTTGCAGATATGCAAATCAGTTTGCACAACTTGAAGCAACAGCTCTGTGACTATTTCCCCAAAGAAATTCAAAACAGTTATGATAATTACAGACGGATACTGAATCCGTTTTTAGACAATTCTTTTCAGCACGCTGAGATTACAACAAACATGAAGGAACATCTTATTGAAATATCAAGTAATGGAATGTTAAAATTAGAATTTTTTTTTGCAGAACCCAGATAAGTTTTGGACCAAAAGAATGCAAGAATACCCCCAGCTCGCAAACGAAGCTGTAAAATGTTTGCGAGTTGAGTTTCTCGTCTATGACTGTCATCAAAACAAAAGTGAGAATAACTTGAAAATAATATCATTGTGTGTGTATCAAATACAGAGTCCAAATTTGAGATGCTAGTTTTTGAAAAACAGGCACATTAAGATACTTTTACTTTGTAATTTTTTTATGCATAAAAGTGTTGTTTTCGTTTATGTTCCACAAGGTGCCCGAGTAGTCAAGTTTATGTTCCTGAATATACGATAAAACTTAGGTTAGTTAAGTGTTAAGGCATTATTTTTTTATATGTTTTCATTTACGTTTCGAAAGATGGAAATAAATGTCTTAGTAAGGCGTTTTCTTTTATTTTGGAAATCCTCTCGCGACCCCCTCAGTTCTTTAACCCACACTTTGAAAACCACTGTCCTAGAGGAACCATACAAAGGGCAGTTTCTGCATTAATGAAAATGGCATTTATTTGAACATTTACAGTAATTTTTGGTTTATTGTTTTGTTTTTTATTATTACTGTTATTGTTATTTTCATTCATTGTTACAAATAAGGTGTAACATTAACATTTTAAAAAACACCTTCAATTTACCATTAATTTTTTTTTATTCGGATTCCTGGTAAATCTAAAATATAACTTTTATTCTAAGTGACAAATTGAAGATAAAACATAAGATTACTGTTGCATTATCAATAAACAAGAAACATATTCTTTCATTAACAAAACGAAATTAGCATAAATTACAGATATAACAAAGAGTTAACACAAAAACCTGTTGCTTTACGTATTCAATATCAACATGTACAACGTGTTATGGGGAATAATTAATACTTCAGACTTGCGCAATATATGCACAATAATTTACAGTATCTTCATAAATATTTTTTTTTCTAAAAGCAAATATTGGTGAATTTTCGCAAAACCGCTAAAGTACAAACAAAAGACAATACGTTCATGTCTGTGAGGTTCGTGAAGCAAACAAGTTAATATCGTGTCTTAAAGAAGAGAAATTAAAAAAAAATGGATACCTACGTGTATAATTAAATAACTTAAAAGCAGATTCATTTTTTCTCTTTTAAGTCTTTTGTACCACCAATGCAAATATTAGCCTGTTAATTTTTTTGTTCTACTTATCATTTAGTGCTTATGTAAAATGTACAGAAATGCGGTCAGTTCTGACGTGATAAAGATAACATGAGTAATCCTTGAAAATTATATGCATTACTTATGCGCAATGGTAACAGTAGTATAGTATTTTTTTTTTCAATGATGCGTAGAATATCTATCTAAAAGAGAGAGAAAAGCTGGGTGTCTGTGAAAAGTTTAAAACAGAACTTACTAGACAACTCAGTTCAGTTAAAATGTCATTGGCCTCGAAAACAAACACAAACAATTTCGTGTACAACTAACCTGTAATACTTGAGGTGGGACGTCTATGCTATGTAATGGAACTCTGACAGCCGGGGCAGTAGGCCTTTGCTGTTGTTGCTGCTGTTCTTGAGCTCGTTGTGCCCTTTCTTGAGCTTGTCTGCGTTCCTGCTCCTGAAGTGCTTGCTCTCGCATTAACTGGAGTTTTAATTGTGTTCTTGATACTGGTGTGGCAGTTTTTAAATTTGGAGGGCTGTAAAAGAAAACTATTTTTAATATTTGTAAATATTTTTCAAAATCGAAGTACTTTCAAACGGAACATTCTGTATATTATGAAAAATCCATTTTAAAGGAAAATGATGAACACATTTTACATATTATTTCATCGTAGTATTCTAGGCATTTCATTAACAAACCTAAGTGCATAGTTTCATATTTGATTCGCGGACGTATTTCAGGTATAGGGAAATGTTTATAAAAAACAAAAATTCTGGAAGAGCTCTATCAGTTTCCAGATGACATATTACTATTTATTGGTTTTATTTTTTAAAATTAAGTTGACGTTTACACTATTTTATTTATTGATATGTCCATCTGCTTTCTTCCTAAATATCCAACAAGCGTTTGACAAACTAAATAGAGAAAAAATGATAGAAGATCTAAAAAAAACAACATAGAAAATAAATTGATACGGATAATAGAAATGGCAATGAGAGAATCGCAAGCAGAATTACAGACAGGAAAAGGGATAACAGGGAAGATCAAAGTAAAAAATGGTGTAAGACAGGGTGATGCATTGTCAGCAGTTTTGTTCATTACAACATTGAATAGCGTAATAAAAAAAAACAAATAGAGGGACGATAAATAAAAACACAATACAAGTAGTAGGATATGCAGACGATCTAGTAATAATTTCTCGGGATAAAAGAACATTAAAAACGTTTCTAGAACTGGAAAAAGAAGCAAACTCAAGGGGTTTACAGATAAACGAAGAAAAAAAAATACATGTACGTTAGTAGAGACAAGAAAACACAATTAACAAGAATGGTAGTGGATACGTATAATTTTGAAGAAGCGGAAACCTTCAAATATTTGGAAGTAATGATTAACAGAACAAACGAAAGATTAGATGTGAAACAAAAATTATAAGCAGGAAACAGGAAATTTTACAGAAATAAATATATATAAAGAGATAAGAAGGTAAGCAGAAGTACAAAGATGAGAATCTACAAGACAACAATAAGACCAATCGTGACGTACGCCACAGAAACAGCTAGCTTAACACAACAAGAAGAACAGCAATTAAGTTCTTGAAAGGCAGATAGTAAGAAGTATAGTGGGAGTAAAGCCAATAAATGGAAATGAAGCAAGATCCTGGATGAACCATGAAATAGAAGAATGGATGGAGGGTGAAAATATAGTTAAAACAATTAAGGCACAAAGAATAAGATGGTATGGGCACATAAGAAGGAGAGAAAAGGAAAACCCAGTAAGAATGATAACGGAATGGACACCACAGACAACGAGAGTACAGGGAAAACCAAAAATAAAAGGGAAGGAACAAGTGGAGGGCGATATAGGAAAAATGGAGATAGAAAGTTGGAGAAGAAAAATAGAAGATAGAGAAGAGTGAAAGAAAATAGTAGAGAGGGCAAAGACGTACCAGAGACTCTAGGAAATTAATTAAAGAGAAATGTGGATTGATCTACCACGTACAATAGGATCATAAAAGTGTAAAACTGTTATAACTCCCATGAGAATGTTCTAGCTTATATACACATATATGTCCATCTGCTTACGATGTCTATGTTCCCTATTGAACTTATGACTAACGCTGGCCACGAGCGGTACCGCGCATCGGCGTAGAATCAGTTCGGACCGAGAGGAACGGTAGTATTACTTCGTCTGCGGAGCAGTACGGATATTTTCGCTGCCGGTCATTTGCGCAATTGTTTATCTGTCCTAGAAAAATTATGATTTCGTCAGCAGAACGACCGCGGTCGGATAAACTTCGAAAATTTATTGCAGAAATTCCAGACTTAATATATGAAGGTGCTAAAATTAAATGTGTAATCTGTAAAATCCCGTTAATGTGTTGGTCCAGACAACATTGTCTACGACACGTAAATAGTGAAAAGCATGTCTCAAAAAGAAATTTCGCACGAGACAATGAAAAATTTATATTTAATTTATGCGTTACGTTTATTGCATGTAATATACCGTTTAATTTACTAGACAAGGAACCATTTATCTGCTTTTGAAATAACTATTCGGAGTGCAAATTATCAAGTCGAACATCGTTACGAAGAATTGTGCCATCTGCGCGTGAACATATTGAACAAAAAATAAAATCGGAGTTGAAAGATCAACAATTGTGGTTATGTGTCGACGAAACAACAGATCGGAAGAAACATTCTGTTCTTAATGTAATGGCACGCAAATTGGAACCTCATCAATCGGCACCTTCAATTCTATTAGTCTCCAAACGAATACAACAGTGTACTGCCGAAGTAATTTCAAAGTTAGTGTTAAATACATTGGGCAAGTTGAACTTTCAACAAACCAACTCTTGATGTTAGTGAGTGATGGTGCTGCAAACATGCTTTCTGTAGGCCGGTCTCTTAAAAAGCATTCTGCTAATTTGTTACACATTACGTGTAAAATTCATGCTCTCAATCTTGTGGCGGATAGTATCAGTATGTTATCCTGAGGTAGACGCTTTAATAGCGCATACCAAAGCAGTATTTGTCAAATCACCGAAACGTATTCGCGAATTTCACAGACTGTGCCCCCATATACCAGAGCCATCAGAACCTATTCTAACTCGTTGGGGAACATGGTTACAGGCCGCGTTTTATTATCATAAATATTTTGACAATATTAAGAACGTGGTTTTACAATTCGATACAAAGGAAGCTGCCGCTATCCAGAAAAGCCAGTCGAAATTTCAAGATAGTCAGGTTAAAATGGATTTAAAAATCATTCACGACAATTACTTCGGGCTAGCAGATGCTATAGAAAAATTACAAAATCCTGCGGTGCCTTTAGAAGAATCTCTACAAATAGTGCAACATGTTCACGCACAGCTATGCGCGATTGAAGGCGCAAAAAATGTTTCTGTTCTAGAAAAATTTGAAAGTGTTTTTGAGAAAAATTCTGATTTTGGCACATTAAGACACATTTGTGAAGGTGCGTCAACAGAATCGTTAAGTTATTTGAAAGATTATTTTACTTACGCAAATATTACGTCACTAGATGTAGAACGTTCGTTCTCTGCATATAAACGCATTTTTTCCTCATGCCGTACTAGTTTTGCCGAAACAACAGATGAAACATATCTAATGTTGCAGATATTTAACAGACATTATTCACTTTGTGATTTCACGGAGGACTCTTAAAATGGTAAGTGTTTGAGCACGTGTTATTTAATTTTTATTTAAAAGATGATCGAAATTATTTGCGGCAGCAAACATCTCTATTAGCAGAATAACTCTAGTGGAACGCGAGGCCTGGTCGACTCTACGCTACTGCGCGGTACCGCTCGTGGCCAGCTTTACTTATGACTAATAAATAAAGAAAAAAACATCCTGTATACTTGAACATAATTTTAAGTTGTACATGACATGCCACCTAAGATTTCTTATTTCAAAACCTTTTTTTCTAAATTGCTCAATGAAAGAAATTATTTTCCACTCACGCACTAAGAGGACACTGTATACTCTTTAGAAATAACGTTACCACACATTATCCTCCACTTTTAAAGGAAAAGGTTGGGCAGAATACTCGATTTCGTTAACTAAAACTAACATTTCGAACGGAAAATAAAAGTGTTAATAGATTTTCTAAGCTAACTATACGTATACTAATTTTTGACAGGTGTCTTTATTGACATAATATAATAGTCGAGAATTGCTTATTTTTGTGTGTTTTTGCCGGTCTAATAGGAAAATTAATTTTATACAGTGTGTTACGTGATTTTTGATTCAATCAATCATTGAAACGAAGAATCAATGAAACTTTTCATAGATTATGACAGGTGTCATATTTTTTCTTACTATGACGTCGTAATTTATTTTCAAATAGAACACCCTTACATAATTTTAATTTTCAATGAACAATGTTTTAGCAATGGTAAGAATAGTAAAAACATTGAAATATTTTGTAATTTTTAGTTTACAAGTATTTAATAATAATTAATCAAATATTTAACATCTCAGGAATTTTACAAAAGTAAAGAATTAATTAAAAATAAATTTTCAATTTTGAATGATAAATAGAACTATAAAAACTATGAGCAATAACAAGATACAATAGAAAGCATAAAATTTACATTGCTACTGATTTAGGAACAAAATTAAATATACCACTTGCCTGAAAGATTCTATTAAAAAACACATTTTTATAACAACTTGTTCAGCACGTGAAATATCGATAACAACTGATGATTCCTTTCAAAGGTTCACAAATATTACCTGCGACATTTTTTGTTACAGTTTGCCTGGCACCTATCGTTTGCAGAAAACTTTTTTTTGCTTCATGGCTTCAATGTGTTTTTAAAGATGGTCTAAATTTGAAAGAGATTTAATAGTAACACCTTACTGATTTATTTTGCATATTTTGAATTAAATTTTCACGATCGTAGTGGAATTAACATAAACAAAATGAGTCATATGAACTAAGCTGAATTTATATTAAAATTTGACAGCTTATTTAAAGACAGTGCAAAAAACAAACTATAAATAAATACATGTTCTTAGTCGCATTCCTTATCTATTAGATATAATATATATACACAAGTGGCGTACCTATAATATAAAAAATAAACAACAACTGTAACAATAAATTAACATATGGAAAAACGGTATGCAATTGAATTCTTAATGTTTTGATCACCTTGTACATGTAATTGATTCCTTTTCTTTATAAAATTATAAAATAAATTGTCAAATATTCCACGATATAAACTCGATAAAAAATTCTTATTTATACGGGCAATCTGGCAAGGACTTTATGTATAAAATAACAGAATCTATATATAGATTGTATAAATCCATTAACAGTTAGAGACTCTTGGTCTGTATGGCCGAAAATATTTCTCTCAAATAAAGGATTTTAATACATGGTTACATATTTTCTAGTGATAAGGTCAATATTGTGCTAGGTACATTTTGGTACAAGTTATCATTGTTTCGATAAAATGAAATCGTAATTAATTACACATAACCACAGAGCAAAAGTTTTTATTGTTACTTCCCCGAACTGATACTATGTTAATGAATCATCAAAAGATTAAACATTAAATTCTTCGAAAATTAATTTTACATTAGCATATCGTAACTATCATACAAAACAAAACAAGAAAGAAAATTGAGTCTATAGATGCTAACCAATAACAGCTTTTCGTAAGAGTCGTATTCAACAATATATTTAAAATGTTCTTTTAGGCATTTCAAACAATTTCACTAAAATGTTTCAAGAAGCATGCTTATAAGTAACCTGGGCAAATATGCGGTAACAGCCAGAGGCGTGGCGAGCGCATAAAAGTTTACACATAAAATAGAAGGTAAGAAATAAATTATGAAACGGTCTGAAACACTTACCGTTTTAAAAGTCTTCCGTGAAATCACAAACTGGGTAACATCTGTTAAATATTTGAATCATTAGATATGTTTCCACAGCTGTTTCAGTCAAGTGAGTACGACGTGCGAAATAAATGTTTTTTAATGTCGAAAACGACCGTTCGACATCTATATTTAAAATAATCTTTGAAACAACTTAATGCATCCTCACACGCACCTTCACAAATTTGTCTTAATATAAGAAAATCGGAGTCTTTCTCTAAAACACTCACAAATTTTCGTATTACACACCAATTTGTTTCGCCTTCTACAGCGCATAACTGTGCGTGAACATCATTCACAATTTGAACAGAATCCACTAGCGACATCGAAACATTTTGTAATTTTTCTATTCCCTCCGCTAGTCCGAAGTAATTGTTGTGACTACTTATAAGTAGTCTGGGCAAACAGCGGTAACAGACAGTGTAGTAGATATGTGGTGCGGAGTTGGCGATTATTTATTTCATGCGTTCACAGCGTCAGTACTAAATCGATGCTGTATGCGAGTAGTTCTGTGTATATGTAGGCTGTCGTAACTTATTTCGTAATTGTACGCTTATGTTTGCTTTAAAAATGTCGCAGTTAGGTACGTCGCGAAAGCGACCAATGGCAGACACAGTTAAAAACTTAATTTTAGAAGCCATTGTCGTCACATCGGAAGCAAACAGCATTCTTCTGCAAAAAGTGGCATACGAGACCAAGAAAAATTTACATTGGATTTATGTGTTACTCTTATTTTATGTAATCTATCGTTTCGTTTACTAGACAAAGAAGCATTTGTCTCCTTCTAGAATAAATATCCGGACTGTAAATTACCTAATCGGACATCGATACGAAATGTAGTGCCATTTGCTCGTGAAGATATATAAAAAAAAAAGAATGAAAACGGAATTGAAAGATAAAAAACTGTGGTTGTGCGTGGACGAAACAACAGATCGTCAAAAACATTCTGTGGTTAATGTAATGGTACGTACAATGGAACCACATCGACCGTCATCCTCCTTCTTACTTGCTTCCAAAGGAGTTATAAATTGTACTGCCGATGAGATTTTAAAGGTGGTGTTGAACTCATTGAACAAATTTGAAGTTTCAACTAAGCAACTTTTAATGTTTATGAGTGATGGTGCCGCAAACATGCGTTCTTTGGGCCGATCTCTTAAAGAACACAGTGGTAACTTCTTACATGTAACGTGCAAAATCCATACTCTAAATCTTGCGGCACAAACGATTCCTACATGTTTTCCATTAGTAAATGCATTGATTACTAGTACAAAGGCAGTGTTTCTAAAGTCCCCGAAACGTACCCGACTATTTCACACACTATGTCCTGATTTACCTGAACCACCACAGCCGATTGTTACACGTTGGGGAACATGGTTGCAGGCTGCGTTTTACTACAACAAATATTTTGATCAAGTAAAGAAGGTAGTTTTAAAATTCAATCCGACATAAGCTGCAGTTATCAAGAAAAGCCAGGAAATATTTCAAGATAGTCAGGTTAAAAGAGATTTACAAACTATTCACAACAATTACTTCGGAGTAGAGGAGGGAATAGAAAAATTAGAAAATGTTTCGATGTCACTAGTGGATTCTGTTCAAATTGTGAATGATGTTCACGCAGTTATGCGCTGTAGAAAGCGAAACAAATTGGTGTGTAATACGAAAATTTGAAAGTGTTTTAGAGAAAGACTCCGATTTTCTTATACTAAGACAAATTTGTGAAGGTACGTATGAAGATGCATTAAGTTGTTTCAAAGATTATTTTAAATATGCTAATATAACATCGCTAGATGTCGAACGGTCGTTTTCGGCATTAAAAAACATTTATTCCGCACGTCGCACTCACTTGACTGAAACAGCTGTGGAAACATATCTAATGATTCAAATATTTAACAGCTGTTACCCAGTTTGTGATTTAACGGAAGACTTTTAAAACGGTAAGTGTTTCAGCACGTTTTATAATTTATTTCTTACCTTCTATTTTATGTGTAAACTTTTATGCGCTCGCCACGCTTCTGGCAGTTACCGCATATTTGCCCAGGTTACTTATAAGTTCACATATTACAATATTACCAGATGATTTGATACAATTTGATAAAATGCAGTACTGTTTTTATCCCACTCACAAGGAAACAGCGGCAACCCGAACATTCAGATTTTCATGAAACTGTAGAGACTGAAAAAGTGCCTTGGTATGAGAGTAACACACATTTTTTTGTTTGCAGCTGAATCACGTGATTTCGGGGTACAACCTCCTTGGAAAATTTGCATGATTTTGAAATTTTTGTAAATATTTCGGGAATTGTAACACAGTCTCAAGGATTGTGCAAATAATGTTCGGAAATAATATATATAAGGGGGACCGGGTTCTCCGTTATATATTTTTTTCCAAGAATAATTTCCCATTTTGCGAAGAAAATTAAAAAAAAAAGAGGGAAAGAGAACACGAAAACATCGTCAATTTGAGAAAAAAAACGAAAGAAATATGGTCTACAAATAATAAGAAGGTGATATTATTTTGTCAATTATTGTTGTTATTGGCCTTTATAACTTTAAATTTTTTTTGTTTCTATTAGCGTTCTCAATAAAATAATTTTGAGCTTCTATGGGGAAAAATTTACAAATTGTAATTGTAAATTGTCCTATGACAAACTAGGAGAAATTTTCTTTATTGTGGGGGAAAGTTAAGTTTGAAAGATTGGCAACACTATGCGATATTAGATAATTACTATTGAAACAATGTTAATGATAATAGTATATTTTTATTCAAAAATTTGCGTTGAACAATTGAAAAACTGGAACTTTACACCCAATGCTATAATAATCTAAAAAAATCTTTGCGATTATTAAAATCTATAATTTCCTTGGAATTTCCGACGTAATTAAATACTTGAAAAAATCTTGTCCCGGTAAGAAATCGAACCTGACACTTCCCGCTTGCCGGATGGGTGTGCTAACCACTACACCACGGTGACCTTGATGCCAGGAACGTTCACTTTTTAATACCTAGTTGTTATTTTATCTGCAAACATACAATATTTCGACAGACAATTTTTAATTCTTACATGCCAAGTACACTAATTAATTATATATTTTGGCTTCCGTCGGTGAATTATGAAAATCTTTGGCAAGCGGGAGGTCTCAGGTTCGATTCCTTACCAGGACAAGATTTTTTCAAGTATTTAATTACGTCCGAAATTCCAAGGAAATTACAGATTTTCATAATTCACCGACGGAAACCAAAATATATTACTTAGCAATTATGTGAAATTCACAACGTTCCGATTTTAATATAACCTATTTATGTGTTGTTTTTGATAATTTCTTCTAAAATCTGGTATATATTATATTATAGTCAGATCATTTCAACTTCACAATCTGGTAACACTAGTATGACATGCACAGAAGTTTATAGTTTGTTAATTAAAATATGTATTTAGTCGATAAAAAGTTACTTGAATTGTATAATTGTTTTATCCTTTCTGTCTATAACCTATAACGTTCCGAGGAATACATGTAAGTATTCATTTAAATCTAGAATGTTTATATTTTGTTAAATAAGAGTTCACCAGAGGTAGAAATTAGTTTTTTTTAGTTCGCCCTGTATGAGACAATTCATTTGGAAATTTATCAATACCTGGCAAGTAAAGCTTTTGCTTTGAAGTACACGTGTAACCAAAGTTTATTTATAACTGGCCGATTTAATACTACTAATCCGGTATGAAAATTGTTAATTGTTTAATAGAAAATGATCCGAAGAAATAAATATTTACGAATATTTCGAACTATTAGAAGCTATTATAAAACATTCGCTAATTTCTACAAGTACTTTCATATATAGTGTCATTCAAATGAAACTGTTCATACAATTTAGACAAAACAAAAAATATTTCTGAACATTTTATGTTATTAATAAAATATATCCATTATATTTAGGTATTTATAATTCACTATTGATGAATATTCCTTAAACATAGAACGTCATTTCAAAAAATAAAACGATTGGAAAAAAACTGGCAAGTTTTTGGGGACTTATTTTCAACTTGACATACAGTGAAATACTTTAAGATGTCATTTACTTCACAATAACTAATAATTTTAGAATGTTACAGTATGCGTTGTGTCTATGAATAAATAATACTTCCTCAATAAACTAATGGAATGTCATCTCCTTTTGTTGATGCATAACACACATTAAATGGAAAATTTGCGGTTTAAATAAATTTTTGTTAAAAGGAATCACTCCAAAATTTGTTAAAACAAAAATATATGCATACGAAAGAAGATCCTCAATTATTAACGTCTGTAAAATCATTTGGCAGTGACATTCAACCTTATTTTAGAACAGCTAAACATCTTGTTATACGTTCATTTCGCTCAAATTGTAGTATACAAAGTGGATAGAGTTCCTCAAACACTTTTGAAAATGTTAATTGTACAAAAATGATAGCCTTATAACCTTTGGAATTTAAATACATAAAAAAAAGCCGAGTTACATAATAATAACAAAAACTTGAATAGCGGAAAATGTACAATTGTAATTTATTTTTATTGAAATTATATATTTATGGTTCTGTACTAAACAACATCACTGCAACAAATGTAATTTTATTATAACCAGTTTTTCCCTAATAATTATAATAATCTCACTAATGCTGTCAACTTTATTTGAGTATTAAAATCAATTATTTCATGTAGTTTACGTAAATGAATCATAGCTAGATATGTACCACGTGTATTGATAATTTAACTTTAATTCTAAAGGATCTGTTTGGTTATTAAATGGGATTTAAGAAATTTATTTCGTATGTGTACGACGAAATACATTATTGTATTATGTTACTTTAGATTTCTCAATACTTTCTCTGGGGATTTTTTACTTTTTATTGTAAATACACCGTGGTAAAATTTAACTAAACTTTTTTAAATCAGTGTATAAGCCGAGGGTGGTAAATAATATGTTAAACACCCTTTTTTATACAAATATAAATACACCCTTGTCCAAAATTATACCAACAAGAGTAAACAAATAGAATTTAAATTGTAACAAAATATTCTTGAATGACTGTATATTCCGCTATTGTTATGCTTCATCAAAATCAATTAAAATGTATGTAGATAAAATTAAGACATCATAAGACTACTAATTTATTTCTAGATTTTCTGTCTTGATATTACTAGTTGAAACAGTGGTATTTTTCCAAAATGCGCAATTTTTTTTCTCTTGTCTAAATATTAGAAGTACTATTTAACGATCGTGAAATGCGAAGGTCTCAATCTATTTTTGAATAGGTACTCGCAAATATTTTTATAGAGCTTCAAAAGATTCAATTCAATCGAATGGGACAAAATGAAATGTAAAACTTTCAAATAATGAGACACATATGATAAATTAATTGGTCTTTAAAGGATATTCGCAAAAGTGTAAAATAGAATGTAACAAACGGGATGCAAAAGGAGATACTAACAATCGCCGAGTTCGTAGAGAAAAATTGATAACAATATTACAACCGTAAGATAACAGCTTATCACGTGACGATATTGTAATATTGTACTATTGATGGTTCGCCTGTACAAATCGTTGGGTACATACCTTTCAGTAACCGGCATTGTTTTGGACTTCAATTCGTAAAATTCTTGATTTTTTGGTGTCCCAAGTAATTCTTCAAAGTCGATATTTTGGAAATCGAAGTCTATATTGTAGGCGGACAAATCAAACCCGAGATCAATTCCTGATTCCGTCATTTTGATCTTGAAAATCGAATCCAATCGCGTAAAACTGTATTTAACATATATTAAATTATATACACACAAATTTACTATTTATATAAACATATGTCACCCCATATAAAACAGTATAAAATTAAAGTAACTGTCAAACACTAACAATTTCTAAATGACTCCGAACGAGTGAGATATTCGTATACAATCGTTAGTTTTCGGAAATATTCGCGGGTAATTTTAAAATCCCCTTCCGAAACTATGAAAACACCATCATTTCGTGGTGGGGGAAATCAGCAAAGATAAAAATATCTTTACTAATTAATTTGTTGATTAATTATTTTCAAGTAAAAACTTTCAAATAATTGTTTCGTTAAGTAGAACACATTTTCTATAAAAAAAAACACTTCCATATAGGCAACACAACATACATCATTCCACAACTACAATTTATGCAATCAAAAACATTTCCCAACCAAAGTAAAACATTCAACAGGAAATATGCAAAGACAACAAAATTTTGAACTAATTTTTTTCAGTCTACAATTAATCGTTGAATCAACATGAACAATTTTGGCACAATTCTTTTATTAATTTTTCTCTTCTATTGCAGTTGCATACAAACCATTATCTTGGAAAGAACAAATCTGGACGAGCTGTGGAATGAATTTAAGGTACGTAGCATGGGTGGAATAGGCAATATGCAATTACCAAATAAATTTTTAGAACAAATTTAATAAAAGTTACGAGCGCTTTCATGAAAATAAACGACGAGAAGCATGGGAAGTCAATCTTCATAGAATTAACAAACATAACAAAGAAGCTGAAGAAGGATTGCATTCTTTTTATATAAAAGAAAATCATCTAACAGATTTAGTAAGTTCATCCCAATAATAATTATGATCTTATAACGTTCTTTTTGGATTTTAAAAGTCGCCTCAAGTTTATCTCCAAAAAATGGCTAAGTTAACCAAAAGTTATCACAGGAAAATTGACACGGAAATTGTTGGGGATATATATGAGCAGTTGCACCATTTACCAGATGAAATAGATTGGAGGAAGAGAGGATTTCATACTCCTGTGTATAATCAAAAAGATTGTGGATCTTGCTATGCTTTTAGCATAGCCACAGTCTTGCAAGCACAAATTTTTAAAGAAACCAATAAACTTGTGCCATTGAGGTAATTAATTTGCTCCTAGAAAACGAGATTTCCCTATAAATTAAATTACTCTTCCAGTGAGCAACAGATTGTAGATTGCAGTATTCAATCAGGAAATTATGGATGTGGTGGCGGTTCTTTGAGGAATACTCTAAAATATTTGGATAAAAGCGGTGGTTTAATGGCTTCCAATGATTATCCCTATATTGCCAGAGTAAATCTTCAAAAATTTCCTTTAAGAATAAAATGTTAACTTCTGAATCTCCTTTTCAGCAAAGGCGATGTCAATTTGATATCCATAAAGCGATAGTCAACGTGAGTTCATGGGCTATTTTACCACCCAGGGATGAAAAGGCTTTAGAGATAGCGCTTGCAAAAATTGGGCCGGTGGCAGCATCCATTAATGCTAGTCCTCATACTTTCCAATTCTACCAGTAAGTAATTTTTTTTTCCTTTAGTGGGATTTATTTTGACAGAGTGTGTTTCATTTCTTCCCCCACTCTAGGGTCTTTTTATTCAAACTTTCCTCTGTTTTGTTTTCAAATCATGCAACATTTTATCACAGTATATAAACTTCGTGCCAATCAAATTGCGCCAGACAATATGAATAGAATTACAGGGATGAAATTGTGTGTCTTTTTGGTCTCTCTTCATACAACTAGCATTCTCATACTCTATAAAAATGCTTTTTCAATTAGATATTCTTTAGTTTTCGACATGAACAGTTTGGAATTACCAATGATTCAATTGGAATTTGTCAAGTTCTGCATCTTGTTGATAGATGGCAGCGATAACTTAATATAATGAATTACCACGGCAAACGCTCAAATTTGCACCTCTCTAATTGACACTGATGATGTAACGGGTCGAGTATTTTAACTTACCAATTCGAGAAGTTGAACTCGTTTAAAGTTATCTCGGGTTTAGTCGGGCTCATTCGTTACAACAGAAAGAGCCAATTCGAAAACTTCGGCAATTAATTCATTCTTTTTTTAATAGAATTAACAAAATTCAGACTGGAATTATGAGATTTGTACTCAACACATGCTTACTAAACATAAGCTGATGACTAAGAAATACCTACTAAATTTGAAATACTTTTTCAGCCATGGAATATATGATGATCTAATCTGCAATTCAAACGCAGTCAACCATGCAATGGTAGTTGTTGGATACACCAAAGATGCTTGGATTTTAAAGAATTGGTGGGGAGACCATTGGGGAGAAAACGGTTATATGAGATTGCGAAGGAAGAAGAATATGTGTGGAATATCGAATTTTGCGGCGTATGCCCTAGTTTAAAGAAAACCTGTAGTATATGAATAAAACAAATAACGAGATGTATATATGTATTTCAATTCACATATATTATATAAATGTGCAAAAGATAAGGGCAAAAATTTTAAAATATTATATACATACTTCACACAAATCCTTTTTTAATGAAAAAAGAAAAAAAAGATATAAGATAATATAACGCTTCGTTTTTGAAGGAGTCTTAAAACTTATGAAATACAAAGCAAGAAAGGAAAAATATAATGTTCATAACAAGCTTTTTTTAAATCGAAATATATCTACAAGGCTTTTTCGTTTTACTTCAATTAACAAGCGAATATTTTTTTCTATTTTTTTATTTGTTTTCCTGCGTTTATTTACTTTATTTTAACTTACAGTACAACGTATATGTAAAAAAAAGAATCAGTACAATCAATCAATATATATAGATATATATACTATGAAATGAAACACAAAATAAATTATTGTTTTGGAACGTCTAAATTTATGTATGTATATGTGATGTATACAGGGTGCGTTTGGAAGTTATTGTTAAACTCTTAGAGGTTGGTAAGGAATTACAAAATGATAATTTTATTCATCATTTCAAAACGAAGCCTGTATACAATATAAAACATTCTAGATTAAAAGTACGAAATCGATGAAGACGAAGAAATAAAAGTGATAAATTTTTACAATATACACGTATTAATAATTAGAAGTTCAATAAAGTAAATGGCACTTCCACGAAACATCACACAGAATCCAACGAGACTTTAAGAAAAATGGTTGTCTTTTCATAAACATAAACGCGATCCAAGATCCATACTCTTATTGATCTTCTATTACATAAATTTTCCCTATTGCACAATCTTTTTTCTCTTTCTAGAATGTTCGTACATTTCAAATTAAAATACTGTAACAAAAATAACAAAAAAAATTGCATAAAATATCTTCATGCAATGTAAAAATAAAATATTTATGTATATGAATATATAATATAGATCTTTGCAGTAAAACTATTACATCACGAAAGATTTTTTGGTAAAATGAGATTTTCCTACATACTTTATTTAAAATATAGACGCACTTAAATACCTATTAAATCGCATCAATATGATGAAAAAAAATGACAATAGCACTAATTAACATAACAATTATTTTTAAAAAAGTATCGATGATATGAAACAATGAAAGAAAATCGCGTAGGTGTAATATATATATATAAAAAGAATTAGTAATAGTTTTATCGCATATAATTAAATAAATCAAAAAAAATATTCAACAAATACAAATTTCATCTTTTGCAATCTAAAACAAGCGAAAGACCTACATCTAGATAACATGACACTACGGCTTATGCCGGACACACAATAATATTCTCATATTTTTCCTTTGAAAAGTAGTATATAATATTTGTTATAATTCGTAAAATCTCCTCTTCTTTAGTACACTATCACAGTCATTTACACATGGTGTTCTTGGAAATATAATAGCATTTAAAATATTTTTTTTTGTTTAGTTGTAGTAGAGTGCGTCGATTCAATTCTCCTTATATATCTTTTCAATATATAAACTTTTAAAAGTTCCGTGTGGTTATTTTAACATATATATGTATATGTATTATATACGTATACGGGTATGGAAAAAGTAACTTTTCGGTCGATTATATCTAGGTTTTTATCCTAGATATGTTTTTGTTATCTTGTTCGACCGGTAAGAAAATTCTACCACACCTATTTAAAAGAAGTCAATATTATATAAGTCAGATTCGTTCACTTATTAAAGAAAATTAAAGCATGGCAATCTATGACTTTCCTTTAATATAAATATTTAAGGAAATGCAGAAAAAAATAGTAACAGTAACTTCTTGTAGATAGTGGCACAGCCTACTACGTTTCCTTTAAGTTCCCCAAAAATCACATTAAATTATAAATAGTTCCTATTCGAGACTTAGTTTAGTTATATATAAATAATCTGACTTATACGATAATGACGTATATAGCGTAAATATTAGATGAATTCTTTTTTTCAAAGATAATATTTTAAAACAATAATCACATCCACAAATAATAATATTGTATAAGTGAATAAAAATGTATATTTTTTCATTTTTAAATATATTATCATCGATATTATTATCACTTTACACCGTATATGTAATTGATTGCATTTATGGGATATCTAAGCGTAGTATTCAACGAATCATTATGGATTTCTAATGAGTTCTGCGCGTAATGCAGCACCAACGATTTTAGTGAATCGTATATGTTGTAAGGTTCCGAAAAACCTAAGCCTTTCTTTGTTTCGTAGATGATGCAATGGCTGACGATGCTGTTGCAGATTATCGAGAGCGCGTATTGGTGCGTGCTAGATGTACGGATCAAGAAAGTACCGTCCGGTTTGCAGGCTAACGCGCTCTCCGCATCCTGACGATTGCAGTTCAGTAGAAGCCAGGTCTTTTCATCGTTATGTGGTAACGTTTCGAGATCACAGTTCTCTGAGGAATCTGGTATATCACTTTCGTCTTTTTCTAATAACTGGTCTATCCTTGACTGTTTCATTCCGCGATTTATTAAACACCTGCGTAAATAAAAATTAACTATTAAAAATGGGCACAATTAAAAATTTTATTGAAATAAAAAGCTTCTCCAAATTGCTTTCCCTGAAACGGAACTAGATAAGACATGGATTTATAAACATTTCTTACTTCTTACAACATCCCATGAAGCATATACAAACATTATATATTAATACAAACATTTTGATAAAATGTTTTGGAACACCCCATACCGGGTGTCCCAGATTCATGTTACAAGCGATATCTCCCTTGTTTGCAGCATCCTAAAAGATATACTTTTTAAATCTATCCCTATTAAATCACCCTCGAAGAAACCTTCCCCCTTTTTAACTTTATGATTGAAATACAACGAAATAAACAAAAACATATTATAAATTGTTCGTTTAAATTTGATTGTACGTATACAATCATATAGGTTGTTCGAACAAAAAAGATCCAGATATTTATTTTATAGAGTTACGAAAATAGTTTACGTATACTTAAATACGTAGTGAGGTAGTGTTATAAAATCTTTAAAATGCCTTCTAATTTTTCTCCAAATAAATGTGTCGATATGTTATTAACAGGGATGCGATTTCTGTCCACCGTCGAGAGACAATGTATGAAAATTTGCGGCTCCGAGTGTACGCATAGATAGGTGGGAAAACGCACGTGGTCGTTGGTGGGGTGGCGTGCTGCGTTTGGTATAATATATGTATGCCTGTGCGTATGTGATAGGAACATATAAGACGATAACTTTTAAGATGAAAAACACACGTAGTATCGTACTGAATGAATGGATTTAATTAATTCGTAGGCACAAGTGTTTTCTCAGGGGAAAATATTATTTTTGTAATATGCGCAACGTTATATGAGGTTTACACAAACATTTATATCTGCGAAGAAATACAACTAACATAGACATCGAGAAAATGTGAAATTAGCTATATCTATTGAAATATTTTTCTCAGGGGATTTTGGGAAAATTGTTAAATTTTCTAACTTTAAACTAAATTAACAATTCTTAGTAGGTTCGGGAGTATTTTATAATGAATTTCCAAATTAATAAAACGAAATTAACGAATTTTAAAATTATAAATATAACTAACCTTGAAATTTGAACAATGTCAATGTTATATAAATTCTCTGTTTATACAACCTCTACAGGAAACTGCTTGTTCTGGAAATTTAACCCTTTTACTCTTCAAATAAATACCTTGATTCCACAATCAAGTACTTTAAATTGGGATCGGAGTTAATAAACACTTTGATTCAACGAAGGCTGAATAAAGATTGATGAAAAATTATGGCGACGCTCATCTTTCTTTTATTTTAAATCGCGAAAGACCGGCGATTGTTTTATTCCACAGCCAATTTTGATAATTTAACCCAAATAGAAACTTTTACGATGAATTTCGATGAAATGAAATTATTTGTAAGTAGCATGGAAGAACGCATGCAGGAACTCTACCAGCTGACAGTAGGCAATATCTATGACCTACAGCTGGCTGACAAATATTAAACGTGAAAACTCTTCAACAATTTACTTAAACCTTTCGGATAAAGACTTAATTGATGAAATATTGTTTAAAATACCTTTCAATTTACGCTGTTGCTTATTTTAGACGATTTCTACATGAATTTCGACGAATTACGTGAATAGGAAAATTAACTGAAGAGTAGATTTGTCCATGTTACCCTACAGTCGTCGTTATCTGGACTTATATATTTAATATAATGTCCTCGCTACACAGCCAGTTTGCTGGAGGGGAGATGGTGACTCGAAAATTTCCATTTTTCCCCGCAAGAGGGATATTTAGTTACAAACGAGTGGCTAACCTGACATTTAGTCGTTCAGAAGTGACAGTCGAGGCTGTTGTCGCAGATACAACGTTGAACATATGTACGGGAGAGCAAGGAGGGGATTGAGTGGAATCCGATCGATTCGATGAAGGTCACGTGCTAGTAGGCTTCTAACAACTTTGGCATGTAAACCTACTGTGTGCAAGAACGCAGGTAATAATTTGAAGTCATGATCGCCTGGAAATGAGAGTTTCGCATACTTATTTTGTTGTTGCTACGAAGCTTAGACGAAACTAATAAGCAATTCTAAAGACGAAAATAAAAAACAGATTCTGATGAAATAAAAGAAAAGAAAAATAGATACTCTAGAAATTGTTACTAAGATATAGTCTACCTCGTAACTAACCACATCGGTAACCGTGAGCCGTCGACTGCCCCTCCGCTTGTAGTGAATCACCCATTCGCGTTTACCGCTGTCGCATGTACGCTTTTTCGTATAACTAGACATTTTCTTTCCTTATGTGTATAACATATTGCAATAATTACTTGTAACAATTTTCATTCGTCAAGTTACTGTTCAAACAAGTTAATATTAAACTAATGTATTACGGTGCTAACTAATGATTTACGGTAATCAAGTGCTTTTTTATATTTTCAAAAATAAATCGTTTTCTCTACACGTCACAAGAAACTGCCGGTACATACCATTATTTAATTTTCCTAATAGCTTAAACTGTGATCAAGAAAATTATCCCTATTTTGGTGAAAAGTAGATATTATTTTCAATTTCCCTAAATCAGGATTTTTGTCTACTCTGATTTCTATTGAAATTGTTAAAATTTTTAGTCAATTAAGCATGTCTACTATGTCACTTACAAATAATTATTAGTGCAAGTATTGCCCCAGTGCATTATTGTCACGTCGGTCGGCCATTCAATCACAGTATATTCTCACATATGATAAACTGTGGCGGGGCGTGTCAGTTTCAGCCAATACTGATGCTAATACAGTCAAGCGAAAAATGCTACGCTCGTAGGTGGCCTGAAATCGTATCCCTGGTTATTAATTTATGGGGAGTGTCATAAAAATTGTCGTGAAGCAGCAACATTGTATGGAGGGCGATTTCATAACAGAGTGGTATCATATATGGCATTTCCTCGTGTTGAAGCTGAAATGCGAATAGGCTCATTTCCATCAAATTTAAATCATTCTCATCATGTAACACCAGTTAGAACAGAAGAAATGCAAATAAATCTACTGGTTTATGTTGAATTGAATCCACGTATTTCAGTTAAACTGTGGCAGAAGATATGGGAATAAAGAAATCAACAGTACAGAAGATACTAAAGTTTCACAAATATCATCCTTTTAAAATTCAGTTACTGCAAGCATTAAAGCCTACAGATTTTGAAGGAAGACAGCATTCATTGTTGTAATGCACGAAATGTTAAACGATGATCCCACGAATACCAATAACATTTTGTGGATTGAAGAGGCACGATTTCATAACAATGGGGTTGAGAAAGGGGTCCAGAAAATCCTCGTTGAATGCGTGAGACGCATGTTCAGGTAATATGGGGTGTCCATGTTTGGTGCGGATTATTCAATTGACAGGGCAACGTTATTTACGTTTTTTACATAATGACCTTCCTGAGTTAATGGAAGATATTCTATTAGCAGAACGCAATAACTTGTGGTGGCAACAGGATGGTGCTCCGCCTCATGACTCGCGATTGGTTGTACAGTATTTAAATAACGTATATCCCAATAGACGGATTGGTACTAACGGTCCTATTCAATGGCCAGCTCGCTCGCCAGACTTAAGCCCACTGGACTTCTTTTCGATGTGCATGTAATTCAGTTACAATGAATGTGATCACAGCAGCAACGCCCAGGGAATTAATTGGTCAATTTGAAGTGTATGTTGCGCCTACCATTCGACATTTTGAATAATATGTGGAAGCGATTAATTTTTTTTGTAAGTATTTTATTTGTTAATAATTTATTTTTGATATGAGTACTTTGTGTTAAATATTCCTTGAATGAAATTTTCGTTTATACCGTATTCCAAACTCTTCGTGCTTCAATCATAAAGTCAAAAAGGTGAGGGGTGAAATTTAAAAAAATTGGCTTGTGGGAGGCTTCTTAGAGGGTGGTTTACTACATATCTTTTAGGATTCTGCAACCCATTTTCGACGACACCATGCTGGATCTTATGTATCTACAAATAAGAAAGATATCGCTTTTAACATTGAATCCGGAACACCCGGTATGACCAAACCGTCAAAATGATGAATAATACTAAACAGAGTGTCCAAATGCAATTATCACTCCGTATATTCGTTGTAATCAAATCAATTTTAAACGCTAAAAAATGAATTTACCTTTGATATTTGTCCCTTTCCTTTACCAAATCCTTAACTATAGGCTTTAAGTTGTTAATCTCCCTTTCCAAAGATCTATTGTATGCTTCTCTCTGATGTAGATTCTCATCTAATTGCTCACAACTCTCTGTCATCATCTTCAATCTTTCGTTAAGTAATGCGATGTTCTCGTTGAGTTTTAAAATTTCATGAGGTTGGGCTTCATTTTTAAATTTTTCCTGCGTCTTGGTCTGTTCATGGAAAACACCTACTAATTCCTTAAGAGCATCTAAAGCCTGCCTTTTACTATGAACTTCATGCGAGGTCTTATTGAAATCATCCAGATACATTTGCAGCATATGATTCTTATCACGTAATCTCTTGTTGGTATCAATAAAGGTCTCTGTTAGCTTCTCAATCGTTTCTGAGGTACCAAATTCTTCTTCTTGGTTGTACTTTGAGACCGGGTATAGGAGTTTGATATCCAAGGAAGCGTTGTATTGGGATAGTGAATCATTACGGAAATGATTTATAAGTTCAACGACTGAATTGAAGCTGTATGGTTCTGTAAATCCGTATTTCCCATTTCCATGGCAGATTTTAATCAACTTGTTGGCGCCACCTTTCCGCAGGGTTAACGTGAATTCGCCGCACTTATTAGACGCATCTCTAACCAGAAAGGAACCATCCACCGTTTCATTTAACTTCTCGTTAACTTCATCTCGGGTTATATCACCCCAATACCACTCAGCGTCTTGCAAGCTCATCGTCTTCTCTTTCTCGCTCATTGATAATGATAAACTGCTGCCTATTTTGGATACTTTCCTAGGTGGTATGGCTGGTGCAGAGGCGAACTGAGGTAATTTCTCACCCCAATCGCATTTCATCAGAAGAAGCTCAATGATTCTATTGTGTAGTTGGGTGTTGTAGACGACTTGACTGAAATCGCATTACAAATCAGTTTGAGAACGTACAGATAACGATTTCACACACAAGACGTTTAGTACTATACTTACAGGATTCGTTCCCATGGTGGTCTGAGGAAAACATGGCACATCACTTGAATTAACACGGTCGGTGGATTCCTGTTACCTCGAGCGTATTCCATACGACACACGCGACACAAATGAGCCATAATAAACTTCAGAGTACTTCTATGATGTTCCGGAATTTGCTGAACCAATATGTTTAACCTAGCGGCACATTGTTCGTCATTTTTTATCTCTGCAATTAAAATTAACGACTGATAATCGAGGTAAAAATGGAAATAATACACAGCGAATTTCAAAATCGAATATAGTTTGTTTCGGTAGAGATAATTACAATAAATTTCACATACGCTCCCACAAACTTTATTCTTGTAGTTAGAGAGTAGTATATGTTTGACAATTTATTGTTTTGAATCTAGTTACCATCGGCAAAACTTTTCAAGGAAAAGAACAAAGGAGTACAGCAAAAGTTAACGTCTTTATATAATTAATTACATTTGAAAAGGTCACCCTTATTTTTCTTCATTATAAACTTGACTAATTAGCGAAATTTACTTTGTTTTCGTTAGGTATTGTGATGCGAAAACTTCCAATAGTTAAGGTTTCTTAACTCCTGTCTTGAAAATCTAATTAATTAACGTAAGATCTGTTTTGGTTACCTAGGATTTATTTACGGTTTCCCCAAGCTATTGATTATTTTTATTCTAATTAGTTATTTACGTAATCGCAGAAACCCTTGAATGTATTTTATTTAAAAATATATCGAGTTACACATAATTAATTCAAATATTCTTTGTTAATCAGCTAGCTTTAGGATAGCTAGGGTACCAAATTGTGGATTGAAAAGATCTTTACAAATACGAAGCAACGATGCCACGGCCAACTATAATTTCGAAGTAATTCGAAAATTAAATAAATAACATATGTTGTAGTGATTATATCGTTCAAAGGTGTATCAATTATCAATTGTGATTAAAATTTTTATATTTAGTTGCAAGATTGCGAGGCGAAGCAGTCGGCCTCTTCACTCGATTTTCCCGTATTTCCTTCTCAAGAAATAAAAACATTTCAACAGAAGCGAAATACTTTTGGTACGCAAATTAGAATCATAGTAATTACCTTATTTTCCTTATGAAATAAACATTTGTTTTAAATACGAAAACAATACAACATGGGATTTGAACATTTTTGACTTACGAAAAACATCAACATTAATGTTCGAAAAATAAATAGTAATATAGCTCATGGTATTGGTGGAATCATTCCCGGCAAAAACAATGTAGCAGAGGAAATAGCGCTAACACATGAACATGTTTCTGCCTACCCGGCGTCATCAGCATGGTTCTGAGTACAATCTTCTGCTGCTAATAATTGCGTTTGCCTCTCAGTTTATGACACCTATCGCCAAGAAACACAGTCACGCCGTCCCAGAGGGTAGCAAGACAAACCGGAGTGTAAATGTCCACCACCTATCGGGCAGCTCCTGGGCTGCCAAACGCAAGGGGGCGTTGTGCCTAAGCACAGCGACATAGGTGTCGCCGAAAGACATATTCAGTGCTGTTTTGGAGATTAGCAACATAAACTGAGAGGCAAACGCAATGATTAGCAGCAGAAGATTGTGCTCAGAACCATGCTGATGACGCCGGGTAGGCAGAAACATGTTCATGTGTTAGCGCTATTTTCTCTGCTACATTATTTTTGCCGGGAATGATTCCACCAATACCATGAGCTATAATAGCATTTATTTTTTGGTTATTGTTATTAGGCATTCTTTCCACGTGTATCAATGTTCGAGTTCAAGATTATCAAATAAAATGCATATAATTGTTTAAAAATAACAAATTAGAATTTTTTTGGTACCTATTCATTTGAAAAACAAGTATCTATGAAAAGGACTTAACAATCAACCACTACTTCTGAGCTGAGAATTTCGAACATTATTTCAATTTGAAGAACTACTGTGAGTAACAAGAATTTAAACTTTGTGTAAAAGAAATATAATTATTAAATTTAATAAATTGTATAAACTCTTTTTGGCATTGAAAGATTGTTTGATTTGACTTAAAACTTAATAAATAAATTTCAAAATTTCATTTAAATCCCACTTAACTAATTTTTCATATATGTATGTAATTCCTTGAAAAAGTATAAGTTTATATTTGTTAAAAGAGTCTCATTGCAATACGAGGTGTGGCAATTAAATAACCGGACTGGTGCTACTATCGGCAAACAGCGAGCACGCCACGGCAAATTTGAATATGTCTGTGCTTGTAGACGCTTCGCCCACCCTGAATTCGATGGGCACGATTGTACGTCGCTCAGTCTCGCTGTAGCAATCGTCTTTACGCTAGCGCCGCGTCGGAAAAATGCAGAGCGTTCAGATTGAGCAACGAGTTAACCTCAAGTTTCTTGTGAAACTGGGAAAAACTGCTACAGAAGCTCATGCCATGTTAAAGGAAGTAAGTGTTTAACGCGCACACAAGTTTTTGAGTGGTGAAAAAGGTTTAAAGGAGGGACGTGAAACAACCGAAGACGATCCGCGGCCTGGACGACCCTCAACATCAAAAACGGATGACAACATTCAGAAAATTGGTAAATTGATCCGCGAAAATCGTTGTTTGAGTGTCCGACCTCTTGCTGAAATATCAGGAATTAACAAAGAATCTGTCCGTCAGATTTTGCATGAATCATTCAACATGCAGAAAACATGCAAAAATTGTGCCAAAACATCTCCGTCCAGAGCAGAAGGAATCAAGAATAAACATTTGTGCTGACCTTTTAAACAACATTGATGATGATCCAGAATTGTTAAACAGTGTGATTACTTGCGATGAATCGTGGTTTTTTACAGTCCTGAAACAAAGCGCCAATCGATGCATTGGAAGAGCCCAAGCTCACCACGGCAAAAAAAGCGAAAATGAGCAAGTCTAAATTCAGGGCCATGATGACTTTTTTTTTTGATACGCGTGGAATTGTCTACGTCCACTGGGTCCCCGAAAGTCAGACAGTCAATCAACATTATTACGTCGAGGTTCTAACTACCCTTCCTGAACGAGTGAGAAGATGAAGACCCGATTTGTGGAAGAGCAAATCCTGGATGCTCCATTAAGACAATGCGCCAGCCCATTCCGCCTTGTCTGTGAAGGCGTTCTTTGCGAAATCCGGCATCACCGTGTTGGACCACACACCGTACTCGCCCGACCTGGCCCCCTGTGACTTTTTTTTATTTCCTAAGGTAAAATCGGAACTTAAGGGGACAAGATTTGACAGTGTAGACGCGATGAAAGCGAAAGCGACGGAGGTTCTCAACAAGCTGACAGAAACGGACTTCCAGCACTGCTTTCGACAGTGGAAAATTCGTATGGAGCATTGTAGGTATCGGCAAAGAGAGTACATTGAAGGGCATAAACTTTGTAATGCTGCAATAGTTCACTAAAACCCTTACCACAATACTTAGCTCGTACTGGACGCACGTTTCGATAGCCAAGCTATCATCATCAGCAGTAAAACTGAATTTTTAGTGAACTGTTTCAGTGTTCCAGTGCCACAGACTTAGAGTACCCGATTAAACTTTGTAATGTAATTGGTGAAATAAAATGTTTTGTAGCACCAGTCTGGTTATTTAATTCCCACACCTCGTAAACTATCGCCCTGTAAAATACGTGTTTAAATTGTACATATCACTAATTAAATATATTGTTCAAATATTAAAAAACTGGCAAAATTGATAATTTGAAATAGAATAACAGATAATGCTTTGAAATTTATTGATTAGTTTTTTTTTAATACATATAATAATAAATTACATGAAATTATTTCTATTTGGAAATTAGTGCGATCTTGGGACTTTCCAAAAGAAAATAGTAGGGGAGACTGCTGTCAATTGTAACAGGTGTCAAATGTAACAAGGGTAGTTCCAGCGTCACCTTTGAAAAAAAAAAAGATCAAGGTATACATAGTAACGTTCATAAAAGCGCCATGCTTTACCAACGACCTGTTCATTTGTGTATGTCGGGTCTTGCCCGCATTATTCCGCAAAAAGTGAATTGCGCAACAAAGCGTAAGTATCTACTACCTTATACCTTTTAGTATGCAACATAAGTCATTGCCTTTACTCAAGATCTGATGAAAGTGAGCTATAACATGTAAATTTCGCTATCTATTTCGGAGCTTAATTTTTTGAGGTTATGAATGCAGTAGCGCACAAACCACGTTAAGCTAAAAATGTCTCCTTGGTGTCGATTGTAACACAACCAACTGTGTCAATTGTAACATGTTAGAACTGACCCGCTGTTATTTTATTCATGCATTTAACTTTCACTTATTGGTTAGTGGTTTAGTAAACCTGAGCATGTAAAACTCATCCAGGAAAGCGTCTCGTAACATATGACCTGCCGTCTATAGTCAAGCAAGCACTGACTCTAGCATCTACACCTCGAAGTATCCTTGCTGGATTTAATCCACTGGTATTTGACCATTCAACAAAAAAATATTCAGCGACGCTGACTTCACACCATCGACTGTCACCGATAACCATTGAATGGAAATGAGAGAGAAGATTTGGCTGACGCGGGTGGCGTGACGGAAAATTAACATACATGAACTACAAACATGGACCAAAATACTAGCACAACAGATGAAACATTCCAAGAACCATCAACTTTAACTTCACAAAATTTTACATCAGAAGTTATAAGACCATTCTACCCAAGGCAGAAATGCAAAAATCTACGAGAGGGCGAAGACTTAGAGGGAAAACAGCTATTATGACAGACACACCTGAGCAACTGGATATGTTAGCGGCGCAGAATAAAAAGGAAATCAATTTGAATCTCAAATGGGGAAGCACAGCAAAGAAGCAGAGGACAGTGAGAAATAAGAAAGCCGTGCCCTAGCAGCAGTTCTGAAGAGGAAGAAGAAACTTGATGTTTAGTATGTTCTTATTCTAGTAGCGATGAGGACTGACTTCAATGCAGGAGCTGTGGCTCATATTAGTTGCTGACAAGAGTCATTTCTTTTTGTGTTTGAACTGTCTGTCCGACTAAGTTTTGTTTATTGTTTGGCTTTTCCTCAGAATATTTTGTTTCATTTAATTTGTATTTAGAATTTTATGTTACATTGTCTAATGTTTTGGATTTTATATGTGTTGCCTTGTGTATTACGTTGATAATAAAGTTATAAGTATACCTATCTAATATATTTATGTCTGTTACAATCGACACCGGTCCCGTTACAATTGACACCAAAGAGGTGTCGGTAGTAACATGTATCACGACATTGTTTATATGCATGGCACTCTAAAATAGTCACCTTCAAATAAATTATAAAGAATTAAATAAGTAGTAGCACATGCACATATCATCAGTTCTTACGGAGAAATAGAAAACTGAAAACTATAGGCGGATTAGTAGGAAAAAATAAAAGTTTAAATTTTGTTACAATTGACACCAGTCTCCCTTACAAATGTACGAAAATAATCCATGGTTTCTTTACAATTTTGTTGAAAATATTGCATGTGAGTATAAATAGACACATAATCATGAAGTTCATATAATTTTCTTTCTATAATAGGCAATATAATCAGGAAAATTATAGTGAAATTTTAATTTTCAAAATTTATAACGTGTAAGACAAGAACGCACAAATGAATTAGTGAGATTTCAAGGGTTACTAAACGGAAAAAGGCAACAAGTGACAACACTTACCACCTTCATTCATTATCTCAGTCAGATGTTGCCTTTATCCATAAAACATAACGTTTATCAACTAAACGCGTATGGATAAATTTAAAATTACCGTCATTTATGTTTTTAGTTTTGTATTAAATTAATGCCGGGACGGAACAAAAATTTTCAAATTATATGCTTCTATCAATATTTCATTTTGAAAGGAATTCTCAAAACAATTGACCGAAAGGTTCCTGAAGTGGGACATACTTATTTGAACCTGGGATCGTGATTTTGGGCACATTAAAAATATTAAGAAAACGTGAAAACATTTTTATACCAGAAAAACATCAAAACATGATTATCAAATCTAGCAAAATCAATCAATCATGTCACAAGACACGAGAATGTATTTTAGGCAATTTGACGATTTAAAAATAGAATTAAGTTTAATTAATTGAAAGAAGAATATATTGAATGAATATGTTCCCATCAGGGATTATTAATTTTATTTTTTTTTTATAAATATTTTTACATAAATTTCAAGTTTTCTACACCTTTGCTTTTTGACTAAACCACAAAAAAAGATTCCCGCCAATTGGCATAACGAAATGTTCCAAAAATTCCACACAGGAACTTCGGAATCCGTAGACAACATCGTAACAAGTGACGAAACACGAAGCACTTCAAATAAAATGATTTTTTTCTTTTGTTATACTGAACATGTCGCAAGCATTGCTTTGGAGAATCGAAGAACAGAATTTGTTTGCCTGAAGTCATTGATGAAATTAAGAAAAACAATCGACAACGTCGCATCATCATTCATCGTGACACGGTACGTCAAACAATTGATTATTTGAAGGAGAAAACATCTCATTGCCCGTTCACTTGATTTATTGCCTAACGACTTCTTTTTGTTTCCGAATATCAAACAAAATCTGCGTGGACAGCGATTTTTATCATCTCAAGAAGCCGTTGAAGCTTTCAAAAACCATGTTGAGATGTTGAGATACCACCTTCAGAGAAGAGAAAATGTTTCGAGAATTGGTTCGAACACATGCAAAAATGTTAAAGTTTAACTGTAAGCTATAGGCTTCTGGTTGCCTAACATTATTAACTCTTTCCACTCCTACGTCGAGTGTGGCTCGACATCGTATTTCTTACACCAACTCCTATGTCGAGTGTGGCTCGACACCGTATTTCTTACACCAACTCCTATGTCGAGCTAGACTCGACATTATATGACGCAATTTTAAAAATTATTTCAAATTATTAGATGTTTTTTTTTTCTTTCAAATACTAAATGTGTCGTATTCCGAATACTTAAATTCGTAAAACAGGTCAGAATTTGTCATATTCCGCCTTTCTAGGAATTTTTATATTTTTATTGTTTTTTTGTTTAAATAAATTCAGCAAACTAATTTGTTAATTATGTATATTTTCATTTATTTACTACTTAATATAAAGAAGTAATAATAATTACACATTTTACATATTCCAATACGACTTTTTATCGAGACCACATTTTATGGTTTTTCTGCAAATTAATTAAGGAGTTAGTGGTAGGTAAAAAAAAAAAATTAGGAGTGCAAAGGGTTAAGAGAAATGTGTAGAAAATTCTAACATTTTATTACTTGTCTCCTTTATCCACTCAACCTTTCAATTGTAAGCATAAATTTAATAAAAACGTAAAAGAGAAGTCAGTCTGAAAAATAATCATAGAATTATCTTGAACTAAATTGAAAATTAATCTCTAAATCAGGCGATCTTATGTCTCATTTTAATCGCACAATCAGACATCTACTTTGTTTATAAAATATAAATAGTACGGTAGTAATCTACACAGATTAATTGTACCTCAAACGGAACAATTTGATAAGCGAAGGTTTAGAACGTTTACTTTAAGAAATGATATATTCAATACTTACTTGAAGCTTCTACAAATCTATCATACCACTGCACGGGTATAATAGGATCTGGGAGTTCCCTAAGGAATTTCTTCAGGATGTTAGCTAGACACGCCGCGGATAATTCCCTGAGATCAACTTCCGTGGTAAATTCATTGAGATTTTTGCAGACTTCATTTACTTCTGGTGGAGCTGATGAACAGTAGATGTTATACAACTCCAAAGAAGTATTTTCTTTAGCTTTGTTTTCCAGTTCTTTGGTACATTGTTCAACCTATTATTACAAAAAGAAAAATCAAAAAAAAAATCTTATTTAAGAGAAAAAATTCTTACAATGTAAGGTGCTGCGGATTCAGCAGGGTTAAACTGAGTACACAAACTTTTCCCGAATATCCACTTGCATGGTATCCCATACAGCTTCTCCCTGGACGATATACAGCTAGGTAAACCGTTAGCGACACAGGTCCGATGAGCTTTCAAGCCGCAGTCTGAAATGCAGATAAAATATTGAAGATTACCAATGTCTTTCATCTTGCTAATCCATCTTCGTGTACGTAAACGAAGAACCATTTCACTTTCACGATTCTCTGAACAGTACATGTAACGAATGGAAAAAGCATTGCAAATTCTCCTATTTTGAATTCGACTTATCTTAATCGCGATGGATATCGTAATTCGAAAAATGATTTATAAAAGGATTTTGTATACGTAATCAACTCATCGGTTGATGCACGTACCATGTTTTTTTCGCGTGGTAAATTTTTAAATCATAAAAAGAGATTATAAGTCGCTATGCACTTCAGAAGATTCAAGTACGCATACATCTTCGTAAATTTCCATTGTAATTAGGATAGTAATTGATATATTTTGTTAGATAAATGGAGATAAGTGAAATATTTAATTGTAGAAATGAATTGCATTGGCGAAACAGAACAATAAAAAAAAATTACGTCAAAAATATATGTAAGTACTTTAAAGATTCTCTATTCAAGAAAATATTTTTATTTTAAGACTACAAAAATGCATAATATAAGAAAATAGTTTTCTTGGAATTTAGTTGGATTAAATAAACATTTCCTGAGGGATAGAAAATCCAAGACAGAAAAATGTTTCTTTCAAGTAAATCATTTAGTTTTAAGTCAAGAAAATGTTCATATTAAAGGTACGCATGAAAAAATGGTCCAGATTTCACAAAGTTCTATTGAGAAATTAGGCGACCAGATTTGTGTTCAAAAAACACATCTTCGAGCCAGCTACAAGGATATCCAATAAAGGAAAAATTACAATAAGGGAAAAAAAAACCTAAAGTTAATAGTTAAAATTAGGAGCAAGTGAATGAGCTAATGAAAAAGTGTTTTTATAGGTTACAGTATAATTAAATTTTGTGTTGATATATCGTTATTGCAAAGGTAAAATTATTCTATCCCTCTCTTAATAATAATTATTTGGAATTTGAAAAAAATTGAAATATTTGGGGTATTTTGTAGAAAATGCCCGGGAAAGATTTAACAAGTGAACAAAAAGCCGCTATACTAGCTCTTCTACAATCAAACAAACATTCACAACGAGAAATTGCAAAATTACAGAAAGTATCTCCTTCTTCTGTATCGCGTTTAGCTTGAAACTTAAACGAGCTAGCACATCGACACAAAGACGGGCAAAGTGCGGTCGGAAAAGAAAAACTTCGAAGACATCTGACCGTGAAATTGTTCATCAGGCTTTGAGCAATAGATTTGCTACAATTAAAATGATTCAAAAAAATTTACAAGAGAGAGAAATAGAGATTTCGAACAGAACAGTCAGGCGCCGATTGCGCGAAAATCGCTTAATGGACCGAAGACCTGAAAAAAGGCCGCGTTTAACAGAAAAATATGAAATCTGCTCGTCTCAACTTTGCAGGAGAATATCGACATTTAACAGACGAGAATTGGAAAAAGGTGAATAACTTAACAACATGATTTTTACTGAATTAATGTTTGCATTATTTAATAGGTTTTCTTTAGTGACAAGTGCTGGCTCTGTGTGTTAGTGCAGCGAGCACAATTTGTTCGTAGACGACCTGGCGAACGTCTCACAGAGTCCACGGTTCTTCGAACTGTAAAACACCCTCCGCAGGTAATGAGTTGGGGAGTGATTAGTGGAGACGGAGCCGGCCCTTTGTATTTTGTAGAAGGTACAATGCGTCAAGAGCAGTACATAAATGTGTTAAAAAACACGTTATTACCGTATTTTAAGCCAGGACGTCGCATACCGACAGGGCGTATATTTATGCAAGGTAATGCTCCTTGCCATGTGGCAAAAAAGGTTAAGAAATTCTTTGAAGACAATCACATATCTCTTTTACGCTGGCCCGGAAATTCACCGGACCTCAATCCCATCGAGAACGTATGGAATCGACTAAAAAGTAAGGTATATGAAAGAGAAAACCCTACAAAGGAAATATTAATGAAGAATATAAAGGATGTATGGGAGAACGATGAAGATATAAATGAGACAATCATATCTTGCATTGAAAGTATGTCCCGAAGAATTAAGGGCGTTATTAAAAATCATGGGTTATGGACTAAATATTAATTACTTATTTAATATTTACATATGTTACATATTTTTACAATATATTTTATAAATAAAAAATATAGTACATGTATAGTTTATATTTTATTATGAAGAAACTACAAAATATTGAGTGTTTCAAGTAATTTGGTCAGGGACTGTACCTCTACATTTACATTTGATTGAACATTATTCTGTAGATAACCTCTACTTTAGCTTTTTTAAAATCACAAGCAATGTGAATAATTTACTGCATTATATATGGATATGTAGTACTATTTTAAACTATAAAAATGGAAAAAATATCGAGGGGTCATTAAATGCTACGCAAATTAAAGCCAAGATGAACTGTTACCTACGATACTAGAAGGCCTAACAGCTCTTCGATAACGTCATACTGTTTAGGCGATGATAGCCTAAGCGGTAAAAGAATTGTTTTTTTTTTGCATTTCTTTTTTAAGTTTTGAAGGGCTTCTGGTTTAAAGAGGATGCCAGTCGTCAACTAAATCCTGGTCTGATACGGTTGCACCAATTTTCCCAAACATGTCCTCCAATAGTTTGAATTTTATTAGATGGAAGGAATGTGCTTAAAGGTAAACCATCTCCATCATTATAGTCTTCTTCAGTCTGGTCATCGTTCATAGCTAAATCGACATCTTTTTGTTCAGTAGTTAAGTTAGGACAAATATTTTTCCAGGAGTTTCTCAACAGCTCAGTTTTCACTCTTTTCCAGGTTTCGTCAAGCAAAAACACAAATTTATTGCCTTTAAGATTTGTGCAATGTCATCATTAGATTCAACAATTTGTGAGAGAAGTTTCTTGCGATAATTAAGTAAGGCTGCAGAATCGGTGTACAATTTGGTGGAAGGTATATGACAGAAATTTGTTTATCATCACTCATTAATTCTAGAGCATCGGGGTGGCCAGAAGCATTACCCAAAAGTAAGACAGCTTTCTTAAGTTATCCTTTCTTTATTTAATTTTTTTCCGGGTGCCGATGCTTCAAATTTATTAACCAACGTTTTTTTGGGCAACACCCTCCAAAAAACCCCACTCTCATCCGCGTTATAAATTTAATCAGAAGTTAGGCCTAATCTATCAATTGATTTTAAGAATTTTAATTTAAGGGGTTCTACTACACTAAAATCACTAGACAGCTTTTCTCCCGAGACACTTAATGGTTGAATTCCATATCTCTTTTTGAACTTCTACAATCACCCACAACTGGCGTTAAAGTCCTTAATACGTAGCTTCATAGAAAAAAACCTACCTTTATCACACAGCATGTCTCCAGAAATCGGGGTACCTCGAACACGCTGTTGTAAAAACCAGGTATAAAGGGCGCTTTCCATATTAGGATGTTCACATGATTTCAGAGTTTTTCTTCCTCCAGGTCCGTTTTCAGAAGTAGAAGCGACAAAATTAACAATTTTCTCTTTATGTTTCTTAATATCCGTAATAGTAGATTTTCCGACGTTATAAATTTTAGATAATTGGGATGTCGATTCACCTTCATCTAATTTATTTAGAATTTCTACTTTTTGCAATAGGATTAACGTGTGGTGTTAAAGCTAACCACACGTTGCTTCTAGCGGTACTTTTATTTTGTCAGCCGACTCTACAATCCGAACGACGTTCGTTAAACCGCACTTTGTTCGAATTATAGAGTCTTGTTCGGACCATCGATTTGGGCTATGTTAGTTCGGATTACTGGATGTTCGAATTAGGGTGAGTTCGGATTAAAGAATCTGTACTGTATATTGTATTAAAAGAGAACGTTTATTACACACATTTAAAAACATCTCTTCGTGTTCAAAAATAATTTTGTTAAATATAACGTAAGAATATAAAACCACCTGAATAATAAAATCCTCACGTTCAACAGACAGTTAGGGAATTGAGTTGGAATAGCATTTTTTTTAAACCTAGGATTATTTAAACTTACAGTTATAGTTTCCTCGGTCTTTGAATTTGTAGTTGTTGAAAAATAATATCTTCTTTTATTTACAAAGTGTAATTCATACATAAAACACCGAACACTCATTATCGCTTATACAACACTAGAAAAACATTGCAGGTATCACCAACAAAGTACGGAAATATCACTACACAATATTTTTTTTTAAACAAAACCGATACAATTTGGATAAACTTATTCAAAGCGAAGAATCGATCTGAACGTATGAAAACAACCTCCGCCATCTTAGGCAAGGTTGTCTCGTTTTTGTTGTCTCAGAAAAGGTTTTATGTTTATACAACACTAGAAAAACATTGCAGGTATCACCAACAAAATACGGAAATATCGCTACACAGTATTTTTTAAAATAAAACCAATATACAGTGAAATCTCCCATAATGGACATCTCCCTTGAGCGGACAAATACTCATTTACATAGCATTTGCTCTGTAGTTTATATGTATTTTGATCTCTCTTCTACGGACACTCTGTTGAACGGACATGGACACGAATTTGAGAAATTTGGACTGAGTACCTGTCTCTCTTAGACGGACGCATACCTACAATTCCTTTCGAAGGTGTAATAAATCGAGGACATGATTTTGAACAGTGGATCTCCGGCGGTAAATCCCCGTCTTAACAGTATGATCCAATATTTGCGGTTTATTTAACAGTCATGTTTTAGTTTGACTACTGTGCTTATGGTGTTTGCGTTATATAAGTGTCTTATATGTTAAATATTCAATTAATTACATAAATAGGTAGGTAAGATTATCAGTTTAAAAAATTTAAGTTTAGTTGCATATGTATACATATATGTATTATTGCAATTTTTAGTTATAATGGCACCAAAAAGAAAAAATTTGCCACTAAAAGAAAAGATAGTACTTATTAAGTTTTCTGAAGAAGCCAAGAAAAGTGTAAGAGAGGTTGCGAAACATTTTGGCATAGGTAAATCTCAAGTGTCAGACATTCTGCGAAAGAAGGAAGATTTATTGAGAGATTTGACTTCCAATTCTGTTTCAACTGGACGTTTTGTGTCATCAAACAGTAGCCGTGTCGATGACGTCACATTCAGGTGGTTTTCTGCAGCACGCATTAAAAATGTGCCTATTCTGGAACAATGATCAGAGAAAAAGCTAAAATAGCCACAGAAAGTTTGGGAATGGGCAGCGTCGTGCGACTGGCTAGCAAAATTTAGAAAGCGTCATGGAATTTCATACAGAAGCACATCTGCAGAGGCTGCCGATGTAAACCCAGCAGACGTGAACAATTTTCTGGATAAGCTGCCTTCGATTATGCAGAATTACAATACTGTCTCCATCTATAATGCAGATGAGACCGACTTATTTTTCAGAGCACTGCCCGAAAAATCTATGGGTCTTAAAGGTGAAAGATGTACTGGAGGAAAATTATCTAAAGACCGTATCACTATCCTGTTTTGTGTCGATATGGAGGGCGAAAAGGAAAAGTCCTTGGTAATAGGGAAAACAAAACGACTACGTGCATTTCGTAATTTAAAATTGGATCAACTGCTAGTCGACTGGAGATATAACAGAAAGACATGGATGACGGAAGAAATTATGACAGATTGGCTTCGAGCATTTGACAGAAGGATGCAAATTAAAAAAAAGAAAGTCCTACTCTTCTTAGATAATGCTGCCTCACATCCAAAAAATATTCAGCTGGAAAATATAAAAAAGTTTTACCTACCTCCGAACAGTACATTTGTCTGTCAGCCTTTGGATCAATGCATAATAAAAATTTTGAAATTTTTCTACAGATCACTCATCTTAACACACATTATTAGCCGCATCGATAACACCGAATCTGCAAGTATTCTAACAAAAAGTATCAACGTTTTAGATTCAATTTATCTCTTAAATACCGCTTGGAATCGGGTAACATCTGAAACGATAAAAAATTGTTTCCGAAAATCTGGCTTTGTAGTAGATGCTCCAGTTGATACTAATGATGGATATGATGAAGAAGATAACTTGTTACTGACACAACAGGTAGAAATGTCAAAACTACTACAACAAAGACATCATTCTACTCGACAAAAACGTGTGTATAGAGAACGATGTAATTGAGTTGCTAGAAGATCACGGCAATGATAATTGCCACGAAGAAAAATGATGGAAAATCGCTGAATCTCCTTGCAGATCTTCAGACACATTTTCAAACGATGTCGACATTTGCAGAAAAAAGACAAACAACAATTATGGACTTTTTATATAATAGATGTTAATTATTGTAGCATATACATTAGGCTTTATCTTTGGATTTTATTTTGGATATATATCCATATGTACAAACTGAGCTTTTTTTTTATTTCTCACCAGTGGACACTTTCCTTGAGTGGACAAAAATTTTGTCACCGTCGCTGTCCGCCCAAGGGAGATTCTACTGTAATTTGGATAAACCAATTCAAAACGCAGAGATGGTCTCAGTGTGTAAACGCGTTTATATGGCCTATATATAAATACGTCAGCGCCTGCTGACGTCAAAACTGTCATCATTAGTCACAGTGATATTTTGAGCAGCTACATTTAAACGTGGTCGTACCAGCTTGGTTGACGATGAACGTTTGGGACGGCCAAGAACTGCAACCACTATCGATAACATCGGAAAAGTTCACCAAATGATGCTAGACGACCGCTGGATTAAGGTTGGAGAGATGGCAGAGGCTATGGGTATTTCGAAAAAAAGTGTTCGTCATATATTGATTGAAGATTTGGGTACGAAAAAGTCCAAAAACGCATTCGAATTAGAGCACTGCACGGGCCTATTTTTCACGGCCCGGCCCGCCCGTGGCCCGTTACGGCATGGAGTAGGCCCGCCCGCTGCGTTCATTACCTCGGCACAAGGCCCGCCCGGCCCGGTCCGTTAGGAAATTTAGGCCCGTTTGGCCCGTCTAAATTATTTGAGCCTGTTTAAGTAATTACATCTGCACCGTCTATTTCTAATCATTTTTTAATTACTACAATATAATGAGTAGAATGAAACATTTATGTTGTTTGTTCTTGTATACTATATTGTATGAAACCAACAGAAAACGTAACATAACATTGCATACATTGAAATTATTAATGCAAAACGATAGCGTACAAACTAAACAGCATTTACTGCATTCGTTATATCCATTCGATGTAGTTAATAAAACATTCTCGGCCCGTCAGGCCAGTACAATTTTAGGCCCGGCCCGGCCCGGTCCGCAATGAAAAGAGACGCGACCCGGCCGATCGTGCCCGCAGGCCCGGGCGGGCCGGACTTTTCCTAGCCTGTGCAGTGCTCTAATTCGAATGACTATTTTCAAAGTGCTGTTGAAGCAGTTTAAGCGAAATAATTCGGAGTTTTGCCATCGATTAGTCACTGCAGATGAAAGTTGGATACACCAGTACACTACTGAAGCCAAGGCACAGTCAAAACAGTGGACTACCAAGGGTGAATCGGCTCCGAGAAAGAGAGGACTGTTCTGTCACTATGTTGAGAATAAAGCCGGATTTAACAAAAAATTCTTGCTTTTGTGTTAGGCTGAAAACTTTTCAAATTAAAATTAGATAATTTCAACTAAATTTTTTTCACAACTTGACCACCTGCAATGTAATAATACATTTTTCGATTCGCCTTCTCATATTTCAGCTAACGTTTCGTAGCATTTGGGAAATAATTTCTTGACAGGCATCGCGAATTCTTTCACATACTTCTTCTCTAGTTTGCGGTCTAGATTTGTACACTTTCTACTTAATAGCATCCCACAGAAAAAAAAATCTAGTGGCCGTTCGATTAATGGACTGTTGCGACCCACCCACTTCAAAGGAAAGTAGTTATCGAACCATTTAGGTGTCTTCATGCAACGTGAAACACACTGTATATACAAAAACGTTTTATATCAATACACTATTTGTATTAATGAGTTATTAACTCATTTGTATAAATGACTTCCAAGAGTATCCTAGTTATAAAAGTTTTCAGAAAGGACAACTTGCAGCTTCTGAAATATTGTCGACTTCTAACCAATTGGAGATGAATTTCAACCGATTTTAACAAGTGGATAATACAAATGAATAGAACAGTGTTTGTAAACATCATTAAACAAAAGGACGTAAATTTGCTAGACTAAATTCAAAATGCAAAAATTCACATGACTTGACCCCTTGATCCCGTACATAAAAATATGTTGAATAAAAAAAAAAGATAAAATCGAGATCAACAAAAGTGGAGAAAAATTACATCATATTTTAAAACATGTTGTCGTATTGTATCATAGAATTATCGCGAATTTTGTAAATATTATTTTCGCATTGTAAATATGTATACAAACAAATACTTGAATGGGAATAGAATTCTCGGAAAATATAAAAAAATTCCTCTTAAAACCATTTTATCTATGAATCATGCCCGGTTGAACGTAAACGATACTCGTATGTATAATTAAAAAGCAAAATAAGCAATAAAAGAGTACCTTGGCAGAAATACCCTTGATGTAGGAAACCCCTCAAATATTTTTGACATTTTCCACATCGTTCTAGCGAGCTAAAGCTCAGTTGCGTCATATTCGTATGTTCGTTTTGAATCTCGTCCGGCATTACAGGCATTTCCAACGGCGGTGGTAGTTGCTGTTTACCCTTAAGTTCGTCGATGCACGCCAATAGGGCTTTCTGATGGAATTCATCTTTGATGCCCATATTCTGGAATGGGAAGAACGACTTTTTACTCCAGAAATTCAACATTTTCGATGGATTTTGTCGGTACAATTAGGAACGGATTAAAACGTTAAAAGCAAATATGCGACCATAAACGTCATACATTTATCACTGGCTAATCTGAATTCAACATTTCAAAAGATATTCTTCAAAAGATTAATTAAGGTTATGTGTTAAAGGTTGAAGGTTATACATTCTTTTTTTCCCTCTCTTCAATATATTGCAGTCTACACAAACGTTTTAAGAAATAAAAGAGTGCCTCTTATCAGTTAAGTATTAAATCTTTAAACTCGATGGTAAAAATATTCAGCAAAAAGATTGATTAGGAAATTAAAAATAATGTCGGATCAACATACGATTACTAGTTGGTTATGGTCGATAATTATAATTAATTAAAAATTCAATATGAGACGTCAATGAAGACGGAATCCTAGAAATTATCTCTTAATGCTAAGGAAAAATGTAGACTGGGAGTATAATTATTAATATTTTATTTAGGTTCTGGCATTTAATGACTATTTAATAACTATTTATGATTCATAATCAATATCTCGATATTCTTTGTTTTATGTTTGGACTTTTCACGAATATCTTACCAAATTATATTCAGAACTATACCAAAATAATTGAAGAATACTTTATATTATTAAACCGATACAAATATTCTTAATAAAAAAAGTGAAATCTCTCTCGACAAGAGGATGTCCACTTAAAGGTACCAGGGTTCGAAAAGTATACTGTGCGCGGCAAAATTGTAGAATAAATTTATTAAATATGAAGCAATTTGTTCTTCAAAGTAATAATGGGTCAGGTCTATTTTATTTTCTAAAAATAAACATTTTTGCATCAATTTTGTTTCCCCTCACTTCTGGTCAATTTCTTTAAACGACAAGTCCCGATTTTTTTTTTATAGATCTTTTAATTAATTATTAATTAATCAAAATTCGAATACCTCACATAATAAAATTTACGAATAAAAGCAATTTAAATAATGGAAAACAAATTTCATTAGTAACAAAAGGCAAAGATAAATGCTGTTATTGAAGAAATTAAATGTCTGTTTCCTTTAAAACAAATACTCCAAATGCTATCCACCTGTTCATAAATTTTACTACAACAAAAGGCCTAGCGAAAACTAAAGATTTTACAAATCAAAATACAGAATACTAAAGAAATATCAGCCAATCTACAGTGGATAAAATCGAGAGAAAATATTAAAAAAAATGAGCATGTCAAACGCATTTACAGGGCGTTGATATTTTGTTAAATCTGGGTGAGAATCCTCATAGTGTATCTCGATTAATTGCAGCAGACAATGAAGTTTCTCAGCGATCAGTATTACGTGTACTAAGAATAAAAAATACCATCCTTACAAAATACAACTACTGCAAGAATTCAATGAAGATTACCCTGATCCCGGAATGCAGTTTTATGATATAATGCAGGATTTATGCAACCGTAATCCAAGCTTCATTCGCCAAATTCTCTTTTCGGATGTATCCTTATTTTGCTTAAATAGAACAGTAAATCAACAAAATTGCAGGTACTGGAGTAGAGAGAATCATCACTTGATTACCGAAGCACATACTCATCACTAGAGTTGCTGACTCGCGCCAGCACGCAGTGGCGGAGGTACGATACAACCCTCAGTATAACTGCGAGTCTCAACCAGATCTGTTGTGTATACATGTACCCTGCCGTAAATACTATTTCGTAGTTCTACGTTTGTTTTAAAAATGTTGCCTACGTCGCGAAAACGACCAATGTTGGACAAAGTTGCAGAATTTATAGCAGAAATGTCTGACCTAAATTATGATGGCGTTAAAATTCAATGTGTAGTTTGTAATATCCCTTTAATGTGTTGGTCCAAAAGGGATTGTCACGTAAATAGTAATCATTCTTCAAAAAAAAAATTCCACACGACACTATGACAAATTTTAATTTAATTTATGTGTTACCTTTATTGCATGTGATCTACCGTTTAATTTACTAGACAAGGAAGCATATATCTTCTTTTGGAATAAATATTCGGACTGCAAATTACCAAGTCGGGCAAGGAATTGTGCCATCTGCTCGTGAACATGTTGAAAAAAGAATTAAATCGGAGTTGGAAGATAAAAAACTGTGGTTATGTGTGGACGAAACAACAGATCGTAAAAAAACATTCTATAGTTAATGTAATGGTACGTACAATGGAACCACATCAAACGTCACCTTCAATCCTATTAGCTTCCAGACGAGTACAACAATGTACTGCCGAAGTAATCTCAAAGTTACTGTTAAATACATTGGAAAAGTTTGAACTTTCAACAAACCAACTGTTGATGTTTATGAGTGATGGTGCCGCAAACATGCTTTCTGTAGGCCGGTGTCTTAAAAAACATTGTGCTAACTTGTTACATATTACGTATAAAATTCATGGTTTTAGTCATGTGGCAGATAGTATTAGAAAATGTTATCCTGAGCTTTAATAGCGCATACAAAAACAGTGTTTGTCAAATCCCCAAAACGTCTTCGCAAATTTCACAGACTGTGTCCCCGTATGCCTGCGCCACCAGAACCTATTCTTACACGTTGGGGAAAATGGTTACAAGCCACGTTTTATTATCATAAATATTTTGAGAATATTAAGAACGTGGTTTTACAGTCGAAATTTCAAGATAGGTTAAAATGGATTTAAAAACTATTCAGAACAATTACTTTGGACTAGTGGAGGCAATAGAAAAATTACAAAATCCTTCGGTGTCGTTAGTGGAATCTCTGCAAATAGTGCAACATGTTCACGCACAGCTATGCGCGGTAGAAGACGCAAAAAATGTGTGTTCTAGAAAGGTTTGAAAGTGTTTTAGAGAAAGATTCCGATTTTGGTACATTAAGACAAATTTGTTAAAGTGCGTCAACAGAACCGTTAAGTTGTTCCAAAGATTATTTTAATTACGCAAATATAACGTCACTAGATGTAGTCGTTTTCTACATATAAACACACTTTTTCCTCACGCCGCACTCGGTTTGCAGATATCTAACAAACATTATTCACTTTGTGATTTCACGGAAGACTCTTAAGACGGTAAGTGTTTGAGCACGTATTATATTTTATTTGTGACCATTTATTTTGTGTAAACTTTTATGCGTCCGCCACTGGCTGTTGGCGCAAATTGAGCAACTCTACTCATCACTCTCGTAAAGTTAATGCATGGGCAGGGATAATTGATAATGGAATCATTGGACCTTTCTTCTTTGACGAAACTCTCACTCTCACACTCAGACGAATGTGTCCATAGTGTGAGGTACTAAGATTTTGATGGTACTATTTGGACAATTAACTGATCTATCAAAGTAAAAAATCGAGAGTTGTTATTTAAAAAAAATGTCGATGACGTAATTACTTGAAAACCAGAAGTGGGGGAAACCTAAAATCTTTATTTAACAAAAATAAAATTGATCTGTCTAAGCGTTTCTTTGAAAAACAAATTGCTTCAAATTTAATGAATTTATTCTTTAATATTGCCGCGCAGTGTATATCAGTGATAAATATGGTAATATACAGGCTGATCCAAATTAAGGAGCCACTGGTCCCACATAACACAGAATTTCTAGTGGATACTCAGGTTATGATGTTCGACGCATTTATAAATCTAGGGATAGAAACAAATTGGCGTTCACACCATTTTGTTTTAAAATCTCTAAGTGTATTTCTACTCGATAATCCAAGTATTTGATTCAACACTTGAAAAGTCTAAAAATATACGACGGTCATCCTATTACTATCTTCGCATTTTGCAACAGATTAACAATTTTTTTCGAAACAAAAATATCAATACCAAACTTTGAGAGATTAAATTTTCACCGCGAAGTCAAAATCGTTAATTAATGTAACGCGATCAATTCCAAAGATAAAAATTGTTTCTTTTCCACAAAATTGATGTGCACGACTTTTATTCGAGGAATTCAACACTTACCATTAACTTGTCTTCATCTAAATGAAGCAAATCGGTGCCTTTGATGTCCTTACACCTGAAGACTTCCGAATAGGCGTAGAGATTCAACGCGGCCATCCATTCTGCAACATTCAGTGACGTCCATTCGGAAACAGGCTGAAAAGATGGGAGAAGAGAATGTTTTAGAAAAAACAAAGATCTTAAGATGTCTTATAATTTTATTAAAAGGATAGGCTTTTAAAACTAGCAGTTTCCAAAATACTTTTCATGTCACGTAGTGCTCAATAAATATAAAATTCGAGGATTATCATAATTAAATAGATATTTTTTAATTGGGAATATATTTTTTTTACACAAAAAGAAATCACCATTTAATATTATTTATTGGCGCATTAATTCTTCAACAAAACGCTTGTTTACTAAATGAAAAACAAGCAATAGTATTAACAACACAAAACAAACGTAATATTCGCTAGAACTAACAGCAATGCACTTTTTGCTGCTAAAGTAGAATAAGGAAATTGATATTGATTAATTAAATAACATGTAAATTACATTTGTATATAATCATTAATCAATAACCTTTGATATAATCACATGTATATTTTTAGTAAGAGTCAAGTTGGCATCTTTTTGTTGTAAACTCCTTATCTTTGAAGTAGTTTATGAAACAGTTACTACGATAGTATATTGCTAAAATGACGGCATGAGTAGCTCATCATCACCTTTTCTTTTCGATCTAAAAAAGCCTTTGTGTAAATCGATATCGTCTATTATGGGTACACCTGACGCTAAATTTGAATTTTTAAATATAGGAAATGAGGCACATAAAGGACGAGATTTAAATTCAATCGTATGCACTTTACCTTCACCTGTATACATCCATAAAACAGCAAAGGAATCGATGAATTCATTTAAATTTCAATTTTTTTTTAAGCAAATTTAAAGCAGTGACAAAAGTACATTTGTATATACAAGGACGAGATTCTCTAGTTTGGTTGTAAATTATACAAGAATTATTCAAAGGAAACATGTTTTGGTTGCCCACTAAAGATTTATCAAAAAGATTTATTCCATTGATCGTTTGGTTTTTAGTTTTACCCAAACAACCTTTCCTAAATATCCCAAAGTTGTATTGGCCGGAGCATTAGGAAGTAATGAATTTACATCAAATGGGATTAAAGCTACGTTTTATCAGTAATCTCAATGTCCTTAATTTTCTCTACGAACGCGTATGAGTTTCTAACTGGTAAGTTACGATTTTGTATGGGTAACTGGTTAAATTCGTCAGACAATCATCTGGAAAACAAGTAAACTGGACTATTGATGTTGGAGAAAACTCTGATTTGTGATTAATTTTAAAATGAAACTTTTGAAAATGCGTTAATGAATTGGAAATGTTATGCGTCAATGAAGCGGAAATGTTATGCGTGGATGAAGTGGAAATGTTATGCATCAAAGAAGCGGAATTGTTATGCATCGATGAAGCGTGGCGGTTGCTAGGAGGTTCAACCGGTTGGGATTTCCACGTGTGATGTAAGGGGTAGCCATCTTCACGATTAAAATTGTTGGGATGTTTGAAAATCTCTATTGATTCACCAGATGATTGCGGTCTTTGATGGGAAAGTAGTCTGAGAGTTTGAAGTTGGGCTTGAAGATGGTTTTTATGTTGTTCCTGAAGAGAATCTTGCTGATGCGATCGGTGACACCGTAAATATAGGGTACATATACTTGCTTATGGAAATTAGGGTTAGATGGGGGGAGTTGCTGTGGAGGAGGCTTGGTCTAGTAGTTAATGGTAGTTTAAATATCTTTCCTGAAAAAATTATTGCGAATCAAAGTTTCAGTGATGTGGTTCAGTTCTTGAGGAAGCGAATTGGGTTCAGATATGAAAATGGCCTTTTGGATAAGAGAATTGATAACACCGCGTTTTTGAGTTGGATGATGGTGAGAGAGGCCACTGAGATATCTATCCGTGTGCGTGAGGTTTCGGTAAACGAAATGTCCCAGTGCACCGTCAGGACGCCGGTGTACGAGAACATCTAGGAAAGGATTCAATCTCCATCGTGTTGAGAATTCAAAAACGATAGGAAATTGTTTAAATATTCGTGTCCATGGGGCCAGATGACAAAGGTGTCGTCGACGTACCTGTACCAACACTTTGGCTTAAAGTTGTAAGATAATAGGGCTTGTTGTTCGAACGCTTCCATAATGATGTTAGCAACGACAGGAGACAGAGGAGATCTCATAGCTGCGCCTGAGATTTGCTCGTAGTATTTACCCCGAAAATGAAAATAGGTAGAAGAAAGATAAGTTTCAACCAAGTCAGCCAGATCAACCGGTTGGTGATTGGAGATGAGGAACTCTCTAATAACGGTTACTGTATCCGATATGGGAACCTTGGTGAATAAGGATTCTCTCGACTCTTTCAGTCGTTGGACGAAAACTTTGAATGAAAGAGCCGCTGTGCCCGGCGTAATGTTTTAGAAGGTTAGATAGGTACTTTGATAATTTGTAGGTAGAGCCATTGATAGTGCTGACAATAGGACGTAAGGGTATATTGGGTTTGTGAATTTTAGGGAAACCGTATAACTTAGAGGCTGAAGAATCACTAGGGAGAAGTGACCTCTAAATATCGGTAGAGATAGATGACGTTTTGATGGAATTAATGATGGAAGGTTCAATTCGGGAAGTAAGATCACGTTTAAAAAGTTGATAGGTGCCGTCTTGCAGTAAGGAAAGAACCTTTTGCTCATACTCTTCGCTGTCCAGGATCACCGTAGCATTTCCCTTATCAGCTCTTAGTACAGCACTTTTAGGATCAGATTTCAGGTTTTTTAAGGCCCAGGTTTCTAACTTAGGAAGGTTTGATTTCGGACGTTTGGCACGCGCGAGGATTTTGGATGTTTCAAAGCAAATGGGATCAGCAGACTCTATACCAATAATGATGTCTTCGGTAGGAATAAGTTTAGGCGTAGGGGCAAAGTTGGGGCCTTTGGAGAGTACAGCAACCTCATCAGAAGATTTTCAAACATCCCAACAATTTACATCGCGAAGATGGCTACCTCTTACATGACACGTGGAAATATCAACTGGTTAAACCTCCTAGCAACCGCCACGCTTCATCGATGCATAACAATTCCGCTTCTTTGATGTATAACATTTCCACTTCATCCACGCATAACATTTCCGCTTCATCGACGCATAACATTTCTGCTTCATTGACCCAAAACAAGCCCTATATAAACCCCTCCGGAATGAATAAGTCTCCAATCAGTGTGTAGTTACAGCCCTGAAGATGTCACATATAAGTGTGGATGAAACGTCGGCTAAAGCTACGACAACGGCGCGGTTCCAACCCGGAAACCAATTTGTTTCTAAAAATCTTCGAAAAAGATAATAATTGATACTGTATAATGTACAAAAGACTGTGATGATTTTAAATATTACTAAATTATGTTAGATTTTGCTCATAGCGTAAAGAAGTTTAATGTTGAAAAGAAATTCCAGCTTTGACGTAGAAGCCACGGATACTTTGTCGAAATATATTTTGCCAAACTTTCTTCCATCTCCCTCGCAAGATATCCCTATTTCATGCCGTATTACACGAGTACGAGCTTAAAGAAGAAGTTCCCGATCAACATGAGAACGGCAACGGCTTATTTTAAAACGAACATTCCGTCTTATTAAATGCGAAGAATGTTTGCTATTCGCATCTGTAAAGTATTATGTAAAGAGGGGCTGTAATGCTTTCGTTATATGCTTGCCATCGTACGTATCTAAAAGCTTTTGATCCCACGCATGGGTTGTAGCGTCAACTGAAAGTTTTCCGTTGAAAACCCTTGCTCCGGGCGTATTTAAAGTACGCAGGTATTATTTCATCGTATCATAAATCAACGGGAACCTTTTGATTTTTAATTAATACAACTCGTATGCGTCACTGGGTTTTGTAAAACTTTGGAGGTTATACCGAACATTTAATTGCAAATGGAATGATAAAATGTCGGTAATGTTTACGACAGTTAAAGGTGGTTGAGAGCAGCTGAGAAGTTTTAGAATAAATAATAATGACAAAGCGGGAAAATAAGAGAGCTGTTCAAAAATTCTGAAACCATTCAAGGGACTTTTTTGAGAACCTATCAATGGTACAAGTTTTTCTTAAACATTGTACCCTACTATAAATTTTCTTTCAACATTTTCATTTAAAATTTACGATCACGCAAACTTGGTGTTTAGCTTTATTAGCTAACTGAAACAACAATCCGAAAACGTAGAAATTTATATACCAAAAGAATAAATAAATTTTGTTTGGAGTGCCAAATGTTTTCTTCGAAACCATATACAGCAAAATCCAAAAATCAAAATTTTCTTTTAACTACACTGCAAAGAAGATAGAAACATGTTATCTTTAGTAACGTATCCAGAAATTGTTTATAAGGAAGTAGTTGCAAATTAAATGTGAAAGATTGAATCCATTCTTTGCTGTTTGAGATAATACTGGTATAGGAAAGATATAAACGGGAATGAAGATGGAACAAATAATGAGGGCAACAGCTGGTGACAAAAATAAAAGACTCTCGTTTATGGGATTCTAAGCATATTTATTGATGCTTCTTCAGAGAACAATTAAAAATCGTTTAATTTCTTTTATCAACGAATAATTTTACCTACAAATTGATGTAAGCAAGCGAAAATACATTTGGTTCATTCTATAATTATACTGGCATCGAATTTGGTAAAACGATAGTAGTACTTGAGCGTTCGGTAATTTGAAACCGCTTCTTTGAAAACGTGTCGCTAAAACATCGGGATTGTTTTAAAAAAACAATAGCATAGAATCACGAAATTTGAGGTCCATTATTAAACATGACGTTATCGTTGTACGTTAAACAAAAAAAGGAGTGCATATGCTGTATGAGGAAGTTAAAATTAACAAGTTAGACGAAACTGAAGACGTAACCGATCAATAAATTCAAGGTCTCTTTTGAAAATTCAGGCAAGTTTTGTGAAGGGTAAAGAAACTATCAGCTGAATTAAATTTGGTGGTGCCAAAGCAAGTTATGGAATATTCGACATGGGATTTATTGATCTGAGACAGGAATTATGCGTAATATTCCTACGATTTCGTTTCTATGCACATTAGGAATTGACATTCGCGATATTTTAAAATGTAAAATAGCCAGCGAAACGGAGAATAATGAACCAACAAAGGAATAAATTTCAAATTCAGATTAATTCCGAAAAAAAGACGAATTGATAAGCGGTCTCATCAAAATTTATAACATTCAGTTTTATGTTCCCGATATTAAAATTGCTAATTTCAATCATTTATCTCTTGATGTACATCCATCAAAATCGATCACTTTTTCCCCCCAAATTAACAATTCAAATTTGCCAGGCATCGTTCTACGCTGTGCGAAACGAAATTACGTCAAAGGCTAGCTAGTAGCAAACGCGAAATATTAACCCTGTTGATATACAATTCAAATCATCAGACTATCATATTCACCTTGATGAAAAAGACACGATTCTTTTAAATCCTACTTAGGTTCTAAAATAACTACTTTTAGAACGCATACGCGTAAGATTTTGGTGGTATTCCATGGTAGCAATTCCTTAGACCACCTAGTCCTAGAATATGGTCACAATTTCGAAATTGACAATAATATACAGGTTACGAATCTACCATTGGTGTCATTATTTATATATTTAATCTTTATTATATGCACTGCATATCTAAACAAAAAAACCAGTGAATTCATCTCTATCTTGAATGTATGTATGTATTTGAGATTTTTTAAGCGTCGTGACTCTCTTGAACGTGATAGTTATCATTCAACTGTAAAAATAGATTCTTAGATGGACATTTTCCTGTTGAAATGAAATAAAAAAAAATTCAAAATATAAGAAACAATTTACCTCCTAACAACTAAGCAGAAACAAAGTTATTATAATTATAAAACTTTTTAATTTCAAATGTCTAAACCATGCAAATTGTTTTACGTCAATCTGGTGGTTTGTAACTTTTAACTAACTGCTTGTTCCATGTCTAATTTTCAAAAGTAAAATTTAAAAGGTTACCCATAACAACTGGGGATGACACAAGATCAATGCGTGCTATAAAAATTATAGAATACCTGCTTAAAAGCACGTACTTCATATTTCCAATCTGATAAAGTAAATACGTCTTTAGTTGCGAAAACATGAGCTTTTTCATCCAAGTACTTGCACGTCTTATGTTGAATTGTATAAACCAGAGGAACAATAAACAGGATGAAAACGCGTAATGCTTGCTTTGACAAACAATTGAATGGTTTGTAAATAAATGTTGCACAAATATCTGGGTTGCTAGTGGTGTAATAACATTTTATTAATAAAAAAATTATGCCTCTAGTTGATTGTGTTTTGCGAAATATATCACATATTTCATCCAAAACAGAAGCAACAATTTCCTCTTAACAACTAAGTAGAAACAAAATTATTATAATTATTATAATTATAAAACTTTTTAATTTCAACTGTCTAAACCATGCAAATTGTTTTACGTCAATCTGGTGGTTTGTAACTTTTAACTAACTGCTTGTTCCATGTCTAATTTTCAAAAGTAAAATTTAAAAGGTTACCCATAACAACTGGGGATGACACGAGATCAATGCGTGCTATAAAAATTATAGAATACATGCTTAAAAGCACGTACTTCATATTTCCAATCTAATAAAGTAAATACGTCTTTACTTGGCGAAAACATGAGCTTTTTCATCGAAGTACTTGCACGTTCTATGTTGAATTTAATAGACCAGAGGAACAATAAACAGGGAGAAGAGGCGTAGTGCTTGCTTCGACAAATAATTGAATGGTTTGTAAATAAATGTTGCACAAATATCTGGGTTGCTAGTGGTGTAATAATATTTTATTAATAAAAAAATTATGCCTCTAGTTGGTTGTGTTTTGCGAAATACATCACATATTTCATCCAAAACAGAAGCAACAATTTCCTCTTAACAACTAAGCAGAAACAAAATTATTATAATTATTATAATTATAAAACTTTTTAATTTCAACTGTCAAAAACATGCAAATTGTTTTACGTCAATCTGGTGGTTTGTAACTTTTAACTAACTGCTTGTTCCATGTCTAATTTTCAAAAGTAAAATTTAAAAGGTTACCCATAACAACTGGGGATGACACGAGATCAATGCGTCCTATAAAAATTATAGAATACATGCTTAAAAGCACGTACTTCATATTTCCAATCTGATAAAGTAAATACGTCTTTAGTTGGCGAAAACATGAGCTTTTTCATCGAAGTACTTGCACGTTCTATGTTGAATTGAATAAACCAGAGGAACAATAAACAGGGAGAAGAGGCGTAGTGCTTGCTTCGACAAATAATTGAATGGTTTGTAAATAAATGTTGCACAAATGCCTGGGTTGCTAGTGGTGTAATATTTTATTAATAAAAAATTATGCCTCTAGTTGATTGTGTTTTGCGAAATACATCACGTATTTCATCCAAAATAGAAGCAACAACTTCCTCTTAACAACTAAGTAGAAACAAAATTATTATAATTATAAAACTTTTTAATTTCAACTGTCTAAAACATGCAAATTGTTTTACGTCAATCTGGTGGTTTGTAACTTTTAACTAACTGCTTGTTCCATGTCTAATTTTCAAAAGTAAAATTTAAAAGGTTACCCATAACAACTGGGGATGACACGAGATCAATGCGTGCTATAAAAATTATAGAATACATGCTTAAAAGCACGTACTTCATATTTCCAATCTGATAAAGTAAATACGTCTTTAGTTGGCGATAACATGAGCTTTTTCATCAAAGTACTTGCACGTCTTATGTTGAATTGTATAAACCAGAGAAACAATAAACAGGATGAAAACGCGTAGTGCTTGCTTTGACAAACAATTGAATGGTTTGTAAATAAATATTGCACAAATACCCTGGGTTGCTAGTGGTGTAATAATTTATTAATAAAAAAATTATGCCCTTAGTTGATTGCGTTTTGCAAAATACATCACATATTTCCTTCAAAATATCTAGTTAATGCAAACTGATTGCTTGTTTACTTCCGTAAATTAATCCCCAATTCCTGGAAATTTCAAATTTGTTTTAATTAACAATGTGCATAATTATGAAACGTAAACATACCACCTGTTATTTTGCAATATGAGGAGAACTGATAAATAATTCGAATAGCAGGAAATGCACCACTTTATTCTTATGGATTTAATATTTTTTACATACTACCAATATCTTGCCTTATACAACGTGTCCCACCAAGAGTGGGGACCAGCGATATCTTGGAAACTACAATAGCTATTGTGATGGGAAAAAAATTTTCGTAACTAAAGTGGCAAGGCGAAATTTAATTAAAATATTTTTAAATACTAAACATGAGCGCTAGGGGGCGCAGTTGTTAAGGTCAACAGTAAATTTGAAATTAGTCGGTAAAAGTTCCAGGATTAACTATGATTTTAAATGCTTTATTAAAAAGCTTAGTTCATTACGTACCACTTTGGTTAAAGACGTTTTGTCATATTGTGAATAATAAGTGTAGCAGACGTTGCCGAATCATGTAAAACTAAACTTGCTATAACTTCTGCAGTTTTTACCCGAATTAAAGAAATGTGGACTTGTTTGAAAGGGCATTCAGCGCTGTTTTAGACGTCGCAATATGCTTTCCTTATGTTGTGTTTGAAGAGTTTTGACAGACCAAACTAGTGGCGAAAACCGCATAGTGATATCTTTTCCTTTTTCCAGATATGACGAAAACAGCCTATTATCAGTAATAATTTCCATATCAGTTACAAATACCTGCTTAATAATACCAAACCCCACCTTAATTGACCATGAAACACGGGAATGATAACTTATACTCTCTTACACACAAAATTGTATCGGTATTAGTTTAATATGACTGTTTGTTTTTGATCATTTTTCAAATAAAGGTAACAAAATCTAGTATGATTTGAATACAACAGCAGAATTTAGCATGACTATGGAAACAATTATTTATTGGCAATTGTGACAAGTACATAGAATTTTACTGCGCACTGGCCCTTAAAGATTACTGCATAGCCGTCGTATTATAAAAAATGTCGTTTTCTAATGCAAAGGCGTATGATATGCTTGCAGTGTATTTTCAATGTTTTGAAAACGCGTGTGTTGTTGAACGTGAATATGCCGTTATATATCCAAAAAGAAAACATTTCAGCCGAGAAGTATTCTAACGTTTGGCGACACGATTACGTGACACAGGATATGTTCAACCTCGTGGAAATCATACTAGAGCACGTGCAGCTAGAACTCAAGCTAACGTGATAAATATCCTTGCGTATGTTGATGTTCATTCTCACACAGGCAGTAGAGAAATGTCTTCCTTTGTAGATATCTATAAGTCATCAATTCAACGCACCCTAATAGACAATACGTCACACTCATACAGATTTTGACCGTACACTTAATTGGTTAAAAGATATCTATCATAAAGATGCTGCCTTCTTACACTGCGTGCTGTAGACTGATGAAGCTACTTTAGCTAATGATCGGCCGGTAAATTTGCATAATATGCATTACTGATCCAGAGAGGATCTTTATTGGATGAGAGAGGTTGATCATCAACATAGGTGGAGTATAAATGTTTAGTGTGGCATTTTAGGTGATAAAGGTATTGGACAATTTATTTTTGAATGCAACTTAAACAGCGGAACATACTTAAACATTTTACGTAACGAATTACCAATACTTTTAGAAGATGTTTCGTTGGAAACACGGTGGTTTCAGCATGACGGCTGTCAAGCTCATTGTTTACAAATCGTCCGTGACTATCTTCAATATACGTTTTCATATCAGTGGATTGGAAGAGGATCTATTTTTTCATGGCCAGCTAGATCCCCAGATCTGACTGTTTGACTTTTATTTATGGGGAAGGATAAAAGATCTGGTTTACAAAACACGTCCTATAATGAAAGCTGATTCAAGCAATTCATAATGATATCGCCAGCCTACCAAGTGTAGAAATCGAAGCACCCGTCATAGACTAAATCTGCGTATAAATAATGACGGCAAACAGTTTAAACATTTAAGTTATTGTTTATTTTCATTTCAAGTAACCACTATATTATGTATTATTGGTACTGTCTTGGTTTTGCATTGTCATTTATTTGTTTAATTTGTAACTGCTACATTTTGTTATTGTTACCATTCCTTTGTTTCATGATCAATTAAGATAAGTTTCGATATTATTAAGTAGGTATTTGTAACTAATAGGGAAATTATTACTGATAATGGTTTGTTTTCGTTATTATCTGGAAAAAGATATCACTATGCGGTTTTCGCCACTACTTTAGTCTGTCAAAACTCTTCAAACACAACATAAGGAAAGCATATTGTTGCATTTAAATCTTTAGAGACAATTGAGAAAAACTCGTACAGTTGGGAATAACGCCGTCTGATACGTTTCTTGAACATTAACGGGTGGCGTAAATTACGACGTCTAAAATAACCCTGAATGCCCTTTCAAACAAGTCCACACTTCTTTAATTCGGATAAAAACTGCAAAAGTTATAGTAGATTTAGTTTTAGATGATTCGGCAACGCCTACTACACTTATTATTCAGAACATGACAAAATGTCTTTCACCAAAGTGTTGCGTAATTAACTAAGCTTTTTAATAAAGCGTTTAAAATTATAATTAATCTTGGAACTTGTACCTGCTAATTTAAAATTTACTGACGATCCTAGCAACCGTGCCCCCTGGCGGTCAAGTTTGGAATTTAAAAATATTTTTATTAAGTTTCCCTTTGCCACTTTAGTCATGAAATTTTTTTTCCCATCACTATAGCTATTGTGGTTTCCAAGATATCGCCGGTTTCCACTCTTAGTGGGACACGCCGTATAGATAGTCAAAAATATTTAAGTTTGAGGAGTGCCATAAGGTTCTGTGTTAGGACCTTTACGTTCAAACCAGTTGTAATTAAAGGACACCAATCCCAGCTTTATATTTACTGATTTACTAAAAAAAAAACTGTTTTAGATTTTCATGATCTCCCCTTTTTCGTGTGTTGGCAGATATGCAATATAAAAGGCAGCTGTGTTCGATTATTATAAAATCACATTGTATAAATAATTAAGTCTGAACATTTAATATAATACAGTGAAAATGAGAACGTGATACCGCGATTTTAATAAATTTTTATCAGAAATGACTATCATTATACGTTATATGTATTATGTACATACACATAATAAAATAATGCTTATCATAACATGTGCTCAGTCGTTATCTGTAAGGTTAGCGGTCACTTCAAGTTGCTTTATCCATCATGGTGATCATCACCAGCTTGCGTTTATTAAAAGCGATTAAGTATGTAACGCGAAACTGATATATAGCTAAAAATATAATATAAAATTATAACATTTAATTCTTCCTAGATAAGGGACAATGTATGACCACTTGTACTATAATACCATGGGTAAATCATTCTTACATGATAAAACAGCACTATATTTAATGTACTACAGACTTTATCAATGTAATCAGGGTATTTGCGGGTAGTAGATGTGGGCATTTTGTGGTTCTAATTAAAGTAAAATTTCAGTGGTCTACATATAACCACAACTAACATTAATTTATGCTATATTACATTCCATTATAGCAGGCTATTGTAACAGTACTACCGTAACAAATGTTATTCAGTTAACAAGAATTATTGATATGTAGTTGTGTTACCAAAAAACGTAGGATGAATGTTATGAGAGTAGCGTGGGGAACTTGATAAAGAAGTTAGTTAAGTAACGTATGCCCTCAAATTTTTGAAAAATTCTTAGATACTGATAACTTGTTCAAAACTGTTTTACTTTTTACAACAATTAATAAATACAACAAAATATACTTAATGTTCAAATTATTGATAGTAGGCCATTTATCTTCAATGGTCCCCAGTTTTCTTCGAACATGTCCCGTCATCCTTTAGACAACAGCATGGTCGATTTCTCGAATTTTTTGAAAAATGCGACATCTTAGTTGGTTTTCATTTGCAGATTCCCATCCATTGTCGTACACTTTCCTCCCAAGATTGGCCAATCAAAATTAGCTGAGTCTGATTATTAGAATGATTGTCCAATTCACGAACAAAGTTTATGTTGTTTATGTTATACCAGTCTATAGTTACTCTTGCATAATGAGATGAAGCTAGATCAGGCCAAAATATTATTAATATCATTGGCATGATGTGTATTTAAAAACTGAAACAGTTTAGAGAGGCATCCTCCAATTTAAAGTTCTACAATTACGGCTTCTCCTCGAAATTTTGATTTACCTTTGAACTTGACATTGTCTGGTGTGTTTTCTATGTCGTCGATATAAAAACCGTCGCTTCCTTCCATCTCTGAATGGGACAAAGTAATATATTTCTCATCATCCACAACAAGCAGTTTATTGACAAAACGGATTACGGAAAAGCGACTTAGAGCACCACAACATCAAGGAATTCGTTCTAACTGAGCCGCAGTATATTCTCGTGCCTTTCTTCGTTTTCGAAACACCGCGTTATTTCGGGAAATTGATCGAGAAGCAGTGGAAGCTCTAACTCTATCTTTAACGAGCAAATTAACGCACGGTATACCCTCTTCACGTCCCTTTATTGTCTGATAAATTATTGATAGATTCGCCCAACTAGATTGTAAATTCCTTTATGAATATCCTAGCTTGTAAGACATTTTGCTGAGCCAGATCGCAAGAACTAAGCTGTCACAATTAAAACAAGGTAATTGTGACATTCCACTTCCAGCGACAACTACAAACCATTTGAAAATGTATTTTTGTTTCTTATGTTGTACATAATATAAATGGGGTTAGTCTTAGATCTATTGATGTTAGAAGTGTGTAGTTTCTGTTATGGGACTCCAAGCTAATATATTTGCAATCATACACATCTTCAGAGCTAGGCAGTACTAAATATGAATCTGACTTGATGGACGAATGTGTGCAGAATCTAAGGGAGCTGGGAATAAATACCACGTTAAATTATGGTGGGTCTCAAGCCACTAAGGGATTGTGAGAAAATGCCTTCTATTGGTCCACTGAAAATAATAATAAAATAAAAATATTAAGTGGGGCAGAAAATTGAAAGACCTCGCACCAGCAAAACATGCCAAGACAAAATTTATACCGACTCGCCAAAAAACAACAAAGACAATGGATGCAACATAACAGACTATGTCAAGATGATTTGGAGACGACAGAACGCTTCAGTAAACCATAACACCTACTGAACTAAAAAAAGAAACCTTGATTTTCGTCTTTATTTTGTTTTTATTTCTGCATAATTTCGTGAAAAAATCACATCCTACACGCAGAGAAACGTTTAGTTGTATCAAAGCTGTCCACCTTAATTCAAGACAATTACTGCTTCAATTATCTGCAATACAATAACTGTTTTAAAAGAAAAGAAATATTTTCTTTCTCCTTTTAAGAGAAGTATATTCTTGTAATGAAATAATTGTATTTCTTTGTTTAAGACATTTGATAACTTGATTCAAAAAAATCTTGCCGAAAATTTGAAGAAGGCGATTCTTAGTATAAGTAAATGGCCATTATAATAGAAAACAATAGCTTCTTAAGGATGGTAAATAGTTTTCTTAATTCCAGAAAGCATTTAGGTATTGGTTATAAATCAGTAGTTTCATTTTCTTAAAATAAAGCATTTTTTACTTAGAATTCTTGAAATGTATGTTACTTACATATATGCACATTATTATTGCGCTTACCTTGTTTATTCATGTTGCTTGTGATATTAAAAAGGCCAAAGCAGAGATTATTTACAAAATAAGTTCAAACAAATATGAACTTCATGTAGAAGTGCCTAGAAACAATAACTAAGATTAATGCTAATAAATTACTGGCAAAAACAATGTGAGGAGAGAAAAGCATTAATACTTCTTGCTCCTGGCGAAATTTCTCTTAAATCTTTCAGTTTATGCCACTAATCTTCAAAAACAGCAACTGGAATATTTCCTGGAGCCACCTAGTGCTAGTAGTTATAGTCATTCCGCCCCAGATAGCAGCGACGGATTTGGAATACAGATACCATACTTACCCATACAATGATATCACCTTTAACGTACAACGTTTCATAAACATTTTCAAGATACTGGTTAATGTAATATTTTTTTCTTGTTATTACTATTTACCACGTGTATTAATTTAACTATAGTTTTTTTTAAATATATAATAAATAATAATAATAATAATAATAATAATAATAATAATAATAATAAAAGGGATAAATAAACTTAAATATTAACTCATAATTATTAAACTATATAAAAATAATCTCTATTTAATTACATTATCAAAGAAATAATTTCATTATACTGTAACTAGAGCACTGCACGGGCTAGGAAAAGCCCGGCCCGCTCGGTCCGCCCGGGCCCGCGGGTGGGCCTCGTCTTTTTTCATTGCGAGCCGGGCCTGAATTTGTACGGGCCTAACGGGCCAAGAATGTTTTACTAAATACATCGAATTAATATAACGTATGCAGTAAATGCTGTTTAGTTTTTATGCTATCGGTTGTATTAACAATTTTAATGTATGCAATGTTATGTTACGTTTTCTTTTGGTTAAAGAAAATGTAAAAATGTTTAGAAATAGACAGTGCAGATATAATTACTTAAATAGGCTAAAATAATTTATACGGGCCAAACGGGCCTAAATTTTCTAACGGGCGGGCCTTGTGCCGAGGTAATGAACGCAACGGGCGGGCCCACTCCATTCTGCAACGGGCCACGGACGGGCCGGGCCGTGAAAACTAAGCTCGTGCAGTGCTCTAACTGTAACCCACATTCATTAGCTCATTCACTTGCTCCTAATTTTAATTATAAACTTTAGGTTTTTTTTCCATTATTGTAATTTTTCTTTTATTGGATATCCCTGTAGCTGGCCTGATGTGTTTTTTGAACACGAAACCGGTCCCCTTTTCTAACCCTAAGAAAATATTTATTTAATCCAAATAAGGTTTCAAGAAAATTATTTTCTTATATTATACATTTTTATAGTCTTCAAAAAAATCTATTTTCTTGATGCAAGAAACCATTTATCTGCGCGTAATGATACTATTTAATTCTTTGTGGACCACAAAGGACTCACATTTGAATCAGCGAACATTTTGTCCATAACGTGTAAGAAGAAGTATTGCATGCAATATGTCATTGCTCCTCGTAAAAACACCATAAAGACATGTTATAACAGGCGTAGCAAATTTCAATTTGGTTTTAATAAGTTTTCTTGATGTCTTTCTCCTGAATTTCTGATCACACGAGCAGGTCTTTAATATTTATAGAAATATCACCAAGAGCATAAAAAAAAACAAGGACAAGATGAACAATGAGGATTTTATTGTACATATTTTTAGCAAGTAATGACGACATATTCCCAAAAAAATTACAATAATCAAATTCACTCACTTATCAGAGTTTTTTTTCATGCACGCGTGGTGTAAATTATATGATTTAAAAAAACAAATATTAAATGTATTTTTAAAAATGGCCTAGAATTATATAATTTAATATATCGAATGTTAAATGTTATCAGTTAATTTTCTTTTGCGCATTTTAAAGATAAGGAAATACTTTATTTAACATCACTGTATACGGAATACATGCATATTACATTAGAATGATTATTAGTAATAAAAAATATATATTTAAACATGCTCAAGATCACGATACATTATTTACAATCTCCACAATCTACAGAGACTTGAGAATCTGAAGTCTGAAGTTATATCATTTAGGTATTAAAATTATATCCTGGTATCGGATTTCTTATAAAACTCAGTCACTTTATAATATCATTAAAAGTTTTTTTAGTCTCTCATGAGATTAGTTATTTACAGGGCTTTAAATTGTCTTCGACACTGCTTACGCAATTTAACGCAAATTTTCACGAACAAAAAAGGAAAGGGAGGAAAAATCCATTCTCAATCAATTACCATATAAATTGTTCATTTTAATTTTTATTTTCCGATAAACAACCTATAATGACACCATTGTTTAATGAGAAGTGACGTTCCCGAATTTAATTAAAAATTAATACAGTTCATAGATTTTTTGGTGGTGATCGAATATGTTAAATATTTCAACTTACCAAAAATAAAAGCTACTGGACTGTGGAAACGATTATTAATCCTGGACAGTTACAAAAATAATGCTCAGATTGCTGGGTTAAAGATTAGTTTTAGAAAGAAAATGCAAAAACAAAAGAAAATGAAGAAAAACAAGTCAACAATTGAAGGGACAAGTGTTACAAAAAAACAGTTTTTGAATAAATTAAGTTTTAATAGGGTTAGTTGGCATCTTTTATTGAATGATTATTTTCAAATGCAGTTTATTTGATTAGTAAGAAGGGGTTGGGATTAATAATATATGGTTAAACATTTGAGTTTTCATGAAACTTATTCATTACAACAAAGTAGATTTTTTTTTTATGTGATTTAACCCCTCCATCCACTAGTCTTCAATTGTTTAGCTAATAAATAACCTTTCTATCTAGTTTTAAAACTAGTAAAAGATAAGGATTTAAAGCTCTCTACTATTTTAAATAATATGTAATTAAATATATAAAAACTTTTTTTTCTTTTTTTAGGAATTAAATTTTGTATTTTTAATAATTGTTGTTTAAAATTATCTTCTAATTCGTCTTAATAATTTACAAATTTAAGGATACCAGAAATAATAATAATAACAATAATAATATATTTAAATTGTAAAAATATTCTGCTTCATTTTGCAGTAATTATTATTATTATTAGCAAAAAAATGATGATATATCTTTACATTTAAAAGAAGCCCATAAAGAAAAAAAGGGGCAAACATAATTAATGCAAAATAAATCTAAATGTAAGTACCGAAAGTAATTAAATTAGAGAGGGATTGTCCCCTCGCAAAGGTTTCGTCTTTAAAATCTGCGAAAAATTTCCCGGCAACGGCCCACTGGATTTATTCCTTTTTTTATAAAAGGAAAAACAGTATATGAAATTTCATCCGAGTCAATTAATTTTTAAAAGTTGCTGGAGGTTTGTTTAATTTTAGACCCTCTTTTATTTCGAGTGACGAAGTGTGAAAATGTAATCCTTTCTCTTAATCACCGCTAAAATTCGCGCTTAATTTAAAAATCGATAGGGGTTTTCTTTGTGATTTTCTATGTCGAATATAAGAAGAAAGGTCCTCGAGTTTAACATGCGTGTTTTTGTGTTGTACATAAATAAATTTAACGAGTGACCAGGCAGAGCGCTTTTAGGGGATGAAGAATTGTCAAGGAACACCACACAGGGATTTTATTAATCGGTAAGCGCAAGTTAGTTTGCCTCGTTTCAAACAACATAGCAACGCCACTCCTCGGCGCTATTGGTCGAACTTGCACCTATCACAGCCCGCTTAGTAGAATATAATCGAAGCAGGCACACAGTACGGAGATACCGTACCATGGCAAACCTAAGTTTGTATTACTTGTCAGTTTTGTTTTATACATATTTAGTGTTAAAAAGTTTTCACTTCCATCTGAGAAAATGTTTAAATTACGTTAGAAGAACATTGTCAGCGGTTTTCTGCTTCTTTGCGCCGTTGTTTCGCTTTATTTTGAAACTTGAAACTCATTTTCTTTATCGAAAAGCGGTGCGAAACGAAATGAAAAATAATAAGCAGGGAATTTAACTTCCTTATGGAGGGAATACACAAGGAACTTTCTCTGACAGTTCATTTAATACTGACATCAATTCATATAAAAACATTTTATATATACACACAACACAGCTACCTCAAGGTTCAAGGTGCTTTTTCACTTTTCAACGATAATTACGATATTATTTAATGATTTAATTAATTTAATATTAACAATCCTGTACTGTCATAAGCAAATTACTCCTGAATCTTCTTCTCATTGTATACATGGTCGTAGACAGAGGGGGGGTAAAAGTATTCTTAAAAAATGTTTTACATAAAATAAAGTAGCATGTCTATACTTTGAAATATTAGGACATTCCAAAAAATTACATTCCTTAGTAGAATTTAATTACATTTATATAAACAATACATAGGGTGCTTAGAAGCAACAAGACCAACAACTAATCGTTTTAGAAATATGTACCATTCTTATATTGTTAGTGAATAATATGTATATATTCTAAAAATAATTATTAAAAAAATTAAAATGTAAATTCCTCGAAGATTTAACATGTAAAATTAAAAATATATCTTTTAAACGTATTCATATAATGCATAAACAGTTTAAGCGAAAAAGGTCGGAGTTTTGGCGTCCCTTAATAACTGTAGATAAAACTTCGATACACCAGAACATTCCTGAAGTTAAAGCACAGTCGAAAAACAATAACGGGGGCATACTGCGCTTCATTACTTGCATGAAGGCAGAAATTACTTACATGAAGACAGAAATTGCGGAAAAACAACCGCATCTGAAGAAAAAAAGTCTTGTTCCACCAAGACAACGCACCGTCTCACACTTCAGTGGTTACTATGGCAAAAATTCACGAATTGGGATTCGAATTGATAGATCACTATTCATCAGATCTTGCCTCCAGCGACGATTTTCTATTTCTTAGGCTCAAAGTTTCGCTCGGCGGACAGAGATTTTCATCGAATGAGTAGACCATCACATTCGTAATCCTTTATTTTACAGAAACATGATGCCAACTACTATTTGGACGAATTAAAGACGGGAGCATCACTGGGAAAAGTGTATAAACTTACAAGGAGACTATGTTTAGAAATAAAACTAAATTGAACAAAAAATACTTATTTCTATGTTAGGCTGGACAATTTTCAGACTAATAAAAATGCACAAAAACACATCTGGGTTATTCCATGTCAAGTGATCAAGTCCACCACGTTCGACCATCTCAGATTTTTTTCAAATTTTGTGAGTAGGTTCCACAACTGACTAAAGGCAATTCCCCACATTCTTAGCTCCTGATATGTAATACATGACCTGCAAGAGCCTCTTAAGTGATGACTGGTAAAATGTCGTAGATGCTCACGGACACTTTTTGCCATTTTTGTCAAGCTGTTATTGTGTACGAGAGATATTTACCTAGAAATTGCCGTGCTTGCTTAATAGTTATCAGTGTCCCGAACTTCTAAATTTTAACAGAAACAGTCAACTAGTCCTCTTGCTTTTGGTACTCAAACTTGGCTGAAAATTTGTCGCGACAAAAAAAATCCTAATTTCTGGGAAGTCTGTATTCTAGGGAAATCAATGCAGGAAGCTCATCTTCTGTGTAACTAGTGAAAAAATAGTTGTTTTTAACTGTTTCAAATGTTAAGCTACTTTGGCAAATAGTTTCTGAGATATTTGAAGATGAACATGATCCCAAAAAATGTTGATGCATCTTTGAGCGTCTATATCTCAACTGGAAAACCTAAGAGCTTCTTGACTCAGCAACCATTTAAAAGATCTTGTTTTTCTTTACAACATACTTGGTTTCTGTGTTGGGGTCCTTTCATATAAGACTAAAAAAATGAGACAAAGTAACTGCTTGAAAGGACTGCGCGCATTACTTAAAACTTTTTCCCCGTCTTTGTTATCATGCAATTCAGTAAGCTAACAAGATATTCTACTGAAAATTAGTGAAGCTATTTAAAAATAGGTAGGGTAAAGACAGTGCAAATTTTAATGAATTTTAGCAAATCCTTTTCATATCACAAGCTGACACAGTTAACAAAAGAACTTTTCATGCAATTCATATTGATTGTTTAAAATGCCATTTATCACGGTTTCAGTTCACTCAAGTGTTTAATTCACAAATAGGCTAGGTCAGTTTCTTACTTGGGGAGCATGAGACAATTAGTAAATAAACTGAAAACTGTAATTTTACAATAAAATTCATTTATTGTTAGCGATAAAGAGATGTTGAGAAGCATAGACATTACAGATAAGTTTTACAGGTTTAAATATATTGCAAGATTGATAAGTTTAAAAAAAAGGTAGTGCTCAAAAGTTTGCTAAATGACCGTACGAAGTATAAGGAAGGTAAACTAAGGATGTAATTAAAGCAACGTCGATGTAATTCTATTTAACTATTGCTGAAGTCGGAACTGTATTCGTACGTTTCTTCACGATTAATCGTACAGAATTTAGAAATATCAGATATTGAATGTTTTATTGAGTAATAAACATGGCAATGAAAACTCAGATCCAGCGCAAAAGATACAGACATGACCGATTAGGTAGGGACAAAAAATCAACATGGACCAACGCAAGCTATAAAAGTATTAAAATGAACCACGACCAGATAAAGAAAGCATCTGCTGAGATTTCAACATTGTCCAAACTGCATTTTTCCCCAACTTTGAGTGCATGTGGTAAGAAGGGATTTTAATATTGTTCCTTAAACTTTTCAGCACTCATACTCTACCCAATTTTAAACAGCTTCACTAATTTTCAGTAGGATATCTTATTAGTTTACTGGATTGCATGATGACAAAGACGGAGAAAAAGTTTTAAGTAATGCGCGCAGTCCTTTCAAGCAGTTACTTTGTCTCCTTTTTCTAATCTTATAAGAAAAGACCCCAACACAGAAACCAAGTAGATTGTAGAGAAAAATAAGCTCTTTTAAACGGTTGTTGAGTCAAGAAGCTCTAAGGTTTTCCAGTTGAGATATAGACGCTCAAAGATACGCTAAATTTGCATCAACATTTTTTGGGGTGATGATCTTCAAGTATCTCAGAAACTATTTGTCAAAGAAGCTTAAACAGAAGATGAGATTTCTGCATTGATTTCCCTGGAATACAGACTTCCCAGAAATTAGGATTTTTTTGTCGCGACAAATTTTCAGCCAAGTTTGAGGACCAAAACAAGAGGATTAGTTGACTGTTTTTGTTAAAATTTGGAAGTTTGGGACACTGATAACTACTAAGCAAACACAGCAATTTCCAGGCAAATATCTCCCTTACTTACAGAATAACAGCTTGACAAAAATGGCAAAAAGTGTCCGTGAGCATCTGCGACATTTTACCAGCCACCACTTAAGACGGTCTTGCAGGTCCTGTATTGCACATCAGTAGCTAATAATTTGGGAAATTACCTTTAATTAGTTGTGGAACGTACTTACAAAATTTGAAAAAAATCTGAGATGGTTGAGCATGGGGACTTGATCACTTGACATGGAATAACCCATCTACTTTTGAGAGTATTTACATATAATTATGGTTACTTTGGGCCAGCACTGTACAAATGTATAAAAGAAAATTGAAAATTGTAGATATAATTATTGTAAATAAATATCAGTACAAATAAAAGTTAATAATCTATAAAACTACAATACAAATAATTTATATTACAAAAACAGAAATGGCTATATACATAAGTAAAATTCTAGAAAAACAATTCCTAAATATGAAAATACTTACAGTTAATTTATTGCAGGTAAAAGATATGATAAAATATTACAACTCAAACTGGTCAATTATACTTCGTATAGAATAGAATTACTAGTCGTAAATTATGTTAAAATGTAAAAAGCTAGCTTTATAATGAAATGTATGTAGAGTAACAAATCTCCAAGTTATATCCCATCATCTTCAGTCGCGTACCAATCGGCACGCGGCTGAAGATAATGACCCATGTGTCTTCGAAACGGCCTTTCCTAGTTAATTAATAATTTGTGTGGTGCGGGGTGTGCCGAGAATATTGTTGTTGCAATAATGTTTTTGTTATAATTTTTTAGTAGTAAGTAGTGTAAAAATTCTAAGATATTAAAATGGGAAATAATTTATGAAAAATAGATGGTGACGTCTATCACTCAAAGAGGATATAACACAACACGAAGGAGTATCCAACAAAACCATACATAACAACTATATACCGAAAAGAATCTCGAAGGTAGGGGTCGCGTCAAAGTTGATATGAGCATTAAGTGAAAGTTCCTCACCAGACAGTTGATGCAAAATCTCAAGAGGCTCCAAGTTATTCAAAAAATTACCCTTATTAGCTGTGTGTAAAATAGCGAAATTATTTTTTACATCGAAGAGGTGATTCGTTTCTTTAATATGATTAAGCGAAGTGATAGAAACCAGATGCGTTTGGCTGTAGGCATCTTAGGTGTTCTTTACGATAAGTTCTACCAATGTAATTGCATTGGCACGTATCACCTGTGAGCTTATAAATTCCTCTCTTCTTCAGATCATCTACAACATCCTTATTGTTCAGCAACACATTTCTAAGTGGATGTATTGTTCTAAACAAAACAGAAAAATAAGGTTGTAACAAATTAGATATTGTATAAGAGAAGGGGCCTATGTAAGGAAGAGAGATGTATGGTTTAACTACGTCGATAGTTGGATTCGTCTGATCTAACTAGGTAATTTTTTCCAGATATCATGTTTTTAATTTTTCTGTTTGAAAATTTTATTTTGTTTCTGGTGATGAACAAAGGAATTTATGTTAGTCATCAAGTCATAAAAAATACTAAAGAGCGCATTACCTTAAGTTAGTCTTCAACAACAGGTCTGTATAATGTATGGTGGAATAACTATATCTAATTTCATCCTTAATTAGTAATCTTCTAAGTGTGCGTAATCTTCTTCTTGATGAATGGGGCATATTAGATCTATTAACCCTTTGCACTCCTAATTTTTTTTTTACCTACTACTTAACTCCTTAATTAATTTGCAAAAAGGGCTAACTTCACTAGTAGTAAATATACTCGAGTCATTATGCCTGCAAACAAAAAAACCTTCAATGCATGAATTCGGGAAATTTCGCCATCCCTTTTGTTATTTACTTCGCACCTCAAATGACTGTGTTGTCCATTTACAAATAAAAAAACAATAAAAATATAAAAATTCCTAGAAAGGCGGAATATGACAAATTCTGACCTGTTTTACGAATTTAAGTATTCGGAATACGACACATTTAGTATTTGAAAGAAAAAAAAAACATTTAATAATTGTAAATAATTTTTAAAATTGCGTCATATAATGTCGAGTCTAGCTCGACATAGGAGTTGGTGTAAGAAATACGATGTCGAGCCACACTCGACATAGGAGTGGAAAGGGTTAACTTTAATGGAGATGTATTTTTAGACTAAGTTTAACGTGAGGCATCTATTATTGAAGTAAATTGAGCTTCTTAATGGATAACCTTCTATAACATCTACTTTTATTGTAAGAGGGAGATGCTTTGATCTCCTATTACACGTGCGCCCTCACCAATATCCCGCCAAATATTTTAAATAGGTAAATCCTCCAAGGTGTGTTTTTGGGAATTATTTTCGTTTTAGTTTCTAAAATATTTCATGTTGATCCTTTTCAAAAAATCACACCGTATATCTGACTAATTACGCTTGCGCACAAGTTTTAATACCTAAATGATCGGTAAATATGGAATTCCTATATATATATATATATATTTGAGAATGCAAGAAATGCACCAGACAGGCATGCACGAAAAGATAAAGAAAGAAGGCAAAGGAACACGAAAATTCACACAGACACCTGTAAACAAATAAATTTTTACAAGATTTCTTCGCTAATATTCAATAATAAATGCTGATCGGTTTATAAGACTAGTTAATCCTTATACTTTATTTAAGTTTATATGACCGAAAACCGGTCGAACGGCCTCTAATTGAAAATTAAATTAAAACAAAGTATTAGATACTAAGTCGAAGGATTAAAGAAGTTCTCAAATGAGATTACTTTTATTTATTAAATGCTTTGGAGGTATTATTCCGTATTAAAAGTATTACAAAAATACTTTAAAGAGTTACGTAACTTTTTCTGACAGAATTACAAAGTTTTTAAATTAGAACTGGAGTCTAAAGGACATATATACATCAGGAAAATCTCCTTGCACCTACAATCTAATATTTATTTATAAATGCTACTCGTACATTAAACAGATATTATGTATAAAAATTTATCGAATTAACACCCTGAAAATTCAACAAATATTTATTAATATAATAAAATTAGCAAAAGATATGTTTGAATAAAAATTAACACCATGATATACTCTAACTTGTGAGTTAATTATAAAGATTCTCTAAGAATAGCCTACAACTACACGTTTAACCGTGCATGAAACGAGTATAGGTCTCTATTTCATAATTGTTAATCTCTTTGAAGAAAAGAAACGTATTGAAAATACAATGTACATATTTAAATTGAGTTTGTTAGTAAAAGGAAAGAATATCAAACGGCTAACAGCAATATTTGAATTTAAAATTTTACTTCTGTATATATTAAAATATATTTAAGAAAAATTTTAAAAATAGAAGGCATTGAGAAAATCTTAATTTTAATTATCAAATATTCAAGATAACATAAGGTATCTACATTAGATAAGACGGCTAAAGAAACACTAAGATGTGAAAAATAAAATGTCAAGACAGAATCTCCTTTGATTTTTTTGACTAAATATTATGTAAAACAACCTAAAGAATATAATTAGTACAGTTTAAAATTTTCAAGATCCCAATATCAATCAATACTTAATATTTCAGAAAAATTACAAGTACCTTGATGAAATCATATTTCTCTGTGCTAAGAAATTTATTTAATCAAAGGATACACATCTTTTCATCGTTCAATCCCTTAAAGACGTTAAAAAAATTATACACAGAATTTTTTTGGCTGACGGAAACGTTAACTGTAATAAAAATGAAAATTAAGAAATGATGATTGATTTTATTACTTCCAAGAGGAAACTAATTAGATCTAAAACTAACAAGTAATCCATATGAAAGAAAAAATATAAAATTAGTGTTTCTTGTTTGGAATAAATGAATATTTTCAAAATTTTAAAAACGATTTTGATACTTCATTTTAGAATGTAAATAATTTTCGTTGGAATTTTAATTGCATTTCCAATAATTTAGAAAAATTTTCAAAGCCATGTAAATGAAGATTAGATCGTAATTTAAAAAAAGTACCCAGTTTGAAGATCCTGAAATTCCTTCCCGAGGATGAAATTTTAAACCCTTCGCAATATCTAAATTCTTTACAAGTTATCTTCGTTGCACTACAAAATTTTTAATTAACGAGGAAAAAGATGAAGTTATAAAATTTGAAACAAGTCTTTACAAAATTATAATTAATAATATGAGTATTAGATTTACCTTGTAGGAACTGTGCCCAATTTTAAATAATAAAAGTGTCAACTCTATCAAAATTACAAGAATAATACCGCCACATTTCTTTGGAATGTGTCTATTTTTGAAATAAATTGTGTTCATATATAAAAGCGAAGGGTAAATATAAAAATTTAAATGTGAATCTATGCCAGGAATCAGAAATTTAACGTAACATCTTGGAAATTAAATACTGTTAATATAACTTGATCAAATATACTACTAAAAATCAGTATATATTTCTAACAAATTTGACAATTGGGATTATCGCTGAAAGAAATACGTGAATAGATTCAACAAAGCTAGATGATGTTTGAGATTAAACTAAAAACTTTTTCTACGTTCTAGTGATGAATGTATATATTTTTTCTACGAGGATGTTCACCTTTTCCAAAATATATGAACGAACCCACGTCTTTAAATTTAATTTTGGTTGAAACGAAAACATTTTAAAACACAAATAAATTTAATTCTAATCTTGTTAAGATGACATCCTAATTCAACTTCTTTTTTGATATCACTTTCCAGGAATATTTAGTAAGATGCAGAGGAAGTTATCAAAGTATCAATAAAAAAATTCACAAAATAACCAAAATTGGTCAAATGGATTTTCGAAAGCTGAATATTGACTAAAACGTTTTAATTGAAGTGCAAACAGCTGAATCGCGTCTTACTAGAAGTATGGCATTCTCACGTCTTTACATAGAACAATTTAATGGATAATTTCACGTTAGACGAATTACTTCACAGATATTCATATTACAATAATTTCTTTTTAACATAAAATGGAAACAGGATCTTAAGACTAGTCAGAAAATAATTTAAGAAAAAAAATTAAATCTATAGAATATTGTATAGTGTAATATACTACTTACATAGCTGTACTTTGCACCTAAACATGTTAATTATTACAAGTAAAATTCGAACTAATACAGCAATTACACTGAATGGTAACGCAGACATGTCCTGATGATCGCGGCAATAAAATTCTGATTTAAATATCGACTTATAAATATCTTTATCTACTACAAGCTTGAGGATCTAAACAGTATTTAGCAAATTGCAATAAAACCCATGTTTTAAAATCAATTAAAGCTTTACGTAAATTAGATGGAAAATTGAATAAATGCCAAACGAAAAAAAAAAAAAAATATATATATATAGATATATAGAACTTGTGGCTGATATTTTGGCTCATTCAATGGGTATGTAGGGAGAGAAATTTTGATTTATTAAGAGGACTGAAACGGACAGAAATTAAAAGTAATTATGATAATTTAAATTCCATATACACTGAATACGTATTCCTTTTATTTAATTACTAACAATGCTTAAAGAATTTTTTTGGCCAGCACGTGTATATATAATTTAAGCGATCTCAAGGACGCAGCAAAGCAGCTCAGCAATAGAACTAGATTCGCAGGATACTAAATAATACGATACACAATCGGAGACTTGGGAGAATACATTTACATTTTTTGATGTCGAAGCATACCTATCCAATGAAGAATTACAACTTAGTTTCTATCGATCGCGCAGTATCTGCCTGATAGATAAGATTACATAAACCACTGTTTTACGTATGTACAAGGTAAACCAAAAATAAACTATAAAAATGAATTATTTATTTAAAATATATAAAAATGATTAATAATATTCATTCAGATTTAATAAAAATTAATGTAAATATTATTATTATTGTTAGTCCAGTATAGTTGCGAACAACTGGTTCAAATCTTTTTTACTTAACAGAAAAAAATGTGTGACATATTACAGTACGAAATCATACCATGAACATTAGTGTTCCCCATGGATCAGTGGTGGGTCCCATCCTATTGTTACTTTTAATCAACGATCTACCAAATGTTATAGACTTCTCTGTAACCATCTTTTTTATGTTGACGATAGTACTATTATAATTAGATCCAACTGCCTATATACGTAATTACGTAATCTCTTAGACACTGCTAAATACCTTTAATGATATTAAGGATTGCTTAGACATTAACAGGTTAACAATCAATATCAATAAAACAAAACGTCATTGCAAGTGGAAACGTTAAAAAAAAAATATGGACATTTTACGACATTTCTATACACGAAGTTGTCTATATTTGTTTATAACAATAAAATACGTTTTGTAAATAATGCTCATCATGATTACAGTACCAGAACATTTACTTCTCTACTTCCTGCACCAAATCAACAGCTTTCTTAAATAACCTATTATTTATGCACTCCTCATCTTTTTGACTTCATGACTGAAGTACCAAAAGTTTGAAATACAACGGAACTACCTGCACGCGGAATCGTAAGTTTCGAATCGTCTAAGTTCGTAGGCGGAGTAGAATACACTACTTCATTCAAAGACCCCCACAAAACGAAGTCCAGTGGGCTTAAATCAGGCGAGTGAGTTGGCTATTGAATAGAATCGTTAGTACCAATCCATTTATTGGGATACACATACGTCATTTAAATACACTACAAGCGAGTTATGAGGCAGAGCGCCATCCTGTTGCTACCACAAATCATTGCGCTCCGCTAACGAAATAGCTTCATAGCTTCATTAACTCGGGAAAGTCATTATGTAAAAAACGTTGCCCTGTCAAAGTTCCTTCAAGGATGTATGGATTAATGATACGTCCATTAAATAATCCGCACCAAACGTTGACACCCCATATTATCTAAAAATCAGTCTCACGCATCCAACGAGGAATTTCTGGAGCCCAGTAATGGCAGATATAGCGATTCACCACCCCACTGTTATGAAATCGTGCCTTGTCAGTCCACAAAATGTTATTGGTAATTGTGAGATCATCGCTTAACATTGATGATATTTGTGACACTTTAGTATCCTCACAATTCTAACTGAAATATGTGCCTTCAATCGAACATAAGCCAGTACATTTATTTCCAGTTCTTCTGTTCTAACTGGTGTTACATGATAAGAATGTTTTAAATTTGATGGAAATGAGGCGAATTCGCATTTTAGTTTCAAACGAGGAAATGCCGTATGTGATGATACCACTGTTAGGAAATTACTCTCCATAAAGTGTTATTGCTTCACGAAAATTTTTATGACACTCTTCGTAAATTAATAACTAGAGCCCGGTAACAGGGAGCCGTACCATGGCCGTACCTGCCTAGTATACAAAAACAATGGTAAGAAAATAGAAACAAAAATAACAGAACTAATACATAATTATAATATGTGAAAAGTGGTAAAACTCTCGCCCTTTTAAGTAGCCTTGGCTACGGAACAGTAAAACTAGAAGCACCATTATCAGTATTAACATCGTATGGATAAGAGTGGCAAAAAGTTGACACCATTAGATGTGTTTCCACAGTTGTCTCGGTGAGCGATGTTCACCGTGGTGAGAAAATGAGTTTATATTTTGAAAAGGAGCGTTCAACATCTACCGATGTTATACATGCATGATTAAAATACTCTTTGTACTTAGTCAGTGGATTATCCAATACACCATCACAAATTTGTTTTAGTGTGCTAAATTCGGGATCTTTCTGTAGCACACTCTCGAACTTTTCTAAAACGCGTTTATATTTTGCGCCATGTATAGTCAATAGCTGTTGTATGCACTCCGTCCATAATTTGCAGATACTCCAATAATGATAACGATCTATTTTGTAATTGGTCTATTGCGTCAGCTAATCCGCTATAGTAGCTACGAATATTTTTTAAGTCTGTTTCAACGGAAATATCTTGAAATTTCGACTGGCTCTCCTTAATAGCTGCAGCTTCGGCAGGATTGAATTGTGCAACAACAGCTTTTACTATCTTGAAATGTTCAGCATAGTAAAAAGCTGCCTGTAATCATGTTCCCCAACGTGTAAGAATTGACTCCGGTTGTTGACGAATACCAGGACACTGTGTGAAATGATCGTAGGCGTTTGGGAGATTTCAAAACTACTTTTTTTGTGCTTGCTATTAATGCATCTACCTTGGGAGAGCATTGTCGAATGGTTTCTGCCACAAGATGTAAAGCATGCACTTTACACGTAACATGTAAACACTTGCAACCATGTTCAAGAAGAGAACGGCCTACCGAACGCATTATCGCTGCGCCATCGCTCATAAACATCAACACCTTATCGTTTGAAATTTGAGATTTTCCAACGTACTAAGTACAACCTTCGTAATTGCTGCAGCAGTACACTCTTGTAGTCTTCGGCTAGCTAGAAACAGTGCTAATGTAGGTTTACTAGGGTCTAGTATGCGTACGATAATATTTACAATTGAATTTTTTTTACAGTCTGTTGTCTCGTCAACACATAACCAAAGAAACTGTTTTTTCAATATGCGTTTCATTTTCTTTTCCACGTCATCGCGTACAAATGCAACATGCTTACGTGCCGTTTTCTGCGTTGGCAACCGGAACTGGAGATTGTATTTGTCCCAAAAGTCCTTAAACGGTTATTTATCGAGTAAGCCTAGTGGCAAATTACAGTTTATCAACATAAGAATTACATAAAAAAAATGCACTTCTCGGTGGCATGCCGAATTTTCGTTTTCTATGCTGTGCGGAATTTACGTGTCTTGTACAGCTCCACTTCTTATTTGACATCAAATGTATTTTGCACACTTTACAAATTATCTTACTCCCGTTGTAAAACAAATCGGGAAAGTCAGAAATAAACTTATTTACTATGTCTTCAAAGGGTCGTTTTTTAGCCTTCGACATGTTCACTAAAAACTACAATTAATAACTACGTCTGTATCAATAAAATCAAAACGCACTACACTAAATAATAACTACAATTAATAACTACGTCTATATCAATAAAATCAACACGCCCTATCCGCTATCCAATGCTAAACTGAACTGAGTGATGATTATTTGTCGTGTCGTATCATAATCGACCAGCCCTCCTCGCCCACCTAAACACAGTCACACTGCTCCTGCGATTACTCTCCAGTTACCGGGCTCTATTAATAACATATGCACAAATTAGAAGGCATTTTGGAAATTTTATAACAACACTACTTCACCACGTATTTAATTATACGGAAACAATTTTCGCAAATCGAAATAAATGTGAATTTTTTTGTTCGAGCGACCAATACGATTGTATGCGTACAACTAAATTTGAACTAGCAATTTATATGTTTTTATTAGTAGCTATTTGGTGAAAAAAAGGGGGAAGGTTTCTTAGAGGGTGATTTACTATAAATGAGGAAGATATCGCTTGTAACATTGAATCTGGGACACCCGGTAAATTTTTGTGCGTTGTTATGTATTGTATGTGTGTTGGAAATAAAGTTATTTATTATTATTATTAGCTATTTCCCGTACTTTTAATAATGGTATATTTTCAATTTTAAAGAGACTCGCCTTCTTGGCCCGAATTTATTACTAGTCATACTTATTAGCGTCTAAATTACATATAGTACACTAGAAGCTTGGTCACCATTCTATTATTAAGTCCGTAAGCATTTAGTCGAGTTAACTTAAAAGCTCCTTCTCGAGTTTCCAAGGCTTAAACGTGATAGGGTTTATTCTGTTTGTGAAACTGATCCTACAGGGTTGTTTCCGAGACTCGCAGAGGCCTTTACTTTAAACGCGAAACTGCTATCAAGTCTCGTGTTTCCCTATAAATTAATGAACAATTCCACTCTTTCTTATAAGCATATTTCGACATAGTTTTATCCTTTTTCTATATACTGCATGCATAATTATAATAATTGCTGCCGGCCTCATATAATTTAAGAGATAATTATTATACCTTATCTAAAGTTATGTATCTTTCACAGTTATTGTTTTAATTATTCCCATATTGAATTTTATGCATAATTTTATCTATTACTATATTATTATTATCGTTATGTAATCGGTTTTTGCCTCGGTGCTATACAAATACTCTTTAATACAATTGAAATTCATTACATTCCTCCTGCAATAGTTACCTACAAATGTATTTGATCCCAACAGTAAAAGTACCACAAAAAAATAACTGGGATAATTGCAACTGGGAAGCCATTGGCGCAAGAAGGTGGTGAATTTTCATTATCTCTTGCAAAAAGGTGTTAATTCAATTATTTATTCGTAAAATAGTGTCATCTCTATATAATTTCAAATTTAATCAAGCAAAAACGTGTCATTTCATACTGGTTTGCATAATGGTGTTATCTCCGCAGATAACACCTTCTTACGTTACGGTTTTTTTCTATCTAATCAGTGGGTTATCCATACTGTGTTTTGTGGTGTTATTTCAACTTTCGAGTTGACCCAGGAATGAGAATAAGAGATCGAATTATATTTTAAAGTAAGATGAATGCTTGGACAAAGAAAGTCTGATGAAGAGGAAGAGCTAGAGCACTGCACAGGCCTATTTTTCACAGCCTGGCCCGCCCGTGGCCCATTACAGCATGGAGTAGGCCCGCCCGTTGCGTTCATTGCCTCGGCACAAGGCCCGCCCGTTAGAGAATTTAGGCCCGTTTGGCCCGTCTAAACTATTTTAGCCTGCTTAAGTAATTATATCTGCACTGTCCATTTCTAAACATTTTGACATTTTCTTTAACCAAAAGAAAACGTAACATTGCATACATTAAAATTGTTAATACAAACGATAACGTAAAAACTAAACAGCATTTACTGCATACGTTATATCCATTCGATGTATTTAATAAAACATTCTCGGCCCGTCAGGCCCGGCCCGGCCCGCAATGAAAAGAGACGAGGCCCGCTCGAGCCTGCCCGCGGGCCCGGCCGGACCGGGCTTTTCCTAGCCCGTTCAGCGCTCTAGGAAGAGCCATTCGTGGATTCTGAATCTGAATATGTTCCAACGGATACAAGTATCAAGTAGGGCTCTCAGACCTTAGTAGAGATGATAGTCATATATTGAGCCTCAATTCTGTGTTTTGTTCTTCTTGCTGTTGGAAATGCGTTGTTGTTGTTGTTGTTTAGTAAACTTCATTTGACCCTTTACAATAAGCTTTCTCCATCTATAATAGAATAGCTGCAATTTTTTTTTATTCAGAGAGCTCAGGTGATGAAAGTTGTAAGAAGCAAAAGCGCTTTTCCCATAACTAGAATCCAGTAAAGTATTCTATCTGAGACAAATATGGCTGTATAATTTGTGTATCCATTCAATTTCGACTGGGCAAAAGAATGGCAGAGGATATTTCAATATCTGGACAGAAGATCAAGGATCTCTGAAGAAGTTGGTAGCGCGATATTAGTGTTTCTAGAAAACATAACAGACTATGCTAGAACATATGATCATCTTATTGCATGGAGTGATTGGAGTGATTCGACTGGAGGCCAGAACAAAAATGTCCATGTTGTGTACTTATAGCAATATTTTTTTATTAAGACGGGTATGTTTAGGAAAATTGATCACAAATTTCCTGAAGTGGACCATGCTTTTACGGACCCTAATAGAGATTTCGCAGCCGTGGAAAAATCCATAAGAAAACAACAACGCATTTACACGGTCAGTTACCATTTAATATTACGAGAATGGTGAACAAATTTGTTGATATTAAAGAACTACCCAGAAAGCTAGAACTCAACGACAGAAAGAAATCTGAAAAGACCAAGAAATCTCCGTTTAGAGAAGAGAAATGGATACAAATAGACGAATTTAAAAGACTAAAAATAGATAGTCGTTCGATGAAACAGAAGAGTGGACCGTTGTTAATATGACAATAAATAAAGAGATGGCCAGGGCACAAAATAAAACTGATAATGTGATTTTATCGACAATCAATAAACATCGACCCATTTCAGCCAAAAGGTACGACAGAACAGCTCCTAACACTAGAACCGCCGCATCGGTCAATTTGACCATCTTTCAATTTGAAAGCTTTTTTTCAACGGAATTAATTTTGATATGATCTTGAAATCATGTGACTTTTCCTAAATTTAGTTTGGCAATGCTCTCATCAAATTTTGAATATTTTGTAGAACTCTAAGCGGTGTTCTGGGAAGTTTTACCTTAAACAGTCGCCCCGGTCAAATTTACCGGTACGTTAAGAAAATGTTTTGACAAACTTTATTTATCAATTCTTTTTGTTGGTTGCAACATTGACAGAACTAAACATCTAGGCATGTACCGCATGTTAATATATACATAATTTCAAACATTTATTACATATAAAACAAGGCGTATAACTGCATCAACCGATCAGAGCTTGTTCCCATTTGTTAGTACTTGTTCGTACTTGTTTCGACATGTTCAGCCTTGCCCTCGACAAAGAACTTGTTTCTCCTCGTGCTCTTTTTAGTGTCGCACAGGCGCAAACTTAATCTGGCGCATGCGTACAAAATATTTTGCAAGTTTCAAGCTGCACTATTGTGAACATATAAAAAGATCGGTAGTACTCTGAAAGCGCATTCGTCCTGTTTAATTAGACTGAACAGTATGTGGTCCAGTAAAGGCCTCTCGGCTGCACAAGCTTTAGCGTATTTAGACCAACTGGAAAATCTTTCACCAGGAAATTCCGAGAATGACTCTAAATCAGTTAGTACGGACAGTGAAAATGAAATTCGTTCTCGAGTTGTTGCGAGTCAGGAACAAAATAGTGACGAATTTGACAATGACACAGTTTGTGATGTAACGGTTGCAGTGACTAGTGCTAGTTCCAGTGATAAGCAGGGAGTGAAAACGTCTGTTCGTTCTAATCGCCAGCAAAAGAAACCAGCAGAAAAAGGATTTTCCTTCAATCTCGATGCAGTTTGCAAATCAAACGATAATTCCCAATGGCAAGTAATTTCTGCGAGTCAGCCTACTGTAGGCAGAAAAACCCAACCCAATAAATTCAGGGACAATCCAGGGTCAATAGGCTATGCAAAACAAAAAGTAACTGCAGAAAATGTGAGTAGTTTCTGGAGATTATTTATTGATGACTCGATGCTGAGACATAAAACGATGCACCGAGGCTGAAGCTAGAAGACAACTAGACAGTCAAGGCTGGCAATTATCTTTAGGAGATCTAGAATCCTTTATTGCCATTCTATACGCACGTGGTGCTCAGGGTTCCAGTCACTTAGAATTAGATCCCTTGTAGTCTAAAAAGTGAGGAATATCGTTTTTTAGTCAAACAATGTCTAGAAACAAATTTAGAGAAATCATGCGATATCTCAGATTCGATCTCAAGTCCACAAGGAAAGAAAGATTGGAACATGACAAGTTTGCTTTAGTTTCTGAAATATGGCAAACATTTGCTTACAATTGCAATATTTGTTGTGTGCCCCGAGAAAACATAACAATAGAGGAACAACTTTTTCCTACAAAAGCAAGATGTCGATTTACGCAATGTACATATGTCCAATAAATCGGATAAGTTTGACGTTAAATTTTGGCTTGCTGTTAACACTGAAGCTAAATATGTGTTGAATGCCTTCCCATATTTAAGAAATGATGATTCGAGACCAATAGGACAACCACTTGAATACGTCGTTCTAAAATTATTAGAGCCTTACGCCAAGAAAGGAAGAAATGTGACAATGGACATTTTTTTACCAGTTTGGAACTTGCAAAGAAATTAGCAAAACTAAACACCACAATTGTTGGAACTGTGAACAGGTCGAGAAAAGAAATTCCCGAAGTAATCAAAAAAAGCAAAGGTTCTTTATATGAAACTGTTTTATTCACAAGTAAAGAAAATGTTTGCACTTTGACAGTGTATCAAGCCAAAATAAACAAAAATGTACTCCTTCTAAGTACGCAACATCCAGCAGTTTCGATTGATGTTGGTACAAAGAAAAAGCCGGAAACAGTTTTATACTATAATAGAATAAATATGGCGTTGACGTAGTAGATCAAATAGCCCGAAAATACAGCGTGAAGGCACCCTCAAGAAGATGGCCAGTCCATGTTTTTTATAATATATTGGATCTTGCTGCAATCAATGCGTTTGCTGTATGCAAAGATATCACTGGCAAAAAAATAAAACGTTGCGACTTCATTCTGCAATTCGCAACAATCCAATAACAACGAAGAAGACCCTCAGGAGGGAACAACGAATCAAAAATGCAACAAGAAGGCTGGATTAAAGACAGATAAGCAATCTCGCAAAAGACGTACATGTCAAGAAAATAAATGTGAAAATAAGACTTACGATAGATGTAAGAACTGTATCAAGAACATACGTGGAAAATGTGGATTTAAAGTAACTTATTGCAAAAATTGTAACAATATTTAAAATACCAAAGTTGTTAAGTTAGAAGTTATTTTTATATTTTGTGAATAAATATAGACTTTTATGCAAACAAATTATGTTAATTAATAAAAACAGTCGAAACAAAATTGAGTTTTAAACACCGGTCAATTTGACCGGGGCGGCGGTTCGAGGTATGAGGAATTCTCGGCGGTTCTAGTGCTAACATTCCCGAAAACTTGAGGTAACTTGGAAAGAGGCGTGAATATAATTCCTTAAGATTTAAAAAAGATTTTTGGACATATTTTCTACTCTAATAAAAAGAGTTTTTTTACAATAATACTCTTTTGTTTTTTCTGGTTGTTGTGAGTTGTCTTAGTGATTTTGAAAAAAGGTGTCAAAATTTTCTGTTTATTTCCAAGTTTTTCTAAAACTAGAGCTATATTTCAACAAAATATGCTAACTATAATAATTTTGAATATATTTTAATATATTATCACATGTTCAACAAAAAAATCTTGCCATAAAACATTAAATCAGTTTTTGTCGAAACTAAAGATTTTGGATAAACATTTTCTTGCATCAAGAGCTTCAATTCAGTTCATAAAAAGAAAATCCTAATGATACCATCTGTCAATACCAGTGTAATCTCAGATATTTTTACATAATAATACACATTAATAATTTTCCTAAGAAAAAAAAAATTATGAATAAGCATGAAATCATCTGAAAATCGATTATCTCACGTAGAAAATATAATTTGGAACAAGGAAATCATGTTAGATTATTGATAACATCACGTACATTTTTTTTTTGGTCCGACGCCTCATATGGCGAATTTTTATGTAAATATTCAATGAAGAAGTGCGAAAAACATATTTGAACACAAATGCAGTGATAAATATGCCTTACTACCACTTAGAAAATGATTTCCACAGGTATACAATAAAATGCTCATCGAGAACTTACGTATACATATATCTCACATCTACACAAACGTGTGCAGATTAAATTTCAAGGTCACAAATATGCAAAGTGAAAATTTATTCAATGTGAACAGGTTCATAATTTAAATTAGCATATGCAGCTTACTTTTTTTCTCCTTTTATCCCTCCTCCTCATTCTTCTTCTTTAAATGAAAATTATACGGGATTAAAACGAATTTATTTCATTCAATCTCAGTCGGTGTTTCAGATCGAGTAAAAATAAAATGGAAATTAACAACGGGCTTTAATGAAAGCTACAATCAAAATATGCCAAGGGAAATTAGCATCAAGACGTCATAATGAAAAATGAAATTAACGCAATGTCAAAATGTTTTGAAGAAACATAATTCGCAATTTAATTAAAGCTGGGGAAGCTTTTCATTTTTGAAAATTAAAATATGTTGAAGTAGCGGTTAGCACGAATGATTTTTCCTCTTTACCAATTAGGTAATTTCAATTTAGTCATTTATCCTTTTCAGCACGCCCTGCTAGATTCATTTAAACGGAAAATCTTCAGGGAACAACTGTATAATTATATACATATGTATATTTTAAAAATACACTCTTCTCTCCATGTTATACTGAAGAATTTACAACTTACGATCAAATATTTGGCGAATATTCTAATTTTAAATTTAATGTTTGCTTAAAAAATCGTTTATACCAAACCATATTTCCTTCCTTATATCTGAGAAGATAGGCGATTCACCAATATAGATATATACGCACATATATAAAAAAAAGAGTTTCATTTGTATAATTTCGAAACCATAAGAATAAATTAACGTAAATGTTAGAATTAGAATTTGCTAATAAACCCTATCCTTAGATGAAAATTTGCATATTTTCTTCCAATTCGAACTTAATATATTACATACGATGAACATTCTTTCTGCCCTCAATCAAAAAGTCAAATACAGTATTGGCCAATAACAAATTACCATGTACTTGTATCACACATAAAGTCTGCCTTACATAGGATTTTTTTATTGATATTCATAATAATAATAATATAATAAACACCTTAAATTCATTTATATTGTTTTTCAATTTCTTTACCAAATAAATTATCAATTTTCAACCATCTATACTTCGTTTTTTTTTAATTAGGAGGAGCGTTGCTAAAATCTGGCTAAACATAATTTGAATTGTGACTTTTGTCTAAAGAAGAAAATTGGAAAATTTGTAAAAAAAAATAAAAAATAATGTCATATTTTGTAATAAAATAAAAATTTCCCTACATTGATCGATTACAAAATTTAGTACACGGGAAAGAAGATAATAATCACAGAATAAATCTTCGAAATCTAATCGCGCATGCGCACTTTTTTATATCATTCAACATTAAATTACTATAAAAAATAATTTGTGTTTACTTCATAAATAAACACATGGGTGTATAAACGTGAGAAAATGCACGAGACCATACTAAGTAATTACATAATAGGCGGTACAATTTAATAAATAGCATGATTTTCGTTATTTTACCCTAATAGGGCTTGCATCGATGTTCGGGCATTGTAAGTTTCGCAAACACGTTACTAAATGAGAAACTTTACTAACGCTTCAGAGTATCTAGTTCTCGCCTTCTAAAATGGAAATTTCTGAGATAATTGATATTGGAAACTATAAATAACAACGCAGGGCCTGCAATATATTCTTAGAAAATTAGTTTAACGTAGCTATTTTCTGTATTCGCTTCTTATTTTCTGAATATTGTAAGATTTTAGTACTTGGCGATTGTCGTAAATGTTATTTAAAACAAAAATAGGAAAGCAAAAGCCTCAGGAAATCAATATCAAGCATATGTATTGAATCTAGACTGTTCTGAAAGAATAAGAATTGATTTAAAACTGTTCAATAGAAAATAGAAACGTATTTTTACTTGTCTTCCCTACTTGAACCCAAATTTTAAAATAAATAATCTTATTAGACAGATTCAACAAGTATGTGCAAATGTGGAATCGGGTAATGTATAGACCTGAATCCAAATTTGAACTTAAAGAAGCCTGGGAGAAACATATAATTCCTACTGTGTTTATCCAATTGTTGACTATGGGGATGCTTCTGCTGTTTTCAAATGCATAACCGCATCTAGTATCGTTTCTTTAATCAGAATCATTGACAAATCAACCTGGGAAAAATTTGCAACAAGTCTGACGATTCGACGATTCTACTCAGAGAATTTTTTAACTATGAGTTAGGGAAGATGTCCATTCAAACAATATATATTCCAACTAACCTTAGAAGATACAGTAAAACCTCTATTTTCGGCCACCGCTTAAAAGCGGTTACCTCTAAAAACGGCCAGCTTTTCAAATTTACAAATCCAATTGTATGGAATACCGGTAATGATGACCCTCCCAATAGCGGGCACCTCCATAAAACGGCCACGGCCACTTCCATGAAAATTTTCTTGCGAAAATACCTGCAATTTTATCTCTCATTATCGGTAAATTCTGAAAAACGGCATTCGGCTTACCCACCCCAAAAACATCAAAGACCGCCTTCCCGTAATTGATGTTTATGCATTCAATTTAATACAGATGGAACGATTGCAAGCAGATTTACTTTATTGCACATTTCGAAGATTTGGGGGAACTACATATGTACATAATATGTATGTATGATTGTATGTATTTAGTTGTTTGTAACTTTTCGGTCCATTCACTTCAAGCACATTAGTTTCATAGTTAGTTCGACTGTGCTTTTGTAACGATCATCATGTCGCTAAAAAGAAAACGTTCGTCTCTTAAAGACAAAATTAATATTATTGGGGAAAGTGAACAATTCAGTACCAGTACTAGAAAGTTGGCTAAAAAGTTTGGTGTTGGAAGAACACAAGTTAATGAAATTATAAAAAAACAAATCCGATTTAAAGAAGCGCTTTGAAGAAGGTTCCAATTTAGAGCAGAAGAGAAAGTTTCCCAAAACCGACGGATCGGCGACTGACGAAGTAGTTTGCAATTGGTTCTGTAAAGCCAGAAATAAAAATCCTTCTATATCTGGACCTTAAGTAAAAGAAAAAGCTTTGGAAGTAGCCGAAAATTTAAAACTGACGAGTTTTCAAGCTTCACATGGATGGCTAGAAACATTTTGTAAAATACGCAATATAGCCTTTAAAACAATTTGTGGTGAGTCGGCTGATGTTGACTTGGACAGTGTTGAAGCCTGGAAACCACAGCTACAAGTAATATTGAAAGACTATTCACCAAAAAATGTGTGTAATGCTGACGAAACCTGACTTTTTTAATCTTGCAATGCCCAACAAAACGTTCGTTCTAAAAAACGATAAATGTGCCGGTAAAAAAACTGCAAAACAAAGATTGACAATTTTATTTTGCGCAAATATGGAAGGTGACAAGGGAACCCCATTAATACTTTAAAGGATCTCACATCGACAAACCGCCCTTAGAATGGGTATCTAATAAAAAAAAGCTTGGATAGCAACAGAGATTATGACTTCCTGGCTAAAAAAAATTGACGAAAAAATGAGGAAAGAAAATAGAAAAGTCTTATTATTGCTGGATAATGCCAGGTCTCATCCAAAAGTGATATTAGAAAATGTAAACATCATTTTCCTGCCTCCAAACACCACTTCCCATTGTCAGCCATTGGATCAAGAGATTGTCCATAAGTTTAAGATGAGCTATAGAAAATTTTTAATCTGAAGGCTTCTAACATTTACAAACCTCGAAAGTTCTTGCGAAGATGCAGAAAAAAGTATTAATTTAACCAGCGCTTTAATTTGGATATCAGCAGCTTGGAAAGACGTTTCGCCAGCTACGGTTTCAAAATGTTTTACAAAAGCAGGATTCTCGGAAAATAACCAGCGGGAAAAGGATTTCGATGAGGAGGACGAAATTCCACTGGCCCAACTTCTTCCTGTATTACCTGGTGGAAGCCTAGAAAATTATCTATTGATTGCAATGTTTTGACCGAAAATTTCAGTTCTAACGTTCAAGAAACAATCAGTGAATTAATTGATGATCAAGACTATAATTCATACAGTGAAATTGATGTCGAAGAATCGAAGAATGACATTTGTAATTCAAACATTAAAGATATGGATGAAGTGTGTGAAAAACTAAGAGATGTACAAAGCTCCTTATTTTGTAATGACGAAAGTGAACTAGCTGTACAAATTGCTCAAATTTTAGCAAAATGTGAATCTCAGGTTTTACAAACAAAAATTAAAAACTTAAAACAAACCTCTCAATAACGGCCATTTTTACAATGAATTTTTGTAGCCACTATTTAGAGGTTTTACTGTATGATATATGTAATAATATTGAATGGAAAGACAATTGAGAAGTAGTTGTAAGGATGATGTACCACATCAGTTCAAACTGTCAATAAGCTCTTTAAATATTCCCCAAAATTTAGGCCTTCTATTTCATTAAATTATTAAACATACAATTGGAAATATACCAACGATGAAGCTAGCCGAGAATAATTTAAAAAAAATTATAACCACAGTAGATAGATGCTACATTTTTAACAAGGCACTGTATAGAGTTGAATAATTTTGATTAAAGGTGTAAGTAGTAACGAATGCTTTAAAATAATCTAAAACGAGAACAACACGTGCAAGTGAAAACTGGCGGTTTTAATCATATGAAAGATACAGAAAAAAAATATGATAAGGAATAAAACTGATTGTGGAATGCGGGTGTTGAAAACTTAAAAAAAGGTACGCGTACAATTTGGTGATGAGATGTCCTCGTACTGCTGCTAGCCTACTCTCTATAATTTAAGTATAAAATTAACTCAAGGACGCTGGTGTTGTGGACACAACTTGTCGGTTCGGTGAGATCGCTTCGGACGAAAATTTTCACCATTAGCTTAAAATTATGAAATTAAAAAAAAAGAATCGTAAACGACGGACGTACCCAGCAAATGTCAATGTAAAATCTATAAATTAAGAAAGAACTAACACGTATAAAAGTAAAACGTACATATACGCCAATGAAGTATGTAAAATTCTTATGTATATAGATGTATTTGTACGTAAATGAGTTAGTGTCTTTTATTGTTCATCTGTCCTTATTTTTTTCCACCGCCTCGAAGCTTTCAAGGCCACAATACCGTACAAAAATTCTTATATAAGACGAACGGTCCTTAAAAAACAGGGCAACACTGTAAACTTTACACGTCTACATAATCAACTCCGGTAATATTAACTATGTTTACACGTGATAAAGATAAAATTGGTCCCTCATTTTCACATTAGAAAAAAAAAATCATCTCACACTGTGTTTATTTGAGATATAAAAAAATACCATTCACATACATTTCATCGCCTCATTATCAGAAATATCGGACATTTCTAGACATTTTTAACAAAACTCCTGTAACATTAAGTCTACAAAATGATTTAAATGGAATCATGTATCTGTGTTATATATCAATGTATATACATATGTGCCAAATAATAATAAAGTTACTTAATTTTTGTCTGAGGGTGTGATCAAAAATTTTCAAATATGTTTATGGAAAAATTAGAAGAATTAAATACACTTAATAGTGAGCAATATCATGAATGATGAATGTAATCCTGAAAAAACCATAGGTTACATATCTGAAAATACAGAAGTGCTAAAAGAGAAAAGAAAATTGGACACGAAATCCCCAAAGTAAAATCGAAAGGATAGGGTGCCTATGCATGAAAATTGTGTCGGTAATTGTACTTCGATGACTAAAACTGAAATTGTAGAAAAAGCGCAGGATTTATGATATAAATCATTTACAAAACCTGATTAGTGATCTTATTACACATCGTGGTCATCAATTTTAGAAAAAGAACTGGTTGTAGAATGTGGAAATCCCGCTAACATTTCTCTGACAGCTTCTGGAAAGGATTTATTAATTATATGAGAATAATGTTACTGAAATGCTACAAAATTAGGCAATAGAAAGTCGAGCTATATAGAATAAACCCAAACAGAATGTACGAGGGTAAGTCAAATATTATCTACACTTTCGCCATAACAAGCTTTGAAGGTTATCGTAGTGGCGGCCGCTTGCGCATGCGTTGAGTTGGCGCCTCTGTGGTCATGTGTGCGGAATTTAATCACGATCGCGTCATTTGGAGGAACAATGAGCAGTGATCCGATTTTTATGGTCAGAGGGTGTGAAAGGTGCTGAAATTCACCGGAGACTTTTGTCACAATACGGGGACAGTGCTTTATCTCGTAAAGCGCGTTTTTTTGTGGATCGAAATATTTCAAAGTGGCTGCACGAGCGTATCACAAAAAGAGGGAGCTGGACGGCCGTAAACCTCGACCACCGACGACAACATTCAGCAAGGTCGAGAGATGGTTACAGCAAATAGGCGAGTTACCATAAGTGAGGTTGCATCTTCTTTAAACATCAGTCACGGTTCTGCCTACTACGATGAACTCAAATTTCGTAAAGTGTGTGCGCGATGGGTACCACGAATGCTTACCGCAGAAAACAAAACCAAAGGTTTGGACATCTGCCAACGCTTACTGGATCGCTTCAAGGCGGAAGGCGACGCATTTTTAAGCAGAATATTGACCGTTGATAAAACGAAAAAATTCAAGACCTCGCTATCGGCTGGGAAGGTGATGCTAACCGTGTTTTGGGACGAAAAAGGCGCTATACTGGACGACTACTTGGACAGGGGGACTACCATAAATGGTGCGAGGTACAGTGACTTCTTGGTGAATAAGATGAATCCAGCAATTCGAAACAAACACCGTGGTCTACTCTCAAAGAAAGTTTTGTTGTTGCAAGACAACGCCCGTCCGCACACGGCCCATAACACTATAGAAACTATCAACAGCTTGGGCTTTGAGACCCTGGAACACCCTCCCTACAGCCCTGATCTCGCTTCCTCACACTTTCATCTCTTGGGACCGCTCAAGGGAGCTTTGAGAGGTCGTCGATTTGCCCCAGGCACAGACGTTCGGGATGCAGTGCAAAAGTGGCTTCACGACCAACCGAAAACCTACCAGGAAGGCATACGAAAGCTTGTGGCTCGCTGAACCAAGTGCATTGCTAAAGGTGGAGACTATATCGAAAAATAATGTATCTGTTGTACACCTATCTTTGTTTAATACAGTTGTAGAACTAAAAGTGTAAGTAATTTTTGACTTACCCTCGTATATTTAAAAAGAGAAAGAGATAGTTTATATAGGTAACAATTTAGAGGATGAAGGACGAATACTTTGGTGATAAACAGGAAACTTCAGCTTCAAAATGATCCAGTTATGACAGAATTAACCAATTTAGGCGTTCCTCACGATTTTAAGCATGTAAAAGTAGCCGATTATGTTTGGATATGCAGAAATAAAGAAACACCAAATGTAGAACGGGTACTCCCCTACATTGTAGAAAGGAAACGCATGGACAATTTTAGTTCCAGCATAAAGGATGGTTTTATGGTGAAATTTTGCAAACATTTGAAAGGAACTGCTCACTAACGCGACTGCAAGAGAAGGATTTTGAAGGAGAATTATGAATTAAAAAGTGTATTGAACTGGTATAAAGTGAATATGGAAGAATCGACAATCAACGATGATTTGGTACCGCTAATGAATTTTCAAGAATTCAACCAATCACGAGCTAAATTCAGGGTCTCAGCTTGGAGAGGTAAAATCCTGAATTTTTTACAGTATAGAGCGGTATCTACATGCAGAGAAATGGTTTCTTGCATCAAGAAAATAAATTCTTTGCAAAAATCAGTCTCTATTCAAGAAAATAAAATGTATAATATAAGAAACTAGATTTCTTGAAATTTTATTTGGATTAAATAAGTATTTTCTTAGGGTTAGAAAATGTTTTTTCCAAGTAAATCATTTAGTTTTAAGTTAAGAAAATATTCATATTAAAGGTAGGAATGAAAAAATTGTCCAGATCTCACAAAGTTCTATTGAGAAATTAGGCGACCGGTTTCGTGTTCAAAAAACACATCATCAGGATACAAGGATATCCAATAAAAGAAAAATTACAATAATAGAAAAAAAAACATAAAGTTAATAATTAAAATTAGGACCAAGTGAATGAGCTAATGAAAAAGTCTTTTTTATGGGTTACAGTATAATTAAATTATTTCTTTAATAATATAATTAAATAGGAATTATTTGTATGTAGTTTATTAAATAATGAGTTAATATGTATCCCTTTTATTATTATTTATTATATATTTAAAAAACTATAAATTAGCAAGTACATGTGGTAAATAGTAATAAAAAGAAAAAATATTACATTAACCGGTATCTTTTGAAAATGTTTATGAAACGTTGTACGTTAAAGGTTATATCATTGTATGGATAAGTATGGTATCTGTGTTCCAGTTCCGTCGCTACTATCTAAGACGGCTATAACTACTGGCACTAGGTAGCACCAGGAAATATTTCAGTTACTGTTTTTGAAGATTAGTAGCATAAACTGAGAAATCTAAGAGCAATGTAGCTAGGAGCAAGAAGCTTTAATACTTTTCCCTTCTCATATTGTTTTTGCCCGTAGTGATTCCATCAATGCCAGGAGCTATTTATTAGCATTATCTTGGTTATTGTTTCTAGGCACTTTCCTTTCGTGTGTTTCTACATTAAGTTCACTCTTGTTTGGACATTATTCTGTAGATAACCTCTACTTTAGCCTTTTTAAAATTACAAACAATGCGAATAATTTACTGCATTATGTACGGATATATCGTACTGTTTTAAACAAGGTAAGCGCAATTAATAATGTGCATATAAATAATATGCGTTTCAAGAATTCTAAGTAAAAAATTCTTTGTTTTAAGAAAATTAAGCTATTGATTTATGGAGAATATCTAGGCGCTTTCTGGAATTAAGAAAACTATTTACTATCTTTAAGAAAATATTGTTTTGTGATATAGTGGCCATTTACTTACAATAAAAATCGCTTTCTTCAAATTTTCTGCAAGATTTTCTTGAATCAAGTTAACAAATGTCTTAAACAAAGAAATACAATTATTTCATTGCAAGTGTGTACTTAAGCAGAGAAAGAAACGCTAAAAAAATATTTTTTTTGATTTAAAACAGTTATTGTATTGCGGATAATTGAAACAGTAATTGTCTTGAATTAAGGCGGACAGCTTTGATTCAAGTAAACGTTATATTGCATTTTTTATATCAACCAGATTTTACAAGATGGATATCAAAATCATTGGTATATTTGGTTCATGTTATTTAAATTTTTTAACGGAACAGCCTGTATATTTTTCCAGAATCTGGTAGAAAAACTAGTCTAAAATGTTTTTATTAACTTTTCCATATATCTAAAATGCGTTGTACTTTATTAAATTAACTAAGTAGCCTTTCAAACGTACTAATTTTACAACACCTTACATATACACCCATTTCGAGTCTAGACGATATCTCAAGTTAATGTGTTCATACTCAATTAGTAAGGAACAATGGTGCATCGCAAGATAATAAGTGTGCCGATCAAAATTACGAGAATTGAATTGCGGTGTTATAACTAACGATTTTATTACTGTAATATATTGCTTGTGATTGCGATATGTGATATGTTAATGAAACGTTGCAGTATTGGAAAATTTTCAGTTTTCATGAATGTGCATTTGAGTAGACCGTAATATCGTATACGTCTTAACGGGTAAAAGGCTTTTGTTACCATATCCTACCTTACTCAACAAATAATTATGTGCTATTACGTGTTATTATTGGAAACTATAATCGATAGCTATTGTTGTGATATTGGATAATGAAACACTATTACTACTACTCGTGAAAAATCTATCATTACAGCTTTGGTTTTTCAATTTCAAGCATTTGAAAAGTTATTTTTTGCTGTGGTGTATTACAATTTCAAAAAAAGCTAAAAGTTGAACTTTCAACTTGTCATTCTGTTTAAAATATTAATGAAACAAAGGTCATCGGAAACAATTCCGAATAGAGTTAAGAGAATTAGATTCTATATCGTGTAAATTGTTAAATAGTTTTCTAGAAACTGGACAGTCACAATAGTCACACCATGCTACTCATTTCAATTCTTCCTTGGTTCGGCTCAAATTTACGTGCATATCTTTCAATAATTTGTTCATGACAACTCTATCGCTTTGAAATTCTAATTTGAACGTCAATTAATATGTATAAGAGGTGAACGATTCAGTGAGGGTCAGGTAGAATTCATGTAAGTTAGTAGTAAAATACGTAAAGGTCAGATGTGGAATATTTACAGGTATAATGCGATAATATACAATTCTAAAGGAATCAGTTCAAAATAATGGATGCTATTTGAAAGGAATAATCGGCGGATATTCTCACTGCGAACATGGTCCCCTGCTTTAAATAAATTTTAAAAAAGAACACGTTTAGAATTTATAGCAGACGTATTTTGAATTTCAACTTTACATAGTCTTTGAATTTGAATTTCATGGCAGAAAAAATTCGGTATAAGATGACAGATTAACATGCAAATAATTTAGTCGCAATTTACAATCCAGGATTACGTCATGATGACACTTGCAAGGATTGGTAGCGCTGTGCCTACCGCGCATGATAGTCCACTCTCTAGGTACCGGATTCGAACCTCGGGCTCGCAACTCTCAGAGTAAGGTTTTTTCGAAGTTTCCCTTACGCAAAATTTCACGAATGATGACGGTGAACATCTTAAAACGCTCTACATGTAATTCATTCATGTAATTGCAAAGGCATGAATTATTATTATTATTATTATTACAAATCTCAGATATAATAATAATAATAATAAACATTTATTTCCCAACAGGCATATTACCCAATAATAGGAGAAATGAAGGTAAGTATATACACTCAAAAAAAAAAAAAAACAGAATGCAATATATGAAAAAATAAAGAGTAAATTTTTACAAGTTTTACTTAAATAAGTCACATCGTTTATTGGCCGCCCTGGACAAATTATACGTCGGCGCTCGTCTCATTGTGTTAGTCCTTGCGAATGATATCTAAGGGTGTGAGGACAAAAAATTAAGATTTACAACATCAATCAATGCACTGATTCCAGAAAAGTGTACAAGAAAACTAGTTGCTCGTGGAAAATATAATTAGTTATTATAGAAGTTGTACCAAAATTCACGCAAGATTTGAATTTTGCGCCATTTGTGCGGTAAGTGTTGCCAACGAAAGACAGCGTAACAGCTGACAGTTTAGGGTTATTAAAAATGGAGCGCTACACGAAAGAATAACGCGTCTTCATTGTTGAGCAATATTTTAAAAATAATGCACGTTTGGCAGCTACAGCTCGCAATTTTCGTACAAAATATGGTCGAAATAGTGATTTAACTTCATCAACTGTGAAGAGGCTAATTAAAAAATTCAAGGAGACTGGATCAATTAGTGATCTTAGACACTCTGGCCGTCCTTCAACAAGTCGTTCAACACAAAACATCGAAGCACTTCGTAAGAGTGTTGCTGAGAGTCCAGGAACATCAATTCGGCACCGTGGACATTTCGAGAAGCTCTCTAGAGCGTATTCTCACGAAAGATTTGCATCTTCATGCTTACAAAGTTCAATTGACTCAAGAACTGAAGCCTACTGAGTTCGTTGAATGGATTATGGAACAACAACAAGTGAATGCTGATTTTTCGAACAAAATCATCTTTAGCGATAAGGCTCATTTTCAAATTGATGGCTTCGTTAATCGTCAAAATTGTCGCATTTAGGGTTCCGAAATCATCGGACCATTCTTCTTCGAAAATGTGTCAGGCAATAACAGTTAATGGTGCTCGCAATCGCGACATGATAATTCAGTTTTTTGTGCCTAAATTGCAAGATATGGATGTGGACGGCATGTGGTTTCAACAAGACGGTGCCATATGCCATACTGCCCGAGGAACAATTCAATTACTGCATGAGTCATTTCCTGGTCGTGTAATTTCCCGTTTTGCTGATCAGAATTACCCGCCCAGATCATGCGATTTACCCGATGTGCTATTCCATACATAACCCTATACTGTATACTTTATGAATCAATAAAAAATTTACAACTTTTAATTGAAAGCTTGTGTTTTCTATCAAAATAACTTCTTGGGTGAATTTTGGGACGCCCTATATAAGTTGTCAATTTAATTAAATTTCCCTAGACAAAATAGTAATTTTCTTTTTGTATCCAGTCGTACTTCACTAAATACAATTATAGGCTATACCGGAAGAACGAGAGGAAGACCTTTTCGTCAACATAATGTCAGGTATTTTACGGCATTTAAGGTGAGCGATTTTCAACTCGAGGTCTGCAAACCTCTAGAGATGCGGACCAAGAGCACATAAGTTCGGTAGAATCTCTCTAAATTTCAGAGTTTTTAGATATCTTTCCAAAGGATATTACCTATTAAAGTGTACCTATTCAGTGTTAACAATTCAAAATGTGGGAACATGTCTAATTTCTACATCCCGGTAGACGGCTGTATCGTTCGCGCGTTCAGAAGGACATTTTCACATCTAACTTCAATTTTAGTATTAAGTTGGCTGTGTTTTGGAAACCCATGTTCGTCTGACGACAATTGGTACGTAAATCTTATTTTTATTGTAAGGAATGTAGGATAAGAAAATAAGATACGTAAGGATAAAGTATTCAAAGTATTTGCAGACATTTTTTTTGTTACTGGACATTTTTTACAAATTCTGATTTCAACTGGGCTTACCTAAAGGATTACGTTCCGATTGTCGGTCAGGATGGCCGATTACTGAAAAATAAGCTGGCTTTCTATTTTAGACCGAATATAGCATTTACGTAAAGTTAATGTTTATATATTTGAATACAGCAGGTAAAACATAGCTATTTCCAATATCTTCCAGTAGTCGACCAGGGGTGACCTTTAACGGCACACTGTTGGTAGTGCGGCGCTGTAGTTCGGCCACAATGTTCTACAATGTGGAAATGGAGAATTTTGAACAATTATACAGGAATTGTACATTTTATTACAGATTCACGAATACATGTACTATAACCATGACAGAAAACAAAAAGAAACGATTGTTTCACCAATATTCAGAAGACTCATTGAAAATATTTTGTTTGCCATAAGAAATGGACAATCTATACGGGAGGCTAGTAGAAGATTTTCCATAGCCCACTCAGCCTTACAAGAGAGATTACATGGGAGAATTGCAACAGGACGAGGCCGACTACTAAAAAAAGTGTCAAATTCTAAAAATAAAATTACTGCCTTTGCTGTGGTTATAGATAAATAAAAATGATGCAATTTCTACAAAATAAATTAGATAAGGCAGTTATTAATATAATTTATAAGTTAGTTTTGTTATTTTTAATGGATGTTACACTATCTTGAAATCGGAAATTCTCTTAAGAGGCCGACCCCCAGCGCAATCAGCCTATAGATACATTGCTTCGTAACTAAAATAAAAACAACTTTGGCAATGTTAATAAGAATTTTGATTGGAAATCTCAAATTACAAATCTTTTTGGTATAATTGAAAGTATCAGATTCCATAAATTAATTTTCCAAATACCTAGAAGCTCACATCAGGAAATTATATTTTTCCTGAATCTGCGCCTATATCAATTTTCAATAAGTACAATATATGCAAATTGTTTTTTTTATCTCTGATGGAAATTTGATCTCGTCTTTTAAATTGAACTTTATCTGAATTTTAGACTTAGGAACAAGATGTTTGAATACTGATAAGAGAAGAATCAATTTTGGAAGATCCAGATTACAAATTAAGAATGTAATCGAGATCTTTTTTGTTCGATATCATCGAGTACTACTTAGTTGCCTCAAGGGAGTGGATGGTATAAAAAAAAGTATTAGCAAGACATAAGCAATAAATTTAAATTGGTGATTTAAACCACGTGGAAATTTTATTCATATTTTCTTGCAATATAAAACAGTTTACACAAACAGTATAAAAGCCCATAGAAACATAGTCTTTTATCATTTTTCGGTCTTTATTATGTCTTTGTATGAAAAGAGAAACCAGTAATACACTGGAGCGCATTACTGGAAAATCCCACAAAGAAGAGAATTCAACAAGGAAAAAATAATATCTTCAAATTCTTCAAAAGTATGTTAAGGACTTCCTTTGAATTTCTAAAAATATTCTCTGCGTATATGATATCAAGCAAGCGTGTAGCTTTTACTCATGTATGTATATTTCTTTTCTGCTAAGAAGCTTATGCATAATTTGCGGGGGAAGTAGGTATAATCGCCGGGAATTTATAAATATATCATTTTAAAATATATTCCTTTGTTATAAAGAGATTAAATTTAGGCGATTCTGCACCAGCTAACACGAACATGAATATATGCAACGCCATAGTTGATAAATATTCATGGTAGACGAGTAAATAAAACACACATTGTGAACATTATCTTCCCAGTAAATAGATCTTGACAAGTAAAACTCGCCTATAACAAAACTACGTTTACGTTCAAATAATTATGGATTGTGTAGATTGCATAGAACAAAACTAATATCGTTTAGGGTTAAGCTATTTTAAGCGACATACTGATAAAGCCCGCACAACCAAGATAGAATTCAATATTTACCAACAATTCGACAAGTATCTATACTACAACAATTGAACCGTTAAGATACTTGTTCTGAAGGTATTCAGAGTAAAACATACGAATACAATCATAGATTTGATTTGAGTTGATTTAGGTGAATTAACATTTTAATATTAGTACAACTGTTATTTTCCATAAGTTTAAATCATATCGAAAAAGAAAAAATAATACCAAGATTAAAGAAACAGTAATACTCACTTTTAAACTTTTTGTACAATTTTGGAACCAATTTCCAAAAACTAGTAACGTTTACATTAAATTAAAGAAAAATGAACAGCAATAAGAAGTACAAATTCCTAATTTCTTAACATCATTTCTGTAGCAAGTCTATTGAAGATTAAAATGAATCAACAAGTGTTATTTACCTTACGATAAACGTACCGATTACTTACATATATTCGCATTATCGTTTTTGCATTCGAACACATAATAACAAGGAGAAAATGAATAAACTTCCGGAGATATGATACTTAGCTTCGATGGAGGTGTTTAGTGCACGTAAGACAATAGCATTCTTATCTATAAGTTATATCTGTTTCTAATCTCGTAAGTTTGTTTTAAACATGGAACAACGATTAGCTAGAATTAACGCACGCCATAATGTAAGGTGATTATGTAATAAAAGGAGTATTATTTATTGGTTATCAATGAAGAAGTGCGATAAGGCGTTTTTCAATTGGATGTTTATGGAAATTGTAGATGCGATATTTAATCTCGAAGGAAATGAGATAGAATTAGAAGCCGGCAGTTTAATCAGTCATTGGTGTCTACAAATTACATAGATAACGTTGAAAATATTACAGAAATATAAATTCAATAAGAAATTGAAAAATGTAAAACATGGAATCAAATTCTTTTTTCTACATTTCAAGAAAATGTATGTCCTCTTTAAAGCCTTCCTAAATCAACAATTAAAGTGGTCTTAGTATTTCCTATTAGTTTACCAAGTTGATAAAAAAAAACAATTTTTTAAATTAAAAAACGTATGATCCACTTTATCTCCCAAAATCCTTTTTCTATGTTTCCACCTGTCTTTTTTCCCTCACAACTTTAGTAGTGGTAATGGAAACCTCGAGAAATATAGTTTTACATTTTTTATAGTCAAAATTCTTGTCAAACGTATTTGGGATGGCGATGATATGAATTTTGTAATTGTTAACAAATATATTGAATGATTTAAGGTTACAGTGGAATTACGAGAGTAGTCTGAAAAGTTTCAAACCCCACCATGAGAACGGCGTCCAAAATACACTGGCAATATAATTGAAAGTTACTTTTGAAAATGTCAGCCATCTTGGTCGCTTAGTTATTGCTTAACAGTCATTTGTGCCGGTCGATGTTACTGTTTCTGTCAAAATGGAAAAAATCAATAATCGAGCTCTTGACTACAAAAATTAGACCCTGTTGAAGCAGTTTAAGTGAAATAACTCGGAAATTTCGCGTCGATTAATAACCGCAGATGAAACTTGGATGCACCACTACACTCCTGAAGCCAAAGTGCAGTCGAAATTGGATTACAAAGGGTGGATCGACTACGAAAAAGGCGAACACTATTCAATCAGCTGGCAAAGTGATGGCGACTGTTTTTTGGGATAGTCATGGAGTTGTGTTAATCGACTATCATGAAAATGGAAAAACAATAACGGAGGTATACTACGTATCATTACTGAAAGCAGAAATTGCGGGAAAACGGCCATATTCGAAGAAAAAGAATGTTTTGTTCCACAAAGACCACCGTCTGATACTTTATGGGAAAAATTCAAGAACTGGGGTTTGAATTGATAGACCACCTATTCACCAGATCTGACTCCCAGCCATTTTGTTTCTGTTTCCTAGGCTTAAAATTTTGCTCGGAGGATAGAAACTTTCATCGAATGCGGAGGCCAACACATTCGTAAACGACTATTTTGCAGAACAAGATGCCAACTACTATTTGGACAGATTAACGAGATGGAAGCATCAGTGGGAAAGCTGTATAGATTTACAAGGAAATTATGTTGACAAAAAAAAAAAAACTTATTTCTGTCTTAAGCTAGAAACCATCGTATAAACTTGTCAGAGGAAAATGTATTAGCCTTAAACAAAAATAAAACAGATAATAGTTTTTTTCAGTGATAAGATGTGGAAGAAATCACAAAAATGTTTATGAAAAACTCAAACAAATGGATTTTTTTTACGTGTAGTGATGGTCCAACCGGATATAATCTTTTAAAGCTTCTCACGTCAGAAAAATCAGCCTCCGACTGTGATAGAACTCGAATGCACAATCCTATACCATTTATACATACTCGAAATAAATTTCGAAATTTCGAAACCCTGCTAGATTTTGCAAAACCTTTCGCTAGAACATGTCTTACATGCCTTCAATTGGGTTGAAATCTAGCGATTCAGTAAACACCTCAATTTCTTTACTTACATCTATGCACCGTTCAAAAGATAATAAAACAGAACGAGATTCGTTCTTCTATCAATCCCCTGACCATAGGCTCCACCCTGGTTCATCTCCTATCGTCAGTTTCTCACCGCTCGCGCTCTAAGGAGTGGGCTGTCGCGGATAATTGGTGTAGTAACTGTATGACATTTTGCGTTGTGTCTATGGTAGCAGCAACATCAACTTTGCATATTCCTGCTTCCAGAAGAGCTGTAGCTTTTATACATTTCTTCATGGCTAAAAGTATCATCTCTCTATTTGACAATAAAACATTAAAATCTATAGTTACCAATAAAAAAATTTCAACACATAAAACTTGTTACACATGAAAAATCAATTGTTATAAAATTAATCGTAATGACGCGCAAATCAGTTTTCTACGTTGTAATTATGAAAAAACATTTTATAAACAATATAAAAGTAGGATAATAGAATAACATTTTTAAATTTGTTAAATAGTTCATATTTATTCTTTTTTTTCTAAATAAAATGTAATTCTTCTAAAAACCATATGCTTTTTTTGATTTTTCTCAAACACATTATTTCGCAGATTTCACATTTTATTAAAATGTCACATGCAAGAAACTAATCTATTTCAAACTCTTTTTTTTGTTAGAAACATGCCCCTGACTCAAGCATTCCACTTCCTAAAAGATGGACTTAATAGCTTACCTTGTAGGATTCATGTTGTGAATATTTATAAGTCAATCATAGGAGGTTGAATGTCGAGTTCAACGGAATAAAAATGTCTATTGCACGAGCCTATTATTTCTGAAATAACATTCATCTAGTGATTTTTTTCACTTCAAATCAAAGTACGTAGTTATTGCTCTTTCTCCTTATACATATTACATATTACAGTTAAATATCTCCTTTATGTAGTACAGAGGAAGACGTATAGAGTATATACTACGCGTGATTGGTGAGGGTGGAATTGGCTACGTTAAAGGAAAGCTAAAAAATTCTCTTTCCTTTTCCCCCTTTTTTATATAAAGTGAAGAGCTCGGTAGAAGTTATTACAGATAACGTGTTCATTTTAAAGTTATTCAAAAATTCGAAACCGTATCTTCGCATATCTTCTGTAATTCCCCTTAGGGCACTGGAAATAAAACTTTTAATTTATATACCAAGGGAAGCAATTTAAATTATTGCGCATTTCACCATATTAGAAATACCTCAAAAGCGCAAAGACATCCTGCATTTTTGACGTAGTAATTTAATTCATTTAAAGTCTGACGAGTATTGCTTCCACACTTTGATCTCCGTGTTTTTCTTTGAATTTATTCTACCACTGCTTAGATTTGAATGGTTACTTATTGTTATTATATTTACAACGCGTCCACTTAGTGCGTGATCTAAACAACAAGTTCTCAATCAAAAAATATTTTCAATTAAAAAATATTTCAATATAAGTTTTATTACAAAATAAAATTATGCTCAAGTATACAGGGGGTATACAGAAAGAGCGACATTTCCCCAAAAGCTCAAATAAATTGTTAATTTAAATTTGGTTGTACGTATGCAGTCGTATAGGTTGTTCGAACAAAAAAGACAGATATTTATTTTGATTTGCGAAAATAGTTTACGTATAGTGAAGAAGTGTTAATATAAAATATTTAAAACGTCTTCTAATTTTTCTCCAAATGAATGTGTCGATATGTTATTAATTTATGGAGAGTGTCATAAAAATTCTCGTGAGACAACAACGTTTTATGGCCAGCGATTTCCTAACAGAATGGTACTGTCCCATATGGCATTTCGTCGTGTTGAAGTTAAAATGCGAACGGGCTCATTTCCATCAAATTTAAAACATTCTCATGATGTAACATCAGTTAGAACAGAAGAAATGCGAATAAATGTACCGGCTTATGTTGGATTGAAACCACATACTTCAGTTAGAACTGTGGCAGAAGATATGGAAATAAGTAAATCAACAGTACAGAAGATATTTCACAAACATCATCCTTTTAAAATTCGGTTGCTGCAAGCATTAAGGTCTACAGATTCTGAAGGGACTACCAATAACATTTTTTGGACTAACTAAGCACGATTTCATAACAATGCTGTGGTGCATCGCCATAACTGCCATTAATGGGCCCCAGAAAATGTTCGTTGGGTGCGTGAGACTCATTTTCAGATAATATGGAGTGTCAACGTTTGGTCCGGATTATTTAGTGGACGTATCATTAGTCCATACATCTTTGAAGAAACTTTGACAGGGCAACGTTACTTACACTTTTTACATGATTACCTTCCCAGATTAATTGAAGATATTCCATTAACAGAGCGCAATGATTTGTGGTGGCAACAGGATGGCGATCCGCTTCATAATTCGCGGTTGGTTGTAGAGTGTTTAAATAACGTATATCGCAATAGACAGGTAATATTCAATGGTAGACTCGCTCGCCAGACTTAAGCTCAATGGACTTCCTTCTTTTGTGGGGGTGTTGAATTTTATAAATTATTAATCTATTTAAAGTTTGGCGATTGGATGCAGAGTAAAAAATTGGTTTGGGGGAGGTTTCTTAGGATCACTTAGGATTCTACAAACCATTTTCGACGACACCTTACGTGATCTTATATTTCCACAAATAAGGAATATATCGCTTGTAACATTGAATATGGGACACCCGATATAATGTGCACCACTTGCCTACGAATATTTTTTATTTGAAACCTTTTCCATCAAATTACTCAGAGAAGGAATTATCTTCGACCCACCCAACAAGTTGACACGCTCTATATGGAAGAAGAAATGAAGATAGGAATCCCACATCCCAAGGAATATTAAATTTTTTCATCGCTTTATTAATCCACCCCCAAATTTCAGATATGAAAACAACATGGTGGTCCTTTACCCAAAAGGTTAAATCATTTGTAATCAATAAAATAATATGTGCATATTAAGCTGTCAAAACTATGTTATTATTTTGCAAAAATTATTGTAAGAACTAACATGGAATTGTAATAAAACCAACAGCTTGCAAAAATAATAGTAGCCTATTTCTTGACATATTTTAACACCTAGAATAAATCTAAAAATTTGTTTTAGAATGAGTCGAGCTACTACAATCATGGTAGAATTTGCAGGTGTTTTCAAACATGACAATCGTTCAAGGAGCAAGCGATAGCTACTACTAAATGTGCAGGCTGTAAATTTTATCCATTCCGTAATGATAACAAGACAAATATTTTCTATATAAGCGCATTTGGAAATCACATACTTACAACTTATCCTTGCATAAAGTGCAATCATAAGTAACCTGGGCAAATATGCGGTAACAGCCAGAGGCGTGGCGAGCGCATAAAAGTTTACACATAAAATAGAAGGTAAGAAATAAATTATAAAACGTGCTGAAACACTTACCGTTTTCAAAGTCTTCCGTGAAATCACAAACTGAGTAATATCTGTTAAATATTTGAATCATTAGATATGTTTCCAGAGCTGTTTCAGTCAAGTGAGTACGACGTGCGGAATAAATGTTTTTTAATGCCGAAAACGACCGTTCGACATCTAGCGATGTTATATTTGCATATTTAAAATAATCTTTGAAACAACTTAATGCATCTTCACACACACCTTCACAAATTTATCTTAATATAAGAAAATCGCAGTCTTTCTCTAAAACACTTTCAAATTTTTGTATTACACATCAATTTGTTTCGCCTTCTACAGCGCATAACTGTGCGTGAACATCATTCACAATTTGAATAGAGTCCACTAGCGACATCGAAAGATTTTGTAATTTTTCTATTCCCTCCTCTAGTCCGAAGTAATTGTTGTGAATAGTTTGTAAATCTCTTTTAACCCGACTATCTTGAAATATTTCCTGGCTTTTCTTTATTGCTGCAGCTTCTGTCGGATTGAATTTTAAAACTACCTTCTTTACTTGATCAAAATATTTGTTGTAGTAAAACGCAGCCTGCAACCATGTTCCCCAACGTGTAGCAATTGGCTGTGGTGGTTCAGGTAAATCAGGACACAGTTTGTGAAATAATCGGGTACGTTTCGGGAACTTTAGAAACACTGCCTTTTTACTAGCAATCAATGCATTTACTAGTGGAAAACATGTAGAAATCGTTTGTGCCGCAAGATTTAGAGTATGGATTTAACACGTTACATGTAAGAAGTTACCACTGTGTTCTTTAAGAGATCGGCCCAAAGAACGCATGTTTGCGGCACCATCACTCATAAACATTAAAAGTTGTTTAGTTGAAACTTCAAATTTGTTCAATGAGTTCAACACCACCTTTAAAATCTTATCGGCAGTACAATTTATAACTCCTTTGGAAGCAAGTAAGAAGGAGGATGACGGTCGATGTGGTTCCATTGTACGTACCATTACATTAACCACAGAATGTTTTTGACGATCTGTTGTTTCGTCCACACACAACCGCAGTTTTTTATCTTTCAATTCCGTTTTCATTATTTTTTCTACATGTTCACGAGCAAATGGCACTACATTTCGTATCGATGTCCGACTAGGTAATTTACAGTAGGCATATTTATTCCAGAAGGAGACAAATGCTTCTTTGTCTAGTAAACGAAACAATAGATTTCATAAAATAAGAGTAACACATAAACCAAATGTAAATTTTTCTTGGTCTAGTATACCACCTTTTGCAGAAGAATGCTGTTTGCTTTCGATGTGACGTTGACAATGGCTTCTGGGCCATCACATTAAAGGGATTTTACAAACTAGAAATTGAATTTTAGCGCCATCAAAAATTAAGTCCGGCATGTCCACTATAACTGCGACATTTTTAAAGCAAACATAAGCGTACAATTACGAAATAAGTTACGACAGCCTACATATACACAGAACTACTCGCATACAGCATCGATTTAGTACTGAATAATCGCCGACTCTGCACCACATATCTACTACACTGACTGTTACCGCTGTTTGCCCAGACTAATCATAAGTACAGTTCTATTCCAACATAATACCTCTCCTAAAGACTTAGGTGAAATTGTTCAGAAGTACGCGAGTCCAGATGAATTGGGATATTATTTTAATGAAAATATCTTCTGGATATATTTTGATTCACTTCAATTGATGAAATCCTAGAGGTCCAGTTGTAATATTTTCTCCAGGTTATCACTGAACATTACTGTACTTAAACATTAATTGCAATCTCCATCGTGTCTCATTCTTCAAATGACCAAACTGTGTAATATAACAAACCCAAACCTATCGATTCCGGTCAGAGACAGAGCGTAGTCCAGACGAAAAACACTTTTCAAAAATACTTTTATGTCTTTAGCTTCATATTTATAAATCTAAAAGCGTGCGCCGCGAGCTAACATTATTCTTCCATTGAGTTTGCTGATTTGGCTTTAATAACGTTAGAATTCAAATGGCGAAAAAGTAAAATATAACTTTGGCAAGCTGCGAAGAAGGCATACACACGTTGAGTCTCGAAAACCGTGACAATTGAATATATTACGTTTGCTATAACTGCCAAACAGTGAATAATTAAATCTTACAAGAATAGCGCAATGTCTGGAAACGTGATTTTATATGTTTAACGTTTGTTAGCAAATAAATGAACTGATCGTGATTGATTTGAAATATTTTGAGGTCATTTACGTATTATTAGACATCGTAAAATTGCTCCTAAAATGAAAGAATTTAACGTAGGTAATATTTATCTATTTATTTAGATAAAGAAAGTAAAAAAATGTTGCTATACAAGTGCACATGAGCAATATCTTCATATAATTCAACTGTAATTATTAGAGCAATGCAAACTGCGCTGAAAGCCTGTGGCGGACGCATAAAAGTTTACACAAAATAAACACGGCCGGGACAATTCGGTATAAGCGTCAGTATAACTGCGACTCGAAAGCCGATCTGTTGTGTATGCATCTACGCTGTCGTATACTATATCGTAGTTCTACGTTTGTTTTGAAAATGTTTCCTACGTCGCGAAAACAACCAAAGTTGGACACAATAAGAGAATTTATTGCAGAAATGCCTGATTTAAAGTGTGATGGCGCTAAAATTCAATGTGTAGTCTGTAAAATAGATTTAATGTGTTGGTTGAAAAGTGATTGTCTACGGCACGTAAATAGTGCAGGGCATGTTTAAAAAAAAATTCCACACGAGATTATGACAAACTTAAATTTAATTTGTGTTACCTTTATTGCATGTAATTTACTACTTCATTTACTAAGGAAGAAAGCATACGTCTCGTTTTGGAATGAATATTCAGACTTTAAGTTACCAAGTGGGAGAACATTACAGAGAGTTGTGCCGTCTGCTCGTGAGCATGTCGAGAAAAGAATTAAATCGGAGTTGCAAGATAAAAAACGGTGGTTATGTGTGGACGAAACAACAGATCGTAAAAAACATTCTGTGGTTAATGTAATGGTACGCACAATGGAACCACATCGATCGTCACCCTCAATTTTACTAGCTTCCAGACGAATACAACAATGCACTGCCGAAGTAATTTCAATGTTGGTGTTAAATACATTGGAAAAGTTTGAACTTTCAACAAATCAACTGTTGATGTTTATGAGTGATGGTGCCGCAAACATGCTTGCTGTAGGTCGATCTCTTAAAAAACATTGTGCTAACTTGTTGCATATTACATGTAAAATTCATACTCTCAGTCTCGTAGCAGATAGTATCAGAAAATGTTATCCCGAGGTAGACGCTCTAATAGCACATACAAAAGCTGTGTTTGTAAAATTCCAAAAACGTATTCGGGAATTTCATAGACCATGCCCCGGTATTCCTGAACCACCACAACCTATTCTTACTCGTTGGGGAACACGGTTAGAGACTGCATTTTATTATCTTAAATATTTTGAGAATATAAAGAACGTGATTTTAGAATTCGACCCAAAGGAAGCTGCGGCTGTCAAGGTAAGCCGCTTGAAATTTCAGGATATTCAAGTTAAAACAGATTTGGAAATTATTCAGAACAATTACGTGGGACTAGCGGATGCGATAGATAAACTACGAAATTCTTCGGTGTCGTTAGTGGAATCTTTGCAAATAGTGCAACATGTTCACGCACATCTATGCGCGATAGAAGACGCAAGAAATGTTTGTGTTTTAGAAAGGTTTGAAAGTGTTTTAGATAAAGACTCTGATTTTGGCACATTAAGACAAATTTGTGAAAGTGCGTCAACAGAACCGTTAAGATATTTGAAAGATTATTTTACGTACGCAAATATAACGTCACTAGATGTAGAACGTTCGTTTTCGGCATACAAAAACACTTTTTCTTCACGCCGCACTCACTTTGCCGAAACAACTTTGGAAACATATCTAATGTTACAAATATTAAATAGACATTATCCACTTTGTGATTTCACGGAGGACTCTTGAAACGGTAAGTGTTTGAGCACGTATCACATTTAATTTATTTTGTGTAAACTTTTATGCGTCCGCCACTGGCTTTCGGCGCAGTTGCGTTGCTCTAGTAAATATACACATAAAATGCGTTGAATTACACAATTGAAAGAAAAAAAAATGATTTTGCTTCGGAAGCAAAACATTTAAAAATCTATTGGAAAAGTGTACCTTTTAATAAGATAAATCAAGAAGGCGTATTCTTTTTTATGGAAATTAAAACGACTTCGCTTTTAAAATTCAAATAACGTAATTGGGTTACTTGCTTTTAAATAGAACGTTTTATATGAAAGCGTCTTATCATTGTTCATATCTCGATAATTTTTATGCAACATACGAAGAGAATAGCTAGAATGATTAAAGTGACTAATTTGAAAAAGAATTCTGATTGTAAATGAATTTATCTCCCTGCTGCATATTTAGAATTTGGTTAATTTGTAGCTATCACAGGCAGATTCATGGAAATATTTCAGGTATAAATCATTAGGATACAATCAGCAGCGTTTTTTTCCTAAATTCCTCCAAGCCGAGTTGTGTTGGATAAAGAGGCGTGGTGTTAATACATGAAATAGGTTCGTAGGCAATAAACAGTTGAAATTTTATACAATTCAGCAATAATAATAACAATGATAATAATAACTCCTAAAGATTAAATGCGTAATTTTCTATTTACATTTTCAATAAGACAACGTAAGGTATTACAAATGCAATTGCGATAAAAAGTTTTCACGTTTAACACGTAGCGGGCTAAGAGAGTTAACATGATATTGGAAAAATCGCGTTTTGTGCTGTGCGTGAATGAAGGAAAGAACTAGAAAATATAAATATGAAAACAAGTATCTCGCGAATACAACACAAACTCTGTATACGTATTGGCAAATTGCCGAGTTCAATGCTAAAGGATATCTTAAATATGTTGTGCCAGAGTTGATTCAACTAAATCTACCATACACTTGCGAAGGTATGTTACGATTTACTTTTAGATTTGTTGGAATCTTCTTTAATGAAATCCATTATTGGTCGCAATTTTCTAATCTACATCTAAATTTATACAGGGGTAAGTCTTCGCGATTTCGGAAAATCGTCCTTTTGTGAATGGAAATTTTCCAAAAGCTTGTGATGAGATCTGATTGTGCGCATGTTTTAGATCTAAATTACTTACAAATTACTACAAAGTGTCATTTTCATCAAGAATTTGAAACGGAAGCCACTTACTTTTTTATGTATTTTTATTTTACGCTAAAAATAAGATAACTTTTTGTGAAATTCCTTATATCATCATTAAATAGACAAATAAATTTTATACCAATTATGTTTGCTATAATCCTTAGAAATTATTCATTCAATTAAATATGTGATATTACATTGTGAAGGTTTGGTTTTCAACATTTTGGCATCAAAGTTCTTTATATTTGTAGTACCTAATCAGTATCGGGCGTAACAATTTTGCATTAATAATAATTCAAAATTTACATTCAGTAATAATCGGCTAAATTTATATTAATCAATCCTTAAATTTAAAAGATTAAAAACATAACACAACTGAAATAGAAACAGGCACAGCCTTTTGGATTCTTTTTTCTGTTTCTAATTTCTAAAATCTCAACATATTAACAGCTTCAAGTAGGAATAAAATAATAATAATAATAATAATAATAATAATAATAATAATAATAATAATAATAATAATAATAATAATAATAAATATATATATGAAACATACCTTAAATTATATGCGTAGTAACACAAGACTATATAATTTGTATGTTAAAATATTGTAAGTGAATCTAATTTAGTACAAATGATGTAGTCTCCTTAAAAGAACTAGTTTTTTTAATTGTTTTCTAATAACTTTAGTTGGAGTAAGAATACCAGTATTTCGTCTAAATATGTATTTTAATTACATACATTGTATTTAAATTCTTCATTTTTTTACCTACAATATAAAAATAATGCGCAGATAGGTTATATTGTAGAAACTAACATCGAATGGATTAAATTTACCTTAAAACCGGGTATATAAGAAAATTTGCTTCATTGCAATGCTAGAACATTTAAAATTTGATGATAGCAATACAGTTCTGTTTTATCGCCTTAGTACTTTACGTTGTACATAGATGAAATTGAAAATTATATTTGCAATTTCTATTGATAACTCAACAAGTACAAGCTGAAGTATTAAATATAATAATGGATAATTATTTATATTTTACATACATTTCAATTCAGTATTTTTTGCAAATTACCTTAATTTTTCCCCAATTACGCGAACTTTAAGTACCAAAATTTATTTAAATGCAAATAGCAATATAATGTATGGTAAAAATATACTTTTATAACTTAATTTATATACAAATAAAAGTGATCTAGGTGATATAATTTCAAAAAGATTCCTTGCTGTTTAAATCAAGCTTTAACACTTGGGAGTTAGTAAAAACGATTACAGTCATGCAATATTTGAACACTTTAATGCCTACAGTTAGTTGAAAAGGTTTCAATGCATTTTAGGGCTACCTTTTTTTCAATTGAATAATAATTAAAATTAGCATAACAGCATCAAACTGAGCCATATTGATAAGTTGCGCATGACTTATAACCTTCCTTTACTTAACTAAAAGGTACGTTAGTAATGAGTAATGACTCTAGTTACTTAGTTTAATTTTTAATGAATTGCATTCGTAAATCAACTATTTTGTTGTTTTTTATTTTATTTTATTTTTCCAACGAAAACAAGATTGAATTATACAAAATTTGAAATTTTTAAGTTTCAAAGAAGTGAGCAGTTAAAAGGCAAAAATCGTCGTTTGTTGTTGATGTTATTGCTGAAAAATTTAACAATAGGTGCTCGATTTTATTAGCACTTAGGAAACAATAAATCTGAATCGAAACAATAGCTTTGCTAAAATAGCTTTTTAATCGTAACTTTTGCAAAATTGACTGCGTAAAAGTGGTAGGAATGAAAGATTTCGAATTATAATAATTTTCGTATAAACTGTAGTTTTATCCTAAATTTGTGTAAATACGAAAACTTTCAGAACTAACTGTATACATTACGTGTCAAAGTTCCTCGATATTTCGTCGAAATTTCCTGAAAAATAAGATTGAAACATCTGAAAAACATTGAGAATAATACAAAGTTAATTATAAACGTTGAAAACGATAGGAAATATGTAAACCAAGCAAGTTTAAATAAGTTGTAAAAAAAAAACATGAAATCCGTAGTAAAACTTGATTTAAACATGAATGAAGAGGTTAGTGAAGAAGCTTTTAGTGACATGGAAGAACCTGGTGCATGCGACGAAAAAATGAAAAGAAACTTACCTTTTCGGAATCAAGAGTGACCGGCGGGGTGACGGTGGAGTTGGTGTCATTCTGGCAAGAATAGTTGGCGGCGAATCGTGTACATAGTGTATGGAAGCAGGCATAACAATCTGGGGAGCACAAAGAGCCGCACATACAACAACAGGAGACACAACAGGTGCAGATCATCGAGTGGAAGGAAAGGATACGGGCGCAAGAGCCGGCTGTGGAGAGGACCTCATCGGTGGCGGTATTAGAATTACAGTTAGCGTTGGCATTGGCAGTAGTCGCCGAAGCCGTTGCCGTCGCGGTGGTGGACGTCGTCAACGAGCTGCCGCTCTCGCGCAAAACGAACATGTCCATGTTCATGTTTAGGTCCATGTCGAGCGGTTGGGTCTTGGCCAGGTTAAAGGCCGTCTGACTATAGGACGAGCGCGATCTCTGTTCCGGCACGGGACTGATACCTCTGAGCATGTAATTCTCGGAGTCTATGTTGACTACGGGTACGCTGGCGGACATTTTGACGTCGGAAACCCGGAAACGACAGTACATGCCGTCGGTACCGGTTTGCTCGTTGCCGGCTGCCTCCTGGATGTTCATGCTGTCATGCCGTATTTATATATCTACACGTAGATATACCCCATATATATACAAGTCTATCGCACACTATGAAACAGGCTTACATCTCTCCCTCACGTACTACTACCAACCAACCATGCGACCAAGCATTTAACTGTCCGTGGACCGAATGAGGAACGAGATTTGCGTTCTGAACCGTCTGACGTCCAACGCTTGATGCTAGACTGCTTCGCTGCTTTCCCCAAGCAGCGCGTCCGATATACCAAACTTGCGCCTTTGCCCCCGCGCAAATCGCTCCACACCTTCGTACGCTGGCCGATACGTTTGCCCCTCTTTCCTCGCCGCGCTTTTCCTAACACGACCCCCCACCATCGTTTATTACTCCCCTCTCCGAACCATCGCTTAGCCAACTAGTTTTGGACAGGACCGGCACAAAACTACTTTACTTACTAATATACACAACCGGAAAAATTCAACTTCTAAATCACCGGGTATCGTATAATACCGGGACTTCTTTCAATATATTAAATGTTCTTTAAAAGCTATTTTTTGATAGAAAAGCAAAACAGAAACTATGGAATATTTTTACAAAAAACTAAGACCAAACATTTTTCAAAAATTAAAAAAATATATAGCCATAAGAAGTAATGTAAAATAAATTATACCATTTAAAAACATCCTTTAAAAAGGTTACAATACCGATATACAGGGTATCTCAAAACTTCTGGAATTGTAAAATTCTACCCGCTGTGTAAATGATTTTTAGATTATACAGGGTGAGTCGCAAGGAACGGACCAAACTTCAGGAGTGTATTGTGCACGTAAAAATAACAAAAAAAAAACTATGTTTGGTAATTGTAGAAGTAAATCTGAATAAGAAATTGCATTTTACTGAATTTTTAGTTGTTGTTTTCGATGTTTTGATTTACCTTGGTCAGTAAATGTTGTAGGAAGCGGGTTTATAAAATAATGCCCCGAAGATTTTGAAAAATGATTCTCTCTTTTTTTTTTCTCTTTTTTTATTAACGAATATATTTTAATGACATTTTGAAATGTAGCCGTTTAATGTTGTGGGGAACATGGTTGCATATTTTTATTATTTGGTACTCTACACTATTCTGTACTTTAGAAAGTTTTGTTTAAGGTGGTTTTAGAGATGCCCCTGCAGTACCTCTAATACGTATTATACGTTTGTATGAGTTAGTGCTTCTCAAACAGTTCAGCGTAGTGACGCCTTGCAAACACCGAAAAACTATTAATATGCAACACGGAAGCCAATGTACAAAATTTTTTTTCAATAGTATAATGTGTAATACAGTTGCGTAATTATTATTATTATTAATTATTACCTATTATTATTATTACACCATACTATATTAAAGTAATATCTAAGCAATCAAAAACTGATTTGCCCTTTCTTCTTTTTACTGCCTTTTTTTCGCTGCCCTTTTCAAGTCATTTAATGTTCTTTTTTTTACATTTTTTGTGCTCTTTTTTCATATTTTTGGTACCTAAAAATCGGGACTCTAAGGGTAACACATTTTTAGTCCTTTAAGTTTATTCTTTTCTTTAATATTTCACCCGAAAAATAAATAATAATACATTTTTAAAATGTTCAAGTTTTTCTAAAATTAGGGCTATATTTCAACAAAATTTGCCAACTATAATAATTTTGAATATATTTTAATATATTATCACCCACTAGAAATAGTGAAGGATGTTTAACAAAAAAACTCTCGCCATAAAACGTTAAAGCAGATTTTCTTGAAGCTATAAATTTTGCACCTTTTTGTACCAAGCTGGGCTTCAAATTACAACGTAATTAAACAATGTTAACCGGCTTTCTTGTAAATGGTCCAAATTTTCGCTTCTTTTCGAGTTAATACGTCTTAAATAAAATAAAAATATCCTTGCATCGACTATCCATGTAAAAGAAAAAGTCAGGTACGTTCCAGGGCTTTGGATTGGTCGCGGTGGTTCTATTAGCTGGCCTCCAAGATCTCCAGATCTCGCACCACTGGACTATTGTTTATGAGGTTGGTACAAAAATTAAGTTTACGGGATGCACTAATTCGACGTATTAGAAATAGACATGAAGCAATCAGGAGAGCAACAGGTGCCCTTACTAAACAAAGCAAAAAATATTTAGAGGTCAATGGCGGTACTTTTGAACATTTATTAAAAGAAGGCTATGATTTAAGAAGTGTTAACGTATGAAATGTTGTTTATTTGTAATTACGCTATAATTTATAATAAAACAAATGAAAATCGGATAAGAACATAATACACTCCTGGAGTTTGGTCCGTTCCTCCCGATTTAGCCTGTATAATAGACATCCTATATAAGTGTTTTTCAAAAACATTTTCGTATATACAAGGTGGTCGATACGTCACGAACTATACACCTACTTTGTTATCTTAAACTGGGGACCCTGTATCCTATTATGTTTTTAGTTTCTCCATCTAAAAATAAACCTATATAATATGGGCTTTATATTGCCATTTTTAGCAGATTTCAAGATATTTATAATTTTATCCCGAATTGCATAAATATGGAGATATATATCTCCTTAAAAAGTTCGCAAAATTTCTACGAGTTTAAATTGTATACTTGACTCTCTTTCGATAGAGAAATATACAGAGTGTTCAATAGTGAACACCTGTCTATGTCAAATTTAAACACCAGAAACGTCTTTTTTGTGTTCAGGATTGAACACCTTTTTAATTTAGAAGGCATTTTAATACTAATCAAGTATGCCGGATTTATTGAAAAAATAGATTACTGGGGTAAAGTGCACTTACACCTAATAATATTAATTTACACTACCATAATTTGAATTATTTTTAATCATTGTTAGATTTCTGGCATTTTGATAATTTATATTATGAATTCTTTGTTTCTCTAAACCCCATTAAAATTAATTTATAAGGAATAATCAAAATCACAAGTTATTTTCAAAAATTTATCTTTTGACAATAATATTTTTTGTAAGAAACACAAAAATCATGCACAACACTATTTACATGGAATCTAGTAATGATAATCCTCAACATCCGCTGTAAAATTGGATACGAACATCCATAGACCAACCATATAAATATCGAAGTCGTTGGATTGGCATTCCTGTGACAACGAAATAAACAAGGAGACAAGGAAATAAAAATTTAGATAAAACTACTTAGAAATTTAATTTGAAACGAATATTTAAATTATTTTGGAGGATCCGACATAAGAGGACTAATCAAAAAAAGACCTGAAACATCTATAAGAAAGGGAAGAGGATTTTAATGAAGAATTTTCAAAAACACATACATACGGGGGCTTACAGCTGCTAGTAGTTTTTCAAAATTGATTATTGAGAATAAAAAGGGCTTGCGATTATTTTTTAATTTTATATTTCATTGAAATATCTCGATATCTACATTTAAGTGACTGAAATCCATGATATATTAGTTTATCTATCAACCCGTATACCGGGTGTTCCAAATTCAATATTACTAGCGATATCTTCTGTCGTCGAAAATGGTTTGCAGAATCCTAAAAGATATACTTTTCAAATCTGCCCCTAGTAAACCACCATCGAAAAAAACTCCCTCAAGCCATTTTTTTTTAAATTGCACCCTGCATCTCTTTGATTTTATGATTGAAATACCACAAACAAAAATTTCACTTAACAAATGGCTACTAATAACAACATATTATAAATTGTTAGTTTAAATTTGGTTGTACAGAATGCCTTCTAATTTTTCTCCAAATGAATGTGTCGATATATTATTAATTTATGGAGAGCGAAAAATTTTCGTGAAGCAGCAACATTTTACGGAGAGCGATTTCCTAACAGAATGGGACCATTACATATGGCATTTCCTCGTGTTGAAGTTTCACAAATATCATCCTTTTAAAATTCAATTGCTACAAGCATTAAGGCCCACAGATTTTGAACGGAGACGAGGATTCATTGCTGCCATAACTGGGATTCAGAAAATCGTCATTGGATGCGTGAGACCTATCTTCAGATAATATGGGGTGTCAACGTTTGGTGCAGATTATTTATTGGAAAATGTATTGGTCCATACATCCTTGAAGGAACTTTGACAGGGCAACGTTATTTACATCTTTTATTTAATGACCGAGTTAATGGAAGATATTGCATTAGCAGAGCTGAGGAAGAGGGACTTAAGAATATTGACCATGACATGTACCCACGCCGGTACCATTTGCAATGCATTGAGTTTAGATGTTTGCAGTATCATCTCTTTTTCAATACCCTGGTATCCTGAGGGTGTCGTGTTAAGCTTTTTGTTAAAAATTTAAACAAAAATTATTTATATTTATCTATTTATTTATATTTATCTGATTTGGAGCAATTGACGTTTATTTAGATCAGTGGTCGCCAACCTTTTCAATGTGTTGAGCTTACTTTGATAATTTTGGAACAAACAGTGAGCTACCTAGTCGTAAGCTACGTAAGCCAACCTAAATGAAATATGCACAGCTATATTCGACATACATGTATTTATTTTACTAATACATACTAATACAAATAAACTAATAACTAATACATACTACATAACTAAATCCATACCTACCAATCGCAGGTGTTTGAAAAACAAACAAAATTTTTATGCAGCCACAATGGCATGTTACATACGATTTAATAAAAGTGAATAAAAATAACAAAAAAGTAACGCACTATTTTAAACAAAAACATGTGTAGATAAAAAATGCATGTTCAATGAGAAGGCTGACACTCAGACTCATCGATAATTCTTTTAATGTTTGCAGTATAGTTTGATACAGCCATTCGAATACAATTATCCAAATATTCATCTGCAAGTCGATTGCGGTATTTGTTCTTAATTAACTTCATATTGGAGAAAGAAGATTCACACAAATAGGTTGAACAAAATAACGTTTTCACTTTCAAGGCAACACGACATAGAACTGAATATTTGTCTTTGCTTACTAAAGACCTGATACATTTTGTATTTGACAGTAACGATTTTAAAGCTAAATCATTTTGAAACGCAATCACTTCCATTTCTGTTGCAGCGATGTCTTCGCCAAAGTTCTGCATAACACAAGTTGCAAGCTGTTGGATATCAATTTCTATGAAGGGTGAAACAACAAATTGCGCCACTAAATCAATTTTGTTGAAATCCTTAAAACGATTTTTGAAGTTATCTTTCAAGTTAGAAGCTATTTCTACATGATACTTACTGTCATAGGGTTCCAATGCATTTTCAGATATCTTTTCTGCAAGAATAGGAAAATGTTTGGTATCGCGGTTGATTAGGTTTTGTTCCCAAAACTCAAGCTTTTGGATAAATGCTTGTATATCAGAAATCATTTCCACTAGTTCTTTGTCTCTTCTCTGAAACTGCAAATTAAGTTCATTTAATTTTTCTGTAATGTCCACAAGAAAACCAAAATCTCTAAGCCAGATTGAATTTCCCAGTTCCGGAATCGGTTCATCGCGTTGTTTGAAAAATTGAACCATGGCAGATAGGACATCATTAAAACGTTTCAGCACTCGTCCTCTACTTAACCATCGGACTTCAGAGTGAAGAAGTAGCACCCCGTATTGACAGTCAATTTCATCGGCTAAGGTTTTGAATAATCTTCTTTGTAACGCTGGAGCTCTAATTTTGTTCACAATTTTTACTATCAATTTCATAACGTTGTTTAGTTTTAGAAAATTTCCACATAATGCTTGCTGATGGATAATGCAGTGGTAACAAAGAAATTGTGGAAAACTTTCATCTTTACGACATAACACCACCAGACTCTTATCACAACCCACCATAGCTGGAGCGCCATCGGTTGTCAACCCTACCACTTTCGATATTGGAATTTTCTCAGAAGAAATAATATTTTTGAAATGAGAAAACAACTCCAGCCCAGTAGTACGTCCTTTCAGTGGAATGAACTTCAAAAGATCTTCTTTAATCGTAAAATCACTAAAAACCATCCTGATGAATACGGCCATCTGGGAGGTGTCAACCACATCTGCTGATTCATCCAGTTGCAGTGAAAAATAAACACAGTTATCTAAGTCACTTCTTAACTGTAAAAAAATATCATTGCTCATTGCTTCTGCTCGTCTCATCACTGTATTAGCAGAAAGTTGCATAGATTTTATAGCAGACACTATCTCGTCTTTATTTCTAAAGTTGGCAAATAACGAATCTGCAGCTTCTAAAAACGCCTGTTTTATCATTTCCCCGTCTTCATAAGGTTTCTTCTTTTGTGCAATTATTTGTGACACACAGTATGATGCTTCAGTTGCAGCCTTATTTTTGTCGACTGTTTTTAAAAATATTGACTGTTGTCCAATTAACTAGTTTTTTAATTGTTTCAGTTTTTCCTTTCTGGTGGCAGAATGTAATGGGAGTGATTTTTCAAAATTCGAATGTACAGTTTTATGATGCCTCTCAATATTTCCTTTTTTAGCAACGGAGACAGAAGTATTACATAACAAACTTACATTTTTACCTTTAACTTCTGTAAAGAAGTATTGTTTCTTCCCATTCCGAATGGAAATGGTATGTCTTTACCTTCTTACTACTGCTTGCCATAATATTTTTAATTGCAGGACAAATGTAACCCAACCGCTGGACGTTGATTATGCCGTTCAGTTTTCAACTGAGCGCAATGTCGCCGCGCGTTGCGTATACAGATTGAGAGTCGACCCTATAGTCGCACCTACATGTATAATCGGTAATAAAAAAAGAGGTGATACGTCAAAACTCAAACGTAATCTGTAATGAACTGAGAATTAACAGCCGTGACATAATACATATTTCAGTAACGAAGGAATAACTCCTCTCCCGCTCCAAACGTATCCAATAAAGATAGGTGCGACCATAGGACCGATTCTCAATCTGTATATCCCCTTCACAGCAACCCAGATCGTTCTCGAACACTAGCACGCTGATCGGTTCTAGACGATTCTAGCGTGGTGACGTCGGCGGCAGATCGCTCACCGCAGTGTTGCCGCGGCTTGTGTTTATTATGAGAATTTGCGAAATTTACGGAAGCTTCTATGATTTTTACACCTTTGTATTCTTAAAATACGTTGTGAACTACTAGAATTGCCTTCGCAAGCTACCGGTAGCTTGCGATCGACGAGTTGGGGACCACTGGTTTGGATGATAAGATTGATTTGTTATTTCAATTTATTAATGTTTTTAATTATTTGTTGTGAATACTTACTTGAGTTTGAAGAGTTCATATTTATTAATTTTATTTACTTATTTCAATTTTTTAATTATTTATTATGAATATTTACTTAGTCTAGAGTTTATATTTATTTATTTATATTGTTAAAATAAACTCTAGAATATTTATTAAATACTTAGTTAATATTTACTACTAAGTTTTGTTTCTATTTACATAGGCCGACTACTGAAATGTGACTGACCGGACTTGAGTAACGGCGAGGCCGACTACTAAAAAAAGTGTCAAATTCTAAAAATAAAATTACTGTCTTTGCTGTGATTATAGATAAATAAAAATGATGCAATTTCTACAAAATAAATTAGATAAGGCAGTTATTAATACAATTTGTAAGTTAATTTTGTTATTTTTAATGGATGTTGCGCTATCTTGAAATCAGAAATTCTCTTAAGAGGCCGACCACCCTATTTAATGCTTACTTACCTTTTTGTAAAAATTTGTTAGTTATTTATTATTGATATGATCATTTTGTATTAAATATTTCTTGAATGCAATTTTCGTTTATACCGTTGTATTCCAAACTTTTCGTACTTCAATCATAAAGTCAAAAAGATGAGGGGTGCAATTTAAAAAAAAAATGGTTTGGGGAAGGTTTCTTAGAGGGTAGTTTACTAGGGGTACTTTTAAAAAGTATATCTTTTAGGATTCTGCAAACCATTTTCGAGGACACCTTGCTCGATCTTATATCTCTACAAATAACGAAAATATCGCTTATAACATTGAATCCTGAACACTCGATATACAGAAATATTTTTGGAAAATACTCTACAACGTCTATTATATCATCAACAAATTTTGGCTTCCTACTATTTACCCAATAAGCTCAATTTTACTATTCCGGAAGGTTGGGACTTTGTTCAACATTCCCCATACCTATTTCAAAATCGTTGCCATGTTTATTGTTTACCATATATGTTCAATCCTATTTTACAGTCACTCTTGTAGGACTATTAATACAATATTATGATTGAATGTTCATTTCATTTTTAAACACATAAACAGATAGATGCAATAACACTTTGTTTCCTACTCATAAATACTTGGTTGTAGTTTTTAATATGTAGAATATGCCTATTTCAATATAGAGAATGTTTTTAAATGTGGTAATTGTCTAAAAAATAGCCTTAATAGAGCTTTTTTTATACTAAGAGTCACTTCTAGAAATACAAATGAGTAAATACTGAAAAAAATTTGAAAGATCAATTGCAAGAACACTGTAAAGGAATTAAAATTAAGCGTTAACCTATCAATAAGCCTTTATAAATTGTGTTGAAATTTTTCTTGATAAGGAGAATACGTCAGATTTCTTTTATTGCTCTCATTACGATATTGCATAAGATTCTTCGTACTTTAGATATCGTCGGAGAATTGCACATTTAAAAATTTAAACCATTTTTTGCAGATAATTAATCTTGTGCTAACAGAAAATTTCCAAGAAATATGTAAATAATTTACAGATTGGTAAGGCAGTTGTAAGCAGCAATCGCTTAAAGTTAAAACTGATTTATTTATCGAACAAGAGCTTCCTTCTAGACAAAATTTAAAATTAAATTAAACATATATTTTATAAATGTGTAAATCTATATAAAAATAAAACTGTTTATTGGTACAAAAGATAAAATGAACTAAAATATTCACATTATATTTGCTTAATTTTCCTATGACTAAAGATAGATATTAATAGAGCAACGCAACTGCGCTAAAAGCCAGTGGTGGACGCATAAAAGTTTACACAAAATAAATTAAATGTGATGCGTGCTCAAACACTTACCGTTTTAAGAGTCCTCCGTGAAATCACAAAGTGGATAATGTCTATTTAATATTTGTAACATTAGATATGTTTCCAAGGTTGTTTCGGCAAAGTGAGTGCGGCGTGAAGAAAAACTGTTTTTGTATGCCGAAAACGAACGTTCTACATCTAGTGACGTTATATTTGCGTAAGTAAAATAATCTTTCAAATAATTTAACGGTTCTGTTGACGCATCTTCACAAATTTGTCTTGAATGTACCAAAATCAGAGTCTTTATCTAAAACACCTTCAAACCTTTCTAAAGCACAAACATTTCTTGCGTCTTCTATCGCGCATAGCTGTGCGTGAACATGTTGCACTATTTGCAAAGATTCCACTAACGACACCGAAGAATTTTGTAGTTTTTCTATCGCATCCGCTAGTCCCACATAATTGTTCTGAATAATTTCCAAATCTGTTTTAACTTGACTATCCTGAAATTTCAAGCGGCTTACCTTGACAGCCGCAGCTTCCTTTGGGTTGAATTCTAAAATCACGTTCTTTATATTCTCAAAATATTTAAGATAATAAAATACAGCCTCTAACCATGTTCCCCAACGAGTAAGAATAGGTTGTGGTGGTTCAGGAATACCGGGGCATAGTCTATGAAATTCCCGAATACGTTTTGGGGATTTTACAAACACAGCTTTTGTATATGCTATTAGAGCGTCTACCTCGGGATAACATTTTCTGATACTATCTGCTACGAGAATGAGAGTATGAATTTTACATGTAATATGCAACAAGTTAGCACAATGTTTTTTAAGAGATCGACCTACAGCAAGCATGTTTGCGGCACCATCACTCGTAAACATCAACTGTTGATTTGTTGAAAGTTCAAACTTTTCCAATGTATTTAACACCAACATTGAAATTACTTCGGCAGTGCATTGTTGTATTCGTCTGGAAGCTAGTAAAATTGAGGGTGACGGTCGATGTGGTTCCATTGTGCGTACCATTACATTAACCACCGAATGTTTTTTACGATCTGTTGTTTCGTCCACACATAATCACAGTTTTTTATCTTGCAACTCCGATTTAATTCTTTTCTCGACATGCTCACGAGCAGACGGCACAACTCTCTGTAATGTTCTCTCACTTGGTAACTTAAAGTCCGAGTATTCATTCCAAAACGAGACGTATGCTTTCTTTCTTAGTAAATGAAATGGTAAATTACATGCAATAAACACATAAATTAAATTTAAATTTGTCATAATCTCGCGTGGAATTTTTTTTTGAAACATGCCCTGCACTATTTACGTGCCGTAGACAATCACTTTTCGACCAACACACTACATCTATTTTACACACTACACATTGAATTTTAGCGCCATCACACTTTAAATCAGGCATTTCTGCAATAACTTCTCTTATTGTGTCCAACTTTGGTTGTTTTCGCGACGTAGGAAACATTTTCAAAACAAACGTAGAACTACGATATAGTATACGACAGCGTAGATGCATGCGCAACAGATCGGCTTTCGAGTCGCAGTTATACTGACGCTTATATCGAATTGTCCCGGCCGTGTTTATTTTGTGTAAACTTTTATGGGTCCGCCACAGGCTTTCAGTGCAGTTTGCGTTGCTCTAGATATTAACATTGCAACCTTTACTGCAACTATTAGGAAATACAAGAATAGAATAAAGATTAGACAATAGTAATAAAAAAAAATGTTAAATGACCTCCTCGTCCAAAGGTCTTCACAAAAAATCTTTTCTAAAGTTGATTTGAAATTTTCTTATCAAATAATAACCTTCAAAACATTTTAGAAAACTGTAAAGGCAAGTAGATAACATGGATAAATCAAAAATTAGTATCTAGATACCAATACAAATACTTTTTCGGTGACATTATCTCAATATATATATACATTAAAAAGTTATGCCAATACGAGATTTTACAGACGACCATTAGATGGCGTTTTTGAGATTTTACATGACTAATTTCATAAAATTTAACATTCGTTATTTTGCGAAAAAATGAAAATTTCACGGTTGGATAACAATTTTAGTAAAGGCCCAATACAACAACAATGCCTCGAATTATTTCATTGGTAATGAAGTACCATCAAAAAATACTGTTTACAACTGCTTTGCAGAATTTCTTCGTGGTCGTGCTTCCGTCAGTAATAGATCGAACAAAATCGGTTGTTGTGCGCAACATGATTGACGAGGTTCGGCATGTGACTTACCGTGAGATAGAAGTATCGTTAAGCATATCGAAGGCAGTACATTCGAATTGCGAAAAAGATCTTTTCCCGATGGATTCCGCACAATTTGACCCTAAGCACAAAAAAAGCCCGCGCCAAATGGTGTAAATAAATGCTCAAAAAATTGAACAGAGGGACGCTAAAATCCGTATACAACACATCGTAACAAGTGATGAAACTTGGATATATTCCTATGAGCCGGTGTTCCCAGATAAACCGAATCCAACAAAAGCTGTTCGTTCAAGAAGTACTTTCAAGAAAATGATTGCTTGTTTCTTTCGTTGTACTTGACATGTCGCAAGCATTGCGCTGGAGAATCGAAGACCAGTTAATGCTGAATGCGGTATACAACAATTTGTTTGCCAGAAGTCATAGATGATATGAGGGAAAACAATCTACAACGTCGCATCATCCTTCATCATGACGATTAATGGGATCTTGGAATTTTTCATAAGAAAATAGTACAAATGTACGAAAATAATCGTTGGTTTCTTTATAATTTTGAACGACGTTCATATAATAAGAAAAATTATAGTGACATTTTAATTTTCACAAATTACAACGTATAAGATAAGAATGCACAAATGAATTTTGAAATTTCGAGGGTTATTAAACTTATAAAGGCAACAAGTGACAACACTTACCACCTTCATTTATTATCTCAGTCAGATGTTGCCTTTATCCATAAAACAAATATAATTTTGCTGCAGTTATAACTAACCTGGGCAAATGTGCGGTAACAGCCAGAGGCGTGGCGAGCGCATAAAGGTTTACACATAAAGTAGAAGGTAAGAAATAAATTATAAAACGTGCTGAAACTCTTACCATTTTAAAAGTCTTCCGTGAAATTACAAACTGGGTAACATCTGTTAAATATTTGAATCATTACATATGTTTCCACAGCTGTTTCAGTCAAGTGAGTACGACGTGCGGAATAAATGTTTTTTAATGCCGAAAACGACCGTTGGACATCTAGCGATGTTATATATGCATATTTAAAATAATCCTTGAAACAACTTAATGCATCTTTACACGCACCTTCACAAATTTGTCTTAATATAAGAAAATCGGAGTCTTTCTCTAAAACACTTTCAAATTTTCGTATTACACACCAATTTGCTTTCGCCTTCTACAGCGCATAACTGTGCGTGAACATCATTCACAATTTGAACAGAATCCACTAGCGACATCGAAACATTTTGTAATTTTTCTATTCCCTCCGCTAGTCCGAAGTAATTGTTGTGAATAGTTTTGTAAACCTCTTTTAACCTGACTATCTTGAAATATTTCCTGGCTTTTCTTGATTGCTGCAGCTTCTGTCGGATTGAATTTTAAAACTACCTTCTTTACTTGATCAAAATATTTGTTGTAGTGAAACGCAGCCTGCAACCATGTTCCCCAACGTGTAACAATCAGCTGTGGTGGTTCAGGTAAATCAGGATACAGCTTGTGAAATAGTCGGGTACGTTTCGGGGACTTTAGAAACACTGCCTTTGTACTAGCAATCAATGCATTTACTAGTGGAAAACATGTAGGAATCGTTTGTGCCGCAAGATTTAGAGTACGGATTTTACATATTACATGTAAGAAGTTACCACTGTGGTCTTTAAGAGATCGGCCCAAAGAACGTATGTTTGCGGCACCATCACTCATAAACATTAAAAGTTGCTTAGTTGAAACTTCGAATTTGTTCAATGAGTTCAACACCACCTTTAAAATCTCATCGGCAGTACAATTGTACTGCCGATGAGATTTTAAAGTCATCGGCAGTACAATTTATAACTCTTTTGAAAGTAAATATGGAGGATGACGGTCGATGTAGTTCCATTGTACGTACCATTACATTAACAACAGAATGTTTTTGATGATCTGTTGTTTCGTCCACACATAACCACAGTTTTTTATCTTTCAATTCCGTTTTCATTCTTTTTTCTACATGTTCACGAGCAAATGGCACTAGATTTCGTATCGATGTCCGACTAAGTAATTTACAGTCCGCATATTTATTCCGGAAAGAGACAAATGCTTCGTTGTCTAGTAAACGAAACGATAGATTACATAAAATAAAAGTAACATATAAATCAAATGTAAATTTTTCTTGGTCTCGTATGCCACTTTTCGCAGAAGAATGCTGTTTGCTTTCGATGTGACATTGACAATGGCTTCTGGACCAACACATTAAAGGGATTTTATAAACTAGACATTGAATTTTAGCGCCATCAAAAATTAAGTCCGGCATGTCCACTATAACTGCGACATTTTTAAAGCAAACATAAGCGTACAATTACGAAATAAGTTACGACAGCCTACATATACACAGAACTACTCGCATACAGCATCGATTTGGTACTGACGCTGTGAACGCGTGACATAAATAATCGCCGACTCCGCACCACATATCTACTACACTGACTGTTACCGCTGTTTGCTCAGACTAGTTATAACGTTTATCCAATATACGGATACATTTAAAATTAACATCATTTGTTTTTTTAGTTTTGTATTAAATTAATGTCGGGATGGAAGAAAAAATCTCATATTATATGCTTCTATCAATATTTAATTTTGAAAGGAATTCTCAAAACAATGAACCGAAAGGTTCCTGAAGTGGGACATACTTATTTGAACCTCGGATCGTGATTTTGAGCACATTAGAAATATTAAGAAAATGTGAAAACATTTTTATACCAAAAGAATATCGAAATATCATTATCAAACCTAGCAAAATCAATCAATCATGTCAGAGACACGAGAATGCATTTTAGGCAATTTGACGATTTAACAACAGAATTAAGTTTAATTAATTGAAAGAAAAATATATTGAATGAATATGTTCTCATCTGGGATTATTATCATGAATTTTATTTTTTTTTTTAATAAACATTTTTACATCAATTTTAAGTTTTCCACACCTTTGCTTTTTGACTAAACCGCAAAAAAAGATTTCCGTCAATTAGTACAACGAAATGCTCCAAAAATTCGACAAAGAAACTTCAAAACCTGAATACAACAAGAATAGAATTTGTTTGCCTGAAGTCGTTGATGAAATCAGGAAAAACAATCGACAACGTTGCATCATGTTTCATCATGACAATACCAGCTCTCACACCGCACAACAATTGATTATTCGAAGGAGAAAAACATTGAATTAATGTCTCATTGACTGTATTTACCTGATTTATCGCCTAACAACTTCATTTTGTTCTCGAATATCAAACAAAAAATGCGTGGACAGCGATTTTTATCGCTTCGAGAAGCTGTTGAAGCATTCAAAAACCAATCAAAGTGGAAAAAATGTTACGAGAATTGGTCCAAACGCGAGCAAAGTATATATATTTTAATGGCGAATACTTTGAAAAACAATAAAATGATTTGTACCAAACACATTTTCTTCTTTCAATGTATTTGTAAAAACTTAAACGGTATCCCTCGTATACGTAGATACTTTTCAAAATAGTTTGATATAAAGGGAGTTGAAATTGTATCAGGGATGTTTTATAGATGTTGGTATAAAGCATGGAACCGAGCAAATATCCATAAAACAGAAACCATGACGATTGATGAAACCTTTCAGCTAAGTCTAATGACGCATAATGATTTCGAATTTTTTATTCTTACTGTATTTCCGGTTTGACCGGAATTGTTGAAGAACTGGCAGGTTTATTTAATTCACGTCAATCTAATTACCAATGACTGCTTTGCAGGAGTTGTGACAAAGAATGGTCGTTGAATGTGAATTTTTTAACAGGCTTGCATATTGTTAAGAGGTAAACGGCGAGCAGTTTGAACATTTGACATGATTTCGTTTGTAATGGATGATTCTCATTTTATCAATTTACAATAAATAAAATTAACTGTTCAGTAAATGTGAAGTGCTTTATCTTTCTATTTTTTACAGGTAATTAACCTGGGCAAATATGCGGTAACAGCCAGAGGCGTGGCAAGCGCATAAAAGGTTACACACAAAATAGAAGGTAATCTTTGAAACAACTTAATGCATTTTCACACGTACCTTCACAAATTTGTTTTAATATACGAAAATCGGAGTCTTTGTCTAAAACACCTTCAAATTTTCGTATTACACACCAATTTGTTTCGCCTTCTACAGCGCATAATTGTGCGTGAACATCATTCACAATTTAAACGGATTCCACTAGCGACATCGAAACATTTTGTAATTTTTCTATTCTATAAGTAAGAAGGAGAATGACGGTCGATGTGGTTCCATTGTATGTACCATTACATTAACCACAGAATGTTTTTGACGATCTGTTGTTTTGTCCACACACAACCACAGTTTTTTATCTTTCAATCCCGTTTTCATTCTTTTTTCTATATGTTGACGAGCAAATGGCACTATATTTCGTATTGATGTCCAACTAGGTAATTTACAGTCCGCATATTTATTCCAGAAGGAGACAAATGCTTCTTTGTCTAGTAAACGAAACGATAGATTACATAAAATAAGAGTAACACATAAATCAAATGTAAATTTTTCTTGGTCTCGTATGCCACTTTTGGCAGAAGAATGCTGTTTGCTTTCGATGTGACGTTGATAACGGCTTCTGGACCAACACCGGAAGAACAAGATTTATTATAATCTGCCAAAAATATACGGGTGTCCTATTTAAATAAAGAAAATAAACGGTAATTCCGGTTAAATAGGAATAATTTCGAAATCAGACGTATTATGCGTCATTACATTTACCTGAAAAGTTTCATCAGTATCATCGTTAACGTTTTAAAGATATTTGCTTGGTTTCATATTTTATCCCAACCGTGTATAACAAATTATTTGGCGAGGTCGTACAATTTTTTTAGGTTATCAAGAAAAAAAAATTTGTTTGTCAGATTTGGCATATGACATTGTGTTTTAATTTTTTTTAATATAATGGTATAGTAGTTCAATCCGGTCCTGCCCATAGACGATAGAATTAACATAAATGCGATTCGAGTTTCAAGTCGGCTGAACGAACCAGTGCTACCAACACATGTATTACAGCAGAACTACGGAAGCAACAGCAACGCAACGGCGCCGACGATAGACTTGGTGGACGGTTGCAGCAGGCACTGCCATAGTCTTGGTCACCTTTAAACGCGATCCACACGAAAGTTAACGCGTTAGATTTACTTTTTCTCCTATTCACCTCGATTTTTACTTTTTACCGTTTCCTCAAAGACGGGAAATGTAATAAAAACAAGAAAAACACGTGATTATAACACTTGATCCATGCCATACGCTTGACCTTGTAAGCGACGTTACTGTTGAAACTTCGGTTGATTTTCCATTTCACAATTTCTCGTGTATTACTGTATATTTTGAGGAACGCACTTATTAATAGGTGACTTGTTAGTGATTTATCTTAATGGTAGTAGCACACTAGTAATTATAACATAAAGAATACAACACTTAATTATATATAGATATATATATATGTAGGTATATATAAAATACATAAGTGCGTATACATATAAAAATATTTAGAAGGGGATTGTGAAGGTGATAAAATAGAATATTGACAACGACAACTCAAAACATTAATTAAAAGCGTAAAATAAAATCAAAAAAAAAACAGTAGCTATTATTCATGGTAAAACAAGAAATATACGTCTCAATTTACTAACGAAAATCATTCAACATTTAGGAAATAAATAAATAAATAAATACGACATTGCTTTAGCTGATTATGATTTGCGATTTTTGCACAAGAAGCTTCCATCATAGAATCAATGTTTTGACACTGGTTAAAAAAAATTCAGCCAAATAAGCATATGAAAAGTGCCCATGAACCAAATGGAAATTGCTATTACGCCAATTGTTAGTCCCCCCTCCCTCCCGCCCAAAAAAAAAACCAATGAGGATTCCCTAAAGTATTCGTCACGATATGATTATCTTTACATACATTTTCCCTTTTTCTATATATAAATTGTTATAAAAGTTTATCACATAAAATACCCTTCATCGTGGAGTTTTCACTTAAAAAAGAACCCACCAAAAGCAATAGATGGTAAGATGAAATATTAATAAGAGTACTTACAATAACTCTAACATTTTTTCTAAAAACACAATAATAGATCTCATTAGTGCCCTACACATTTAATTGCTTGGATGCCTCCAAGAGCATTAAAAAGTTAAACCTCTTCAGTGTAAAAAATTCATGTCAAATACAATGCCAATTACATAAAATAGGAAAAAAAACATTACATATGAAAAATACGTCAATCCAGAGTTCGATGTTTTGTTCAAGAAACAAAGGATATCACAACAATCTTCATATATTCCACAAATATGAATTGGTACGAATATCAACATTTTAAATGTATAATGATTTTGTGTCGTCACCAATTTTAAAAATTTAAATTATCCAAAAAGGGCGTGTTTTGTTTTTATAGATTCTCTGCTTGAGATTATCCTGTTGAAAAAAAAATCAGTTCTCTTTTTATTTTTTAATAAAATAAATCTCCCATAAGAATTCTACTTGTTATTAAAATCTGTACATTTACAAAAACAAAAGGGAAATATACACTGCCCGGCTAAATTATGAAATACATTCCTTAAAAACAAATTGTTTTTCGAAGAAATGCTTGGATGGCTCAATTTAATTTTTTTTTTAATAAACATTTCACATCATTTGTAGGTTTCTCATGTAATGGTTTTGAAGTAATAACATCATTGTCAATCTTTTAAATGACAACTCCCGATTTTTTTTATTTTGATAAATCATTTAATTGTCTAAATAGTACCATCACCCCATATAACAAAATTTTCGAATAAAAGTCACTTAGAGTGGTCTATAAAACAAATTATTTTGTGTTTTTGATTGATACCTACTTAACCTGTAAAGGCTCATCTTTACTTTTTGCTGGGCTTTTTGTTAGTAGTAAAATTTATAAACAGATGGATAGCATTTCGAACATTTGATTTAAAGGAAACAATCGTTTAATTTCTTGAAAAACAGCAATTATTTTTGCTTTTTTATGTTAATAAAATTTATGTTTTCCATGTATTAAAATGTTGATTAAAATGTTGATGGCGTCACTCAGAGAATAAAATGATCTATTAAAATAAAAAAAAGTCGGGAGTTGTCACTTAAAAAAATTGTTGATGACGTCATTACTTGAAAGCCAGTAGTAGGAGAAACTTAAAATTGATGCAAAAATGTTTACTTTTGAAAAATAAAATTGACCTGTTCTTCGAAAAACAAACGGCTTCAATTTGAATTAAATTATTCCATAATTTTTTTGCGTACAGTATAATATTTATATACAGTCTGTCCACGGACGGACCTACCTAGACATAAAATCATTGTTTATAAAAAGTTTTGTTTATTTTAAATAGTCTCTTGTGATAATCAGAATACCGAATAAATACCGAGTGTTCCAGATTCAATGTTACAAGCGACATTTTCTTTATTTGTAGGGATATACGATCGAGCAAGGTGTCGTCGAAAATGGTTTGCAAAATCCTAAAAGCCACCATGGTACGTTATATGAAAAAATATTTTATATAAAAGTTGTTTGGCGAGGTTGGGTATGGTGACCGTAAGAGAACATAACAAGAAATGTCCTTTTCAATTAAGAATACCCAAATAAGGAAGCAAGTACTCAATCTGCTGTGAATAAAACTTTGAAGTGTTTTAGAGAAATAGGATATTTAGAAATATTTGTAGCATTATTTTACATACAGTCGAACTTCCATAAGTTTAACTTCTATATGTCGAAATATGTTTAGTGGCAACAGCATTTACTTATGATTTACATATAATTCAACTTCTGTAAGTTGAACTCCTTTAACTCGAAATTCTCTATATCTCGAAGTTTTTCACTGACGCCAACCTTCTTTAACAATAAATCGAATTTCGAGGAGTAGACAACCTTTCTTAAGTGATATTTATAAATATTAAAACAAAACACAGTGGTTTCGAGCAACGAGAAATGCAAATTGGCCAGTGTCTGGGCCTATAATTAAACAAAAGGCTTTAGAACTTGCTACAAAATTGGAGGATAATAACTTCAAAACAAGCACGGGATGGTTGGATAAATTTAAGCGGAGAGATAATAGTAAAATAGCCTGCAGAGAAGCTGAAATGAAGAGGAATGTCAAAACTGGATAACAAACTTTTAGCTAGGACAGTGGAGTATTATAAAGAAGAGGATGTTTTTAACGCAGATGAAACTTTAACTAAATTATAAAAATGAACAGTACCACGATACCAAACGAAGCAAAGAAAGGGCGATATGCTTACTCACTTGCAATATGATGGGTTAAGAAAAATTAAAGCCATTGTTCATTGGTAAGAGCTATAAACCGCGATGCTTTCGCAGCATTAAATCATTGCCGGTTCGATATGGATGACTGGGGAACTTTTTACCAAGTGGCTTTTGAAGCTAGATAAAAAATTTGAACGAGAGTCTCGAAATTTGATTATTTATTGATAATTGTCCAGCGCATCCTCACGATATACAACAGAAACCAAAATGCATTCGTTTGGTATGTTTCCCATCAAACATGACGCCCCGATTGCAACTTTTAGACAAACATATTATTATCAGTAAAGCCTGACAAACGATTGCACCCGCTGTACATACAAGGAATCGAGTGGACGTTCGGTTACTATCGGTTGATCGGTGTGCATGTAACCGATCAACCGATAATAACCGAACGTCCACTCGATTCCTTGTATGTACATAGTAAACACAGCGGGTGCAACCGTTTGTCACGCTTTAATCATCAGTATCTTAAAATGTTATTATCGCCGCCGAATTTTAACGAAAACTATAGCAGAACTGGATGCAAACAAAATTACAAAACCGACTGTGCTTGAAAGCCTAGAACATTGGGGCTACACCACAAATAGTAAGCAATGTTTTAAAAAGGCTAGATTCGAATTACAGCCCTTGTCGAACGAAGATATTCCTCGATCCATTTTGCAAAAATCACTTCAAATTGAAAAATCGGATAAGGATGAAATGAAAATACAATATGATAAATTAAGTATACGCACAATTTATATACTGAAGGCTCCTGCGGTTATGACAGCTTTAAAAAGTTTATATACTCCGTTGGGCCGACACCACACAAAAAAAATTACAACGTGCGATTTTCCAACAATAGAAACAATTGCAGAACTTTCTAGCTCTAACCTAACCTGGAGTGTACGAGGTAGCCGCCATAAATTTTCGGCCTGACGACAGGCTTATACAGATTCGAGCGTGTTCAAACTTCGTTGCGTCATAATTTCACATGTGCGAGGCCCACACTATATATATTACGGCTCGAAGAGTAGTAGTTCTTAGTAGCCAGCCAGACAACGTGACTAGAGCATGAAAATGTCTCAGGTAACGAAAATTGAGTATCGCGCGGTCATTAAATTTTTAACAAAAGAAGGCCTAATCGCGTTAAACAACGTTTAGACGGCATTTATGGTGCTTTATCTCCTTCATATTCCACTGTAAAAAAGTGGGCAAAATGTTTCCGTTTGAGGCAAGAATCCTTTGAAGATGATGATGGTCGGCTAATGGAACTGATAACGCCTAAAAACACTTCAATTATTGAAGAAATGGTATTAGCAGATCACCGTTTGAATGTGAAGGAATTAGCAGTGATGTCTAACATTTCTGAAATTCTCCATAACCATTTGGGTATGAATAAGATTAGTGCAAGACAGGTACCGCACCTTCTTTCTGGTCTCCAATGTGAACGTCGGGTCGAATGTGCGCGCTCGTTTTTAAACATGTGTGGAGACGACCCGAAACCGATTTTGGAGTCCATTGTCACAGGAGATGAAGCAATGGTTCTTATTTATTTTCTCATTTAAAGAAAGGCCATATGGGAAGTCGTTTTAAGGACGATAGTAAGTTGCAAGCAACTGTAATACAACATATTGAGGAAAAAACTTTAGATTATCTTCACAAGGGTACAGAATTATTAATTGATCATTGTAATAAATGTATTAAATTGTTATATTTCACCAAGTTTATTTTTTCTATATCAGGCCGAGAATTTATGGCGTCTACCTCGTAGGATGACATAGGTGATGGAGAGGAAATAGATGCCACCTGATGAACAAGTGCGAATATTACTTTAGCACTAAGTACCTTATAGAGATTTCTGGGGATGCAGAAAAATACTCCAGATGAGGTGTTTGGGTGCCAAGTTCATTAGAACTTTTTTTTGAAATTAACAAATTAAACAAACAATCACATTTAACGAACTTTTTAAAAAATATTAAATTACAACTCGAAATCTCTATTCTTTGTTGACAACTGCCTGTTCGACTTATGGAAGTTCAATTATATTTTGCAACATGTTCCCGTTTTCTTAATTTTTAAGCATCCTGTACATTTAATTCATATTCTGATTACGGCAAGACTTTCAAAAATAAGTATAACTTCTTATTTATTTATGATCATGCTTAGGTCCTTTCGTAGAGATGCTGTATATTTATATATAATTTATGGTGAAGATCAATTAATAATGTGATAATTGAAAAATAATTCTTTTTGGGCTCAAACTTCTACTGAAAAAATAAGTGATATTTTTTTATATTATATCGTCCAGCTACTTTCCAATGCTTATTCGGCTAGACGCTTTTTTAGTTTTAAGAAAAAGTGTGTATATAAAATTAAATTATAATTTACAAAAAAACAAATTTTGGTTCATATTTACAGATTTCGTAGATATACAAAAAGATAAACAGTAGCTAGCAACGCGGTTGTTAAATGATTTGGTTTTACGTTTGACCTTGCAGGGAATACGCCACAGAAAACTAAAACTCTGTTGTGCCCATATCCTTTGCCCAGTTACATATTACATACATACGTATATAACGTCCGGAAAAAAAATCTACTACTCACCTAAACATTTCTCACCAACTGGTCCAGAGCCCCAAATGTAGTCCTTACCTGCAAACAAAACATACGACTTTTTATAAAGACCTTTTACACATAATTAGCATACAGCAGATAAAAATATGTGTGACGATCACGTTCAACATCTACAGATCTTTATTTTTCCTATTGACGTTGGGTATACGCTAGAGATTATAACAACAAGGGTTATATGCAAACTGATGTAACGATAAGAACGGTAGAGTTGTTGAGAAAGTTAACGAAGAGGTCGTTGTATTAACAACCCCCGTACAAACCCTAAATGTCGTACTAACAAGATGTAAATTTGAAATAATAACGTATTCAAATCAAAACATTTATATCATAATATTTCCTCTAGCAACACAGAGAATGTTAGATAAATTCCAGAACCAATATACCTCTTTTTAAATATTCCATTTAGATCAAAACTTCCATGTAATATTTAATATTAAAGCAACGCAAATATAAGCCCATCATAAAGTTACATAATACGTAATAAAAATCTAAACTGTTATACAGGTTTTGTGTTTTTTATCACCAGATATACAGCTATGAGTAAAATTATTTATAATTTTTTCTTTATGCCAAGATATTTATAAACAAGGATCGGATTTCTACCCACCGCCAAGATACGATACAATTTGTTTGTAGATATAAAGATCGAGCAAGGTGTCGTCGAAAATGGTTTGCAGAATTTGAAAAGATATACTTTTTAAATCTACGCCTACTAAACCACCCTCTAAGAAAGCTCCCCCAAACCAATTTTTTTAAATTGCACCCCTCATCTTGTTTACGTTATGATTGAAGTACTAGAAGATAGGAATACAACGGTAACAAATATTTCATTAAAAAAAAGCTACTAATAAAAACATATTATAAATTGTCAGTTTCAATTTGGTTGTACGTATATAATCGTAGAGGTTGTTTGAACAAAAACAATTCAAATATTTATTTCCATTTGCGAAAATAGTTTACGTATAGTTAAATACGTAGTGAAGTGTAATTGTTATAAAATCTTTAAAACATTTTTCTTCAAATGAATGGGGCTCATTTCCATGAAATTTAAACCATTCTCATCATGAGAGCCCGGTAACAGGGAGCCGTGCCGTAACGGTACCTGCCTAGTATACAAAAACAATAGTAAGAAAATAGAAAAAAAATAACAGAACTAATACGTAATTATAATATGTGAAAAGTAGTGAAACGCTCACCCTTTTAAGCAGCCTTGACTACGGAACAGTAAAACTAGAAGCACCATTATCAGTATTAACATCATATGGATAAGAGTGGCAAAAAGTTGACACCATTAGATGTGTTTCCACAGTTGTCTCGGTGAGCGATGTTCGCCGTGGTGAGAAAATGAGTTTATATTTTGAAAAAGAGCGTTCAACATCTACCGATGTTATACATGCATGTTTAAAATACTCTTTGTACTTACAAGGAAACACAGGGAAGTGTCCCTTACCGATTTAAATGAAACTTGGTGGGTTTGTAGACTGATGCAGTGTAAGAACAACGGTAACTTTCATAGATGCTAAATCGCCCGTTTTCGGGGATGGGGTGGCCTACAGCCAACGCTACCTTTCGCTATTTGCTTTAATATCTCCAAAACTATGACATATCAAAAAAAAGTTAAGACAAATATATAACTGTTTTATGAGTACTAAAGGATAGCGACAATAGTTTGCCTGTCATACTTCTTGTGTTCCAGGAACAACCCCCACCCCCCGTATTTTTTTTAAATTTTAAAATTTTTATTTGCTAGAAGAATACACAAAGTTATGCAGAATTCACCCACATATATTAAACATGCTATAAAATAACTCAATTTAAAAAAAAAACAATAACATACGAATTGAGTAGGTATGCCTCCGTATGTACATATGTATGTAGGTATATATGTAAATAATATTACTTATTGTTATTGATGTGAACAAATCGTAGAGATACTTATCTAAAGTATCTGTCTAAATATCGTTAATACTTTTTAGATCATTTATACCTTATCAGCATTACAATCCACTATTTATTTTTAAAAGTATTCGATTAGCGTATTATCCGTTATACTTATAAAATTCCTCATTGAAACTTCAAGTGCTGATTTTCACGTGCAGATTACATGATTTCTATAGTATTCAAATTTTATCTAGGATATCTTATATACCATAAATGCTTTTGCATACGCATATATATAAAGCAAGGCAAGTTGCAATTAGTACTTGCAGTCTTCAGTTTATTGACGACGAGTACGTTTCGCAATTAGGCTGTCGAAAAGTGTTTCTTGAAGTCATGAGAATCAACGTTGCTAATGTTCATACAATTCTTTTACTTTCACCTGTGTAATAATATTGAACACAATAAAAATATAGTACCTAAACTAAACTAACTAACTAATGAAAATGAAGATAATTAAATTGGTACCTAATAACAATTTTAATGACAATAATAATATTTATAAGTTTTACGTGTATAGTCTCGATTATCCAAATAGGTTGGGACCTGGACCTCGGTTCCCCCTCAGATAATCCGAAGAAAGGCAAAAATAAATAACAGGCTACTCTGCATAGTTATTGCAATAATGGTAATCTGTGTAGAAATGTTGAAAACAAAGAAATTGCTTACACCACGCACAACGAAGAAATGCAGGTTGCCACAAATACTGCATAGTGGTGTACTTTGTAAATCCTTCGGGAAGCAGAATCGGACAGGATTCTCAAACTTCGGTGGCCGATCTTCGATGTATCCACTTTTATACCACGCATACTTAAATAGATTGAAGAACCTCGGCGATGATAATTGATTATGTGTCAAAGATTGTAACTGGATAATAGTGTTTCTTTTGATGTAGAGTTAAATCGTATCCCATAAGCAGTACGTCATCTGAAAAAGTCCTAACAAAATTTTTCCATATTCTAAAACCGTAGACATCTAGAGGCTGTACCATTGAAGTTGTCTTCTTAGGTATTGTAAAAATATCGACTTTTTTGTTCGTTGGTACTAATTGTAAATTGCTCACTTCTTTAGGACAATGCCCACTCCACGAATCCAATAACAAGACACTTTCAGCGTTAGTATCTGGTAAGAAAACATCTGTAAACCAATCTTTAATTAATAGGCCTAAAAAGTGTTTTTTGTACGTTCGATCCAAATTGACCTGTTGTTTCTTTTAACACAAGAAAGAGGGGGGATAATAGTCGTCTATTTGACGAAATTATTGGCATGATTGTGTAACTATGTGTAATAGATGATAATGATTGCACGACCGCTTCCACTGTTTTTGTTCCAATGGCGGACACGCTTCGACCGGAATGTATCTCTAAATTAAAGCCACTCTCGTCTGCATTGTAAACGTTGTCTTGTCCAACAACGCTAATTTTAGGTTTAATTTCATTAACAAATCGCTCGGCTGTGGAGCGTAATTCGTCAACATCGCTATGAGTGGATCGTGTGATAAACTTTGTTATTTTACGAGAAACAATTCTATGTACTTTTTTGAAATGCCATATCCACCAATGACTAGCTTTAAATGAATGATACTCTATTTCATCTTTTGCCTGTAGCGCCCATCTGCGAAGATCTATGTCGTGGATAATATTTCCGCTGTTTAGCGCTTCCTTAAATCTTATCAGAACATATTCTGTAACGTATGTACTTTTGTCCTTGTTAGTGCCACCCCGGTCAACACTTGCTTCCCATCTCTGAAGTTGCCTACTTCATTTTACCTGGAACAAATGGACGTCAAAGATACAAATGCTATTATTAGTAATGATGTATCAAACTGTACAAGATATCTTTATGTACTAGTTTTAGAAACTTCCCCTTACGTATTTAAATGTTTAGATAGAATAAGAAATTTACGTATTATATTACCTTTCTAAATCGATTTTGGACAGATTCTAACGAACGCCGTTTCGCTTTTCCACTTTTCCAAAACTCAACGGCTCGCGTTCTATATTCAATATCAATTGAACTACCTCCTTCTTGGGGTAGACAGTCTTCATGTTCATAATCTCCGTCATATTCACTTATTGGTTCAACGAATTGCGGTTCCTGTGCACCAGCCAAGTCTTTAAATTCCAGCGTTACATCTGCCTCAAATGCAAAAGATGCCTCTTCTTGAGCTCTCACAATGATATCCGTTATAGCTTCGTGTAACTCTTGTTCTTCACGTGTTATAGGTGTATCAGCGATATTTGCAACAAGGAATGTTGTACGTAGCAAATTCAGTACATTAGCAACGTTGATTCTCATGATTTTAAGAAACACTTTTCGACAGCCTAATTGCGAAACGTACTCGTCGTCAATAAACTAAAGACTGCAAGTACTAATTGTAACTTGCCTTGCTTTATATATATGCGTATGCAAAAGCATTTATGGTATACAAGATATCCTAGATAAAATTTAAATACTATAGAAATCATGTAATCTGCACGTGAAAATCAGCACTTGAAGTTTCAATGAGGAATTTTATAAGTATAACGGATAATACGCTAATCGAATACTTTTAAAAATAAATAATGGAATGTAATCCTGATAAGGTATAAATGATCTAAAAAGTATTAAAGATATTTAGACAGATACTTTAGATAAGTATCTCTACGATTTGTTCACATCAATAACAATAAGTAATATTATTTACATATATACCTACATACATATGTACATACGGAGGTATACCTACTCGATTCGTATGTTATTGTTTTTTTTTAAATTGAGTTATTTTATAGCATGTTTAATATATATGGGTGAATTCTGCATAACTATGTGTATTTTTCCAGCAAATACAAATTTTAAAATTTTAAAAAAATACGGGGGGTGGGGGTTGTTTCTGGAAAACAAGAACTATGACAGGCAAACTATTGTCGCTATCCTTTAGTACTCATAAAACAGTTATATATTTGTCTTAACTTTTTTTTGATATGTCTTATAGTTTTGGAGATATTAAAGCAAATAGCGAAAGGTAGAGTTGGCTGTAGGCCGCCCCATCCCCGAAAACGAGCGATTTAGCATCTATGAAAGTTACCGTTGTTCTTACACTGCATCAGTCTACAAACCCACCAAGTTTCATTTAAATCGGTGAGGGACACTTCCCTGTGTTCCCTTGTTAGTCAGTGGATTATTCGATTATTCGATTGAATTGTGCAACAAGAGCTTTTACTATTTTGATATGTTCAGCATAATAAGAAGCTGCCTGCAACCATGTTCGCCAACGTGTAAGAATTGGCTCCAGTGGTTGATGAATACCAGGACACTCTGTGTGAAATGATCGTAGGCGTTTGGGAGATTTCAAAAATACTTTTTTTGTGCTTGCTATTAATGCATCTACCTCGGGAGAGCATTGTCGAATGGTTTCTGCCACAAGATGTAAAGTGCGCACTTTACCCGTAACATGTAAACACTTGCAACCATGTTCAAGAAGAGAACGGCCTACCGAACGCATTATCGCTGCGCCATAAACATCAACACTTTGTCTTTTGAAATTTGGAAGTTTTCCAACGTACTAAGTACAACCTTCGTAATTGCTGCAGCAGTACACTCTTGTAGTCTTCGGCTAGCTAGTAACAGTGGTAATGTAGGTTTACTAGGGTCTAGTATGCGTACCATAATATTTACAGTTGAATTTTTTTTACAGTCTGTTGTCTCGTCAACACATAACCAAAGAAACTGTTTTTTCAATATGCGTTTCATTTTCTTTTCCACGTCATCGCGTACAAATGCAACATGCTTACCTGCCGTTTTCTCCGTTGACAACCGCAACTCGGGATTGTATTTATCCCAAAAATCCTTAAACGATTGTTTATCGAGTAAACCTAGTGGCAAATTACAGTTTATCAACATAAGAATTACATTAAAAAAATGCACTTCTCGGTGGCATGTCCAATTTTCGTTTTCTATGCTATGCGGAATTTACGTGCCTTGTACAGTTCCACTTCTTATTTGACGTCAAATGTATTTTGCACACTTTACAAACTATCTTACTCCCGTTGTAAAACAAATCGGGAAAATCAGAAATAAACTTATTTACTGTCTTGAAAAGGTCGTTTTTTAGCCTTCGACATGTTCACTAAAAATTACAATTAATAACTACGTCTGTATCAATAAAATCAAAACGCACTACACTAAATAATAACTACAATGAATAACTACGTCTATATCAATAAAATCAACACGCCCTATCCGCTATCCAATGCTAAATTGAACTGAGTGATGATGATTTGTCGTGTCGTATCATAATCGACCAGCCCTCCCCGCCCACCTAAACACAGTCACACCGCCGCTGCGATTGCTCTCCAGTTACCGGGCTCTACTCATCATGTAGCCCCAGTTAGAATAGAAGAAATGCAAATAAATGCACTGGCTTATGTTGGATTGAATCCACATATTTCAGTTAGAACTGTGGCAGAAAATATGGGAATAAATAAATCAACAATATAGAGAATACTAAGGTTTAAAATTCAATTGCTGCAAGCATTAAGGTCTACAGATTTTGAAGGGAGACAGTATTCATTGCTATAACGAGATGGAGACAACAGTAAATATTAATATAGTATAATAATAAAATAAACGCGTTGTAATTCTTAGTATAAATTGTTCTTATTTTAATTTTTTTCTCTTTGTAGCTTCCGCGTATTGACGCGATGTTTGATATGTAAAAGAACACTGCCTAAGATTGGAATACTTTGGATCCGCAGTAAAATTTTGCTAGAAGTCGTTAGGTCTTTGACACGTAGTTGTTTCTGTCGGAATGACGACCAAAGTTTAAAAAAAATTATCTCATTTAAATTTCACCAATATTTCGCTTTATTTTAAAACTTCATCAGGGTCATAAGTGAGTTGCAAATAGACAGCCAAGCTTGTGAATTTGAAAATTTAACGGTGAAGTAAGGAATGGCTTCGCCGCGATCTGCAGACCACATCCTCGCCCGTAAGACTGTACTTGTGATATAAGGGTCATTCCATGTCAAATCAACACACTGCTTCAGACTTGATGTCTCAGATTTTAATGATTTTTGGTATGCAGCAATATACTACAGACTTATCAAAAAATACCAATTTTCAGTTGTGTAGCACAATTACTTTCAAAGTTATTAATTTTTAAAGATTTAAATTTTTATCAAAAAATTACACGTTTTGGCACCTTTAATTGCCTGTAGGCTGGTATCCAGTTGCGATACACACCTGAGAGTGGTCCCATTTTAAAGCTGTTGAATGGGGCTTTAATATGATATGCCACAAGATAGGGGTTACCATTTAAAAAATTTTCGTAAATTTTAAGTTAAATTTTAAAATTTGCATTTCTCAAAAAGTGGCAATTTAAAAAAATTCAAAAAATTATCAAAATTAGTTTGTAATGTCTAAATACATATAGCAATTCCATCATGGGATCTCAATGGGATCAGGAGATACAGGGCATCAGAAATAAAAATACCAGAATTAGTGCCGTTTCGGAAAATTTATGAATAGTACATTGAATGAAACAAGCAACACATTACAATGAAACAAGCAGTGGCTATTACTTTTAGATTTAATGTAAAATGGAGAAAGGTCACATAGACACTTGCCATTAAAAATCCAATATTACATAAGTAAAGTTATGGCTTAACAAAATCATATGTTTTGTCATATCAAGACTTCAATTATTAGAAGATACCCACACATTCGTTCACTTCACTGTCCGGTAAACTGTATGTTCGGCCAGTTTGCGTGATGGGATACACTTTGCATATTACATCTGCAGAAGGGATCTACAGTGTATCAGGTGGTGTGGGATATGTAAATCAGGGTGATGAACCTGAAGGGTGGAGGAATGTAACTTGCACTTTACTAGAATCTTCATCTTTATCCAGAACATAACTCAACCACCAAGTGTCACCATAGATTGAAGTAACATACCCACTAATATCTACATCTGCTGTATGTCATCTACAACAGGAAATATACTTGAAACAAGTGCAGAAGAAAATAATTTCACATTTACTTTGGTTCCACACCTGAGAGGTATGAAGGCCTGAAATTTCTGGGTGCCTGATATGGTTACAGCTGTCCTGTACCGGCTGGCCAGTTGTTCTTCAGTTTTAATGTATTCTTCAAGGGTTACAAACTTAATGTCTACGTTAGATATGTTCTGATGTGACCATTCAAACAGTTGCCTTGCAATCATAATTTGGCTCTCATAGGGTCTTTGTAGGCTTGCTATGGCTGCTAGTCTTTTTACTGTGGCCCCCACCCCATCGCATGGGTCCTTTCCATGTGCTGTTGCTGCAAAATGCCATTCAGCCTCAGCTCCAAAATCTTGCTTGTGATCACACAAGTTAATAAAGTTTTTTTTATTTTTGTATTGGGCCGCAGAACCGTCCGAAAAATAGAAGATTTTTTTGGGAAGTCTTTGAAACTTGCTTTTCAGATATTCCATCAACTTTGTCTGGAACAGATAGACGACAGTAGTGTTGTGGTTGAGGCAGTCTGATATTATCATAAAATTGAAATGTTTGATTTCTTCTTCTTCTTTAAAATACACCACAAAAGGGTGAATGGTTGCCTGACTATGTGACCAATGATATGATTGTGCCTCATCTTGTAAAATGAAAGAATAGTTCTCGGAAAAGTCACAAATGACAGCCAACTCACATTCCAGATTTTCCTTGGTATGTCTTAGAAATGCACTTTGTTCTTTTGCCGTGAAGTGATGACGAAGTAGAACAGGACGTCTTTCACAAAATACATCAACAAATTCATTAGCCGCTTTTTGAATTATTTCCAGGTTACATCGATCTACAGAGATCCACTGTCTGTATGTGACAATCTCAATTGCATTGCCTTAAAATGCTTCTTCTAAAAGTGCTCTAATCCTTTCGGTACCTGGACATGAAACACAATTTGAAAAGAAACAGTCAATTGATGGTGGGCTGCAAATCATCATTTGCAGAGAGCCCTTGTACGTTTTAATTTCACCATCCGTCATTGAACTCATTCACATTCTGATGAGTGGTGCACATACAGACTGAATGTGTTCCACTCTGACCTGCCAAAACACAATTTTTAGGACTAAGTTCAGCAAACTTGGAGAATCCCATTTTTCTTGGAAAACTCCATATGCTTCCTTTAAATTATTAAGCATCAACCTTTTTGAAACATGTACTTTACCACCTGTGCTGTCTTTCACTGATATGAAGTTCTTCATCCCTGGCATCACTCTGCTAATTTCGTCACTTTCAAAGAATCCTTTGACAATACCAACAATATGATTTGACAGACTTTTCCCTGGTTTCAGATCAGGACTAGACAAGGCACCCTTTTTTCTCAACAGTGTCTTGGCTTGTCGTGCTAAGTAGTTAGGGGCTGAAAATTCCTGCATTATCTTCCCCACACTCCAACTGTCAGGCACAAGAGTCAGCAGCTGAAGCTTCTTCTTTCTACTAGGTGAAGCTGTTGTACACCTCCATTACATGTTTAAAGAATTCATCTTGTGAATCACTATCCTCATCATCAGTACATGCATTCACCAGCAGTTTCCTCTTGACAGCCACATTGATTCTGTTGGCCTTCTCAGTGGAGTAACATTTGAATTGCATCCTCTTTTTGTCTACAGGTGACTCTCCCATCTCTAAAAGAGAGCTGTTAAGAGACGTCAGAGACTCAGATTCATTTGAAAAAGGTATATCAGTGGGTGCTTTTTCAATATCAGTATCAGACTGACTTTCTTCATGTACATGGCTAGTTCCAGGTAAATTTTCTCTGCATTTTTCATCTTTCAACTTTATCAGATCTTTCCTACAACTGTCACAGACTTTGGATGACTCAGGTGTTCTTGGAATCAAGTCACACATCCACGAAGTCACACGTCCCAAACCTTTTCTTGCACGGGAGTGATTAGGCTTACTAAAAGGGTTAAAACAATCCATGTTTACTATTTTCTTGTCAGTGGTATCCATCATGCAGGTGATAAATGGCGAGAAATTAACAAGGAAAAGTCAGGTGGTCAAGAAATGGGTTGTGTTCTAAAGATACAATATTAATTTATTATCATCACAGGAACTGTCAAGAAATGAACTTCCTACAAGCAACTCTGATGCTACACTGGCTATAAATGAGTGGACTTTATCTGCTTGACCAATCAGCTTCTACCTTGTGAAAGGGAATTTCTCTGAAGATAAAAAGGAGAATCCCCTCTACATTCATACTTGCAGACCAATCAACTTCAGTTTTCTTTTAAAAAGGGATTTCCAAACATGGTCACACAACGAAATCATTGCATTTCATTTATTTTGTAATGTCCTACACACTGCATAGCAAAATTAGTAATTTAAAAATAAAATTTTACTAGATTTGATACATTATTGACAAAACATGTGTATTTCGGATGCCCTGTATCTCATTGAAATCCCATGATGGAATTTTGCTATATGTATTTAGACATTACAAACTAATTTTGACAATTTTTTTGAATTTTTTGAAATTGCCTCTTTTTGAGAAATTCAAATTTTAAAATTTAACTTATAATATATCTTGTGGCATATCATATTAAAACCCCATTCAATAGCTTTAAAATGAGACCACTCCCAGGTTTGTATCGTCACTGGATGCCAGCCTACAAGCAATTAATGGTGCCAAAACGTGTAATTTTTTGATAAAAATTTAAATCTTTAAAAATTAATAACTTTAAAAGTAATTGCGCTACACAACTGAAATTTGGTGTTTTTTTCATAAGTCTGTGGTATATTGCTGCATACTAAAAATCATGAAAATCTGAGACATCAAGTCTTCATTTGACATGGAATGACCCTTATGTCACAAGTACAGTTTTACGGGCGAGGATGTGGTCCGCAGATCGTGGTGAAGCCATTCCTTACTTCACCATTAAGTTTTAAAATTCACAAGCTTGGCTGTCTATGTGTAACTCACTTATGACCCTGATTAAGCTTTAAAATAAAGCGAAATATTGTCTGAATATCTCCCAAAATTGTATTGATTTGACATGGAATGACCCATAAATAACTATTTACCGATGAAGCAGCCTTTTCAATCAATGATGCAGTTAACTTTAAAAATTGTCAGTATGTATTTGTCAAAAGTTCCTTTTTCTCTTTAATTTTAACTTATTAATCACTTCTGGGGTATTGGTCACAAATAATACTACACTAGAGTAAACGTATGAGCAGGCATTACCTCTTGATTTATCCCTCAATTGCTTTCTTTCCTTGGGGTAATCTTGAATCAAAATTTTGTAATAATATAGCGATATTGAACACTGACGATTTAAAAAATCGCATACGTTTAGCCTGCGAAGAATTATACGGACCAAACCAAATTTTCTGGCAAACGATTTTCTTTTTCAACATTTTCTTTATTAATATATAATACACCACTACCACGTTAGATAAAAAATAAAACGCCAAATTTGAAGTGTTTGTGTTGTATACAACTTAATAATAATGATTATCCTTTTTCTGGAACGTTGTACACTCGTAAGGAGAGAACGAATATCTAAATGGGTCGAAATCGCAAAAAGAAGGAACGTAAAAGCTAAAAAAGGGGAAGCGTAGGAGAGGTACGGAACACGTGTGGATTGGATGTTCTATCCTATTTGTGTGCTTGGTCGACTAGGCACATAAAATATATCCTTTTTATGTGCCAGTGTATATATACAGTATGCTCCTAAAGTGCCCCCGCCCTCACCCATGCTAACTTTTAAACAGCAGAAGCTAGCATTTTTAGAAAAAATAGGTCGATTTTTTTTTGTGAACTAACTTCTGCCGTTATCAGAATTTCAATTGTATTTCCGGTTTCGCCGGAAGTGACGCCAACATATTTGTTTTAAAGAATACCCTGCATATTTTTACGTTTTTGGAAAAGTAATCGAAAGACAAATCCAACGATATCACATATGTTGTACTTTAACTTAAGAAATATGACGATATTCAACAATAAAGGTTTTGGTAATCTGTTTTTGTTGTTATGCAAAGCTGGCCAGGAAAGAGCGCCAAATTGTTGCCCTTGTACAGCCGGAAATATTTGAACTTTGCCCTAAGTAAGCATAGATAGTATAAAATTTAGAGGGCAAACTGCTTTAACAGAAGACAATATGTTGCGCAATTTGTTGCGCAATCGTGGCACATAAACTGATAACTGTTGTCAGAATTACATAATATTAAAATTGACCCAGCAATTTTGCATGGTTCGTGCCGAAGCCATCATAAAAGTAACAACACAAAAACGTTGGGTGCGGATTATTTAATGGACGTATCATTGGTTCACACATCTTTGAAGGAACTTTCAAAGGGCACCGTTATTTACATTTTTTACATAATGACCTTCCCGAGTTAATGGAGGATATTTCATTAGCAGAGCGCAATGATTTGTGGTGACAACTGGATGGCGCTCCACCTCATAACTCGGGGTTGGTTGTAGAGTATTTAAATGACCTATATCCAAATGGACTTAAGCCTGCTGGACTCCCTTTGTCGGAATTTTTGAAAGAAGTTGTGTACTCCACTCCGCCTACGAACTTAAACGATTTGAAACTTAAGATTCGGCGTGCATGTAATTCCCTTACGATGAATATGAGCAGCGGCAACTTCCATTTTGAACAATATCTGTAAGTGATTAATTTTATGAATTATTACTGCATCCAATGTTTGTTTAACTTTTTGTAAGAATTCATTGTTATTTATTATTGATATGATCATTTTGCTAACAATCCTACGAATTTCTGGTCATTTATTCGCGATAAAAAGCAAAGGAGTCGCATTCCTGGTAGTATGGTTCTAGACAATACACACCTCAATAATCCCCAGGAAATCGTCGACGCGTTTAGGTCATACTTCAGTGGTGTTTTCACCGATCCTTCATCTGCCAACATTCCTCAAGTTGGGTTTAATGGTTCATTTTGCATAAACATTACTGAATTTTCTGAGAATTCTATTTTGCTTTCCACAAACAAGCTAAAGAATAGTCACAGTTCTGGACATGATCAAATTCCCTCGTTTTTTATTAAAGATTGTAAACACCTATTGGTACATCCTCTCTTCAAAATCTTTATTTTAGTCTTGAAAACTTCACTTTTTCCCGATTTATGGAAGGTTGCACGCATTGTACCCATATTTAAATCCGGAGACGCAGCTGACATATCCAACTATCGCCCAATAGCTATTTTATCGAATTTTGCCAAAGTGTTTGAACAATGCTTATACACTGCTATTTGTCCTTGCGTTAAAAACAGTATTTCTTCTTGCCAACACGGCTTTACTGAGAAAAGATCTACTGTAACTAATCTATGTCAGTTCACTCAGTTTTTATCTCATGCTATAGATTCTCGCGTGCAAGTTGATGTCTTATATACCGATTTTGCCAAAGCATTTGACCGCCTTGACCATTCTTTAATTCCATATAAACTTATGTCTTTTGGGTTTAGTGATTCGCTTGTGCACCTGTTTCAATCATATTTGTTCAATAGACTTCAATGTTTTTTATAATGGCTTCTGCTCTCGTCAATACATTGCCTCTTCGGGAGTCCCTCGAGCGTCTAATCTTTGCGCAACACATTATCAATATCTCCCATGCGGCTAGAAGATCTCTTGGCTTTATTGTGCGAAATTGCAGAGAATTTACCAACGAGGTAGCCTTGAAATCTTTGTACTACGCTCTTGTTAGATCCCGTCTGGAATACGCGTCCATCATATGGTGCCCTTACTATTTAATGCATAAACGCCAATTGGAATTGGTTCAACGCAGATTTGCTAAACTCCTCTGGTTCCGGCAAGACGGAGTGTACCCACCGAGAGGCGTTGATCATATATTACTGTTGTTCCGATTTAATTTACCCTCTCTTAACTTTCGGCGCATATCCTCCGGTTTGGTGCTTCTCTGGAAATTGTGTAATGGCTGCATTGACTGCTTTGCACTACTTCAAAGATTACAATTTATAATCCCACGCTTTGGTGTCCGGTATTCGAATACGTTTTATCTACCGTTTCCTCGAACAAATGCTCTTTTAAAATCACCTCTTTATGTGACTTGTACAATCTTTAATCTCAAATCTTCGCAATGTGATATTTTTCACGATACTTTACATACAATAAGGATAGTCACTGCTCTTTACTTTAATAATTTTTTGTAACTTGTTACTCTTACTTGTTTTTTGTACTCGTTTTGTAATTTGTTTAATTAATTACTTGTCGAGTAATTGGAATTTTCTCTGTTGGGCAATAAAGCTTATTATTATTATTATTATTTTGTATTAAATATTTCTTGAACGCAATTTTCGTTTATACCGTTGTATTCCAAACTCTTCGTACTTCGGTCATAAAGTCAAAACGATAGGGGGTGCATTTAAAAAAAAATGATTTGGGGGAGGTTTCCTGAGGGTAGTTTTAAAAACTGTATCTTTTAGGATTTTGCAAACCATTTTTGACGACACCTTGCTTGATCTTGTAACATTGAATCTAGGACATCCGGTACATGAAACGGAGAATACGGGGAGGAACACGAGTGACGCACACCGCGCTTATATTCTTTATTTTTATCATTTACATAGAGACGTGACCACTACTGTAAGTACGTGTGTATAGGAAGAGATACCACGATAACTTTTAAGACGAAAAATGCATGTAGTATTGTGTCAAAAGAATTGATTTAATTTATTCGTAGGCAAGTGTTCCCCAGGGGAAAACATTATTTTTGTAATATGCTCAATGTTATATGATGTTTACACAAATATTTATATGTGTGAAGCAATATTATCAAGATTTTGCAATAATTACCTGTAACAGTTTTCATTTGTCAAGTTACTATTAAAACAAGTAAATATTATAGTAATGTATGATTTGCGGTAACCATCAAGTGCTTTTTTATATTTTCAAAAATAAATCGTCATGGATTGTCTCGCAACAAAGCTTTATATTGAGAGAAACTTTTCTCCACGTCAAAAGAAACTACCGGTGCATAAGTTTTTTTTTTTTATTTCGTCTCAATTATAGTTTAAATTGTGAACAAATACATTACCCCTCTTTTAGTGAAAAGCAGATATTCTTTATTATTTAGATATTGTAACAAATTGCTTCTATTTATATCATTACGTACTAGTCATTTTTAGTTAAATAAACGTACTATGTATTGCCGCAGTGCATTATTATCACGTCGGTCGACAGTTCAATAACAAACAATAGTGCAATTACAGCGATTGGAGAACCAAACATAGGGTTAACCACATCTGAAACACCGAATTCATATATGGATGCTCTAATTAACAAGCAACGCTGTTAGAATAGTTTTTTCCATCATTAGAACCTTGAATACACCCATACAATTGTCGCATATCCTCGTGTTATCAAAGACGAAAATGTGAGACAATTAGAAATTGTTTCATAAACGCATTTAAAATTTGTTCAAGCAGTTTTTTTTGTTTAACTTGTATTTTACGAATACATTTAACAAAATTGTATTCTCATTTTAGATCAACGAAAGACAACCATGTTAAAAAGTATAGTATTCGAAATACAAATATACAACGAAGTAAGTATATTCACATTAAAATGATCTTCACAAACAAATACTCTTGTATTTTTAGATAAATCATTTTCGTCATGCCTTGACCATTGCCATTAGCGCAGACGACAAAGTATCAAAGTTGTCCGCCTTAATTCAAGACAGTTACTGTTTCAATTATCCGCAATACAATAACTGTTTTAAATCAAAAGAAATATTTTCTTAGCGTTTCTTTCTCCGCTTAAGAGAGGTGTGTACGTGTAGCGAAATAATTGTATTTCTTTGCTTAAGACATTTGTTAACTTGATTCAAGAAAATCTTGCAGAAAATTTAAAGAAAATGATTCTTGGTATAGTAAATGGCCATTAGACCCAAAACAATATTTTCTTAAGGATAGTAAATAGTTTTCTTAATTCCAGAAAGCGTTTAGGTTTTATTCACATTGCTTGCGATTTTAAAAAGGCTAAAGTAGAGGTTATCTACAAGAACAATGTTCAAACAAAAGTGAAATTAATGTAGAAGTACACGGGAACAAGGTGCCTAGAAACAATAACCACCTTGTGCTAATAAATAGCTCCTGGTATTGATGGAATCATTACCGGCAGAACAATATGAGAGAGAAAAGCCACACTGCTCTTACATCTCTCAGTTTATGCCACTAATCTTCAAAACCAGCAACTGAAATATTTCCTGGCGCCACCTAGTGCTAGTAGTTATAATTATGGCGCCTTAGATAGTAGCGAAGGAACTGGAATACAGATACCTTACTTACTCAAACTATACGAGGTCCGTCTAAAATGTATGAGACCTTGAATTTTCCCAACCACAGTACTGATGCTAGGTCGGCGCCACTGTGCGCAGTGGAAGTAGATAGCTCAATGTGCATGCTTGCATTTTTTCTCCTCGTTCGAGTGTGTTAGTCGCTGCCTAGAGGCCGCCGAGTGAGGCACTGTTATAACTGTTCGTCGGATTTTTGATTTCTCTCAAGATAACTGAACAAGTTGAGCAAAGATAATGCATCAAATATTGCCAAAAGCTTGGTGGTTTTCAAAGCGAAACAATTCGTAAGATTTAGCAAGTGTTTGAAGACGATGCTACGGGGTTAACACAAATCAAGGAGTGGTTCAACCGATTCAAAAATGGCCGCGTATCGGTGGAGAGTGATCAGCGTTTTGGGAGGCCACAAACCGCTCGGAATGCAACTGTTGTTGAGAGGGTGGAACATCTGATAAAGGAGGATCGTCGTTTAACCGTACGAGAGATTAGCGAAGAGGTTGAGATCAGTAAAGATTCCTCACATACAATTTTGTGTGGTGATTTGAACATGCGCAGAGTGGCTGCGAAATTTGTGCCCAAGCTACTGTCGGCAGAACAAAAAAAAACTCAGTCTTGAGGTTGCACAGGACCAGCTGGTCACTACCAACAGTGATCCTGATTTTCTAAACACCGCGATAACTGGGGATGAGTCCTAGGTGTACGGGTACGACCCGGAAACAAAAGCACAGTCGTCGCAATGGAAGCGTCCCGGGTCCCCAAGGCTGAAAAAAGCGCGACAGGTGCGAAGCAAAATCAAGGTGATGCTAACTGTGTTCTTTGATATCCGTGGAACTGTGCACCACGAATACGCACCGGAAGGACAAACGGTGACCAAAAGAGTACTATCAAGAAGTTCTACGCCGACTCCGTGGTGCTGTTCGGCGCAAGAGACCACACCTCTGGACAGCGCAAAACTGGCAGTTGCATCATGACAATGCTTCGTATGGGTGCAGCCTTGAATGTTTTGGAGCGTTACGCAAATGAAGGTGATGCATTCTTGTCACACATTGTTACGGGCGATGAAATATGGGTTGCTTACTCAACGCCCGAAAGCAAACGTCAGTCCATGGAATTGCATCACTCTCATTCACCGACCAGGCCCAAAATTTCAAGACAGCAGAGTCGACTCGCAAACTCAAGGCAACCGTCTTCTGGGACAGACATTTTCTCTTGCTTTTGGACTTCATGCCTCGAGGGGCCACCATTAATGCGGAAGCATATTGTGCCACGCTACAGAAGTTGCGGCGGGCAATTCAAAATCGGCGGCGAGGCTTGTTGTCGTCGGGCATTGTGTTGCTGCACGACAATGCGCGTCCCCATGTTGCTGCAACAACACGCCAATTGCTCCAGCAGTTTCGCTGGGAAGTCACCCTACAGCCCAGATCTAGCACCGTAGGATTACCACCTTTTTACAAAATTGAAGGCGGAAAACATTTCCGCAGCGATGACGCCCTCAAAGCAGCGGTCACTACATTTCTCGCCACACTGGCGGTAGAGGATTACGACGTCGTCATAAAAAATCTCATCCCACGATACGACAAGTGTCTTAATTTGCGAGGTGATTATGTAGAAAAGTAATGTATAGTACATGCATATGTCTAATAAAAAGTTTGTTCAGATATCTCTATTGGTTGCGATTTAATTGGCAAATGAATACTAGTTTCCGGATGAGCCTTGTATTTCATAAATCGACTGCTTACAACAATCTACGCTACATGGCTACTGCAGAATCTTACAAGATTTTCAAAATTTTGTAGCCGTTCAGCGATATATTCACCTTTATACCATGGATATTTAAATAGAATGAAGAACCTTGGCGATGACAAGTGATTATGAGTTAAAGATTGTAACAGAATAATACTGTTTCTTTGGTGTAAAATTGTGTCGTAATCCATAAGTAGTAATTCATCTAAAAATGTTCTCACGTATTCTAAAACCGTAAACGTCTAAAGGTGGTACCATTGAAGTTGTCTTCTTTGGAATGGTGAAAATATTTACTTTTTTCTTCGTCAGTACTAATGTTTGCACATCACTTAGGCACTCCAGGAATCCAATAACAAGATACTTTCAGCTCCAACATTTGACAAGTACACATTTGTAAACCAATCTTTAAAATGCTGAGAAATTAGTTTCCCAGACGTTGAAGCAGAGATATATACATTAATAGACCTCAAAAGTGTTTTTTGCACCTGCGATCCAAACCGACCTGTTGTTTCTTTTAATACAAGGAAGAAGGAAGATAAGAGTCGTTCATCTGCTGAAATTGTTGGCATGATTGTGTAACTAGTCGTAATAGAGGATAATGATTGCACCACGGCTTCCACTGTTTTTGTCCCCATGGCGAATAGGGTAAGGTTCGACCGGAATGTATTTCGGTATCAACCACAATACCTCCTTCCTGGGGAACACAATCTTCGTAATCTTCATCATATTCACTACTTGGTTCAATGAATTGCGGTTCATGCGGAGCAGGCAAGTCTTCAAATTCTAGTGCTATATCTGTTTCAAATGTAAACGAAAGGTGTTCTCGAGTTCTTACAATGATATTAAAGCATCGTGTAACTCTTGTTCTTCACGTGTAATAGGTGTAACGGCGATGTTTGCAGCAAGGAATGTTGTATGTAACAAATTCAAAACATTGGCAATGTTAATTCTCATGATTTCAACAACTACTGTTAAGCAACAATATACTCTAAACTGCAAGCTTTAGCCTCTCATCCTCTATATATTATATGCATTTGAAAAGTCCACTATTTTTACAAGGATTTATGAAATACAAAGCATTATCAACGAAACAATAAAGTGATTACATCGAAATACTTAACCTGGATTAAATTTGAACAAGATAGGAATCATGCAATCTACACGCGAAGATCTATGCGGATAAGATTTTATTACGAAACCTTTTAATATCACGGATATCGATCATGGTAAAGAATAATAGAACTACAGATTAACATTCCAAACACCTATTTATCTCTATTGAATTTGCTTAAGCATTTTAATAATATCTGATCAAATACGTTTAACAACATATAGTGGAGAAGCTTTTACCACAACTTGGATTACATGGTTATACACTTAATGTATGCATAAATGTTCTAAAAGATATTACATAAATGTTCTAAAAGATATTAAAGATATTTTATCACATCGCTTATGAATTTTTTTACAAAAATAAGAAAATTTCGTGGCAAAGGTAATATATTGTTATGATGAAATTTTGAATCGTCAAATGCAGCTGTCAATCCGGTACATATAAGGCTTGTTCCAACACACTCAGAAAACCGTAAATTTACCGTCCAGTACATGCGCAACACAAAAAAAGAACTCCAGTTGGCATATTGCGCAAGTGCCGGACGGTAAACTTACGGTTTCATAAACGTGTGGGAGCGAACCTATAGTGTGTTCAGTATGGCCACACGGTAGATATGAAATTCCCTCTGGCGGATATTATTCGGAAAGGGGGTGCTAAATAATTTATCTAACTCCAGCCAACGATGATCTTGGTGAATCGGAGATGAAACTATTCTTTTCATTTTCCTCATTTCGTAAATCTTCAAATTTAATGTAAAATTCTCCCAAAACAAACAACAGCATACATACGGACGTCTTTCTAACATTAGTTCGCATATTAAATATGTTACGTTAAGGTATCGTCATTTGTGTCAGGAAGTTTTAGTCTTTTAGGGTTGTCGTTGAGGTCTTTTATCATAGAGTCGTCTATTTTGAGTCATCTAGTAGCGTCCCTAAAGTCATTCGATAATGTTACTTCTAAAACTAACTTTATTTATCAAAATTCCTCGTTTAATTATATTTGGATAGAAATCATCAAAATTAGCTGTGAATAACACGATCGCCAACGCGATTAAAATAAGAGAGAAAAGGGACGCTAATTAAATTCATGGCTTCTGGTCAAGCTTTCATCGAGTTATCTCGTATTTTGGCTGCGCTCCCAGTTTAAAAAGTCTAATCTTGTAATCATTGAATACATTCAAGGTAGAAAAGAAGGTTGCAGGTTAGAACAGGCAGGTTTCCTGTGAATGTCATAAGTAGAATTGCTCACTAGCGCCAACGGGCAGTGGCGGAGGTTCGATACAACCCTCAGTATAACTGCGTACGCTGCCGTAAATACTATTTCGTAGTTCTACGTTTGTTTTAAAAATATTGCCTACGTCGCGAAAACGACCAATGTTGGACAAAGTTACAGAATTTATAGCAGAAATGCCTGACCTAAATTATGATGGTGTTAAAATTCAATGTGTAGTTTGTAATATCCCTTTAATGTGTTGGTCCAAAAGGGACTGTCTATGTCACGTAAATAGTAAACAGCATTCTTCAAGAAAAAATTGCACACGATAATATGACAAATTTTAATTTGTGTTACCTTTATTGCATGTAATCTACCGTTTAATTTACTAGACAAGGAAACATATATCTTCTTTTGGAATAAATATTCGGACTGCAAATTACCAAGTCGGGCATCGTTACAAAGAATTGTGCCATCTGCTCGTGAACATGTTGAAAAAAGAATTAAATCGGAATTAAAAAATAAAAAACGGTGGTTATGTGTGGACGAAACAACAGATCGTAAAAAAACATCCTGTGGTTAATGTAATGGTACGTACAATGGAACCACATCAATCGTCACCTTCAATTCTATTAGCTTCCAGACGAGTACAACAATGTACTGCCGAAGTAATTTCAAAGTTAGTGTTAAATACATTGGAAAAGTTTGAACTTTCAACAAACCAACTGTTGATGTTTATGAGTGATGGTGCCGCAAACATGCTTTCTGTAGGTCGGTCTCTTAAAAAAGCATTGTACTAACTTGTTACATATTACGTGCAAAATTCATGCTTTCAGTCATGTGAAACCTATTCTAGAACCTATTCTTACACGTTGGGGAATATGGTTACAGGCCGCGTTTTATTATCATAAATATTATGAGAATATTAAGAACGTGGTTTTACAATTCGATCCAAAGGAAGCTGCGGCTATGAAGGAAAGCCAGTCAAAATTTCAAGATAGTCAGGTTAAAACGGATTTAAAAACTATTCAGAACAATCACTTCGGACTAGTGGAGGCAATAGAAAAATTACAAAACCCTTCGGTGTCGTTGGAATCTCTGTAAATAGTGCAACATGTTCACGCACAGCTATGCGCGGTAGAAGACGCAAAAAATGTTTGTGTTCTAGAAAGGTTTGAAAGTGTTTTAGAGAAAGATTCTGATTTTGGCACATTAAGACAAATTTGTGAAGGTGCGTCAACAGAACTGTTAAGTTGATCCAAAGATTATTTTAATTACGCAAATATAACGTCACTAGATGTAGAACGTTCGTTTTCTGCATATAAACACACACGCCGCACTCGGTTTGCCGAAACAACTGTGGAAACATATCTAATGTTGCAGATATTTAACAGACATTATTCACCTTGTAATTTCACGGAAGACTCTTAAGACGGTAAGTGTTTGAGCACGTATTATATTTTATTTCTGACCATTTATTTTGTGTAAACGTTTATACGCCTGCCACTGGCTGTTGGCGCAAATTGAGCAACTCCTGTCATAAGGAACATACAGTTTATATTACATCTTCGTATAATCAAGGTTAGTTTGGATTTTTCAATCTTAACTTTCGTTAATTTCCATTTATTGATATCAAAATTCGTTTAAAATTGCAGAAAGAGTGTGTAAGAATACTCCTGAATTCCACAGTTCATTTAAAAAATTTAAAAATTCCAAATTCTGAACAATTTCCCTGAGATAAAACATTTCAATTTAGCGCCCAACGTGGGTCCAAATGTAAATTCTACGTGGCCCCTGTATTTTTTGTACATAAAAATTCTGAAATTTTTAAAAAATAAGAGAGATTTGTTATAGAGAAAATATTTACGCCATCGTTAAGAGTATGTAAAACGGTTTAAATCTTGTCTTAACTTCTTTTTGATATCGCTTATAGCTTCGGAGTTATTGAGTCATACAACGGAGGGTAGTGTTAAACTTAGGGTGCTTCACACCCCACCAGTGTGCGATTGGGCAGCTAAGAGAGTTACCGTTGTTCTTACACTACATCAGGATATAAACCCACAAAGTATCATTTAAATCGGTGAGATACACTTACCTGTGTTCCCTTGTTAGATTGTAATGTAGAAATATGACGCAACAAGAAAATTTACTGTAATTTTGATAATCATATTGGAGCGAAACCGTGCTTTAAACAAGGGTGTATATTACTGAATTATTACATAATCTCGTACATCACTTCAATAATATACAAATAACAAGTACATAATAATTCTTATTGATTTTAAAAGTTGCACATGTCCTTGATTACCAAGGTAAAGAAACATCTCGGGAACTTTACAAAAAGTGTCGTCCTCATAGCAACAAGTATTTTATATGGAGAACTACTGTAATTGTCTAAGATTATATTAAATAGAATAACATTTCTATATTGAATAAGAATTGCATAGGTTGTTGAACTGGATATGTAAAAACTGATTATATGCACTTTTATATTGTCCTTGAAGTACAAATTCATATATTAAAATCGCGCAATATTATTATTCAAACTGACCGATTAACACAGCCTTCTATTTTTTCACTCTTAAATACCAAAACCTTTTTTTATATACACACTACGAGTTAGAACAGCAAGTATGTACTCTAATGGAATGTAATTTGATTTTCCATATAGAACATGATATACCAGTAAATCGTAAACTTGAGCACGTAATAAACTACTAACATACCTACGATATCATCTAATATTTTTTCGTAGGTAATATGGAAAGAAATATGTATTAGCGTACATAATATTTGTCGGGTATCATGTTTATAAATACGTTATATGCAATGTACATTGACAATGTTATTTCCTTTATGTAAAGAAACACATTAACCTGATGTTTTTCCTTTCGTTGCATGAGCCAAATTATTAGCAAGGCCTTTTAATATGAAAAGAACGGCCTTATAAAAGGGAGGTTACACGTGGCATGTCAAAGTAAACTGTTTACTTATCGTGGTGGAGTTTCCTACAAGCTCAAATTACGTTATCTTACACTATAAAAAAATCAGTTGAGAATTATATACAATTTGAAGTCATTTTATATTATGATGATGATTATTATCATGTTTTAAAGATACTAGAGAGATGGAGAAATAACAATAATCAGTTTCATTCCACAAAATATTTAGTGCATGCAGAGAAACGCTTACTTGTATCAAAGCTGTCCAAATTAATTCAAGACAATTACTGTTTCAATTATCCGCAGTACAATAGTTCTTTTAAATCAAAAGAAATATTTTCTTAACGTTTCTTTCTCCGCTTAAGATAAGTATACGAGGTGTTGCAATTAAATAACCAGACTGGTGCTACTATCGGCAAACAGCGAGCACGCCACGGCAGGTTTGAACACGTCTGTGCTTGTAGATGCTTCCTCCACCCTGAGCTCGGTGGGCACGGTTGTACGTCGCTCAGTTTCGCTGTAGCAATCGTCCGTTCAAGTCGGAAAAATGCAGAGTGTTCAGATCGAGCAACGAGTTAACCTCAAGTTTCTTGTGAAACTGGGAAAAACTAGGGTTCTAGCTACCCTTCGTGAACGAGTGAGAAGACGAAGACCCGATTTATGGAAGAGCAAATCCTGGATGCTCCACTAACAAGGGAACACCGGCAAACCGCACTTCTCGATTTCGATGAAACTGCACAGACTGAAAGAGTACCTTGGTATAAGAACACCGTTTTTTTCTTACCTAGCGTATCTCGCCGATTTGGGAGTACAGCCCCCTCCAAAGATTTTTATGTTTTTTTTATTTGTGTAAATAACCCGGAAATTATAACAGATATCTTTTTCTTTTTAGGATATAATTTGAAATAAATTACATAGTCTCAAGGATGACGCGAATTATTTTCGGAAAAAATTTATAACGCGGGACTGGGAACCCCCCCCCCCCCTTCTTTTTCTTTATTTTTCACAAATAAAGTATATTACATAGTCTAAAGGATGGCGCGAATTATTTTCGGGAAAAATTAATAACGGGGGACCGGGTACCCCATACCCCCATTTTTTTTACATTTTTATATTTTATTTTTTCACAAATAGAGTCGGTTTTATGTAGAATATGTATGCGGTCAAAATAAGACAGTTAATAATAAAGATATTAAAAGACGATAATAAAACTTTACTTGTCACTGATTCACGTACATAGATAATTGTCGTTCTAAATAGACATATATTAATGAATTAGTTCGAAAACGTTTCCAAAAAATGTCATAAAATAATCCGATTGAGATGGATTCATTATAAGTGCTTACAGTAGATACCGATATACTAAAACTAGATTGTTCGTGTCACGTACACAGTTATCTGAAGCATATATAAGGTGGCCGTTTCAAATAATATGTCAGAAGTATCCTTTCGTGCAGTGTAAATTTGTAGTTGGTATTTTTAGCAGCGATTAATGTAGTTAATGTTTTGACAATGTTACTTACAACGTTTCAAGTAGCCAACATCGCAATAATTCCTTTGACGTCTGAAGAAACTTGAGTTGCATGATGCGTTGAAGGAGATGATTGTAAGTGCCCAACAAGAAAACATGTTCTCTTTGAATGTCCACAGGATTGGAGTTTGAACGATTAGAGAACCACTATGAAGCGCAATTGTGGAAGATATAGCAGAAGATGAAGAAGACAATTATGAAAATATTGCATGTGTTCCTGAAGAAGGAGGCAGTGTTGTTGACCTAGATTACAAAATTAAAGCTGTTGAATACTGGAGAAGTGGTAAAAGCAAGCGACGTTCTGTCAAAGGCGTGAAACAAAAATTCAAAAAGGAAAAGACAGACGATGGAAAAATAATTCATGAAATGGACCTTCGAAGCTGGGCTTTAGAAGCTAAAGAAGAAATTGGACACGACATGTTTAAAGCAGGACATTGGTGGATATGGCATTTCAAGAAAGTACATAATATTGTGTCACGCAAAATAACAAAATTTATTACTAGGTCGACTCGTGCTGGTATAGAAGACCTACGATTGTTAAGACAATAATTTATTAAGGAAGTCAAACCCCTATCGCTAGTATCGGCAGAAGCAACGTATACAACGCCGTATGAAGGTGGGGTTTAATCTAGAAATGCATTCCGGCCGTACTTTGGCAGTAAAGGGTGAGAAAATGTTGAAGCTGTTGTACAATCTTTGCACTCAACAACCACATAGTTATACAATTTTACCTGGCCATTTCTGCAGATGGACCGGTCTACTTTCGCCATTATTTCTGGGTATTAAAAGGAATCTACGAATACGTGTGGACCTCGAGTTTTGCGCAATCATTGTTTTTTAGACCAGTAAATGTGTATATTCTTCTTCGAACGTTGGAAAGCTCACTTGAAATCATTTCATAAATCTGGCTAACAGATGTTTTCTTTACCAAATATCGGACCAAAAAGGTGTTTTCATTGATTGTTATCCTTGGAGTGGGAACATTTGTGTTGCCGAACTTCAGAAGTTGGTGCACAAAAAGATAAAACTGATAACATTTTAAATATCCCCAAGAAAACAACAGCAATGGTACAACCTTCTAGATGTGTTTTGGTTTTTAGATTATGGAAAATATTTATATTAGAACTTTTTTTGAAAACAGTTGATTCTTATGAACACGACATAGATTTGCATCAGAGAAATAGTATTTATTTAAGCTGCAATCGTTGACCACAATCAGTTTTCTTCACCAAAGATTTTTTCGATGTCTTCAAATACTCGTGGTATAAGAGTGGATACGTGGATGAAAGACCGAGATCCTTTAAAAATCCAGTACAGTTTTTGTTTTGCTAAAAACGCGGAGTCTAACGCCCTTGTGTAGTGTTTGTGAAAACCTGCTATTGTGCGTTGTTCGTGGTGCAAGCAATACCTGTGTTTTGAACACTTTTATACTGACTACCATTACTGTAATCATTACATAGGCTAATTACTATATGTATAATACTACCAGTCACAATTATAATTTCAATAATCACATTACAGTGTGTAGTAGTGTATTGAATGTTTCATAAGTATTACACTTTTTTTTTTATTCTGCTCCACTGTTTTCCGAAAATGTGTTAGTTACAAACAAGTTAGTTATATGAATATTGCTCTATAGAATATGCCAAGCTGTAAATTTACACTGCACCCAAAGAACGCTTCCTATACATTATTTTAAACGGCCACCTGTGGTCATTTCAATCACATTATATTATAGTATTTCTTAAAGCATATATCGAAGTAACAAATAATTTCTAAATAAATATATATTTATAACGACAATCAATGACAAGTAAAAGTTTTATTATCGTCTTTTTAATATCGTTTTAATCCCGTCTTTGTTTTGACCACATACATATTCTACATAAAACCGACTCTATTTGTGAAAAAATAAAATATAAAAATTTTAAAAAATGGGGGTATGGGGTACCCGGTCCCCCGTTATTAATTTTTCCCGAAAATAATTCGCACCATACTTTAGACTATGTAATATACTTTATTTGTGAAAAACAAAGAAAAGAAAATTAAAAAAAAGGGGGGGAGGGTCCCCGGTCCCGCGTTATAAATTTTTTCCGAAAATAATTCGCGTCATCTTTTAGACTATGTAATATACTTTATTTGTGAAATATAAAAAAAAATAATAAAAAAAGGGGGTACGGGGTACCCGGTCCCCCGTTATTAATTTTTCCAGAAAATAATTCGCACCATCCTTTAGACTATGTAATATACTTTATTTGTGAAAAATAAAGAAAAAAAAATTTTAAAGGAGGGGGGGGGGGGTCCCCGGTCCCGCGTTATAAATTTTTTTCCGAAAATAATTCACGTCACCCTTGGGACTATGTAATTTACTTCAAATTATATTCTAAAAAGAAAAAGATATCTGTTATAATTTCCAAGATATTTACACAAATAAAAAAAAACATAAAAATCTTTGGAGGGGGCTGTACTCCCAAATCGGCGAGATACGCTAGGTAAGAAAAAAATGGTGTTCTTATACTAAGGTACTCTTCCAGTCTGTGCAGTTTCATCGAAATCGAGAAGTGCGGGTTGCCGGTGTTCCCTTGTAAGACAATGCGCCCTCCCATTCCGCCTTGTCTGCGAAGGCGTTCTTTGCGAAATCCAGCATCACCGTGTTGGACCACCCACCATACTCGCCCAACCTGGCCCCCTGTGACTTTTTTTTATTTCCTAAGGTAAAATCGGAGCTTAAGGGGACAAGATTTGACAGTGTGGAAGCGATGAAAGCGAAAGCGACGAAGGTTCTCAACAAGCTGACGGAAACGGACTTCCAGCACTGCTTTCGACAGTGGAAAATGCGTATGGAGCGTTGTAGGGATCGGCAAGGAGAGTATATTGAAGGGAATAAACTTTGTAATGTAATTGGTGATCAATAAAATGTTTTGTAGCACCAGTCCGGTTATTTAATTGCCACACCTCGTAATTCATAGTAGTAAAGCACACTTTATAACAATGTTATGGACACGTTACAAATACATCTTTGATACCTTCAGATAAGAAAATACTACTTCGAAGGTTACGTGACAATAGCTACATGACTTGATCAGTATACTATGTTAAACTCAGAATGAAGAATTTAAATTGTTGTAGATTGTAATTAAGTAACATTTCAAAGGAGAAAATTCTTCATTTTCACGTTATGAATAAACTTTGTAATGTAATTGGTGATCAATAAAATGTTTTGTAGCACCAGTCCGGTTATTTAATTGCCACACCTTTTTTCCACACTATCTTCTTGCAACACTGTTGCTCCCAGTCCAAAACTTGACGCATTTACTGAAATGGTAACCGGTTTGTTAGGGTCGAAATATTTTAACACTGGTTCATTATAAATTATTGTTTTTAATTGTTCAAATGCTTCATTTTGCGGTTTACCCCATTCAGAATAATTATCGCATTTTATTAGATCACGTAATGGTTTCGCTTTTTCTGAAAAATTTTCAATCTATCTACATCAGTGACAAATCCTAGAAATCTTTCCCCATCCTTCTCATTTTTAGGAATTTGCATAAGTTTTACGGCATTTTCTTTCTCTTCGTCTATCCCGATTTCATCTTTAGAAAATTTGTACGCTAAATATCTAATTTCGTCTACATTTTTTAAAATTAAATGCCATATTTCCTAGCTATATCACAAACTTGGGTTAATATTTTCTCATGTTCCTCTTTTGCTTCTCCATGTACTAGAATGTCATCAATATAAATTTCTACTCTAGTTATGGAAAAGATTGTTTTAATAGATTTTAGAGAGTGTTCCATTTAAAATAACAAAGTAAGTGTTTAGTTCGCTACTTATCGATCATCCTGTACATACAGAAATATTTTTGAAAGATACCTAATGGTGCCTATTGTACACGCAGAGATATGCTTTCTTGCATCAGGAAAATAGATTTTCTTGCAAAAATCAAGAATTTTTTTTATAAGACTAAAAACGTATAACATAAGAAAATAATTTCCTTGAAATTTTATGGGGATTAAATAAATATTTTCCTAGGGTTTTGCCGGTAATGATTTCATCAATACCAGGAGCTATTTATTAGTATTATCTTGGTTATTGTTTCTTCTTCTGTTCATATTTTGTAATTTTCCCTAAGAGTATTATTATTTGACATAATTTTTAAGTAAAATCAAAATATACTTGTATTGATGCAGACTTTACAAGGATAGTCTGAAAAGTTCCAAGCCTCAACATGAAAATAGTGTTACAGTGCGACCTCGATAATCCGCATCTTCAGTAAATCGGATTCTTCGATAATCCGGCCATGCATTTCAATTGCATTGTGTACTTTATAATTCGGATTTGATAGTACTCGGTAATCCGGACCTGCGTTTTTAGACGAAATCGATCGTGAGGGATTTCCCTAACTTCCTAAATTCGGCAGGTTCTAATATCTGGGAGTTCACATAAGCAGTGTGTGCCTTTGGTTTGACTGCTACATATCGTGTCTGAGGATTATGTAATTGTTTAGCTGTTTTTTGTTACATAGTATGCACATACGTGTTATCTTGTGCTACATAAGTATATGTACATACATACATATAAACATTTTTTTTACATACATATATTAAAATGCCTCCTAGAAGAAAATATTCTACGTTGTCAATAAAACAAAAATCCGATATAATAGAAAGACTAGTGAAAATGGAAAAGTGTTGGCAAATGAATATGGGACAGGGACATCAACGATTTCGGATATAAAAAAGAACAAAGACAAAATCAAAAGGTATGATATATTTTAAAGACCATTGTGAACTTTTACTATGTAGTGTAATTTCTTTTAGATTTATTGGCAAACGTTATTCCGTTCCCGACCTCAGAAAAACATTACGAAAAGCCGAATATCCAAAAATGGAAACTCGTTTGTATGCATGGTTTTGTACACAACGATCAAGACACGTTCCAATTTCCTATGACATTTTATCTACCAAAGCACAACAGTTTTATTCTGAAATCTATGAAAATGATTATTTTAGATCTAGCAGGGGCTGGATTTTTAATTTCAGAAAACAGCATGGCCTGCGTTCTTTAAAAGTGCGTGGCGAAATACTATCTAATGATCGAAGTGCTGTCGATCACTTCCTAAGTGCATTTGCAGGGAATTAAACCTCGCACCTACTCAAATATACAATGCAGATGAATTTGCTCTGTATTGGAAAATGTTGCCTAAAAAACGCTGGTTCGTGCTCAGGAAAAGACCGCAGCAGTTCGAAAAATAAACAAAGAACGCGTTACATTTCTAGCATGTCGCAATACTGGTGGTTCACAAAAATTAAAGCTGTTAGTGATAGGAAAGCCAAAAAAATCCAAGGGCATTTAAAAGTGTGAACATACCTGTTAAATACAAATCATCTCCTAATGCATGGATGACCACGGCAATTTTTTTAGATTGGTTTCATTGTTCATTTATTTGTCAAATTAGAAATAATTTAAGAAGTCCCAATTAAACTGAAAGAGACCTGTTAATCGTCAATAACTCCTCGAGCCATGGAACTATAAAAGAGCTGACTAGTGAGGATGGATAATTTACAACATTATTTCTTCCACCTAACTGCACAGCACTTTTGCAACCTCTAGATCAAAATGCCATCAGGCTGACCAAATTATTTTATCGGAAAAGTCTTTTGACCCAGATTTTATCTAATAACGAAAAAAACGTTGTTAAGTTATTAAAAACCATGAACTTGAGGGACGCTGTATGTCTACTATACAATGCTTGGCAAAAAAATCTACCCCGAAGTCTTGCAGAAGTGCTGGCACAAAATTATGGCTCATGTAGCCAATAACGACCCAGATACTCAATATGATGCTGAAGATCGAATTCCTCTAAGTGAATAGCGGTTTTCCTTGGCTGAAGAGATAACAGATCGGATATGCTCAATGTTCTCACTGAGCAAAATATCACGAACACGAAATACGTAACTGGTTTGAAAATGATGAAGATTTCTTACCACTGGAAGACATAGACGCTACAGATGAACACCATGATAGTAGTGACAGTGAAGGTTCAGAGTTAAATAATACAAACCAGACTGTTAAGAATGTCAAGGCGGTTAAAAGTTGCAATGTGTGCATAAAGTGGGCAGAAGAAAGTAATATCCCACTACATGATGTTCTTGTACTTCAAAGATTAAAAGAAACGGCTTTTATAATGAACCAGAAAAAGATTAAGCAAAGAAAAATTACAAATTACTTCACAAAATAATATAAAATTTAATAAGCATGCTTCTGTTTTACATATTTTTTTGTTTATGTACTATTTTCTAGTTGTTTCGTATTAAATGTTTCACTTTTCAATAAAAAAACTGTCCTGTTTCAGTAATCCGAATTATTTACTAATCCGGATCACCGCGCTTTTAATTAGTGCGGATTATCGAGGTCGCACTGTATAAGTAAATGGCCGTTATAATATATAACAATATTTTCTTAAGGATAGTAAATAGTTTTCTTAATTCCAAAAAGCGTTTATGTATTGTTCATAAATCAATAGTTTAATATTCTTAAAATAAAGCATTTATTTACTTAGAATTCTTGAAATGCATATTACTTATATCCACATTATTAATACCACTTACCTTGTTTAAAACAGTACGACATACGACATAATGCAGTAAATTATTCTCATTGCTTGTGATTTTAAGAAGGCTAACGTGGTGGTTATCTACAAAATAATGTTCAAACAAAAGTGAACTTAATGTAGAAGAACACATGAAAATAGTGCCTAGAAAGAATAACCAAGATTAATGCTAATAAACAACTCCTGGTGATATTGATGGAATCGCTACCGGCAAAAACAATGTGAGAAGAGAAAAGCATTAACGCTTCTTGCTCCAGGCCACATTCCTCTTACATCTCTCAGTTTGTGCTACTAATCTTCAAAAACAGCAATTGAGATATTTCCTCGCGCCACCTAGTGCCAGTAGTTATAATCATGCCGTCCTAGGTAGTAACCACGGAGCTGGAATACAGATACCATCCTTCTATCCTCAAGAAAATATTGTTTTGTGTTATTCACCATTTACTTATAGTAAGAATAGCTTTCTTCAAATTTTCTGCAAAATTTTCTTAAGTTCAAGTTAACAAATGTCTTAAGCAAAAAAAATACAATTATTTCTTTTGATTTAAAACAGTTACTGTTTTGAGGATAACTGAAACAGTAATTTTCTTGAATTGAGGCGGACAGTCTTGATACAAACAAACATTGTGCATAGAAGATCCAGAAGAGTACACTTCTTAAGATTAAGAAACATCAGAGCAAGCCTAGATTTTGTAAAAGAGCGCATCACATTGATGGAGGAATATTTTCTGGAGTGATGAGTTCAAAATTACTCTGTATAATAACAATTGTGATGGGCAGTTTGTGCGACTACCTCCAACTTCTACAGTTTACAAAAAAACAAATAAACATGGATATTCATCATGTTACCTTACGCGAAGGAGAAAATGCCGCTTCGTTGGATCTATTAGCAGGATAACGACCAAAAACATACATTCACAATGAAACATTACATGTTTAAGCGGGTCCCAAAATTGTCTACGATTTTCGGTGTAAATTTATAAGATCTCTCTTTTAATTAATTTAGAATTAAGAAAAATTAAATTGGATTTATGAGATTTGTACTGAACCTAAGTTGGAAACCTATTAAATCTGTTGCCAAATTTAATTGTTGCTGTTACAAATACTAAGTGAAGATAATAAATTAACACAGAAGTGAAATTGGTTAATTGAAGAAAAAATATCCAATTTATATACAGATTAATTTTAATTTTAATATATATTATAATGTATTCACTTCTAAAATCGAGGCATAATTTTATCAGTTTTATCCCAAAGTGACTTAATACAGTCTAATATATTCAAGATTATTTGGAGTATAAACACATTAATTAAAATATTGATTAAGCTATCAGAACCTGGCTATAGTAACATGTGCCAAGTCTTTATTAGAAAATTTAACATCGAGTCAACAAGTAAATTGGATAGTCAATCGAATGTTGTAGTAGGCGTAATACATTAAATATTTTTTCGTTAGGGAAAACAGTTTTTTGAATGAGTTTTTGACATGGGCAAATTATGTTTTGCCCGGCGTAAAAATAACAAGACAAAATTCTTTTGTGAGGTCCCATCAAACATGTTTACCATGTATCACATCAGCTCTTCGGGTACATCGATCGTCGAAAAATAAAAATCTCTCAAAAGGGCGATTTAACAATGCAAGCAGCGAAGGTAAATATCACAGAAAGGAAAGCAATTTCCTGAGATATATGAGTTGGAGTGAACCGTAGAACTTACGAACGTCCAAATAAACTAAATATTTTCATCTAATTTCCACGGCTTTTCAATTTCTTTTTCCAGAATTTTTTCAGGTATATTTCACGCTTCGCCCCGTTTCTTAAAGCACTGAAATATTGATTCTACGTCAGAGCTCCAACGGAAAATCAAATATCACCCAATTTAGAGATCTTTTTCTAGAAGCAATGATAAAATATTTTACTTATGAGGAAAATTGGTTATAATCTAACTTGATATACGGGCTGATTCATTTTTGATCTTTATCATGGGGATCTCGCTTATTATTAGCGATAGACGGTAGGTTTAAATTTGGTAAGGTTCCTAAATTTTGTATTTGTTGTGAACCCGAAGAGAAAATGGACCTGACAAATGACGTTCGAGATTAAAAAAACTAAAACCACATTCTCGAGGCCACTTTCGATCTTCTATCTAATGGTGGAGTCGACATTTTTATATGACGTTTCCGTTCTTTCTAGCCATCATCAACTTTCTTATTTCTTATCGACGACATATTGGATTTTGACACCGTCAGAGAGTTTTTTTCTGATTTCAACCATGTACAACATGTTGACCAACATTTTTAATATTATGCTTTAATTAACGAGGAATACATTTTAAGATTAAATAAGCCATGAAATTTCAATTATTGTTCGTCAGTAATAGAAAAATATCGTATACAAACAAATTTATGGAACCACATCGTATCATTTTTCTAGATCTTCATACACGCAGAGAAATGTTTACTTGTATCGAAGCTGCCCGCCTTAATTTAAGACAATTACTGTGTCAATTCTCCGCAATACAATAATAATAAATTTCTTAGCGTTTCTTTCTCCGCTTAAGAGATGTATATACTTGTAATTAAATAATTGCATTTCTTTGTTTAAGACATTTGTTTCAAGAATACCTTGCAGAAAATTTGAAGAAAGCGATGCTTAGTTAAGTAAATGGCCATTATAACACAAAACAATATTTTCTTAAGGATAGTAAATAGTTTTCTTGATTCCAGAAAGCGTTTAGCTATTGTTCATAAATCAATAGTTTCATTTTCTTAAAATAAAGCATTTTTTAGTTAGAATTCTTGAAATGCATATTATTTATATGCACGTTATTAATTGCGCTTACCTTGTTTAAAACAGTACGACATATCCGTACATAATGCAGTAAATTATTCACATTGCTTGTGATTTTAAAAAGGCTAAAATAGAGGTTATCTACAGAATAATGTTCAAACAAAAGTGAACTTAATGCAGAAGTACACACGAAGAAGGTGCCTAGAAACAGTAACCAAGATAAGTAATGCTAATAAATAGCTCCTGGTATGGATGGAATCACTACCGGCGAAAACAATATGAGAAGGGAAAAAGCATTAAAGCTTGTTGCTCTTGGCCACATTGGTCTTACATCTCTCAGTTTATGTCACTAATCTTCAAAAACAGCAACTGAAATATTTCCTGGCGCTACCTAGTGACAGTAGTTGTAGTCATGCCGTCCTAGAGAGTAGCGAATATAGAAACCGGAATATAGATGTGGTACTTACAATAATGTGGGTCGTTCCAATGAGACTCTGCATATTGCAGTCCCTGCTTAAATTTTCGGAATTAAAGTTACTTTAGAGACAGTTCTTGTAGGAAATGTACAGAATACTTTCTGTTCATTACGTATGTTTCAATTTTTTATGATATTAAAAAAAATATATTATTTTTTCCAGTTAACAATATGTGAGATCTCACCTCCATTAACTGTCCAGGTACTGAAATCTAAACTTTAAATGCAAATTGTATTTATATATTATAGTTAAAGGTTTATACCTTAAACATAATTTAAAAATCAAACTCAAAAAATTGACATTCCATAATGTTATTTTAAATTCCAAAATAAATTTTTCCCAAAATTAACTAAAAGTCACTATCCTCACTAATTTCCTCACCGCCCTTAATAAAACGTCTAAATTCACAATAAACTCGTTGGATAGCGCTAGAAGAGTATTCAAATTGTCGTTATTTTAAAGTGACAGTGCCCATATCTGTTCAAGTTTTAAACGTGAAAATGTATTTGTTTTATCGTACTATTTTCTTGATTTCCGGGTTGGATTTCATACCAGATAAAGCATAATTCTCACTCCTGTTAATGTCAAAAAAAAAGGTCAAGCTATTATATAATCATTAATTATATTGTTTATTAATTTCGTCACTGAGAAATTAAAATTTTTTAGGTTAGTTTGGTCAACAACCACACTAGTAAATGTAAGGCAGCGAATTTGAATTAAAGTCTCACTTCCGTTAACCTCACTGCCGTTAATAAGTTTTATTAAAGGAGATGAGAATAAATTAACGGAAGTGAGAGGAAACTGAGATTCAAAGAAAATTTCAGTAAATTGCATCAAAGAAACTAGAAGATGGCTAATACTAAGGAAAACAATAAAAAGAAAAGAACAAAACAGAAAAATCCAGAAAATTACAAAACCAGCGATCAAAGAATTGCATGAAAAAATTACGTGACCGAATTAGAAACGATCCAGTTTTACATGAACAACAAAAAAGAAAGGAACGAGAGAGGTGTTTGGCTAGGAAGGAAGCTGGGAAGATTAAAACTATAGGTGAGATGAATGATAGAGAAAAGTAAGAAAACAAGGGAGATTCCCAAGCAAAAAACCATACGATGAAAAAAAGAAAAGAGAATTGTTTGAATTATTATTAGAAGAAAATACCCCTCCTGCCAGTCCAGTTTCATTTGAAGAGCCTGTGATACCCGAGGAAGCTGTACTAGTACTTTGTCTCATTTCAAGACAAGCCATTCAGGGCAAAGTCATGCAGTGAAAGAACAGAGAAGAGCTTAAGAATGAGAAAAGAGTTGAAAAATACAAAAAGAAAGTGCAAGTGTTAAAAGAAACTTACCCAATACACATAACAAAATAGTCAATAATATGCTCAAAGGACAATAAGTAACTCCTGAAGTAAAAAGACGCTTAGTGTTAGTTGAAGCTATTCAACGGCAACTAAAAGTAAATTTTCGAGAAAAGCAAACTGTTTCGGAGAAATCTTCTATATGAAATGTGGAAGGAAAAATTATTAAAAAATATCGATTTAAGTATTTGTTGGGTCTAGCAACATCTAGGAAATGTTAGAAAAGCAAAGAATTAGAAGAACAGTAGAAGTTTTTTTCCAAAATGAAGTTAGTGTCCAGGGAAAAAAGATACAGTGATGTTTAGAAAAGTAAAAAACCAAAATAGATACTTGAATGGATTTTTACAAAATACATACAACCATTTCCAAAAAGTTCATCCAAAAATTAAGATCAGTTACCAAAGTTTTTGTACATTTAGACTATTTTGGGTTCTAAAACCCTGTGTTAGACAGAGGAATATCTCTATATAGTTCACGAGAATATGACCCTTTTAATAACAAAAGCAAAAATACTGAATATCATTAAAGCAAAAGATCCTGATGATTCGTTAAAAGAATTATGCTGTGAAGTAAGAAATGAAAACAAAGTTTTCGGAAAGAACATGCAAAATTTGCGTTAATAAATCGGTTCAGATTCTAGAATTTGAAAAAGAAAATGCGAAATATGAAAAATGGTTTACCAAGAAAATTGAAGTCATTATCAAGGGAGAAAAAAATGTGTCAGAAGACTGTAAAAGAAGAGGTACAATGTAAAAAACCGAATATACTTGATAATATTTTAATCGCTTTAAAACACTTTATGATCCACACACATTCATAGTTCGGCTTATGAGGTAAAAGAAAACTGTCAAAAATTACATAGGTCTTATTCTTGCTGTTAATTCTGATTTTGAATATATATGAAGTTTTTACGTAAATATGATGTTAAGAAATTCACTTTTCCTGAAAGGAATGATATTTCTGTAACTATGAAAATTGAATTACTGTTTGTATTTTCAACTTCAACTGTCAAAAAAGACAGCAATATATATTTAAAAAATTACCACTTGCTATAAAGACGGTGTTATAATAACTAATTTCTCCTGGTTTTTAGTTTTTTTTTTATTTATGCTTAGATATATATTTTAGTTTGGTAACTACCGGCAGGTAACAAATATATCGTATTTTTCTCGCAATTTTGGTCAAAAATTTAATAATCAATTATTGAAGAACACTTTTTGATTCACCACAAATTTTCCCATAGTTGATGCTGTGTCTCTTTTTAAAGCGATTCAACCAGCCATTGGACCATTTTAGCTCAGGAGAATTTTCAATTTTTTCGGAAAATTGCTGAGCTTTTACTTTCAACATAAGACCGCTTATCGGTACATGTAAGTCACGATTATTCCTAAACCATGTAAGTACGGCTTTGTCGAGTTTTGGATTCTTCGCAGAACGAATTTTTTTTACTTTCGATGAAAACATTACTTGCACTTAAAATTTTATCTTTATTTTTAAAATTGTAGCTAAGGTAGAACTCCCCAAATTTATTTCTTTACAGATATCACTTTATTTCTTTACAGATATCACTTTGTTTTTTGCCACGTTCGAAATCGTCGATAATTTCTAATTTTTCTTTTACAGAAAATGCTTTTCTACTTTTTCTTAAAGACGACATATTGGAACGTGTGCAACACGCTGTGGTTAGAAACTTACTTAAGAATTAGCAATGGTGAAGAAAATTGTGCAAAATAGGCATTCTGAGAATACATTTTGATATTTGCAGGAACTGATATTTGTTTCTCTATCAAAGCACGCTTGTTTCTCCATCAAAGCACGTGTGTTTTTTTTTTCTACGAATGGTTCGTTATAAGTAGAGTAACCTAAACTTGCGGACTTGCATAGGCGTCGGTATTACGGGTTAATATAAGAATACGAAAAATTCATAAATAAACTAAACCGGTAGAGAAGCAGGCATGTAGTGTCGACCTTGAATATAAATCATATTAAACCGCGCTGAGAGAGATTTCGTTTTAGTACCGGTTGAGCTGTTGCAGAGATTAGTCGAACGGTCAAGGTTATGTACTTACGTGTCGCTTTTGAAAATATAACTGGTGTTTTTTGTGTGTTGTAGTATTATACCAAGTACATAATTAGTGTGTCGTTTCATATAGAACTAATATGTACATACCTAAGAAAACTGCCTCGTAATAGATTTGCTACTAATGAAGTATGTGTCACTTTTTCCCCATTTAAAATACGACGGTAGTGCAGTTTTTTGCTTAATATGCAATGTTCGTTTGGCTGCATTGGACAGAACTGATTGCCAGAGGCATGTCAATGGTATTAAGCATATGAGAAATGCAAGAACTGAAATACCTTATACACTATTCCTCATACATTTATTAATTATGTTTACCTCTTGTAATCTTCCGTTGTCGTTGGTGAGAAAAGCAGCTTTTAAAACGTTTTGTAAAAAACCCCCCATTACCCATTACCCTCACAAACACGATTACAGAATCATTTGCCGCGAATGAAGGAGATGCTAGAAAATGTGTGTAAACGTGATTTGTGTTCCAAAAAAATATAGATTACCGTGGATGAGACGACCGATATAAAGAAAAACAGTATTGTGAATGTAATAGCTCGCGTTTTATCTAGCGAGATTTGTTAGCTTGCAAACGTGTTCAACAATGTACCGCGGAAAATATTCAAAAAGTGATAATGAACGCTTTGAAAAAATTTAAAATTGCCCTAGATCAAGTTGTGATGATTGTGACAGATAGTGCAGCAACGATGTTAAGTGTTGGGCGATCCTTAAAACATATATTTCCTAACTTAATACATATAACCTGCGTGCTGCATGCTTTGCATTTAGTTGGTGAAGTTGTTCGACAACATTACGGAAACGTTGATCGGATGATTGGAAGTACTAAAGCAGTGTTTCGTAAATCTCCTAAACGTTTAAAAGAATTTCGTAAATTTTGTCCAAGTATTCCAGAACCTCCTGAACCAATTTTAACGCGATGGGGTACTTGGCTAACAGCAGCTTCTTACTATTTGATCCATTTTTAACAAATTCAATCAGTTATAATGCGATTTAATCGGAATGAATCCAAAGCAATTAGAGAAAGTCAAAGAGAATTTCAAATTCCTCAACTTTTAGAAGATTTAACAACAATATGTACCAATTATACAGTATTACTAGATGCCATCAGAAAACTACAATGTACTGAATTGTCATTGCAGGAATCATTAGACATAGTGGAGAGTGTAAAAAATAATTACACACATTAAATGATACGCCAGGATTATGCGCTAGTCAAAAGTTGGCAGATGTTTTTAAGGAAAAATCCCGATTTTAATACTTTAGAGGCCGTTTATAATAAGTGTAAGAATAGTGAACTTTTAAGTGATTTTGAAAAACAGTTTCTACATGCAAATGTAACTTCCTTAGATGTGGAGAGATCGTTTTCTATATATAAGAATATTTTTTCTTGTCGACGCACAAGGTTTAAAGAAGTAACTGTGGAAACATATGCAATGATGCAAGTTTACAGTAGTTCACATCCTGATGCCTCTAATTTGTTGAATAATTTGCAAGTAAGTTTATTTATGAATTTTTCGTATTCTTATATTAACCCGTAATACCGACGCCTATGCGAGTCCGCAAGTTTTGGTTACTCTAGTTATAAGGGATCTAGGTAATAAAATTTCTCGCTATTACCGATCTGAGACACAAAAAATGTCTCGTTATACCAACCTTTTTACTAAAAAGTACTCCTTATATAGCAACATTTTTACATAGAATGGTATATAAACGCGAAGGAACCATGTGATTTACTCGTAATAGCCGATCTTTCGTTATAACCGGGACTCGTTATAGAGGAGTTCTACTGTATTAAAAATTAAGTTCTGTTATCTAGCTTGTAAGCTTAAGTGTGTAGTATTGAAATAATAAATAGCAAGCCAGTTCCAAAATTGTTTATTATTATTTCTCAAAATCGTTGTAAATGCAGAATTTCATCGGAATGACCACATAAACTTTAACGTACGACGTTTCATAAACATTTTCAAAAGATACCGGTTAATGTAATATTTTTTTTTCTTTTTATTACTATTTACCGTGTATTAATTTAACTATAGTTGTTTTAAGTATATAACAAACAATAATAAAAAAAGGGATAAATAAACTTAAATATTAACTCATCAATTATTAAACTACATAAAAATAATCCCTATTTAATTACATTATGAAAGAAGTGTTTTTATAGGTTACAGTATAATTGTAACCTATAAAAACACTTCTTCATTAGTTCATTCACTTGCTCCTAATTTTAATTATTGACTTTAGGTTTTTTTTCATTATTGTAATTTTTCTTTTATTGGATATCGTTGTAGCTGGCCCGAGGATGCGTTTTTTGAACACGAAACTGGTCGCCTAATTTCTCAATGGAACTTTGTGAAATCTGGACTATTTGTTCATTCGTACCTTTAATATAAATATTTTCTTAGCTTAAAACTGAATGATTTACTTGGAAGAGACATTTTTCTGTCTTGGATTTTGCTAACCCAAAGAAGATATTTATTTAATCCAAATAAAATTTCAAGAAAATCATTTTCTTATATTATACATTTTTATTGTCTTCAAATAAAAATATTTTCTTGAATAGAGACTGATTTTTGCGAAAAAGTCTATTTTCTTGACGCAGGAAACCATTTCTCTGCGTATAGAAACTTCGTCGAGAATGGATCGTTTACAGAGCCGCGGAATGTTTATGTTAACAGAAATTTGGATGAAAATCAATTTCTTACAAATAGTTAAATATGCGTTTTTGCAAAGTTTATATAAATCCTGTATTTTCTTGATAAATAATAATCCATCAACATCTACACGCATCAGAATTAAATTTTCCCCAGACCTCGAGTATGGATAATAAGTTTAAACCAAACAACCATTCACGTCAGCCACGGCCTGGTGATAATTTAAGATGGCTGGAGTACTGCAACTAATCAGTGGGAAGATTAGAAGACAATGAATGTTTTTTAAACAAAATCATCTGGTCAGACGAATTAAAATTTACCAATTCTAGTATCTTTAACAAAAATGCGGAGCACTTTTGAGCAGTACAAAATCCAGGACAAAATAAGGTAAGAAGACCGCAACATCGTTTTGGCTTAAACCTTTGGATGGCCATTTTGGGAAATTGTCTTGTAGGACCAGTTACGTATGAAGAAATATTAAATGGGTAAAGGTACCTAAACTTTCTTCACACATAGGTGTCTAACTTCTTAACAATAATATTTAATAATATTTCTTTGAATCAACTACGGCACTTATGGTGGCAACAAGACGGCGCACTATGGCCAATAGGTGCACAACGCAAGATGTTAACAAAAAAACTAGAAATTGACATCCAAAGTAAGCGTATCAGTTTCAAGGACTTTTCTCTCAATTTTTATTGAAAGCTTAATTTGGTTTTATACATACAATTTTTAGTTTTCGGAAAACGTTATTTATTATATTGAAAAATACATTCCTTAAACTATAAGAACAGCATCAAATATTTTTTTTTCAAATGTTTTTATATTAATCTAATTACTTTGAAGGGAAACAGGTATAAAAGTTCAAGTTGCATTAGTTTTTAACTTGTATCTTTTATGCGACTTCTTACAACATTATCTAATTTACTTTAGTGTGTAGCCTAAATATTAGGGATTATAAATGATATGAGATTTACCTGCCGATAACTGCTTATTAAAGAGTTATGGAGTTTTAACCCTGCTGCGACGTTTGTACTTAAGCTCACTGGAGCTGTTCGAGTCCAAAGTGAAACACTAAATTAAGAAATAAGAAAGATCTTAAAGTATCCAGAATTGGTACCAGTAGTGTAAGCTATAAAATGGCACGCTTTACAATTTCGTATAGAGAATGGAGAGGCTTTATCATCGAGAATATGCAAGATTTGTCGGCTCCGATGAAATTTATAATAATAATAATAAACTTTATTGGTGCTACTACATAGCAGTAGTGCTTACACAAGTCAATACAAACGAAAAGGCATAAATTTAAATGTACAAACACATATTGCAACTACTACTATTTAAATATTTATCGACCGAATAGAACGCTCCAGAAATTAGATATTTTTTAATTACCTGTTTAAACGAAGACATCGGTAAATCCCTAACAGTGTTTGGGATGATATTATAATACTTAATAGCTTACTCAGTCAGTACTAAATCGATGCTGTATGCGAGTAGTTCTGTGTATATGTAGGCTGTCGTAACTTATTTGCAGTTAGGTACGTCGCGAAAACGAGCAATGACAGACACAGTTAAAAACTTTATAGTGGACATGCCGGACTTAATTTTTGATGGCTCTAAAATTCAATGTCTAGTTTGTAAAATCCCTTTAATGTGTTGGTTACATTTTATTTATATGTTAGTCTTATTTTATGTAATCTATCGTTTCGTTTACTAGACAAAGAAGCATTCATCTCCTACTGGAATAAATATGCGCACTGTAAATTACCTAGTCGGACACCGATACGAAATGTAGTGCCATTTGCTCGTGAACGTATAGAAAAAAGAATGAAAACGGAATTGAAAGATAAAAAACTGTGGTTGTGTGTGGACGAAACAACAGATCGTCAAAAACATTCTGTGGTTAATGTAATGGTACGTACAATGGAACCACATCGACCGTCATCCTCCTTCTTACTTGCTTCCAAAAGAGTTATAAATTGTACTGCCGACGGGATTTTAAAGGTGGTGTTGAACTCATTGAACAAATTTGAAGTTTCAACTAAGCAAGTTTTAATGTTTATGAGTGATGGTGCCGCAAACATGCGTTCTTTGGGCCGATCGCTTAAAGAACACAATGGTAACTTCTTACATGTAACGTGTAAAATCCATACTCTAAATCTTGCGGCACAAACAATTCCTACATGTTTCCACTAGTAAATGCATTGATTGTTAGTACAAAGGCAGTGTTTCTAAAGTCCCCGAAACGTACCCGACTATTTCACAAACTGTGTCCTGATTTACCTGAACCACCACAGCCGATTGTTACACGTTGGGGAGCATGGTTGCAGGCTACGTTTTACTACAACAAATATTTTGATCAAGTAAAGAAGGTAGTTTTAAAATTCAATCCGACAGAAGCTGCAGCAATCAAGAGAAGCCAGGAAATATTCCAAGATAGTCAGGTTAAAAGAGATTTACAAACTATTCACAACAATTACTTCGGACTAGCGGAGGGAATAGAAAAATTACAAAATGTTTCGATGTCGCTAGTGGATTCTGTTCAAATTGTGAATGATGTTCACGCACAGTTATGCGCTGTAGAAGACGAAAGCAAATTGGTGTGTAATACGAAAATTTGAAAGTGTTTTAGAGAAAGACTCCATTTTTTTTTTATATTAAGACAAATTTGTGAAGGTGCGTGTAAAGATGCATTAAGTTGTTTCAAAGATTATTTTAAATATGCAAATATAACATCGCTAGATGTCGAACGGTCGTTTTCGGCATTAAAAAACATTTATTCCGCACGTCGTATTCACTTGACTGAAACAGCTGGGGAAACATATCTAATGATTCAAATATTTAACAGATGTTACCCAGTTTCTGATTTCACGGAAGACTTTTAAAACGGTAAGTGATTCAGCACGTTTTATAATTGGCAACATTCAAAATCAAAACCTAACATTTCAGAGAAACTAACTGAGAAGGTGTACTCTTAAGTACACAGAAACTTCGTCTTCGTATTCAAAAGGGAATGGAAAGGAACAAATCGAACCAAAACAGTTTTTGAACAGAAAAATGAGACTTGGTTAAGGAAAAATCTAGAGGTGACCGAAGTGGCCGAACATTTACTTAGTAAACCAGGAACTTCTTCTAGTGGACGACCTGAAAAAATTTTTGGCCGTTGCGGCACTACACCGAAGAAATATAAAGCCAAACGACTAACAGTATAGTTCTGTTAGTGGTTTGGCCCTACTGAGTAAATAGAATTGGCGGCTAAAAAAACTCGAAAAGATCCAAAAAGGGAAAAAATATATGAGTATGGATACTGCATTACGTGTGTTTTTGGATGCGCAGTTGACGAAAAGGCATTATCAAGTCATTCGGAAAGCATGTAACGATGTGGAATTCAATATTTTTCCTCCTTATAACTTGCTTCTGAGAGTAAAGAGAATTCTTACCCGGAATTGATGAAAATAACTGATACTTGTGCAAAGGTTGAACTCCAGTCACTACTAGATCACACGGTGCAAGTCAAAAACTAAAGAAGAAATTAATGCTTAAACAGCGGAAACATCTCGTCGGTTCTTCCAAGTTCGTGAAATAACCGCTGAAACTACAGGTGTTGACGTGGAGTTAATTCGAAGATTTGCTATCATTTTAGAGGTTATAACTTCAGGTTTGGATATTAGTGCAAAACGATTTGGACTTTATGCTTTAGAAACAACGAAGTATTTCGTTAATAATTATGATAAAGATTATAAAAAGTTCCGGCATTCTCACTCAAGAAAAACAAGTAGAAAATCTACAATAATATCATGCACATGATGATGCTCAGTTCCGATCCTTATTTATCGCACTTGAGGAAGCCATGTCCGAAAAGTTATCATATATGTATTTAGTGGAGAAGCTGCAGCAATATTGTAAAAATTAAGTAAGCTAAAATAAATTACTATTAGTATGTAGTCAAATAATTATAAGTTCTTCTCTTGCACGGACAATTATGAGTTCTTCTCTTTGCAAATGAGGCTTTAGTGCTATAGAAAACGATTTTAAGTTTTCTGTATCTATTTTATATTAAAAATGAGCATCTCAAGTTTGTTTCCTTTACCTACCTTTTTATTAAAAATAAACAAACTTCTAAGTTGTGTAATTTTTCTCTTTAATTCAAAATACAGCATTGCTGTACTCAAAAAATAATAAATAAATTATACGCTCAGTAAAGTTCAGTTATTACTAGAGTTCGTTAAAAAGGTGGTACCGGATAGCAGTAGCGTAGCGGTAGCGGCGTGGGTAGGGGTAATTTTCAACTCGTAGTCGATCTCAACAGTGCCGCGAGAGAGTTCAAAGCGACAGTACGTTGCACGCCAAATAACTACGCGGAGATGGGACGCCCAAAGGTGTAACGTTCCCTTCGAATGTGAATAAATATCTCAGGCATTTCCCTATATTAGAATATACAAGTCCGCATATTTATTGCACAATATGCAATAGCGGATTGCTAAGTCGCGATAGGTTTGAATGTACAAAATATTGTAAAAGTAAACGACATGTATTGAATTTAAGAAACAATATTCCATACTAGCAATTTTTATATGATTTTATTTTTATGTTAAGTGTGTGCAACATCGCACAACATCTAGTATCTAATGAACACTTTCGTCTTTTTTGGGCTAAGTACATTTCTTCATGGAAGCTGCCAACATCTATGCAATTACGATACAAGTTGCCACGTGTGCAAGGTACAGTAAAGGAATGTATAAAAGACGAGTTGAGAAATAAGAAAATCTGCCTATGTGTGGATGAAACAACTGATGCTCGGAAACACAGCGTCATTCATGTTGTAGTGCGTCCTTTAAAACGTGATGGTCCACCAGCTTCATTGTTGTTATCCAGTAAAAGGATTCAGAAAACTAATGCAGAAACCGTTGTCAAGATAATAAAAGATTCGTTGAGAGAATTTTGTACCACAGGAACCCAAGTCACAATGTTCGTTACTGACGGAGCCGCAACAATGCTGAGAGTTGGTAGGATGTTGAAAAGATGCTTTCCGACTCTTCTTCACATAACATGCCCCATACACGCATGTCACCTCGTAGCAGAAACCATACGAAAGAAGTATCCGATGGTGGATAAGTTAATAGCATCTACCAAAAAAGTGTTCATCAAATCTCCCAAATACATCCGTATATTCAAACAATTGTGTCCGAAATTATCACCACCACCGCAGCCTGTAATAACGCGATGGGGAACATGGCTCTAGGCAGTATCTTACTATCAGAAATATTTTTCACAAGCGAAAAATATCATCTTGAAACTTGATTCAAATGACTCTGCAGCGGTTCGAGATAGTCAGCAACTTTTTTCCAATTCGGACGTTCAACAACAAATAGATGAAATTTCCATGAACTATTCTGAAGTTGCACAAGCTATTGAGCAATTAGTCACTTATCTGCACGAGACGCATTAAATTGCATAAACAATTTACAAGCCGCTCTAGAAAACTTGACGAACACTATAGGAGTCGATGTTGCTCAAAAATTTGGTGCAATTTTAACGAAAAATCCCGATTTACAAAAGGTTCGGTCTATAACTGAAAATCAAGAGTGCCCAGATGAGGAAAAGGAATATCTGACACTTGCAAATCTTACTTCACTGGATGTCGAACGATCATTTTCGAAGTATACGACAACGTATTCACAACACCGTCGACAATGGAAGGGTTGCTGATGTTGCAATTCTACACAGCTTACCAAAGCGGTCGCCAATTGCCACAATGGACATCAAGACGACAGGAAAAGGTAACAATATTATTTTTCACTAATACTGTATATTACACACCTACTTTTATGCGGTGCGCCATTGCCGGTACCACCCTTTTAACAAACTCTAGTTATTACTAGGCATAATAAAAAAAATATATTAATCTACCTCATATAGTTTAGAAGTTACGAGGTTTTTTCCAAAAAGTTCCCTTTATTGGCCCCAGTGCGGCGGACCGTCTCACAATGCGGCAATTGTGTGGAATTACTTAACTCAAGAGATCCAAACCGTTGGATTGGAGATAGAGGAGCCGATGAGATCTCCTGGCTTAAGTCCTCTGCATTATTTTTTGTGAGAAGTTGTTAAAACTAATCTTTATAAAGTTAATGTCTCACAAAACAACGAAGAAATTCAAGGTAGACTCCAAAATGCCTTCGAATTCCTAGAAGAGGTAGCTCAAAATTTCGAAAAGCGTGCGCAATTGTGGATTAATGAAGATGGCCAATTATTTGTACAATTACTGTAATAACTGGTTTATTGTTTTATTTTCTATTATTACTATTACTGCTATTGTTATTTTAATTCATTGTTACAAATAAGGTGCAAAATTTAGATAAACTTTGCAAAAATACACCTTCGATTTACCATTTGTAAGATATCCCGTTGAGCTTCATTCAAATTGCTGTTTACATAAACATTGTATGGCTTGGTAAACGTTCCATTCTCCACCAAGTTTCTATCAAGATCTAGAAAAATGATATGATGTGACGTTGTCGTTCTGAATGCCATTGTAAACATCTTGTACTCGCTATTGTTGTATTTCGATTCGACTAAAAATATTTCGTTTCTCTTCGTTTGGTGTACGACATCTTTCTATTACTAATAATTAAAGTGTTTGACAGTTTGAAATTCATGGTTACATGATTTAATCTTAAAATGTATTCTTTATCAGCTAAAGCGTAATGTCAAAAACTCTTTTCAACATGTTATACATGGTTCAAATCAGAACAAAGTACTTTTTTTAAAGATCTAAAATTCCAATATGGCACCGATAGGAAATAAGAAAGTTGATGATGGCTAGAAAGAACCGAAACGTCATATAAAAATTTCGAGTACACTGCAAAGCTAGATAAGTACATTGTGAATATTTTTTATTAGAAGTATTCAAATCTTCGCCTAATATCTGATACGTAGGCTTCAGCGATCATCAATAACACTATACTCTTGGTTTCCAGGTTGGAACCGCGTCATTCCACCGACGTTTCGTCCGTACTCTTATGGGACATCTTCAGGGTTGTTACTGCACACTGACTCGGGACTATTCATTCCGGAGGGATTCATATAGGGTTCGTTTCGGGTTAATGGAGCAGAAAAGTTAAGGATAAATGAAGCGTAGTGGTTGCTAGGAGGTTTAATCAGTTGGGATTTCCACGTGTGATCTAACAGGTAGCCATCTTCCAGCACTCGGCTACACGCAACAACCGCGTACAGCGTTCGTGCTTAGTAACACGAGTGTTAACTGATCGCTTTGTTGCACCGCACACTACCGCACAGCACAAACATGGAATCTGGTAGACACCAGGGGCTTCCAGATGATTGCGGTCTTTGATGGGAAAGTAGTCTGAGAGTTTGAAATTGGGTTCGAATATAGTTTTTATCCAATTTAATTCCACCCGCATCTAATCTCGCAACCCTCACTATTATAGTAGAAAAATCCGTGAATCAATAGGGATCTTCAAACATCCCACCCATTTAAATCGCGAAGATGGCTACCCCTTACATCACACATGGATATCCCAACTGATTAAACCTCCTAGCGACCGCCACACTTCATTGATCCATAACTTTTCCGCTCCAAAGACCCGAAATAAACCTTATATAAACCACTCCGGAATGAATAATCCCCAGTCAGTATGCAATAACAGCTCTGAAGGTGTCCCGTAAGAATGCGGACGAAACGTCGGCAGAAGCTAAGACAAGGACGCGGTTCCAACCCGGAAACCAAGAATATAGTCTTCGTCCAATAGTTTTGGGAATATTAGAAATTTACAAAGATTGAATCTTGTGATAGCATGATGAAATGGTTTGCCGTTACAACAGTATATTTTAAATAAATTGTCAAAGTGAACAAGTACATTTCTATGGAATTATAATGATTGCTTTATTGTTTAAATCTTTTCTTAACCATATCAGCAATAGCTCAATAGGTATTTCATTTTTCTATTAAATGCTTATTACGTGCAAATGTTGTAATAATGATTTTCCTGAAAATGAAACTGCTTGTGTGTAGATCTATTTCTAGCTTGGTGTGTGCCAACCTCACGGAAAGAGATTCTCGTGTCTTGAGATCTAAGAAACATATCAAATGGACCTGTTCTGCCTGTTGTTCGATTGACATTGCTGGTCAAATTCAGAACCTCACCAACGTAATAGCTGCGTTACAGAAGGAAGTATCACGGATTGCGGACCTAGTCTCTGACTCTCCTAGAAATGTCTCCAAAGAATTCGACATGGAAGATGTAATCAATAAAATTGAAGATCGTAGGCGCCGCGAAAAGAATTTGATTATTTACAATCTTGATGAGAGCGACATTCCTGATAGTGATTCAGTTAGAGTGGATAACCTATTCATGTTCATGGAGTTGGATAAATGTATTAAAATGGTTGGGATGAAGATTTTCAGTTTTGGGTCGGTTAGGAATGCTAGAAGGAACAGACCTTTAAAGATGATGTTGCATTCGACGGAGAAAGTTTCATCTGTGCTGCGGAAGAGTAGACTTCTGAAGGATTACCTTGTCAAGAGGAATATCTTCATATCCAGGGATCTGTCGAGTAAGCAAATAGATACGAAAAATAAAACAATGTCGGAATTTCGTCTTCGTAGGGCCAAGTGATATCGCGCTTCAATATTTTAATAGCTTGTCTAAAATTGTTATAAGAAAAAACTCGATGGAGTCCAACAATCAGCATCAAACTTAAACATTTATTAACAAAATGTTAGAGGATTGAACACAAAAACATTTCTCTTTTACAATAATCTTGTCTTGCGACAATTATGATATTGTTATATTGAGTGAAACATGGGCTACTGACAGTTTATTAAATTCTGAACTGTTCGGTGATTTTGTGGTGTTTAGATGTGACCATAGGGTCGGTCGTGGTGGCGGAGTTCTTGTTGGAATTAAATTTTCATTTTCTTGTGATAAAGTAAATATAGAACTGGATGCAGATCTAATACAATATAATATTGATTTATATATATATAAATAAGCACTGCAAGCCTTAGAGGTTTTTGGCATTGAGCCTCTCAGCAAGCTTCTTCCATTTGGATCTGTCCTCAGCCACTGCTTACCAGTTTTCTACACCAACCCGCATTAGATCATCTTTGACCGCATCTTGCTATTGTCTTTTTGGACGTCCCCTTTTCTTCTTGCCGCCTACTCCTCCTAATAACGCTTTTTTTGCTTGTCTAATTTCAGGCATTCTATGTGCATGTCCCAACCAGCTTACTCTCTGAGCTCTGATTACATTTGTGATATTTGGATGTTTGTATCTGTCTGCTACTTCGCGGTTGTATAGTCTTCTCCAGTATCCATTTTCATCCTTAATTCCTCCTAATGTCCTCCTCAGTATTTTCCTTCCCCATGTGTCTAACTTTTTCTTTATGTCCTTGTTCATTATCTAGATTTCACTTCCGTAAAGAACCGATGACCTTATCACTGTTTTATATACTCTCAGTTTAGCATTTTTAGAAACGTTTTTCGACAGTCTGTATAAGGCTCCCATAGCTTTACAACCTTTTGCCAGTCTTTTATTTATTTCTGGTTCTTCATCACAGTTTTTTAATATTAATTTACTCTGTGTTAAATTAATGGTTAGTGGAAAAGTTATGTATATTGTTACTACACACATACCTCCCTCTACACCCACATTTGTCTATGAATAATTATTTTATAGGTTGGAGTTATTAGTGTTTTTTACAAAAGAATTTATTTTCGTGGGTGATTTTAATATTCCTAATTTAGATGATATAATTTGTAATAGGGCATATTCCATTAATAATTTTATGACAACCAATGATATCGCTCAATTTAATCAGATCAAAAACCAAAACAATAGACTTTTAGATTTAGTTCTTTCTTCTAAAGATGCCATTTGTAACGGTGAGAAATGCGATTTTACATTAGTTCCAGAGGATTTTCATCATCCTGCACCAGATGTTGATTTTAAATATAACGTAGCTATTCCTAAAAAGTTCAAGTTATACTCCAAAATTTAATTTCAAGCGTGCTGATTACCTACAGTTGTACAATTTGTTTTCTAGAGTAAATTGGGATTCCGTGTTAAACTGCAACAAAGTTGATATTGCATGTGACGTATTATATAATGTAATCAATGATTATTTCACTCAGTGTATTCCTACGTATGTACATACGTTCCGTCAAATAGTTCCTTTCCGACATGGTTTTATTTTGAAACGCGACGGCTAATTAAAATTAAACGTCATTATTTAATAATGTCTAGATCTAGTGGGCTTAAGGTTTATATCGATAAATTCAAGGAATACAGGAAATTCGTTAGTATTGCACGTGATTACTGAAGTGGATTGCTCTGTTCAAACTGATCCAAGTAAGTTATGGTCATTTATAAATGAACGCAAGAGTCAAACTCGTATCCCTGGGTGTATAGTGGATGGCGAACAACATATCGACTCTCCCTAGTGCTTTTGCTACACACTTTTCATCGGCTCTTGTTAACACTGTTAATGTACGAGGGCGAATCAAATATTAACCGGACTTTTCTTTTTAACGCTCCCTAGCTGAAGTGAGTAAGTAGTGTTAGTAGCATCATGTCTGAGCAAGAGGTGCACACGTCTGTTGAGCAACGCATTATTATTAAACTTTTGTCGCGGGAGGACGTAAAACCTGCCGAAATTTTGCGTCGACTAGCTGCACAGTTCGCTGAAAAAACGCTTTCAAGGACCCAAGTCTACGACTGGCACAAAAAATTTTCCGATGGCCGAGAGTCAGTGCAAAATGAGACCCATGCACGCCGACCGCGGGCAAGCACCAGTGAGACGAATATTCTTGCGATCCGTGAGATGATTGAAAGAGCCTTACAATATTGGAAATTGCTGCACACGTCAGAATATCGTATGGGAGTGCCCAATCAATCATTTCAGATGATTTGGGTTACGGAAAAGTGTCGGCAAGGTGGGTTCCTCGCCTCTTGATGGAAGATCAGAAAGCAAACCGTCTTGCCGCGTGTGAAAGACTTTTGGCACGATATCGAACAGAGGGGGATGATTTCTTGAGACACATTGTCACCTGTGATGAGACGTGGGTGCATCATTACACCCCGAAGTCTAAGCAGGCAAGCATGGAGTGGCGAAAACCTGGAGAAACAGCACCGCGGAAAGCTAAAACCCGTCTTTCTGCTGGGAAAGTTCTTGCAACGATTTTTTGGGATTGCAGAGGCATGTTGCTCGTTGATTTTCTCCATGAACGGCGTACAGTTAATGCTGCGTACTACTTTCAACTGCTTGATGATGTGAAACTGGTCTATCGACGAAAAAGGCGAGACATGCCTATTCGAAGTGCGATTCTGCTCCATGACAACGCTCGGCCACACACAGCTGCATTCACCCAAGAAAAATTTGGACAAAGTTCATCGGAAAACACTGGAATGTTTCAGGTGATTGAAATGTCGGACGAACAATATCAAGTTGACACAATATACACGGACTTCACCAAGGCGTTTGACACTGTTCAGCATGACTTACTTAGTCTTACATAAATTAGATAATTTTGGTGTTTCTTTATCTGAGCGTACCAATTATGTTGAGTACCGTGGCTTTACATCTTGTGAGTATACATCACGAACTGGAGTACCTCAAGGCTCCGTGTCAGGACCGTTACTTTTTCTAATTTTAGTCAATGACATAACCAACTGTATTTCATCCCGGTATTTGTTATTTGCGGATGACCTTAAAGTTTTTCGTAAGATCGAAAGTGTTGAGGATTGTGAACTGTTGCAAGGCGACTTAAATGCTCTCGAGAGATGGAGTTCGGATAATATGTTATTCTTCAATACAAACAAATGTAAATGCATGACCTTTAGTCGAAAACATCGTACAATGTTTCCATATAGAATTTAAAATTCTTCTCTTGAAAGATGTGGCTTCTTCAAAGACCATGGAGTAAGTTTTGACGAAAAAATAAATTTCAATTTACATGTCTATGACATATGTACTTACACTCTAAAAATGCTTGGATTCCTTATTAGAAACACAAAATGTTTGGGAAATAATGCGCTTGTAAGTTCTTTTAATGCATTTATTAGATCTAAGCTTGCTCTTTAGCGCGGAACCCGGGTTATGTTAAATATAACGAAATGATAGAGAAAGTTCAAAGAAAAAACACTACTATAGCACTCATTCCTCTTTTTTGCCTCATAATTACTCGTACAGCCAATTGCCATCAGAGTTCGATTATAATTCATTGGCTCATCGCAGAGTTGTTTCACAGATTTCTTTTATTTACAAATTGATCAACAACATGCTCGTTGCTTCGGAATTATTGGAGCTTTTCGGATTTTACGTGCCTCGTTTAAGTATTCGGCATCAGAAATTTTTTTATCTTCCCTCATTTGCTACTAGACGTCACTCTTTCTCACCTATTCTTTGTACGTGTCAAACTGTAAATACGTATTGTGCTGATATATTGATATGTTTAATATTTCGTTGAATTCTTTAAAAACATTTTTATACAACAAGTTTGACAAAAATCGTTAGTTAGTTTACTTCTTCTGTTATTGTATAATTGAATAACTTTTTTTTGATACATTTTGCAATGTAATTCATGTTTTCTTTTTTCTTGTTTTTTTTTTTTGATATTTTGTATAACCTCTCATAATGTTATGTATTTATGTATGTTATCCTATAATTAGCAGTTTGGTTGCTGTTGGATAATAAATATATTATTATTATTATTATTATTATTATTATTATTATTATTATTATTATTATTATTTATTATTATTATTATTATTATTATTATTATTATTATTATTATTATTATTATTATTATTATTATTATTATTATTATTATTATTATTATTATTATTATTATTATTATTATTAATTATTATTATTATTATTATTATTATTATTATTATTATTATTATATATTATTATTATTATTATTATTATTATTTATTATTATTATTATTATTATTTATTATTATTATTATTATTATTATTATATTATTATTATTATTATTATTATTATTATTATTATTATTATTATTATTATTATTATTATTATTATTATTATTATTATTATTATTATTATTATTATTATTATTATTATTATTATTATTATTATTATTATTATTATTATTATTATTATTATTATTATTATTATTATTATTATATTATTATTATTATTATTATTATTATTATTATTATTATTATTATTATTATTATTATTATTATTATTATTATTATTTATTATTATTATTATTATTATTATTATTATTTATTATTATATTATTATTATTATTATTATTATTATTATATTATTATTATTATTATTATTATTATTATTATTATTATTATTATTATTATTATTATTATTATTATTATTATTATTATTATTATTATTATTATTATTATTATTATTATTATTATTATATTATTATTATTATTATTATATTATATTATTATTATTATTATTATATTATTATTATTATTATTATTATTATTTTTAAATTAATTACGTTTATTTATAATGATCTAAGTAGCTAAGGGGAAATTGAAACAAGGAATGATATACACATGAAAAGATTGCCTAGTAATAATAACCAAAAAATTAATGCTAATATAGCTCATGGTATTGGTGGAATCATTTCCGGCAAAAAAACAAAGCGAGGGAAAAGGGACAGCGTAAACCCGCGAACATGTTTCTACCTACCCGGCGTCATCAGCGCGGTTCCGTACGTGTCCTTCTCCCTCGCTATTATTTTTCGCCTCTCGAGTATATGTTGCCATTCTCCACGAACAGAATCACGATATATCTCCCCACGCCACCTAGCGTCGAGAAGCATAGACATGCCGTCTAGAGAATAGCGACAACAACTCGGGATGCAGACTCCTACCATTTATCGAGCAGTTCCTGGGGTGCTTAACGCATAATAGCATGCCGCCTAAGACGCCGCGTGTCCACACCTTTAAACGATTCCTATAGGCTTACCATGATGTACTAAAATACACATGAAAAGATTGCCTAGTAACAATAACCAAAAAATTAATACTAATATAGCTCATGGTATTGGTGGAATCATTTCCGGCAAAAAACAAAGCGAAGGAAAAGGGACAGCGTAAATCCGCGAACATGTTTCTGCCTACCCGACGTCATCAGCGCGGTGCCGTACGTGTCCTCCCTCGCTATTGTTTTTCACCTCTCGAGTATACGATGCCATTCTCCACGAACAAAATCACGATATATCTCCTCACGCCACCTAGCCGGAAATGATTCCACCAATACCGTGAGCTATATTAGCATTAATTCTTTGGTTAATGATATAGTTGTATACGTATACCAGTACATAAGAAATCAATAAGCAAAAAAAAGCAAGAATGGTAGGTGTGCAAGAAACAGAAGAAGAAGAAGAAAATATAAAGGAAGATGATGAAGAGGATTATCAAGAACAACCAACGGAGAAAGAATGTAACGAAGCCATTAATAAACTGAAAAATAACAAGGCTGCAGGACCCGACAATATTTGCAGTGAAATGATCAAAGATGGAAGAAGGGAAGTAAGGAAGCGAATATACAACATAATAATACAAATTTGACAACAAGAGCAAATGCCTGAAGAGTGGAAAAAAGGGTTGATTGTACCAATATACAAAAAGGGGAACCCAAAAGAATGTAGAAATTACCGAAGTATCACGCTGCTAAACATCGGTTACAAGATCTTAACAAACATACTACATGAAAGAATAAACCGCTACAGCGAAAAAGTTATTAGCCAGTGTCAAAATGTGTTCAGAGAAGGAAGATCAACCGTAGATGCAATACATGCAGTGAAACAGAGTATCGAAAAATGTTATAGATCTACATGTTGTCTTTGTTGACTTCAAGCGGGCGTTCAACTCATTGAAGAGATGTGTTATTGCAAGAGATGAAAGAAGCAGGAGTACCAAGCAAGCTAATTAGGTTAACAAAAATGTCAATGATGGGATCCAAAACATCAGTCATAGCAAAGGCGTAACGCAGGGGCGACAGATTATCAGCTGCTTTGTTTAACCTCGCATTGGACGAAACGACTAAAGCAAGTTCAGTTGAAGGAACATTAAGAGATAGAGCGATACAAATAATTGCATACGCAGACGATGTAGCATTAGTCGCGAAAAACAGGAAGATATTAGTACATGGATCTCCATATGCTCACTAGAGCTAGGCCGGTTTAGGCCTTTTAGCTCCTCTATCACAATGTTGCAGATTCGGGTGCTCTACGAGAAGTTAGGGTGATACTATGTCACGTACGGGGTTTTGGTTGTTGATATCCAACCTCACATCTCCAATACGTCTCCAAATCTAGTAATCCTCAATCTGGGCGGGGGTCGAACCTGGGGCACCTCCACGGTTCTAGCCAGAAACGGGTTGGTGAAGTCCTGGGCTCTTCTTAGCGTGTTCCTCGCCAGCTCCCGAAGGTAGCCCTTAACACTTGGTATGCTGAGGTCTTCGCCCAGTCTCACGTTCTTGACATATCACGGTGCTCAGCTGGTCAGCCTTAACGTTTTACTTTGGAGTGCCTCCAGTTTAGAAATGTGGGATGGTGCCTCCAGTTTAGAAATGTGGGATGGTGCCGCCGTTATCCACGCAAGGGCCCCTTACGTGATGATCGACCGAAGGCAGGACATATAAAGGAGCAGTTTGAGTTGTAGGTCCAGTGGGCTCCTGCCGCCCAACAGTGGCAGTAGCATATTTCTGGCGCACGCGTACTTGGTCCGAATTGATTCAATGTGTTTCTTGCAAATGAGTCTTTGATCTATGTGTATAAATATTAGTACAGAAGTTACAAACAATTACATCAGAAGGCACGAAAAAGAGGACTAGACATAACCCAAGAGAAAACAAAATATATGAGGATCAACAGAGAAGAATGCGGGAGGCAGAAGAATTTCAAATACCTAGGAACCATCTTAAACACGAAAAACCAAAAAATTTCTGAAGTAAAACAAAAAATACAAATGGGATATAGAGCATTTAACAAGTACAAAGTCTTTATGAAAAACAGAAAAATCAGTAAGAGGCTAAAACTAAAAACTTATAGAGCCGGTGATAGCCTATGCAGCAGAAACAATGTGTCCAACGAAGAAAGAGGAGGAAAGAATAAAAATTTTTGAGAGGAAAATCATTAGAAAGATTTGTGGTGTGATCAGTCAGAGTGACCGAAAACAGAACGAATACAGAAGAATGTATAACAACGAGATAGATGAAGAGTTAAAAGGAGAAACTATAGAAAAAGTAATGAAAGCAATGAGAATAAGATACTTCAGGCACATAAACAGAATGCCTAGTGATTCAACAGTGAAAAAAATAACTGAATGGAACCCATGCTGCCACAGAAAAATGGGAAGACCTAGAATCAGATGGGAAGATCAGGTCAAAGAAGACCTAAGAAGAATGGGAGTAGGTGATTGGCGGAACAAAGTAAACGACAGAAAGTAATGGAAAAAGATAGTACAGAGAGCGAAAACACAGAACAACCAGTAAAGATAATGTTAAAAGTAATATGGAGTGACTCATCATAATAAAAGTGTGTTTAGAACTCATTAGAGTGACTACAATTCCGGCAAGAACTCCATGTATACGTTGTGTGTCTAAAAAATTCGGTGAATGGTATAATATATCGGTATTCAACGCTTGAAACAAGGTCACTCGCAGACACTCGTAGACATGCATGGACATGTCTGGACCCGTCCTCTCTCCGGGATTGCGCGAGGTTCCTCGTATCGTATTACTGCATTCATTTCAATAGAGTGTTCCAAGCAGTGTGCGTCGAAAAGCTATGGAGCAACGACACAACATTAAGTTCTGCTTCAAATTGGGTAAAACAGCGACGGAAACCCATGAAATGTTGGTGCAAGTTTACGGGCAGGATGCTGTGAGTAGAAAATGTGTGTACGATTGATTTGCACGCTTTCGCGCTGGCAAGGAATCACTAGAGGGTGAACCACGTTCGGGCCGGCCACCCACAAGCAGAACACTTGAAAACATTGAACGTGTGCGAGTGTTAATAGCAAAAGATCGGCGATTGAGCCTGTGATTAATAGCAGAAGAAGTGGGTATTAACAAAAACACAGTGAGAGCCATCATCCATGAAGATTTGGGTAACCGCAAGATTTGTTCACGATTTGTGCCGCACATCCTAACAGACGAGCAAAAAGCAAGACGTTTTGAAACCAGTGGTGATTTCATCGACATGTGTGACCGGGATCCGTCCGTTCTGGGTTCCATTGTCACATGGGGCAAGTCTTGGTGTTACCAGTACGACCCCGAAACGAAAAGACAATCAATGGAATGGCGGTCACCGTCTTCTCCGCGACAAACAAAGAGCCACATGCAAAAATTCAAGATGAAGACCATGTTGATAACATTTTTCGACAAAGAGGGAATCATCCATAAGGAATTCATCCCTGCTGGCCAAACGGTGAATGCCGCATTCTACTTGGAGGTTCTCAAACGTGTGTTGCAGCGCATCCGGCGCGTTAGGCCACAGATGATCCAGACCGGAAAGTGGATGTTACTGCACGACAATGCACTATCGCATCATTGTACACCAATATTTGACTCAGCGTGACGTAACTGTTTTGGAACACCTACCCCACTCTCCAGATCTTGCTCCTTCTGACGTTTCTTTTATTTCCTCGTCTTAAGGGGACCTTGAAGGGATTACGGTTTGCGGACGTCAAGGAGGTTCAAGAACGTGTGACAGTAATTCTGAAAACGATTTCAAAACAAGAGTTTTCCGACAGTTTCCAGAAGCTATACGAACGTTGTCAAAAGTGTGTTATGTCTGGTGGCGGCCGCTTCGAAGGTCAATGAAGGTATTTCCAATGTGCACTGTTTTTGTGTTTTTATTATACCATTCACCGAATTTATTAGACACACAACGTATATAGTTGTGCGCAGCTGTATACGTAGATAATTTATAATAAAAAAATAAGCTCTGACGTTTTATCAAAATCAAAACAATAATAGCAAATTATATATTAATGAATATCAAAACAAAAACCTGCACTACTATTATAAATATTAAATCCTAAATGGTTTTTCAGTGTCTAGTACTTGAGAAAAGGTTCATAGTAGTTGTTACATGTGTCTCCGATCGTAATATTTTTAAACGTAGATATAAGAAGTGCAAGACCAAGGATTAGAGTATGTCGTGCATTTCAGTTATAATTCGGTCCCTGGTGGTGTCGTTTGTGTGTTACACGTTGCATATCGCAAGATAAAAGTTGCGAATTGAAGAGCTAATTAGTGGATCGGTGACCCAAAGAAAGGAGATACAGATAAGAGCAAATTTTATTAGGAATTTTTTTCATTTTCGTACGTCAAGTGTAACGTATCGAAGATATTTTTTAGTCGATAAGTAACAAAAATTGTGACTTGATTTATTAATTTGTTATTATACTTGACGTATAAAAAATGTCTTATTATCGCATCTAATTTTATTCAAAAAAAAATTTCCTTTTTATAATTTAATTTCTGGAATATTAACTACTACTTGAATTTAAACAGATCCTTAAAGCTTATCTAAACGCATTTCTCCGTTTTCCAAAACCCTCTCTTCTTTTGGTAAATTAGAAACAAATTAAAAGCAAATATTTTGTTTTGGTGCACTAAATAAGTAATCAACAATATTTGCGTACAATTGGTAATTAATTTTATTGTAAAGACCAAAAAATGACTCCACTTAACCCTATTAAGTAATTTTGTAAACATGTAAGGCAGGAAGTGTAGAATCCTACTATCCAAAGCTACGTGTTTCAATAAAAACGACATAAAAAAACATACCTATCATATCGTCGCTTCACACTCAATAATCAGTTTTTTACAATACGAACAGAACCCAGTGGTAATTTTAATCAACCCACAAAGTTTTTTTTTCGTTGTATGTAATGTGACTAATGTATCTTGTTTCCAAGCAATGCTAATACAAAAGCAAATGGTATACAGTTAAAATTAAGGAGATACGATAAATGAAACGATAAAATTGAAGATAATTCGCGATGTATTTTGTAGATTCAAATTACAGTACTGACATTGAATACCACTAATTATATGTGTTAATGTTTAAAGAAATTACATTCCTAGATGCTACTTTTTCTGTTTGTTATTGATAAAAAGGTGCATTTATAGTAAGAATTAACAGTAAGTTTGATTTAAACATTTGATGTTTGATTAAAGTAATAGTTGTAAGGAAAAATATCTTTAATAAAAATTTCACCCCGAAGAAAATTGATTGAATGTGATAAATTTAGTGACAGTATGCTATTACGTTATTAAATATTTTTAACACTAGAACCGCCGCACCGATCAATTTGACCGTCTTTCAACTTTAAAGTTTTTTTTTCAACGGAATTAATTTTGATATGATCTTGAAATCATGTGACTTTTCCTAAATTTAGTTTGACAATGCTCTCACAAAATTTTGAATATTTTGTAGAACTATAAGCGGTGTTCTGGGAAATTTTAACTTAAACGGCTGCCCCGGTCAAATGACCAGTACGTTAAAAAAATGTTTTGACAAACTTTATTTGTCAATTCTTTTCCTTGGTTGCAACATTTGAAAGAACTAAACATTTAGGCGCGTACCGCATGTATGTAATATATACATAATTTCAAACATTTATTACATATAAAACAAGGCATATAACTGCATCAACCGATCAGAGCTTGTTCCCATTTGTTAGTACTTGTTCGTACTTGTTTCGCCATGTTCAGCCTTGCCCTCGACAAAGAACCTGTTTCTACTCGTGCTCTTTTTAGTGTCGCACATGCGCAGACTTAATTTGGGGCATGCGTACAAAATATTTTGCAAGTTTCAACCTGCACTATTGTGAACATATAAAAAGATCGATAATACTCTGAAAGTACATTCGTCCTGTTTAGTTAAACTGAACAGTATGTGGTCCAGTAAAGGCTTCTCGGCTGCACAAGCTTTAGCGTATTTAAATGAACTGGAAAATCTTTCACAAGGAAATTCCGAGAATGATTCTAAATCAGTTAGTACGGACAGTGAAAATGAAATTCGTTCTCGAGTTGTTGCGAGTGAGGAACAAAATAGTGATGAATCTGACAATGACACAGTTTGTGATGTAACAGTTGCAGTGACTAGTACTAATTCCAGTGATAAGCAGGAAGTGAAAACGTCTGTTCGTTCTAATCGCCAGCAAAAGAAACCAACAAAAAAGGGATTTTCCTTCAATCTTGGTGCAGTTTGCAAATCAAAAGACAATTCCCAATGGCAAGTAATTTCTGCGAGTCAGCCTACTGCAGGCAGAAAAACCCAACCCAATATATTCAGGGACAATCCAGGGTCAACAGACTATGCAAAACAAAAAGTAACTGCAGAACATGTGAGTAGTTTCTGGAGATTATTTATCGATGAAAGCAATGCACCGACGCTGAAGCTAGAAGACAACTAAACAGTCAAGATTGGCAATTATCTTTAGGAGATCTAGAATCCTTTATTGCCATTCTATACGCACGTGGCGCTCAGGGTGCCAGTCACTTAGAATTAGATTCCTTGTGGTCTAAAAAGGGGAGAATATCGTTTTTTAGTCAAACGATGTCTAGAAACAAATTTAGAGAAATCATGCAATATCTTAGATTCGATCTCGAGTCTACAAGGAAAGAAAGATTGGAACATGGCAAGTTTGTTTTAGTTTCTGAAATATGGTAAAAATTTGCTTACAATTACAAGATTTGTTATGTGCCCGGAGAAAACATAACAATAGACGAACAACTTTTTCCTACAAAAGCAAGATATCGATTTACGCAAAATATGTCCAATAAACCGGATAAGTTTGTCGTTAAATTTTGGTTTGCTGTTGACACTGAAGCTAAATATGTGTTGAATGCCTTCCCATATTTAGGAAAAGATGATTCGAGACCAATAGGACAACTACTTGGTGAATACGTCGCTCTAAAATTATTAGAGCCTTACACCAAGATAGGAAGAAATGTAACAACGGACAGTTTTTTTACCAGTTTGGAACTTGCAAAGAAATTAGCAAAACTAAACACCACAATTGTTGGAACTGTGAACAAGTCGAGAAAAGAAATTCCCGAAGTAATCAAAAAAAGCAAAGGTTCTTTATATGAAGCTGTTTTATTCACAAGTAAAGAAAATGTTTGCACTTTGACAGTGTATCAAACCCAAAATAAACAAAAATGTTCTCCTTCTAAGTAACATCCAACAGTTTCGATTGATGCTGATGCAAAGAAAAAGCCAGAAACAGTTTTATACTATAATAGCACAAAATATGGCGTTGACGTAGTAGATCAAATGGCCCGAAAATACAACATGAAGGCACCCTCAAGAAGATGGCCAGTCCGTGTTTTTTATAATACATTGGATCTTGCTGCAATCAATGCGTTTGCCATATACAAAGACATCACTGGCAAAAAAATAAAACGTCGCGACTTTATTCTGCAATTGGCAGAAAAACTCTCGCAACAATCCAATAATAACGAAGAAGACCTTCAGGAGGGAACATCGAATCAAAAATGCAACAAGAACTTACAGGCTGGATCAAAGACAGATAAGCAATCTCGCAAAAGACGTACATGTCAAGAAAAGAAATGTCAAAATAATACTTACGATAGATGTAAGAACTGTAACAAGAACATATGTGGAAAATGTGGATTTAAAGTAACTTATTGCAAAAATTGTAACGATATTTAAAATACGAAAGTTAGAAGTTATTTTTATATTTTGTGAATAAATATACACTTTTATGCAAACAAATTATGTTAATTAATAAAAACAGTCGAAACAAAATGAGTTTTAATCACCGGTCAATTTGATCGGGGCGGCGGTTCCAGGTATGAGGAATTCTCGGCGGTTGTAGTGTTAAACTGAATGAAACAAGTTATAATATTTAAATTTTATATGATTGTAATTACTCAAAAATTCTAAAAAAGCAAAAACATTTCAATTAATGCTTGAGTTATGATTCTGTGTTCCGACAGATTTATCCAACCCCAGAACCTTCTTCGAATGAATATGTTCTATGTCCTAAACATTAAATTGCTTGTTATTAAAATGTGTAATGTAAAATTCTTAAATCTTACAACATTGCAAAAATATTGATTATATCGTAAATCAAAAAAAAAAAATAATAATAATAATAATAATAATATTTATTTTCGTAGACATAAACAGTATACAGTAATGTAGAATATAAACAGCTACGAAAAATCACTAGGTCATAATCAATCTCAACTGAAGTGGTTGAGATTGTTCTTCCAAATGACCTAGAAGTAAAAAGTAAAGGAGAAATGTAAAGTTAAATGCCTATCCTAAAGAAACAATTCTGCAATAATCACATGCTCATAACCAAACAACCAAAATATGAATTTATTACAGTAGCTATCCACACGACATGTAAAGAAAAGTATTTGCAATTTATCCAAGGAATAAAAAAAAAACAAAAAATCAGGACGAAGGCACACAAGAAAAGTTACCGAATGCAAGTAGATGAAATTTAGAAAGCAATTTAAATCTACTTTTGCTTGCCCTCTTAATATGTTGAGGTACAGAGTTATAAACACGGACAATCTGATAAGAGAAAGAACGTTGAAACAAAGCAGTGGAGTGCATAGGTGGTTTTTTAATTTAATTTAATAACACTTTTATTAAAAGCATGGGTGGAAGATACAAAATTTCTGGCCAACTTGCTTCGACGTGAACACCATTTTCTTTCATATAAATTGTAATGCGATACCTCGTATTTTGTTGAACATTTTGGAAGTAATATTTTGCTTAATGTTCACGTTACACATCGCCTTAAGAAATTCATCCAGAGTTTTTGCGGTGTTTTTATATTTTTAACTTTTGAAAAAACTTAGTGTGCCATGTTAACATGCTAAACAATACGTTTACACTTTATTTTTGATGAATATTGATGAAAAATTTGTTTAGATAGTTTCATATTTAATTCAGAAATCAATATATTTTATTTCATTCAGACATATTGAAAAATAATTAAGATCTCTTGGCGCAGTAACACATTTTCAGAAATTGAAACTTTATGACGTGTGTATAAAATATAAATGGGATAGACTAAATGCAATAAATCACTTGGAAGGTGACACTTATGACATGGATTGAGTTACAATTATAACTAATGGCTTATTGTGGTATCTTAAAAGAAAAAAATTGCTGCAATTCGGTAAGTATAGTACACTATAGACCAATTTAAACTTGAAATTTAGATAACCAATAATTAAGTTATACAAGATCTTTTTTATAGATTTATATTTTGCTTGGGCAGTAGAAATTTGTTTTGCATCCCCAAATCATTATTTACTTATTGCAAATTTTCAAAATTCTCACCGAACTGCTCTCGTATGTTTTTTGAGTACATAGTACGTGTTCCGAATTTTTCATTGTATAATTTATTTTTTGATTATTCAAGAACATAATTAATAACTTTATCCTGGAGTTCCATTGCTTCAATATGCATTCAGGGAAATTGATAAAAGTTTGGCTAGGAGGTGCAGTGTACAAAATTAGAAATGGAACACGAACCCCAAAGTGGGAGATATTTTTGTTAGATGAAACCCACTTTTTATATCCTCGGCCATCCGCTTCCACGGGTGACGATGACGAAATTTTTAAGTTATACGAGTTGGAATAAAATCATCTGGAAGAGGAAGGAAGAAAACAATTTTTTCTATGACATGCGATCGAAGCGTAGTTTTCTTCTCAAATTTTAGTGAACGAATTAACTTAATGACTTTTTGCATATTTTAATTTTCTTTTAATTCGCCTTGTTCATGTCATAGAAAAAACTATGTGTACAACTCATGAAGAAATGCATTTTTAGTAACTATCAAGAATCTTGTACGTGATTAAAAAATGCCCTTTCTTCACTAGTTGAACGAATAGGTATTTCTGTTCTTGTAGTTAAATAACTTTTAATATCTACATTATACCGAACTAATTTGCATTTAAAAGAAATAAACGTTTATTTTTTAAATTGTTATCTATTTTACCGAGTTAATTTATTATTTATTAAGATATGTACTTATTTGTAGAGCAACGCAAACTGCGCTGAAAGCCAATGGCTGACGCATAAATGTTTACACAAAATAAACACGGCCGGGACAATTCGGTATAAGCGTCAGTAAAACTGCGACTCGAAAGCCGATCTGTTGTGTATGCATCTACGCTGTCGTATACTATATCGTATTCTACGTTTGTTTTGAAAATGTTTTCCTACCTCGCGAAAACGACCAAAGTTGGACACAATAAGAGAATTTATTGCAGAAATGCCTGATTTAAAGTGTGATGGCGCTAAAATTCAATGTGTAGTGGGTAAAATAAATTTAATGTGTTGGTCGCAAAGTGATTGTCTACGGCACGTAAATAGTGCAGGGCATGTTTCAAAAAAAAATTCCACACGAGATTATGACAAATTTAAATTCAATTTATGTGTTTATTGCATGTAATTTACCATTTCATTTACTAAGGAAGAAAGCATACGTCTCGTTTTTGAATGAATATTCGGACTTTAAGTTACCAAGTGAGAGAACATTACAGAGAGTTGTGCCGTCTGCTCGTGAGCATGTCGAGAAAAGAATTAAATCGGAGTTGCAGGATAAAAACTGTGGTTATGTGTGGACGAAACAACAGATCGAAAAAAACATTCTGTGGTTAATGTAATGGTACCCACAATGGAACCACATCGACCGTCACCCTCAATTTTACTAGCTTCCAGACGAATACAACAATGCACTACCGAAGTAATTTCAATGTTGGCGTTAAATACATTGGAAAAGTTTGAACTTTCAACAAATCAACTGTTGATGTTTATGAGTGATGGTGCCGCAAACATGCTTGCTGTAGGTCGATCTCTTAAAAAAACATTGTGCTAACTTGTTGCATATTACATGTAAAATTCATACTCTCAGTCTCGTAGCAGATAGTATCAGAAAATGTTATCCCGAGGTAGACGCTCTAATAGCATATACAAAAGCTGCGTTTGTAAAATCCCCAAAACGTATTCGGGAATTTCATAGACTATGCCCCGGTATTCCTAAACCACCACAACCTATTCTTACTCGTTGGGGAACATGGTTAGAGGCTGCATTTCATTATCTTAAATATTTTGAGAATATAAAGAACGTGATTTTAGAATTCGACCCAAAGGAAGCTGCGGCTGTCAAGGTAAGCCGCTTGAAATTTCAGGATAGTCAAGTTAAAACAGATTTGGAAATTATTCAGAACAATTACGTGGGACTAGCGGATGCGATAGAAAAACTACAAAATTCTTCGGTGTCGTTAGTGGAATCTTTGCAAATAGTGCAACATGTTCACGCACAGCTATGCGCGATAGAAGACGCAAGAAATGTTTGTGTTTTAGAAAGGTTTTTGAAATGTGTTTTAGATAAAGACTCTGATTTTGGCACATTAAGACAAATTTGTGAAGGTGCGTCAACAGAACCGTTAAGTTATTTGAAAGATTATTTTACTTACGCAAATATAACGTCACTAGATGTGAACGTTCGTTTTCGGCATACAAAAACACTTTTTCTTCACGCCGCACTCACTTTGCCGAAACAATTTTGGGAAAACATATCTAATGTTACAAATATTAAATAGACATTATCCACTTTGTGATTTCACGGAGGACTCTTAAAACGGTAAGTGTTTGAGGACGTATCACATTTAATTTATTTTGTGTAAACTTTTATGCGTCCGGAACTGGCTTTCAGCGCAGTAGCGTTGCTCTACTTATTTGTTATTATTGATCAAAGATATAAGTTTTATATAAAAATATCAAAATCAAGTTTTCAATTTAGTTGAACTTGTTCAAGTTTAAACTAAACTTTTTATTTATTTTACGTTTCTTCTCAGATAGGGGATCTTTTTAGCATGATTCTTTACAACAATAAATGTGGCAAACGTTATTTTTTATTGCTAATATAATAACTACAGACATACAGTCGTGAAAATACAGTCAGAATATTAATTTTTTACATAAGATATGAATAAAGCTTAGACAATACTTCATAATACAAAAATATATCAAATTAATAAATTTGTAAAATATAAGGGAATTTTAAAATAAACAGTATTCTAACAAGAAATAAGGTCACAATCAAAATCGTCCACTTACCAACATTGCTTCATTTTGCATGTACCACTACATTGAGATGAAGAAGAATTAACCCTTAATACTTCGTGGGCCACCCTTTACTGATTTCGATCTCTTTTAGTCGCTTATTCATAGACTGTACCAGATTTTTGGTATAATCCGATGAAATTCTGTGTCCATTCTTCAAGCACTGCTGTTTTGAGTTCTGATTTATTTCTATGCTGGTGTTTTTGACGCTGTGCTTTAGTTCATTCTAAACATTTTCAATTACACTAATATCGGGTGATTGTGGTGGTGTGTCTAAAACTTTACGGCAGTTATAGAGAAACCATTCCTTTCACATTTTGTTTTAAAATATTCGGATACTTGCATTTGTCCATAACACCCTCGATAAAATGAATATTATCAACAACCACCGCCGACATGCATCCACAGGCCATTACCGAATCTACACGTTTTACAGTTGGAGTTAAGTTTTTAGCCTGTAAATGTGTATTTGGATGTCTCCATACATATTCTTTACCATCAGAGCCATAAATATTTAGTTTTGTTTCATCAGTGAATAATACGTTTTTTCCAAAATAAAAAATCTTTGTGTAAATAGTCCTGTACAAATTTTAATCTTAACTTTTTATTTTTCTCGTTACGAACGAAGGTTTCTTTCGTTAACGAGAAAAAATATGGATGGACAAATGGAGTATCTGAATATTTTAAAACAAAATGTAAAGCGCCAGAAAACTAGGCTTTTCTGATACATTTATTTTCTATCAAGACAACGATCCGAAACATAAGGCAGCTATAGTAAAGTTATGGCTCCTCTATAATTGCCCTAACGTTTTAGACACGCCACCACAGTCACCTGATATTAATGTAATTGAAAATGTTTTGGAATAAACTAAAAGGAGTAGGTAAGGGTCATCTGAGCGTGGAAAAAAAAACCGGAAGTAGGCAGTGAATTCCAGGAAGCGGCTCCTTTGGATGGTAGGTAGGCTGGCTATGCGGGTTCTGGATTACTTTAATCGAGCTTTTAATCGAACTTTGATTACGGCTCGCGCTTTTAATCCACGGGTAATTTCTCGGATGGAAGTTTGATTAGCGGCTCGCGCTTTTAATCCGCGACGGCTTTTGAACAGCTACTAAACAGCTTTTTGAACGGCTTTTTGAACGGCTCCTGAACAGCTTCTGAAAGGCTTTTTGAACGGCTCCTGAACAGCTTTTGAACGGCTTTTTAAAAGGCTCCTGAACAGCTTTTGAACGGCTCTTGACAAGCTTTTTGAACGACACCTGAACAGCTTTTGAACGGCTTCTGAACAGCTTTTGAACGGCTTCTGGACGGCTTTAAACAGCTCCTGAACGGGTATCCGTTCAATGACTATATCTCTTGGCACTAGGTCGCGCCGGGAACTTATTTCCGGATGTGATACGTTCCGAGTGTGATACATCGTATGGAAGCTATTGTTTGTGGAGGTGACTCATGTTTCAAATGTGTTTGGCGGTCAGAGAGGTAGTAGGTAAGAGGGTCACCTGAGCGGGATCGTAAATAGATAATGAAGATCACACGCTTCCCCGTACCCGCATAGCCTACCTACTATCCAAAGGAGCCGCTTCCTGGAATTGGCTGCCTACTTCCGGTTTTTTTCCCACGCTCAGGTGACCCCTTACCCACTACCTCTCTGACCCCCCAAACACATTTGAAACATGAGTCACCTCCACAAACAATAGCTTCCATACGATGTATCACACTCGGAACGTATCACACCCGGAAATAAATTCCCGGCGCCACCTAGCGCCAAGAGATATAGTCATTGAACGGATACCCGTTCAGGAGCTGTTTAAAAGCTGTTCAGAAGTCGTTCAAAAGCTGTTCAGAAGCCGTTCAAAAGCTGTTCAGGTGCCGTTCAAAAAGCTGTCAGGAGCCGTTCAAAAGCCGTTCAGGAGCCGTTCAGCTGTTCAAAAGCTGTTCAGGAGCCATTAAAAAGCCGTTCAAAAAGCCGTTCAGAAGCTGTTTAGTAGCCGTTCAAAAGCCGTTCAGAAGCTGTTTAGTAGCCGTTCAAAGCCGTCCGCGGATTAAAAGCGCGAGCCACTAATCAAACTTCCATTCCGCGAAATTACCCGTGGATTAAAAGCGCGAGCCGCTAATCAAAGCTCGATTAAATGCTCGATTAAACGCTCGATTAAAGTGAACCAGAACCCGCATAGCCTACCTACTATCCAAAGGAGCCGCTTCCTGGAATTCGCTGCCTACTTCCGGTTTTTTTTCCCACGCTCAGGTGACCCCTTACCTACTAAAAGGCAACGTCAAAAACACCAGAATAGAAATAAATCCGAACTCAAAACAGCAGTGCGTGAAGAATGGGCAAGGATTTCATCGGATTATACCAAAAATCTGGTACAGCTATGAAAAAGCGATTAAAAGAGATCGAAATCAGTAAAGGATATCCCACGACGTATGAAAGGTTAATTCTTCTTCGTCATTGCGGTGGTACATGCAAAATGAAGCAATGTTGGTAAGTGGACGATTTGATTGTGACCTTATTTCTTGTTAGAATACTGTTTTTTTTGCAAATTCCAAACATCGAGTAGAAAGTAGGGTTTCCATGAAAAATAGCGGCGACGTAATTGATTTACAAAAAGTTTACCTTGAAATATGTGCCAAGTTTTCAGAATTTTAAAATCTGTATTCGTTGCCGAGATATCGCGCTGCCCCATTCATTCCTCGCTGAACACGCTATATATAAAAAAAAAATTAAATAATCTGAATTAAACTTAGGAACTTAGATTTTGATTGCCATCTTGTAGGTTGAGGTTAGTTTCACATTAATCTAGCCTTCGATAGATGGCGTTACGTGAGAACGAATTGCTCTTGGTTTTGACATCTGCCATCCATCACATGACGTCTGTCAAAATTTCAAGCAAAAAACACAATTAATTTGGTTTTAACAGTCGTCAAAAGCAAGCAACTTTTGTATTTTTTGAAAATGGAAAAAGTCGTGAGTGATTAAGTACCTTCATTTGAAAGGGAAAAACAATGCAGAAATCAAAGCCGAACTGGATGCTGTTTATGGCGAGTCTGCACCGTCGTTAGCAACAGTGAAATTTTGGAAAGCTGAATTTGTTCGTGGTCGTAAGAGTGTGTTTGATGATGAACGTCCAGGTGCCCCACAAATCGTCACTAACACAGAAAACATCAACAAAGTCCACGATATGATCACGGCAGACCATCGAACCAAAGTTCGTGAGATAGCAGAGGCTCTAAACATGTCAATTGAGCGTGTACATAGCATCACACACGAACATTTGAATATGAAAAATCTATCCGCGCGATGGGTGCCGCGTTTGCTCACTGTCAACCAAAAACGCACACGTGTGACGGATTCGAATAAGCTTTTGGCAATGATAAAACGCCATCCGAAGGATTTTTTTCGCCGATACGTCACTGTTGATGAAACGTGGGTCCATTACTACACGCCGGAGACGAAGGAACAGTCAAAGCAGTGGAGAAAAGGCCCACTGAAGAAGGCCAAGATCACCCGATCGGCCGGAAAGGTGATGGCGACTGTTTTTTGGGATGCGAAAGGCATTATTCACATTAATTACTTGGAAAAGGGTAAAACAATAACTGGCGTGTATTACGCAGATATATTGGACCCTTTCGACGCCGATTTGAACGAAAAAAACGCCATGGTTTGGCTCGCAAAAAAGTTCTCTTCCATCAGGACAATCCCCCCACTCACAGGGCGCCGTTGCACAGGAAAAATTGCACCAATTGGGCTACGAATTGATCGACCACCCAAACGTATTCACTAGACTAGCCCCCTGCGACTTTTTCCTGTTCCCAAACCTAAAAAAAATGGGTCGGAGGACGCCGTTTTGCAACGAACGATGAAGTCAAGACCGAAACTTCACACTATTTTGGGAGTTCAACCAAAATTACTTTTCGGGAGGGAATAAAAATTTGGAAACCGTCTTATCAAGTGTATTTAGGTAAAAGTTGAAAATAAATGAGAAAAGGACAAAAATAATGTTAAACTACCCTCGTAGAAACTGAAATAAATTTTTCATTTCCAAAGTTTGATAAACTCTTCTAGAATTTTGTTCATAAATACTTCTTTCTTTATCGTCGATCAAATAAGCTAAAAAAGGAAGAAAATCGCAAACTTTAAGTGTTCTTTTACATTAACCACACCAAAAACCTCAAACGGATATTCATCGTTCGTATTGTTTTGAACTACAAGTATTTACACGATAACGCAATCACATTTTAAGAATACCGCAAAAGATTGCCTTGCTTGTATCTACTATTCGGAGCAAAACCAGCGATTTTTTCACCCTCGTTGTAGAAAATATATTAAATTATCGGAAAACAATATCTAAATATACACGGGTAGTGACGCAATTGAGGGTAGCATCAACATATAAAGAAATATATGTCGCAAAATTAGACAGATTTCCTTAAAGCTAATATTTATCGAAATATAAGACCAGCCATTATTATGTGATTATTTCTCAAAGCGAACACGCTTGTGTTTTGAAATATTATCGCTGCTAGGCTCTACGAGTTGCTTGTTATTTGTAAAATTATTCGTAATACGTGCCTTTTGTTAGTAAATAATAAATTGTTTTTTCAAACGGTATATACAGGCTAATTCATTTTTGACCCTCACCATGGATATCTTGCTTATTATTGGAGATAGAGGGTAAGTTCAAATTTGGCATCGTTGCTAAATTTGTGTTATTCCCTACATCTATCTTAATTTTTCAGATAATTGACATAACTTGAGGTTTTGCCGTGTACTGAGTGAAACCGCTGTATACAATGTTTACTTCAATGATTCTGTCTTTCTTTACGACTTCATGTTATCCTTTTTTCACGCAAGAATAAAAGAACTCTCTGGCACATTCCGAAATTAAACACGAAGTTATCCCTTCATAAAAGGTTTCCTTCTTTCTTCCATTGCACCTTCCAGTTACCTGTTATTTAGTTAAAAGTCATTAAGTAAAGAAAACGAGATATTAAGATGATGAGTTGTAAAAGAAATTAATTAATGGGTTATGGAATGAAATAAATAAGAGTGACCTCTATATAGATTATATAGAATTGACTACAGAAATCGCGTTTAAAAGCTAACAATTTTGACTTTTTGTTATACTGAAATCTTCTTGAAATGCAAATGAAATAGGGAAATCGTTTTTTCTTGAAAAAAAAATGGAATTAGAATTAAAAAAGAACATGATAACGTCATAGCTATAAAACTGGAAATGTTTCAAACATTTTTTCAAAAATCACTTAGGAGCGCACACGCACAGAAACGTTTACTTGCATCAAAGCTGTCCGCCCTAATTCAAGACAATTACTCTCTCAGTTATCCGCAATACAATAACTATTTTAAATCTAAAGAAATATGTTCTTTGCGCTTCTTTCTCCGCTTAAGAGAAGTATATGCTTATAATGAAATAATTGAATTTCTTTAAGACATTTGTTAACTTGATTCAAGAAAATTTGAAGAAGGCGATCCTTAGTATAAGTAAATGGCTAATATAATATAAAACAATATTTTCTTACGGATAGTAATAGATCAGTTACACTGACTAAAAAAAAGTCTCCATACACCTGTCACCATTCTGATTTGAGTGCTCAAAAAAACAGTGCAATCCTATTTATTACAGAAAATTGTTGGTGAACAGTATACTAGAATACTAATGAACAAGATAACATAAAAAGATAATGTATTATTGTACAAGTGACATTACATTAAAAAATAGAACAAAGTAGGTACAATTCCAATCTCAAAAAAATCTCCATACACTTGGCAAATCCGGAATTATATTATTAGAATAGTAACTCCATTTACAAAGTTTAGTAACTTGTTGATCCACCCTTTGCTTTTATAACTGCTAACATGCGTCCTCTCATACTTTCAACTAATTTGTTCGTTACTGTGGGATCAATGGAGTTCCATTCTTGTTGTAAGGCGATTTGTAGCTGCTCCTTGTTGCGGACCATATGTTTCCCTATTCTTCGTTCCAGTTCATCCAGTGCTCTATGGGATTCATGTCCAGCGATTGTGGAGGTGTATGAAACTGCTTTCCCACATTAAATATCAACCATTCCTTGACCCGTTGAGCGGTGGGCTTGGATCACCAAATTTTACAGTCGCGCACAAATTTTAGTTTTCAGTTCTTCTGGCCCAAAAATGGCTATCTGACCCAAAAATTTTATACATATAACATTTTTGGGTCAGATGGCCATACAATGGTGTGACGCATAAATTTATGCGCGACTGTAAATTTGGTGGAGGAAAAGTTTTAGTGTGGGGGTGTATGACTGCTGCAGGCGTTGGTAATGTAAAATTTATTGACGGTTTAATAAACCAATATGTATACATGGATATACTGAGACAAAATTTACAAGCTTGTGCCCAAAAATTCGGTCTTAGACGGTCATTTATCTTCCAGCAAGATAATGATCCCAAGCACACCGCTCAACGGGTCAAGGGATGGTTGATATTTAATGTGGGAAAGCAGCTTCATACACCTCCACAATCACCGAGCATGAATCTCATAGAGCACCTATGGATGAACTGGAACAATAATGGAACTCCATTGATCCCACAGTAACGAACAAATTAGTTGAAAGTATAAAGAGACGCATGTTAGCAGTTATAAAAGCAAAGGGTGGATCAATGGAGTTACTATTCTAATAATAAAATTCCGGATTTGCTAAGTGTATGGAGATTTTTTTGGGATTGGAATTGTACCTACATTTGTTCTTTTTTTTAATGTAATGTTACTTGTACAATAAAACATTATCTTTTTATGTTATCTTGTTCATTTTTTTCTAATATACTGTTCACCAACAATTTTCTGCAATAAATAGGATTGCACTGTTTTTTTAAGCACTCAAATCAAAATGGTGACAACTGTATGGAGACTTTTTTGAGTCAGTGCAAGCAGCGAAGCGCGACGAGGCATCATTTCAAACTTGTGTGCTGTGTTGTTAGCTACTGAGTGCAATATCGGTTTATTTTGAAATTTATTGGTTTGTTAAATATGGATAAATTTTTAAAAAGATCATTACAACCATCTACGTATGGAAGTGATAAATATAAAAAGAAAAATAGATTGTACAACGATGAATATCTTAAATATGGTTTTACCGTTATTTCCAATAAACCACAGTGTGTTGTATGTGGAGAAGTCTTGTCAAAAGAAAGTATGAAGCCATCAAAGCTACTTCGACATTTAAATAGCAAACATCCAGACCAAGAAAAGCCCGTGGAATTTTTTGAAAGAAAGCTAAACTCCCTGCACAAGGAGCAAGCCACTTTTACATCAACAACCACTCATAACGAAAAAGCATTACTGGCAAGTTATCGAGTTGCATTTCGCATTGCAAACTCCAGTAAGCCACATACAATTGCTGAAGATCTGATCTTACCAACAGCTGTTGAAATGGTGCAAATAATGGTTGGTGAAAAAGAGGCTGCAAAGTTAAGAACAATACCGCTGTCCAACAGTACTATCCAAAGAAGAATCAGTGACATGGCAGAAGATATTCGAACACAAATTGTTGAAAATATTAAGAAGTGCACGTACTTCTCCCTACAGCTGGACGAATCTACAGATATTTCCAACTGTGCCCAATTTGTAGCATTCGTAAGATACGATACGAAAAATGGTATTACAGAAGATATTTTATTTTGTACGCCATTACAGACCAATACGACCGGAAAATGTTTATTTGACACTTTTATGCAAAGTACTGATAAGTTTGACTGGTCAAAATGCGTTGCTATATGCACCGATGGCGCCAAGGCTATGACAGGACATCGGTCTGGTCTTATTGTCAAATTACAAGAAGTAATGCTAAATGCTACATGGGTACACTGTTTTTAACATCGAGAAGTTCTTGCGTCAAAATCTTTACCTCCTGAAATGGATTGTGTTATAAAAAGTGTTATTAAAGTTGTGAATTCCATCAAAGGAAAAGCGTTCCAGACTCGTATTTTTAGAAAAATTTGTGAAGACATGGGTTCCTCATATGTAAATCTTCTTTATCACACAGAAGTAAGATTGCTTTCGAGGCGTAACGTCTTGAAAAGAAATTTCCAGTTAAAATCAGAACTTTTGATGTACTTGCATGATGAAACATCGGAATATGAGAACCTATTTTCCAGCCCTCTTTGGCTTCTTAGACTAGCTTTCCTTGCTGATATTTTCGAACACTTAAATATTTTGAGTAATAGCTTGCAAGGCTGCGATGTTAATATAATAACTTGTTTTACGATCGACTTCAATTGGGAAAAAGAAGTTTAATTCATTCCAGCGCATTCAAAAACCCATGGAAGCTTTAACTAACTTTTTAAATTCTGAGCATGTTTTTGCAGATATGCAAATCAGTTTGCACAACTTGAAGCAACAGCTCTGCGACTATTTCCCCAAAGAAATTCAAAATAGTTATGATAATTACAGATGGATACTGAATCCGTTTTTAGACAATTCTTTTCAGCACGCTGAGATTACAACAAACATGAAGAAACAACTTATTGAAATGTCAAGTGATGGAATGTTAAAATTAGAATCTTTTTCGCAGAACCCAGATCAGTTTTGGACCAAAAGAATGCAAGAACACCCCCAGCTCGCAAACGAAGCTGTAAAGTGTTTGGTTCCATTTGCAACATCATATTTATGCGAGTTGAGTTCCTCGCCCATGACTGTCATCAAAACAAAAGTGAGAAATCGTCTCGAACTTGAAAACAATATCATTGTGTGTGTGTGTCAAATACAGAACCCAGATTTGAGATGCTAGTTTTTGAAAAACAGGCACATACGTCGCATTAAGATTCTTTTACTTTGTAATTTTTTTATGTATAAAAGTGTTAATCTTTTCGTTTATGTTCCACAAGGTGCACGAGTAGTCAAGTTTATGTTTCTGAATGTACGATAAAACTTAGGTTAGTTAAGTGTTAAAGCATTATTTTTTTTATGTTTTCATTAACGTTCCGAAAGATGGAAATAAATGTCTTAGTAAGGCGTTTTCTTTTATTTTGGAAATCCTCTCGCGACCCCGTCCGTTCTTTAACGCGACCACCCGGGGGGTCGCGACCCACACTTTCAAGAACCACTGCTGTAAACCGTTTGCTAACAAAACCATACTGATGTTCGGATAAGAAAGGTCGGGATAAAGGGTAGATATTGTTATACAAACAGATCTCGAAAACTTAGTTATGAATGTTGTGCGCTACTTTATCGAAAAAAATATATAACAATTACGATTATATCTCTGATATAAGTATATATTTAATACCATTCCCGGAAAACAATAAAAAAAACTTTCCAAAATAGGACCATCTTTATGAAATGTCCATCAAGGAACTTATTCTCAGGAATTATCAATAAAATCTCGACTGATTTGCAAATTTCAACCAATAGGTCGAGGTTTGCTTAGTTCACCAAGATTAAAACATTATTTATTGCCTTTTGTAGGTGTTTTTGTCCTGTTATCTCGGCTATTGTTTAATTCTGTAAAGACGGTAGTTACATTCGCATATTTGATTTTATAATTTCCATAGAAATCTAACAATGTAGCTGCCGTTTTTTATACTGTTCTTGTAAAGATTTTATGATGGGTGTATGGTTTTTTTGGAAATGCTTTTTGTTAAAGGAATTGTTCTAAATTCAGCGAAAAGATAAGATTGGTGTTTTTTACTCTATAAAAGCACTTCAGGAAAATAAATAGCCTGCCAAGTGAAACTTTATATCTCTATATATTTTATTTCAGAAAAAAATTCTGGTAAAATAGTTGAAAATTCTTGTTGTAAAAAGACAAGTTTCATTTACTTACAGCCAGACGTTTGCTAATTTGATGATAAGTAACGCTGGCCACGAGCGGTACCGCGCATCGGCATAGAATCAGTTCGGACCGAGAGGAACGGTAGTATTACTTCGTCTGCGGAGCAGTACGGACATTTTCGCTGCCGGTCATTTGCGCAATTGTTTATCTGTCCTAGAAAAATTATGATTTCGTCAGCAAAACGACCGCGGTCGGACAAACTTCGAAAATTTATTGCAGAAATTCCAGACTTAATATATAAAGGTGCTAAAATTAAATGTGTAATCTGTAAAATCCCGTTAATGTGTTGGTCCAGACAACATTGTCTACGACACGTAAATAGTGAAAAGCATGTCTCAAAAAGGAATTGCGCACGAGACAATGAAAAATTTATATTTAATTTATGCGTTTACGTTTATCGCATCTAATATACCGTTTAATTTACTAGACAAGGAACCATTTATCTGCTTTTGGAATAACTATTCGGAGTGCAAATTACCAAGTCGAACATCGTTACGAAGAATTGTGCCATCTGCGCGCGAACATATTGAACAAAAAATACAATCGGAGTTGAAAGATCAAAAACTGTGGTTATGTGTCGACGAAACAACAGATCGGAAGAAACATTCTGTTCTTAATGTAATGGCACGCAAATTGGAACCTCATCAATCGGCACCTTCAATTCTATTAGTCTCCAAACGAATACAACAGTGTACTGCCGAAGTATTTCAAAGTTAGTGTTAAATACATTGGACAAGTTTGAACTTTCAACAAACCAACTCTTGATGTTAGTGAGTGATGGTGCTGCAAACATGCTTTCTGTAGGCTGGTCTCTTAAAAAGCATTCTGCTAATTTGTTACACGTTACGTGTAAAATTCATGCTCTCAATCTTGTGGCGGATAGTATCAGAAAATGTTATCCTGAGGTAGACGCTTTAATAGCGCATACCAAAGCAGTATTTGGCAAATCACTGAAACGTATTCGCGAATTTTACAGACTGTGCCCCCGTATACCAGAGCCACCAGAACCTATTCTAACTCGTTGGGGAACGTGGTTGCAGGCCGCGTTTTATTATCATAAATATTTTGACAATATTAAGAACGTGGTTTTACAATTCGATACAAAGGAAGCTGCCGCTATCCAGAAAAGCCAGTCGAAATTTCAAGATAGTCAGGTTAAAATGGATTTAAAAATCATTCACGACAATTACTTCGGGCTAGCACAGCAAATTTGAAAGTGTTTTTGAGAAAAATTCTGATTTTGGCACATTAAGACACATTTGTGAAGGTGCGTTAACAGAATCGTTAAGTTATTTGAAAGATTATTTTACTTACGCAAATATTACGTCACTAGATGTAGAACGTTCGTTCTCTGCATATAAACGCATTTTTTTCCTCATGCCGTACTAGTTTTGCCGAAACAACAGTTGAAACATATCTAATGTTGCAGATATTTAACAGACATTATTCACTTTGTGATTTCACGGAGGACTCTTAAAATGGTAAGTGTTTGAGCACGTGTTATTTAATTTTTATTTAAAAGATGAGCGAAATTATTTGCGGCAGCAAACATCTCTATTAGCAGAATAACTCTAGTGGAACGCGAGGCCTGGTCGACTCTACGCTACTGCGCGGTACCGGTCGTGGCCAGCTTTAATGATAAGAGACTAAGAGATAAAAGTATCACACGCATTGTAATATTATGTTTTAGTCAAAATATTGTATCAATAAAATTGGTAAAAAACAAACAATTCTCTCCTCTAAACATTTTCCAAATTTAAAAAATAATACCATATTTTGTAATTTTCCATAAGAGTGTTATTTGACATAATTTTTAAGTAAAATCAAAATTTACTTGTATTGATGCAGACTTTATAAAGGTAGTCTAAAAAGTTTTCAAGCCTCAACATGAAAATGGTGTTACCGTGCGACCTCGATAATTCGCCATCTTTAGTAAATCGGATTCCTCGATAATCCAGCCAAGCATTTCAATTGCATTGTGTACTTTATAATCCGGATTTGATAATACTCGGTAATCCGGACCTGCGTTTTAAGACGAAATCGATCGTGAGGGATTCCCCTAACTTCCTAAATTCGGCCGGTTCTGATATCTGGGAGCTCACATAAGCAGTATGTGCCTTTGCTTTGACCGCTACATATCGTGTCTGAGGATTATATACTGTTTATCTGTTTTTTGGTACATAGTATATACATACGTGTTATCTTGTGCTAAATAAGTATATATACATACAGTAGGTGGCCAATGAATTAGAAACTTGAGGTGAAATTCAATAAAACCTATAACAAAAATTCCTATTAATAGTAAAATAAGATCAAAGGAACAAAAAAGCATTATAATCCTTTATTTCACAATTCTAATACTTGCAAGAATTTATTGCTCCACGTATACCACCCCTTCTTAAACAGCTAGATAAAAGAACATTGTGTCACAAACCATCAGTTTATTATCGCCAGCAAATGAATAAGTGCATCATAAAAGTAATTCAGTTCTCTACGCGCAAATTATTTATTGCAATAAACAACATATTTGTAGAATATTTTATGTCGTGTTTTAACTATTTAAACAGTTTTTTATCGTGGAAAACCTTTAAACGTGTATCTCGATAAAATGAGACGTGTAAAAGACATTAGTGCTGAAAAGAAAGTAGAAATTTCTACATTATTGATGCATTCCAATCTCAGTCAGCGGGAAATTGCTAAAAAAGCAAAGGTATCGTGTGCTATGGTGTCTCGAATACGAAGAAATATGAAAGAAAACATCCCCCTGAATATGACTCGAAGACAAAATTGCCGGCGAACACGTAAAACCACACTTCGGACAGACCGTAGAATAATTGGAACAGCCCTAGAAAACCGTAGGGCATCCTTAAGAACAATTCATAACACGATAACAGGACAAGGCATTGACATATCGGCACGGACAATTCGTCGACGATTGCATGAAGCCGGCCTGAAGTGCAGAGGCCCCGCCAAAAAACCGAGATTACCTCAAAAAATTATACAGTGGATGATTGGAAACAGGTATATGATAAATAATTATTATTGTGTTTAAATAATTTCTGCTTGAAGGTAGAAACACAAGCTCAGTTTTTTATTAGGTAATTTTCAGTGACGAGTGTCGTCTCGAATCTTTGTCAGAAGGTGCGGTGTACGTTCGTAGAAGAATTCACGAAAAGTACAGACCACAGTGTATGGTAGACACTCTCAAACACCCTCCTTCAGTGATGATATGGAGTTGCATTTCGGCAAAAGGTCCCATGTATTTTGTGATCGGAACTATGCGACAAGAATAGTATTTAACGGTATTAGCTGGTGTTTTAAAACCGTATATTGAAGAGATAAGCACACTAGGATCCAGATAACCCTTTATGCAAGACGGGGCACCATGCCATACCGCTAAATCTATCAAGAAGTACCTTGAGGAAAAAATATCCCTCTTCTTCCTTGGTGTGGCAACTCCCCCGGACCTTAATCCCATTGAAAATTGTTGGGCACTTTTGAAAACAAAAGTAAAGCAGTTTCCAAACCCAAATGTAGGAATTCTTAAGGAAAGAATTGGTGAAATATGGCATAATGATCCGAATATTAAAGAAATGATTTCCCGGTGCATTGAGAGTATGCCAAGACGAATACAAGAAGTAATAAAAAATAAAGGAGGAACTACGAAATATTAACAATTTGTGACTATTTTCAAATATCTGTATGTTTATTAACTAAATTAAAAAAAATGCAAACAATAAAAACATTTTATCCCAATATTTATATTAAAAACGTTCTCATTTTTAAAGTTTCTAATTCATTGACCACCTACTGTACATACATATAAACATTTTTTTTTATACGTATATTAAAATGCGTTCTAAAAGAAAACATACTACGTTGTCAATAAAACAAAAATCCGATATAATAGAAAGACTAGTCCGTGGTGAAAATGGAAAAGTGTTGGCAAATGAATACGGGGTAGGAACATCAACAATTTCGGATATAAAAAAGAACAAAGACAAAATCAAAACAAAATTTTAAAGACCATTGTCAACTTTTGCTATGTAGTGTAATTTCTTTTAGATTTATTGGCAAATGTGATTCCGTTCCCGACCTCAGAAAAACATTACGAAAAGCCGAATATCCAAAAATGGAAACTCGTTTGCAGATGAATCTGCTTTGTATTGCAAAATGTTGCCTGAAAAAACGCTGGTTCGTGCTCAGGAAAAGACTGCACCAGGTCAAATAAACAAAGAACGCGTTACATTTCTAGCATGTTGCAATGCTAATGGTTCACAAAAATTAAAGCTGTTGGTGATAGGAAAGGCAAAAAATCCAAGGGCATTTAAAAATGTGAACATACCTGTTGAATACAAATCATCTGCAATGCATGGATGACTAAGGCAATTTTTTTAGATTGGCTTCATTGTTCATTTATTCGTCAAGTTAGAAATCATTTAAGAAGTCTAAATTCAACTGAAAGAGCCCTGTTAATCGTCAGTAACTCCTCGAGCCATGGAACTATAGAAGAGCTGACTAGTGAGGATAGACAATTTACAACATTATTTCTTCCACCTGATTGTACAGTACTTTTGCAACCTCTTGATCAAAATACCATCAGACTGACCAAATTATTTTACCGGAAAAGCCTTTTAGCCCAGATTGTATCTAATAATGAAGAGAACGTTGTTAAGTTATTAAAAACCACGAACTTGAGGGACGCTGTATGCCTACTATACAATGCTTGGGAAAAATCTCCCCCGAAATCTTGCAGAAGTGCTGGCACAAAATTATGGCTCATATAACCAATAACGCCCCAGGCACTGAATTTGATGCTGAAGATCTAATTCCTCTGAGTGAATTGCGACTTTCCTTGCTAAAGAGATAACAGATGTTTCGGATATGCTCAATGTTCTCACTGAGCAAAATATCACGAACGCGGAAATACGTAACTGACTTGAAGAGGATGAAGGTTTGTTACCACTGGAAGACGCTACAGATGAACACCATGATAGTAGTGGCAGTGAAGGTTCAGAGTTAAATAATACAAACCAGGCAGTTAAAAGTTGCAATGTGTGCATAAAATGGGCAGAAGAAAGTAATATCCCTCTACATCACATATGGGCAACCCCCGGCCCCCGGGCCGGATCCGGCTCTCCACCAGCTTCAATCCAGCCCGCGAGAGAAATTCAAATAACGCGCCAAAAAATTAAAGATTTAGCACACATAGTTTATTTGCAATTACCGTCAACCAACCTAAAACTGTATTTATTCAAATCATAAAGACTAAAATCGATAAATAATATTGTTAAGCATACGCAATGGAACGTCACAGATCGAGTCAGAAACAGCCGTTAGAGAGAGACGAACAGATAAACATTCGGAAGCCGCCCGATGACCTCGAAGCGCTCCAGAGCCGACTGTTATTCATAACGCGGCTAGCATCGCATATTCGCGTACGATCGAGAGTATTCTAGTTGCTTATTGCGGGTAATATATAAACCGCTCAGCGCGCGTGTCAACTCATTACTTCTTAACAACTGATAAGAAAAGACGCGGGAAATATTCAAGCAAATTCATCTCAGAAGAAAAAAAATCTATCAAGATGTCTGGTTTAAAAAAGCGAAAAGTGGACACAGAATGTCGTCAATTCCAAAACAAATGGACTGAAGAATACTTTTTTATCATGCACAGTGGTAAACCTATGTGTTTGCTGTGCAATGAAACAATTTCTATTTTAAAAGCACAATATGAAGTGGCATTACCCCAGCAAGCATTTCGCTCAATATAAATTACTTACGGGCCAGTTAAGAAAGGATAAAATTAAAAAACTCATTACCGATTTAGGGAAACAGCAAGAAATGTTCCATTCACAAAGATCAAATCTAGACAGTGTTGTTAAGCTAGTTTTATAGTTAGTTCCAAAATAGCGAAAACATCGAAGTCATATTCTGAGGGAGAGTTTGTTAAAGAGTGCCCAGTAGATGTTGCAGAACTTTTGTGTCCAGAAAAGAAAAAAGAGTTTGAGAAAGTGAGCTTATCGCGAAGTACTGTTGTTCGACGTATAGATATGATGGCTAGTGATATCAAAAGAACATTGACTGATAGACTGGCTGGTTTTCAAACATTTTCGATTGCTTTGAATGAGAGTACAGATTTATCTGACACAGCCCAGTTAGCTATTTTTATACGAGGTGTTGATGAATTTGTAGTGACAGAGGAATTATTGGCTTTACGGCCGCTACAAGGGACAACTACTGGAAAAGATATTTTTGCCGAGGTGCAAAGTACTTTTGAGTGCAAGAATGTGATTTAATAATTCTGCATTGCATTATTCACCAACAAAACTTGTGCTCTAAGTCCATTCGACTGAAGAACGTTATGGATGTGGTAGTAAATACCATCAATTTTATTAGATCCCACGGTCTTAACCATTGCCAGTTTAAAGCATTCTTGGATGAACTCTCTTCAGAACACGATGATGTGACATACTATTGCGAAGTAAGGTGGCTAAGCAAAGGCAAAATGCTAAAAAGATTTTATGGCCTTAGAAAAGAAATAGCTGATTTTATGGAAATGAAAGAGGAAACATTGCCGCAAATTTGTGATCCAACATGGCTTTGTGACTTGGCATTTCTGGTAGACATCACAGGACACTTAAACGACTGAACTTGAAGCTTCAAAAACAAGGGCAATTAGTAAGATGACTGTACAGCTGTACAGTCATCTTAAAGCTTTTCAAAACTGTTTTCATTTTGTAACATTATCCAGCCACGAAAACATTGATTACGGTCGCTATGCTGAAGAACTGAAACTACTGTCCGAGCAATTCACTGATCGGTTTTCCGATTTTAGGAATATTTTTGCAAATCCGTGTAAGTGTAATGTGGAAGATGCTCCGCTTCACCTACAAATGGAGTTGATCGAGCTTCAAGAAGACTCATATTTGAAGTCTAAATTTGATGATGTGGAACTAAGCGAATTTTACAGAACATACCTTTCCGAAGAAAAGTATCCACAGCTGAGAGTTTTCGCAAGAAAAATAATTTACACATTCGGAAGCACGTATAAATGTGAGCAGTTTTTTTTCATCATGAAAATTAATAAAAATAAGCATCGTACTCGGCTTACAGATGTTAATTTAGAAACACTTTGCGCCTATGTACTAGTGATATTGACCCCAATATTGATCATCTTGTTTCTCAGCTTCAAACTCAAGTCCCTCATTGATTTTCATTTGATTTTTAGATGTTTGATTATGCTATTATAATTCTAATAAATAAAAAAATGTGTGAATTTTTATCGCCTTTTTATTACTACTACCTACTTATTTCCCGCGACCTAATTAAGTCCCGAAATTTCGTCCTCAGCTAAGCAAAGGTTGCCCATACCTGCTCTACATGATGTTCTTGTACTTCAAAGATTAAAAGAAACGGCTTTTATAATGAACCAGAAAAAGATTAAGCAAACAAAAATTACAAATTACTTCACAAAATAATATAAAATCTAATAAACATGCTTCTGTTTTACATATTTTTTTGTTTATGTACTATTTTCTAGTTGTTTCGCATTAAATGTTTCACTTCTCAATAAAAAACTGTCCTATTTCAGTAATCCGAATTATTTACTAATCCGGATCACCGCGGTTTTAATTAGTCCGGATTATCGAGGTCGCACTATACTTGTCAAAAATGTTCTGGTAATATAATTGTGCGCGTGTTGCAAATATCCTTGGATAATGAAAAAATCGTTTATTGGACAAGTCTTAGATTTGTCAAGATGAGAAGTTTTAACTTCAATAAATCCGCAATGCACTGTAAAAAAATTCAGGAATTCTACCTCTGCAAGCTGTAATTATAATGCAAAAATGGTTGAATATTACCTGAAATTTCAGGTAAACAAAGTTTCAACCTAAGAATTACGTAAAACACAATGATTGGTACAAATTTACCCTCATAAAATTAAAAATCACACGATTTTTTGGTTCATTTTACATTTCAATGGTTTTAATTACTTGTTTATTGTATATTTTTTTCACTTCTTCAGTATTTTTTACCTAGAAAATAGAATTCCCCATTATTAAGGTACATTTCTCTTATAGAATTCATTTTTACCTCCATAAAGGGCTCGGCTGTTTTAAAGACGCAGAAATAAAGTGTATGTATCGTATACGATTATAAATATTTCAGTTTGATAGCTTATATAATAATATAGATAATAGTTATTACATTCTATCATTTTGTCTTTATCTAATTAATGAATGAAGTAATCAATATATCTTTTATTTGACAGAAGTAACTGAAATGTACAGATCACAAGTTGTAGCACATTCAAAATGCAGTCAATTTTACCAACTCTAAAGAAAATTGTTGGAGCAATTCTCTAAAATATTTCAACAAATTTAAAAATCAGCCAAGTAAAGTTACACTTCATTTTAATCGATCCTAACTTCCGTGCTCGGTCTCATTGAAATATACAAGCTGAACCACCAGCGATATCTCATACACGTTGGTCCAGATACGAACAAGGGATTGCCTTTGTGAATGGCAACAGCGTATTCGAGTTTCACTGACAAGCAAACTGACAGAACTATGACTCACCGATTTCGATGGAACTTGGTATATTGGTAGACCATCAAAAAGTAAAAGCACGTATTTTTTTTAGCGGCCCATATTCACCTTAAGGGGTGTAGGGTGCGTCTGAAATCACCCCCAAAAACGCAGTTTTCATCATAACTTCGGAGCCGCGCAAGCTATCGGAATAAATTAAAAACCAAAATGTTCTACTTCAAAAGGGCTTTCAAACGGACCATAGATAAATGCTCTCCCCCACTTAGTGGAGTAGGGAGAGAAAAATTTCACCTCTTTTTCACCACCCTGACTACAATTTTCGTTCTAAACAGGTCATAATTTTTTTCTACAAACTACATTTAAAAGTAAGAGTTACCTTTTTTACATTTTTTTCCTCGGTTACATATAATAGAGGAAATATTTTTTATAAAGCACGACCGCGCGCATACATATATTCCGTTAGTATACCTATCTGATTGGTCTTTTCCGTTTACTATTTATGTGCATTTGGCATCTACCATGAACGATCTGCATTTCGATTTATTTCTAGTGACTATAAATCGCGAAAAAAAAAAATAGAGAACTTGGGGTTATATAATACAGTACGAAAATATATTAAAGTGCGTCATAATGTTAGTAAGCTGCGTATAGTTTGGCTTCGTTTTCAGAATATTTTCAGATACAACGCATTCATATCCCTAAAATAACTTTGAGATTTTTCTAGGAGGAGTTGATATTAGTACCAAAAAAATTACGTGTATGTCTGTATATAAAGGTGAAACGGTCGAAAAGGAAACAGTGATACATCAGCCATGGCTGGGTTCGCTTTGAATCCACTTAACATCTTAACGATATTAACAACTCTGATAAATAATCATTACTCATCGCAATGTATTGTGGCAAGTCCAGTTAATGGCGCCGAACAGTCGTTAGCACATAAACTTTTCGATATAATTGTGAGCAACGTTAATTAGAAGTAATCTACGATTTGAGCTCAACTTCAGAGTATCCTGGAGCATAGCTTATGGACGTGGAAGAAGGTGATAATGTAAATTATAACATCGAAGGGGAAATGGATGCTATTGACCAAGAACAAGAGCTCCCAGATGCAATAGACATAGATATCGACTATAGACGTGCTGCCGTGGAGTATTGGAAAAGTGGAAAAAAAGGTCGATATTCGTTAAAAACGGTAATGCATCGCTACAAGAAAGTTACATCGTTACAACAATTACAGCGGTAGGAACAGCAAGTATCCTTCGCGCGCACGGTACGCCAAAAGCTGTTTTCAAACTCTCCCAATATGTATTTAATCAGTTTAAAATTGGTCTTGATCGTCAATGATAATTCATGATTATGATTTGAGAAGATGGGCATCGGAAGCACAAAAAGAGTTGCAACTTTGTTGCGTCGGAGAGGTGAATACAAAGATTTAAAACCAAACATAACATTGTGTCCCGCAAACATAACCAACTTTCGTACAAAAATGCAAGTTAGTGGAGCTGGAAATGTAGCTGCAAAAGCGGTGACCTTTGTTAGGAGCATACATAACTTATTACCTGAATATGGATTAGAGAACGTTTACAATACCGATCAAAGTGGATTTAATATTGAAAAACATACGGGTCGAACATTGACTTAACGTGGATCCACATCCGTAGAAGCCGTAGTTCAGTCAATTACAGCGACCACGCATAACCCACTGTATCAGCAGCTGGCAAATTATTGTCTCCCCTTTTCGTCTGTTTAAAAGAGGTAACCGGCCGTCTGGGACCACTTGTGCAACAAAGAATGTTCCGTCCGCCAAATGTGTACATCGTGGCCACCAAGTTCGGAAAGCTAACTAAAAAGTTGGTTACACAATGGGCTAAAGGCGTATATGCTCCATACGTTGGCAAAAAGACACTTCTGCTTATGGATTCTTGGTCAGGACAAAGCCCTGACGACATTTCTGAAGCTGTGCCTACTGACCATCAAGTTACAGTTATGACTATTCCAAAGGGTGCCACAGGTATTATTCAACCTCTTGACGTGTACTTTTTCCGCTCGTGAAAACAATTTACTCGACAGCTGTCCGATATTATCTGCCTTTGCCATCCAATTATATCAAAGAGACAATATTCTACGTTTGCAAGAGCTAACCCATTTGCAGCTTTCTTCCACCACGATATAAGGAGATGTGTAATATGCCTGGTATAAAAGTGGTTATCTCGCGGAATGTCCTGCAGAATTCACGGCTCCATTAAAATTCTCTTCCAGGATTCCCAAATGTCCCACTATGATGAATGTGGAGAACCAGCTATAATCAGGTGCGGATGGTGCAAAAAATATCTATGTATAAAACACTTTTTCGTTGAATACCACAACTGTGGAGTTCACAATCAATAATGCAAACTAACAACCTCATTAAGAAAAAATGTAAGATGTTTACTATTACTGTTTTGTGTAAAAGTATGTAAGATGCAAAGCATGTTGTTTGTTTTTTAATATTGTTAAAATGTTTAAGTGAATTTAAAGCGAACCCAGCCATAGCTGATGTATCCGGAAAGTGTTTCTTTTTCGACCATTTCCCCTTTATATACATACATACACGTAATATTTTTTGGCACTAATATCAACTCCTCCTAGAACAACCTCAAAGCTATTTTAGAAATATGCATACGTGTATCTGAAAATATTCTCAAAACGAAGCCAAACTATACGCAGCTTACTGACATTATGACGCACTTTAATATATTTTCGTACTGTATTATATAATCCCAAGTTCTCTATTCTTTTCGCGATTATAGTCACTAGAAATAATGGAAGTACAGAATTTTTCGCCGTCTATAGATCGTTCATGATAGATGCCAAATGCACATAAATAGTAAAACGGAAGACCAATCAGATAGGTATAATAACGGAAGATATGTATGCGCGCGGTCGCGCTTTATAAAAAATATTTCCTCTATTATATGTAACCGAGGAAAAAAATGCAAAAAAAGGTAACTTTTAGTTTTAAATGTAGTTTGTGGAAAAAAATTATGACCTGTCTAGGGCAAAAATTGTAGCCAGGGTGATGAAAAAGAAGTGAAATTTTTCTCCCTCTACCTCACTAGGGCGAGGGGGGCATTCATCTATGGTTTCGTTTGAAAGCCCCTTTGAAGTAGAACATTTTGGTTTTTAATTCATTCCGATAGCTTGCGCGGTTCCGAGTTATGATCAAAAATGCGTTTTTGGGGATAATTTCAGACGTACCCTACACCCGTGCCCTTTACTTTTTGATGGTCTACCGTAATACCAAGTTTCATCGAAATCGGAGAGTCACAGTTCTGTCAGTTTGCTTGTGAGAGTCCTATCCAGTCGTAGTATATCATAAAGCGAGCAGCGGTACGCACGCATATTATAAACACGCATATCCGCTCAATCAGGTAATATTATAATTCAACGCCTTCCGACAAAATGTGTTAATACAGAATTACTGCGTAATTTTTCTGTATTCTCAGATTATGTTGGAAATTACAGTTTCTTATATTAATTTTGTTGCTATTCAGTTATAAAATTTATTTGACATATTTCATTTGCGGCATTCTCTCATCAATTTTCGTCAGAGTAGAGGGTTCTATTTTAAGCCAGGCTTCTTGTAATTGTTTCCACAACGATTCCTTGGAAGGTGGAGGATTTATTTTCACCTGCCTATCGAGTTCCTCCCACAAAAGCTCTATGGGATTAGCATCTAGGCTTTGAGAAGACCATTTCATTATTTTGATATTGCTTTCGCGTTTCACCAATTCTAAATATTCGCGACACAGTTTAAAGATGTGTTTCCGATCATTAACATGTTGAAATATAAATAGTCGCCAATTATTCTCATTCCAGATGGTATAGCATTTGTTTCCAACTTTCCCAGTAGCGCTTTTTTCTTAAAATTACATCTATTTTAACCAAGTCTCCTAGGGATGAGGCGCCAGAACAATCCCAAAACCATTACCGATCCGCCCCATGCTTGGCTCTAGGTACTACATGATTCTCTGTTCGTTCTCCTTTTGACCTTCGAACGAACGTTCTTTTCTTGGAACCGAAGAATTCAAATTTGGACTCATCGGTCTACAAAACATTTTTCCACTCATCAATTGTCCAATGTTGATACTTCACGCTCAATATTTATTTCAGCTGTTGTTTTAGGAGCAGTTTTTCGTCTATTCCGTTTACTTGTCATAATTATTCGACGATCTTCCGTTGGTGTTGTCACTTTCCATCGTCCTGTTCGTTTTCTATTAATAATGTGTCAGCCTCTTGATTATTTTTTAACGTTATAGTCAACAGTTCGACGATTTAATTTCAATATTCTTGCGATATTTCTGTTACTTCCGGCCAAGATTACGTAAAGCAACAATCATTGTGTGGATTTCTAAAGGCAACTCTCTTGTTTTCGGCATTTTAATAGTAATTTTAGATAATTTGATTAACCATATTCACTGTTTAAAAGAACAATAACTGCTAAATCTAAATTCATATGTAACTCTAGTTGGGGCAAATAGGGAATTGTTATCTTTACCTGGACAACATTAAATATTATTAGTGAAGGATAATTGGTATTACATTTCGGGTCTTTGTATGGCCCCAACTGGACCCTCACTATCGGATTAAATATCAGAGGAATTTTTTGCGACATTATTTAATGTGCCATCTTTCTTTTACTTATAGGTAAATAATTATGTCCCCTAAATACTAATAAATAATTTTCTAAAATTCAAGGAAAAATGCAAGTGGGCAAATAATTATGGCCGGTAGTGTATATCGATAATCAGTGGATCCCAAACCGACCAAGGTATTAGTTCTAGTGAAAATTACCCTAATATGTAAAAATCCCGTACAAAAATATACATGTAAGGTTAACATTACTCGGTAAAATTACCCTACCAATATAACGCCGAAAGTATAAAAATCACAAAATTACATTAAACATTACTTCCGTAATATTCAATGAGAAAGGAAATATCACTGTTGAAATCCTCATAAAGTGTAAAACCTACAGAGAAAATTACTTAATAAAATGGAATTTTAAACACAAAGTAAAAATTTTAGAAATGGTAGGAAATTTTAGACTAATGGGTGGTAATTTTCACATTTTCCATTTGAGAAACTTTACACCAAAATAAGAGGTAACAAATTTGCCTCCTATTTTTGGTGTAAAATTCCCCAAAAATTTTTTTGTAGTGTGGATTTCATTACTTTGAAAATTAATTCCACACTACAATTGAGAATGCAAAAGGAATTGCCAATTATCTTTAAAAACGTGTAATTTCCTACATTCAAAGAGCTGGAACACACAATACGAAGGATTCTATGTAGTCTTGATCAGCATCTTGTTATCTTATAATCTAAATAAATAACACTTGTGTGGACTATTTCTTATTCGTGGGGTTCATATTTAAATCAAATTAAATGGAGATCTTCCCGAGTTAGCACTGGAGATTCCCACGATAATAATTTTAACTTTTAAATTAACGCGTCTATTCATATTTCGAAATTTTGCATTGAATGTAACGCTCTTAGATTGCCAGCTAATAATGGGGAGAAAGAACGGAAAAATGCTGAAAATGAAAAGCCTTGTAAGATGATATAATGATTAAGGATACGCTTGTAGAAGATATCTAGGGTGAAATATCATCTTGACACATTGTATCGTTCTCTTCTTGTTTTCCGATGCTCGTATTTCAAAAGCTGGCAGAATATCGAAAATAATTTTCTCCCTTTTCTTTCCTATTCCGACGTTCTTTTTTCCTCTCCGCCAAATTTTAATGAAATATTACTCGTGGCAGGGTCATTATCGGACAAAATTAATATAGAGGGAAATGTTATTTATCATTAAAAATAGGCTACTCCACTAACAATGAGATACAAGGAAGGTCAATGAAGACGTTATAATGAAATATGAAATACAACGCTAAAATGATAAACATGCTCTGAGGATATCTAAATTTAATCATATATATTGCATTAAACCCCACACACCACTCCTACAACATTTAATTCTTATTAAGTAAATGAATTTCCACTTTAGTTATACAGGTGGTACAATTTACGTCCTTATTATTAAAGCTGGCCACGAGCGGTACCGCGCAGTAGCGTAGAGTCGATCAGGCCTCGCGTTCCACTAGAGTTATTCTGCTAATAGAGATGTTTGCTGCTGCAAATAATTTCTCTCATCTTTTAAATAAAAATTAAATAACACGTGCTCAAACACTTACCATTTTAAGAGTCCTCCGTGAAATCACAAAGTGAATAATGTCTGTTAAATATCTGCAACATTAGATATGTTTCAACTGTTGTTTCGGCAAAACTAGTACGGCATGAGGAAAAAATGCGTTTATATGCAGAGAACGAACGTTCTACATCTAGTGACGTAATATTTGCGTAAGTAAAATAATCTTTCAAATAACTTAACGATTCTGTTGACGCACCTTCACAAATGTGTCTTAATGTGTCAAAATCAGAATTTTTCTCAAAAACACTTTCAAATTTTTCTAGAACAGAAACATTTTTTGCGTCTTCAATCGCGCATAGCTGTGCGTGAACATGTTGCACTATTTGTAGAGATTTTTCTAACGGCACCGCAGGATTTGTAATTTTTCTATTGCATCTGCTAGCCCGAAGTAATTGTCGTGAATGATTTTTAAATCCATTTTAACCTGACTATCTTTAAATTTCGACTGGCTTTTCTGGATAGCGGCAGCTTCCTTTGTATCGAATTGTAAAACCACGTTCTTAATATTGTCAAAATATTTATGATAATAAAACGCGGCCTGCAACCACATTCCCCAACGAGTTAGAATAGGTTCTGGTGGCTCTGGTATACGGGGGCACAGTCTGTGAAATTCGCGAATACGTTTCGGTGATTTGACAAATACTGCTTTGGTATGCGCTATTAAAGCGTCTACCTCAGGATAACATTTTCTGATACTATCCGCCACAAGATTGAGAGCATGAATTTTACACGTAATATGTAACAAATTAGCAGAATGCTTTTTAAGAGACCGGCCTACAGAAAGCATGTTTGCAGCACCATCACTCACTAACATCAAGAGTTGGTTTGTTGAAAGTTCAAACTTGTCCGATGTATTTAACACTAACTTTGAAATTACTTCGGCAGTACACTGTTGTATTCGTTTAGAGACTAATAGAATTGAAGATGCGGATTGATGAGGTTCCAATTTGCGTGCCATTACATTAAGAACATTTTTTGTTCAATATGTTCGCGCGCAGATGGCACAATTCTTCGTAACGATGTTCGACTTGGTAATATGCTCTCCGAATAGTTATTCTAAAAGCAGATGAATGGTTCCTTGTCTAGTAAATTAAACGGTATATTACATGCGATAAACGTAACGCATAAATTAAATATAAATTTTTCATTGTCTCGTGCGCAATTTCTTTTTGAGACATGCTTTTCACTATTTACGTGTCGTAGACAATGTTGTCTGGACTAACACATTAACGGGATTTTACAGATTACACATTTAATTTTAACACCTTTATATATTAAGTTTGGAATTTCTGCAATAAATTTTCGAAGTTTGTCCGACCGCGGTCGTTTTGCTGACGAAATCATAATTGAACAAATGACCGGCAGCGAAAATGTCCGTACTGCTCGGCAGACGAAGTAATACTACCGTTCCTCTCGGTCCGAACTGATTCTTCGCCGATGCGCGGTACCGCTCGTGGCCAGCGTTACTTATTATACACCAATAAACCCCTTTATATGAGTTTTCTTTCCATAAATACAAAGGTTTTAGTGGTACGTTTCTAATCGATTTCTATAGATCCTACGTCACTGACTATCCACTTTCCGAATTACGCAAATTTCTAAGTGCTTTAGCATACAAACTAATAGATACAGAAATGTTCTTCTTTTAGTTGGAATCAATCCATCAGTAGCTATAAAATAAACCTTTTTGCACTATGCTTAAAGAGATATGGAAAAAGAATTTTATTTGAAAAAAATTAACGATTTCAAACGTTATTGAAATTCACTTCATTACTTTTAACGTTCCGTTAATCATACTGTCAGCTGCTTTTAGAAGGTTGCTAAAAATTAATGTCATTGTCTGGTGTTTATCGTTATACCGGGTGTCCCAGATTCAATGTTACAAGTGATATCTTACTCATTTGTAGAGATATAAGATCGAGCAAGGTGTCATCGAAAACCACCCTCTAAGAAACCCCCACAAATCATCTTTTTTTTTAATTGCACCCCTCATCTTTTTGACTTTGTGAATGAAGTACTAGAAGCTAGGAATACGATATAAACAAAAATTTCATTTAACAAATAGCTACTAATAAAAACATATAAATTGAAAGTTTAAATTTGGTTGTACGGTATACAATCGTAGAAAAAAAATGATTCCGATATTTATTTCGATTTGCGAAAATAGTTTATGTATAGTTAAATACGTAGTGAAGTAGTGTTATTATAAAATCTTTAAAATGCCTTCTAATTTTTCTCCAAATGAATGTATCGATGTTATTAATTTATGGACAGTGTTATAAAAATTCTCGTGAGGCAGCAACATTTTATGGAGGGCAACATCTGGCATTTCCTCGTGTTGAAGCTAAAATGCGAACGGGCTCATTTCCATGAAATTTAAAACATTCTTATCATGTAACACCAGTTAGAACAAAAAAAATGTAAATAAATATACTAGCTTATGTTGGATTAAATCCACATATTTCAGTTAGATCTGTGGCAGACGATATGGGAATAAGTAAACACAGTGCAGAGGATACTAAAGTTTGACAAATATCCTCCTTTTAAAATTCAGTTACTGCAAGCATTAAGGCCTACAGATTTTGAACGGAGACTAGGATTCATTGCTGTAATGCAAGTAATGTTTAAACGATGATCCCACGATTACCAATTTTGTGGACTGAAGAACCACAATTTCATAACAATGGGGTGGTCAATCGCCATAACTGCCATTACTAGGCTCCAAAAAACCCTCATTGGATGCGTGAGACACATTTTCAGGTAATATGGGATGTCAACGTTTGGTGCGGATTATTTAATGGTCGTATTATTGGTCCACACAACTTTGAAGGAACTTTGACACGGCAACGTTATTTACATTTTTTACATAATGACCTTCCCGAGTTAATGGAAGATATTCCATTTGCAGAGTGCAATGATTTGAGGGAGCAACAGGAGGGCGCTCCGCCTCGCGGTTGGTTGTTGAGTATTTAAATGACATATGTCCCAATTGATGGACTGGTACTAACGGTCCTATTCAATGGCCAACTCGCTCGTCAGACTTAAACCTACTGGACTTCTTTTTGTGGGTGTATTTGAAAGAAGTTTCGGTGTGCATGTAATTCCGTTACAATTAATATGATCACAGTAGCAACTTCCAGGGAATTAATGGTCGATGTGTAGCGTGGTCGATGTGAAGGTCGATGTGAAGCGTGTATTGCGCCGAATAGTGATTTTGAACAGTATCTATAAGTGATTAATTTTATGAATTATTAATGTATTTAATGTTTATTTACCTTTTTCTACGAATTTTTTTGTTTTTTTATTATTGATATGATCATTTTGTATTAAATATTTCTCGAATGCAATTTTCGTTTATACCGTTGTTTTCCAAACTCTTCGCATTTTAGTCATTCGCATTTTAGTCAAAAAGGTGAGAGGTTAATTTTAAAAAAAAAAATGGTTTCTTAGAGGGCGATTTAAAAAGGGTAGTTTTAAAAAAGTATACCCTTTAGAATCCTGCAAACCATTTTCGACGCCACCCTGCTCGATCTTATATCTCTGCAAATACAGTAGATATCGCTTGTAACAGGAATCTACTTTCGAAACTACATACGACGAGCGTGAAAGGGACTGGAATGCCAAATCCGCAGTAGTTTGAACACCATTACACCTGTGTAAAAATGGAGAGCCATAGCCACTCACTACCCACCAGAGTATGGTACACGAACCTTTAGAAATTGCTTTCTTTCAGTTGCAAAGATGGATATAAGATCAACGACACCTGGAGGTTATATCAGAAACGGCACGTCAGGCTGGAACGGATGCAGATCAACAGAACAAAGTAGAAATAACAACAACAACGACATCGGTCTTTAAAAATCCTCTGAAGAAGCTGCCAGAGAAGCTTTATAACAGACAACAACCGTAAAGGTCTAAATCTCTTTCAGGATTTTCAGGATTTCAGGAAAATATTACTATTACGAGCTTATTACACAACAAGGTGGTTTCCATTTCGAAATTAAAGATCATAAAAGTTTCTAATCCATTCATTTCAAACCATTATTCTTCTCCAGAAAATACGACAACTCCAATGGTGCATTTCTAAACTAAATCCCATCTATAGAAACAATTTCTGTAGATTCCACGTACTTTCCTAATTACAAGAGCCCGGTAACTGGAGAGCAATCGGACCGGCGGTGTGACTGTGTTTAGGTGGGCGGGGAGGACTGGTCGATTATGATACGACATGACAAATCATCATCACTCAATTCAATTTAGCATTGGATAGCGGATAGGGCGTGTTGATTTTATTGATATAGACGTAATTGCTAATTGTAGTTATTATTTAGTGTAGTGCGTTTTGATTTTATTGATACAGACGTAGTTATTAATTGTAGACCCTTTCAAGACATAGTAAATAAGTTTATTTCTGACTTTCCCGATATGGTTTACAACGGGAGTAAGATAGTTTGTAAAATGTGCAAAATACAATTGATGTCAAATAAGAAGTGGAACTGTACAAGACACATAAATTCCGCACAGCTTAGAAAACGAAAATTGGGCATGTCACCGAGAAGTGCATTTTTTTTATATAAATTTTCATGTTGATAAACTAATTTGCCACTAAGCTTACTCGATAAATAACCGTTTAAGAACTTTTGGGACAAATACAATCCCGAGTTGCATTTGCCAACGGAGAAAACGGCACGTAAGCATGTTGCACTTGTACGCGATGACGTGGAAAAGAAAGTGAAACGCATATTGAAAAAACAGTTTCTTTGGTTATGTGTTGACGATACAACAGACTGTAAAAAAAATTCAATTGTAAATATTATGGTACGCATAATAGACCCTAGTAAACCTACATTACCACTGTTACTAGCTAGCCGAAGACTACAAGAGTATACTGCTGCAGCAATTACGAAGGTTGGACTTAGTACGTTGAAAATATTTCAAAAGATAAAGTGTTGATGTTTATGGACGATGGCGCCAGCGATAATGCGTTCGGTAGGCCGTTCTCTTCTTGAACATGGTTGCAAGTGTTTACATGTTACTTTGTAAAGTACATGCTTGACATCTTGTGATAGAAATCATCGACAATGCTCTCCCGAGGTAGATGCATTAATAGCAAGCACAAAAACGTATTTTTGAAATCTCCCAAAGGCCTACGATCATTTCACACAGTGTCCTGGTATTCGTCAACCACCGGACCCAAATTCTTACACGTTGGGAAACATGGTTGCAGGCAGCTTTTTATTATGCTGAACATTTCAAAGTAGTGAAAGCTGTTGTTGCACAATGCAATCCTGCCGAAGCTACAGCTTTTAAGGAGAGCCAGTCGAAATTTCAAGATATTTCCGTTGAAACAAATGTACAAAATATTTGTAGCTACTATAAAGGATTAGCTGACGCAATAGACCAATTACAAAATAGATCGTTATCATTATTAGAGTCTCTGCAAATTATGGACGGAGTGCATACACAGCTACTGACTATACATGACGCAAAATATAATCGCGTTTTAGAAAAGATCGAGAGTGTGCTACAGAAAGATCCCGATTTTAGCACACTAAAACAAATTTGTGATGGTGTATCGAATATTCCACTGACTAAGTACAAAGAGTATTTTAATCATGCATGTATAACATCGCTCTTTTTCAAAATATAAACTCATTTTCTCACCACGGCGAACATCGCTCACCGAGACAACTGTGGAAACACATGCCATGGTGTCAACTTTTTTCCACTCTTATCCATATGATGTTGATACTGATAATGGTGCTTCTAGTTTACTGTTCCGTAGCCAAGGCTGCTTAAAAGGGTGAGTGTTTCACTTCTTTTCACATATTATAATTATGTATTAGTTCTGTTTTTTTTTCTATTTTCTTACTATTGTTTTTGTATACTAGGCAGGTACGGCTATGGGCACGGCTCCCTGTTACCGGGCTCTACTAATTACAGACCAAAAAGGGAATATCGTCCTTTTCTTTTTGATTCCAATCATCTCATCGAAAACTATAAACTAAGCCTTTATACGTCAATCTTGTAATTAAGAAATTCACCACAATTTTCGATTTTAAAGGCTATTGAAAATTGTTAATTTGACTCACAAAAAACGAAAATTCAGATCGTTTGACCATATTTTCAAGGAATTTCGAGATCATATGAGATAATTTGCTTTGAACATATTCTAAGCTTTTTATATAGGCGAAAAATACTATTAATACTTGTTGTACGCCCGTGTATACCTTAAATGGTTTTCATTTTAAATAGCTGAAAAATTTATAAAAAAAAATTGCTAAAAATCAAATTTTGATTTCCTATCGTTTATTTGGGAGTCATCTTCTGGGAAAAAAAATAAAAAGCTCCATTGGTATATTACTTGTCTGTAAAAAAACCAAAGTTTCGTAGATCCCACGTAAAACCAGTTATTTTTAGTTTTCCATTTACAGGCCCCAAAAATCCAAAAAGAGCTTTTTTATACTCCAACTTTTCTGAAAAGGGGAATGAATTTCGAAATTTGTCAAAAATGTGCCACCCCAAATGAAAAAAAATTAGGGATTTTGATCCTTTAAAAAGGGCGAAAAAAAAAAAAAAAAAATTCTTTAAATTTTGATCAAATTTCATACACACGGGAAAAAACGTTTACTTGTCCCAAAAGCTGCCCGCCAAAATTTTAAGAAAATTCCCTTTTTTTTAAAAAAAAAAAAAATTTTTATTCGCAATACAAAACTGTTTTAAATCAAAGAAATATTTCTTATCGTTTCCCTTTTCTCCGTTTAAGAGAATATAATTTGTAATGAAAAAAACCCTGTATTTCTTTTTTTTAAAGACATTTTTTAAATTGATTCAAGAAAATTTTTGCAAAAAAGAAATACATTTTTAAGTCTTGAAATAAAAAATTTTTTTGAATAGATACTGATTTTTCCCAAGAAAAACCTATTTTTTTGATACAAAAAAACCCTTTTCCCTCTGCATATAGAGGGAACTCAATAAAATTTAAATTTTTTACAGCAATTTTATTTCCCCCAAAAGATTTCCCTTACCCCTTTTTAAACCTTTTTTCCTGAACTTTTAATTGAACCCAAAAATTTTTGCATACCACTACTATTTGGGCTGTGAAATTATGTAAGCTTTATAAAGGCATTTTAATACAAAGTAACCAGAAATATTCTAATGACATAGTACGTTAATTCGTTTTCCTTCAGGGATAAAAGAGTAATAAAATTCCCAAAAAACCCAAATTTAAAGAGATTCAGCTTTAAAAAATAAATCTATTCAAAAAAGAACACCCAAGCTCAAAATGCTATATGCGTTGTGGCAGTACAATAGATTTCTAATAATGATTGAGGATTCTTTAAATACAAAAAGGTTTTTTATATATTATTTGTTAAACTTTTAACAAAAAAAAAAACTTATTTTAAGTCCCCCTTTCAATAATAATTTGGGGTAGCTTAAAAAAGATTAACGTAAACTAGAATTTTATTAAAAAAAAACTCACCAAATCTCCCAAATATATAAAAGGCTTTTTACTTTCGACCCTCCCCAGGGGGATTTCATTTATTATTTTACGGGAAAGTTTGGGACGAGAGGTTTAAATTTGGCAACGTTGCTAAATTTTAGGATTGTTATAAACCCCAAGAGAAAAATGGACATGACAAAGGGACGTTCGGTTTTTAAACAAAAAAAAAACAAAAAAAGAAATTTTTTCTTTTTATAGCCCCTTTTTTTGGCCCTTGAGAGGAAAACTAAAAAAAACATTCTCAAGGTCACCCTTTTGACTTCATTAATGGGTGTACTCCCCACAATTTTTTTTATGACGTTTCCCGGTTTTTTTTTTTTCCATCTCAACCTTTTTTTCTTTTTATCCCGGCCCCCATTTTTGGGGTTTTGACCAGCCTTTTAAAATTCTTTTTTTTTATTAAACCCCTGTACAAATCTTGACAGAAGTTTTCCCATATTATACTTTAAAATGAAAAGAATACACTTTTTTAAAATTTAAAAATGGAAACCAGAAATTTTAAAATTTTGTTCATTGGGAATAGAAAAAAAGTCTTCCCGCAAAGGAAAAAAAAGAGTATGTTTTGTATTTTTTATTCATTTGAAAATGAAAAAACAAAAAATGGCGAGTACAAGGTATCCAGAAAAGACAACAGCCCCATTCTATCATTTTTTAGATCTTCCTTTGAAAATTGGTTGAGAATGGATCATTTAAACCCAAACCGCGGAATATTTATGTTAAAGGGGGAAACGAATGAAAGGGGAAAAGGGCAAATTTTGGGGAAAATTTTTCCCATCCAAAACCAAGAAGAAAAAAATTTAAAAAGGGGAAAAATACCCCAAATATTCCATTAAAAAAACTACCAAACATTTACCCAAAAAGGGCGAGTGGGACCAGCTCACAATGCAGCAATTGCGAGGAAATTACTTAAGTCAAAAAGGTTTTCCCAAAAAGGTTTTTTGGGTTTAAAAAAAAGTGGAGTTGGGATGGCCGGGGGGACTCCGGGGGTTTAAAACTCTTCCTTGCCCAGGTATCGTGCTTAGTGCACGGTCCCAAGATTCTTTTCCCATTAAGGTTTTACATTTTTAAAAAACATTTTTAAAAACCTGCGTAGCAAAAAGTTTTTGTTTGAGGAAAAAAAATTTGTTTATCCATTGTAAGGGAAAAAAACAAAAGCAAAGTTATTAAAAAACAAACAAAATTAATCCAAAACATAAAATTAGTATCCCGGGCCAAACCCTTTTAATTTTATTTTGGGACTTTTTTAATCCGGAAATTTTTTCGTATCCCGGTTTAAACCGGAACCCCGCGTTTTTAGACGAAAAAAGATTGGGGAGGGGTCCCCCTAAATTCTTAAATTCGGCGGCTTCCCATATTTTGGGGGGGTTTTCATAAGCAGTGGTGCCTTTGGGTTTGGCCCCCTACATATTTTTGTCTGAGGATTATTTTAATTGTTTAGGGTCTTTCGTTTCATTTAAAATGTTTCATTTGTGTTATCTTGTGCTACATAAGTATGTGTTTCTACATACATATAAACATTTTTTTTTACATACAAATTTTTTTAAAATGCCTCCTAAAAGAAAACATACTACGTTGACAAAAAAAACAAAAATCCGATATAAAAGAAAGACCCGTCCGTGGTGATAGTGGAGAAGTGTTGGCAAATGAAACGTGGTAGTAACATCAAAAAAAATTTCGGGGTATAAAAAAGAAAAAAAGGGAAAAATCAAAAAAGTATGATAATTTTAAAGACCATTGTGGGAAAATTTTTAATGTTAAAATTTTAAATTTTTTAAATTTTTTGGCAAAGTGATTCCGTTCCCGACCTCAGAAAAAAATTACGAAAAAAACCCAATATCCAAAAATGGGAAAAATCGTTTGTTAGCATGGTTTTTTAAAACAAAAGACCAAGACACGTACTAATTTCCCCATGAATTTTTTTCTACCCCCAAAAACCCCCCAACCAAGTTTTATTCGAAAATTCCCCTGGAAAAAGATAATTTTTTGAAATTTTGCAGGGGGTGGATTTCTAAATTTTAGAAAAAAAAAGGGATAGTCTGCGTTCTTTAAAAGGGGTTGGGGGAAAATTTCTTTCCAAAGATCAAAGTGCCCGTTGATTTCCCTTCCCAAGCGCATTTTCAGAAAAAGAATTTAAAAAATTTTAAACCCCGCACATATTCAAAATACAATAAAGGGTGAAAAAGCTCTGATTTGGGGGAAAAGTTTTCCCGAAAAAACGCTGGTTCGTGCCCCCAGGAAAAAAACCGCACCAGGTTTTAAAAATCAACCCAAAAAACGCGTTTTCATTTTTTAGCATGTTGCAACCCCGATGGCTCACAAAAAATTAAAAATGGGTTTGGGGGGATAGGGGGGCCCCAAAAACAAAAAAATTTAAAAGGGATTTAAAAAAGGGGAACATACCCTTTTTCACCTTGCCTCAAAATTTTTACCCTTTTTGGCTTTTTTTGTTTGGGTTTCCATTCCGGGCCCCCTTTTTGTGGGCCTCCCCCTTTCTTTTTTAACCTTGCCGAGCCCCCCTTTTTCCCCTTCCCCTTTTTTTCCCCGGGCCTGGCTTGGAGTGCCGTGGGTTTTTTTTTTACCCTTTTTTTTCCCACCCCTTTTTTGGGCCCTTTGCCCTTTTTTTTTTTAAAATTTTTGCTAAAAAAAATTTTTTTCCGGGTCCCTTTTTCCTTTTTTATTCCGAAAAGAACCGTTTTAATTTTTAAAAAAATGAACGGGGCCTGTTGTTTTATTTCCCTTGGGTCTTCCCCCCGTCTTCAAAGTGCGCCCAAAATTTCCCCTTTTGTTGCCCCCCGCTTGTTTTTCAAATTTTGAAGATTTTTGGGGGTTTCGGTTTTTTGGCTAAGGGAAAAAATGTTTCTTGCCCCGTTTTTTTTCCTTTTCCCGGTTTTTCCGCGGGAAAAACCCTCTCTTTTGGGGTTTTTACCCTCTTCGGGTCCGGCTAACCCCTTTTAATGTTTTTTTTCCCCCCCCGGGGTTTGTTTTTTTCCCGGTTTTTTTGGGCCTCCCCCTTTAAAAAAGTTGGGGTTTTTTTGGGGGGAAAAAAATTTTTCCCCTAAATTTTTTTTTTGTTTTGTTCCCCCCCCATTTTAAAAAAATTGGTTTATAAGGAAACCGTTTTAAAAAACCCCTTTCTTCTTCCCCAACCTTTTGGGTTTAAGGGTTTCCCTTTTTTTTTTTTTTTCCCCTTCGTTTTTCCCTTTCCCTTTTTTTTTTTTAATGTTTTTTAGTTTGGTTTCATTGTCATTTATTCTTCAAGAGAACCCATTTAAAAATCTCATTTTAACTAAAAAGAGCCCATTAACGTCTAAACCCTCGACCCCAGGAACTATAGAAGAGTGACTAGTGAGGATGGAAATTTACAACAATTTTTCCACTTAATTGTGTAGCACTTTTGCAACCTCTAGATCAAAATGTCTTCAGACTAACCAAATTATTTTACCGGGAAAAAGTCTTTTAGCCCAAATTTTATCTAATAACGAAAAGAACGTTGTTAAGTTATTACAAATCATGAACTTGAGGGACGCTGAAATGCTACTGTACAATGCTTAGGAAAAAGTCCCCCCCAAAGTCTTGCAGAAGTGCTGACACAAGATTATGGCTCATGTAGCAAATAACGCCCCAGACATTAGTGTCTGATGCTGAAGATCTAATTCCTCTGAGTGAATTGCGGCTTTCCTGGCTGAAGAGGAAAACCCAGATGTTTCGGATATGCTGAATGTTTCTCAACTGAGCAAAATATCACGAACGGGGAAATATACGTTAACTGGCTTGAAAATGGATGAAGATTTTTTACCACTAGAAGACATAGACGCTGGAGATGAACACCGTGATAGTAGTGACAGTGAAGGTTCAGATTTAAATAATACAAACCAGACTGTTAAGAATGCCCGAGGCAGTTAAAAATTGCAATGTGGTGCATAAAGTGGGGCAGAAGAAAGTAATATCCCACTACAATGATGTTCTTGTACTTCAAAAATTAAAAGAAAAGGCTTTTATAAGGAACCAGAAAAATTAAACAAACAAAAATTACAAAATTACTTCACAAAATAATATAAAGTTAATAAGGATGCTTCTGTTTTACATATTTTTTTTTTTATGTACTATTTTCTAGTTGTTTTGTATTAAATGTTTCACTTTTCAATAAAAAGGGTCCTTTTTCAGTAATCCGAATTATTTACTAATCCGGATCACCGCGGTTTTAATTAAGCCCGGATTATCGAAAAAATGAAAATCGTTCGGTCCATTTTCACTTAGGGTGGCGCAGGTTTACACGTAGATCCCTATACCGCAACCCGGTAGAGAATGCTCTTAAGTCCTTCCTCTCGAATATGTTTTATGGGGAGTTTTAAAAAATAATATTTATAAAGTAGATGTTCCACAAAAACATTTAAGAACTTCGAGGTTTGACTCCACAATGCCGAAGTAATTCCTAGAAGAACCATACAAAATGCCGGAAAGCCTATGCAATTGTGCATTAATGAAAATGGCCAGTTATCAGGGTTGGAAAAAATCATGATTTAAAAAAAAAAAAAACAAAAAATCGCGATTTTAAAAAAAAATCATTTATTTTTTTTTATTTTTTTTATTTTTGTTTTTGTAAATAGCACAATCGAAGTTTGTAACGTGTTTTTGAAACATCACCTATCTCCTAATATTTTCGTTTTTTATAAACTCTTATATTAAATATTTACCGCGAGAAAGCACTTGCACTGTCTTGAAAATTCCTGTCAGAACACGCAGATTTACTCATCTAATAAAGGGAAAAGGAACGCGGACGGGCGTCATTTCCTAGTTAAGATCTGTGCGCGCGAGCATTGTTTTACGGCTAACTGAAAATTTGATATTGTGTAAAATAAAATATAGTTTTTTGAATATGTCGTTTCGAAGAAGTGGTAGAAAAAGACCTTATCTGGCAGGTTTTCAAAGAAAAATCGGGGAAAGCGGAGGGAAAACCGGGGTGTCGCGCTACATGTAAAAAAAGTAATTTTGGAAATGCAAGGATTGGTGGAGAGGATGAAAAAGCACTGGGAAAAAATGTAAAAGTGTAAATAATGAAGACATCGATACTACGATAAATTATAGTGACTCGTCAGCGTCATCACAATCAGTTTTAACCGTAAGTACCTTTTTATTATTTGTTAATTAGGACAGCAGGTTGTTAATCGATATTAGAAAATAAAAACAAAATTCGAGAATGTTTTTTTTTTTTTGTAGTGATCGGCCCAACGGGGTCATAAGCTGATAGCTTGTCATGACCTCAGGAGCCTAAGTGTATTTTTGTGTGTGTAAAGTGTTTCATGGCTTTGTTACTATCTCTCCGTCGCCGTATAGAGAGAAGCATAGTTAATTTGTCCCAACTACGAATGGTAACTCGGTAACTACAATATTCAGAGAACAGCAGAACAGCTTTAAAAATTTTTAATTTTTTACGATATTGGATTGTAACTTGTAACAAAACATGTTTTCTCCATAGTCCATTGTTTTGGAACCTTACTTAAAAAAATTTCTTCTTAAAAAAGTTCTAATCGTTGTTTCATCTTGTTATGTTTTTTCTTTTCGTATTTACTGTTTTGGGTTTGCGATTGAAGTTTTAATAAAGAGAAAGTATAAGTAGATTAAAAAGAGTGGATACTTGATTTTTTTTTTGTTTGAATACGGTGGTTTTGCGTTTTGCTTTATGGCCTGTTATTGCTTCTGCTTCTCTACAGTGCTTTAACTATTTTTAAAAAATGGTAATTTTCCATGTTTGGAAATTTTTTAAAAACTTATTTACAACAATGTGATCAATGTGTTGGTTCTGGTGCACTTTATGTGTCACGGAATTCACAATTTTGAAAATGCTTTGGAATTGATACGTTTTTTTAAAACTATTTGCAACAAAAAATTCTTGGATGAACAATATTTCTGAAAAAAAAATACAATTTTTTTTTATTTTTTTATGCAAGTAACTATTAAGGTATGTAGTATTAATATGTAACTATGACTGATAACACAAACACCTTTTATTTCTCAAAAAAGTGGCTCATTCAACGATTTTTGCTTTAAATTGATTCCATTTGACGGGCTCTATCAAACTAAACTAGAAAAATTGTAAAATTCCGTGACACATAAAGCGCACCAGACCAATGTTTTTCTTAGAATACTTTACATGCATCTCTGGACAATTGAAGCCTCATATTGTTTTTTTTTAATTGCAGGTACAACGTACTTCAAGTGTAAATACGTCACAAATTCAAACTGAACAAAACTTTCAGCAAGCAAGTACGTCGCACTCAGTTTCCCCTTCAATCCCAGTAAACAAAAAAAGAAAAGAATGTAATACTGACATTACTGACACAACTTCTTCTGGATCTCTGATGTCTTTTGTTGTACGTACTAGTAAGCCCGCCAAAAATGAAATTGATAAGCAGATTTCCAGAGCCCTCTATGCAACTAATAGCAGTTTCATCTGCCTGGAGCAATCCGAAGTTAAGAAAGCTATAGCACTACTGCGACCTGGATATGTACCGCCCAGTCGAAACGATGTGTCAGGCAGACTGCTTGATGAAATATATACCGAAGAGAGAAGCAAATGCTTTAAGGGGTTGTCTGAGAAGTAACGTTTGTCCTTTCACTCGATGGATGGTCTAATGTGCATAATGAACCCATAGTATGTGCAACAGTTACTGCAGAAAATGGCTCCTCCTTTCTATTCGACACTGTAGATACAACTGGGCATCCACATACATCCGACTACCTAACAAAAATTGCAGCAACCCTTATAAACAAACTAAAAACCGAGTATGATTGTACAGTGAGTAGTTTCGTGACAGATAATGCAGCTAACATGTCTGCAATGCGAAATGAAATAAAGGCATCTGATAAATTCAATGTAATAACATATGGCTGTGCTACACCATATACTAAATTATTATGTAAAGATTTGGAAATCGTTGATATAAAACAGCATGTAGTCCAAATCGTAAAGTACTTTAGGAACAATCATTTGCATCTGCAACATATGCCAATGAAGGAGGCAAAAAACTAGTCATACCTAGTGATGTTCGATGGAACTCGCTTGCAGACTGCTTGCAAGTATTTACCGAATCATGGTCCATACTTTTTAGAATCAGTGAAGAACACAAAGAAAAGATTGACAGTATTATCAGGGAAAAAATTTCAAACATTCATTTAAAGAGAAGTGCTGAAGATTACCTCAAAATTCTTAAGCCAATTTCCATTGCCATAGATAGGTTGCAAAAGACCGACGCCACTATTTCAGATGTTGTAGAGCAATTTAAAATATTAGAAGATTACTTTGAAGAAACTAATCTGACATTAAATCAACTGCAAAAATTAAAAATCGATATAATATGTGTATAACCCGTATCATTTGCTGTCATTTCTTATCGACCCAACGAAACACAAAGTTTGACATATACTGAAAAAAATATTGCATTAGAAACTGCAAAAGAAAACTGTATTCAGATAGTGGTTTATTACCACTAATCATCAAGTTTCTTGCCAAATCAGAGCCTTTTAATGATATTATGTTTCAAGATGATATCTTGAAAAGCGTAAAATCTATTGACTGGTGGAAATCACAACGAAACGTAGATATTATTGAAAAAGAATTCCCATAATTACACAACTGCTCTGTGCAGCTGCTTCGTCTGCATCAGTAGAGAGGATATTCTCAACATTTGGTTTAGTGCACTCTAAACTTCGCAATCGATTAGGTACTGAAAAAGCTGCCAAACTAGTGTTTCTTTACAAATATTACAATTAAATTTTGTTTTTGTTTTGAATATTTTCTGCAATAATACTTCTATCTATGTGTTCTTGTAATAAATTAGTTTACTATACTAACGTAATTTATTTTTGTTTCGATTTTTTTTTCATACCCCAAATTAATTCTTTCATAATATTTATTTTTGATTTTAATCATGATTTAAATAAAAAAAATCAAGTGATTTAAATCGTGATTTAAATCGTGATAAAAATCAATTGATTTAAATCCTTGCAACCCTGCCAGTTATTTAAAGTTTTATTGTAATTGTTGGTTTATTGTTTTATTTTCTATTATTATTACTGTTATTATTTGCATTCATTGTTACAAATAAGGTGTAAAATTTACATAAACTCTGTAAAAACACACCTTCAATTTACCACATAAAATATCTATTTGGTTTTCACCCAAATTCCTGTTAACGCGGCTTAGTAAACGATCCATTCTCGACCAAGTTTCTATCAAGATCTAGAAAAATGATATGATGATTGTTCTCGCTATTGTTGTATTTCGATTCGATAAATAAGAAATACTTATGTACATATGTAACCCGTTTCTCTTCATTGATGTACGACATTTTTCTATTACTAATGAACGATAATTCAAGTGTTTGATAGTTTGATATATCATGACTACCTTATTTAATCTTAAACATTCTTTGTCAATTAAAGCGTAATATCAAAAACTTATCAATTTGTTATACTTGAAATCAGAAAAAAAAACTCTTTCTGGTGGTGCCAGAATCCAATATGGCGTCGACAAGAAATAAGCAAATTAACGATGGACGGAAAGAAAAATTTCGAGTACAGCATTAAATAGTGGATCAAAAGGGTACTTCCGTTTTTTTTTTTAATCTCGCACGTCATTTGTCACGCCCCCATTTTCTTTTCGGGTTCATAACAAACAAAATTTAGCAACATTGCCAAATTTAAACCTACCCTCTGTCTCCAATAATAAGCGAGATCCTGATGGTGAGGGTCAAAAGTGAATCACCTGTATACAGTGTGTCCGCTTAAGTTCTCTACATATGGGAAACTTTTTATTATCAATTTTATGGAGAAAAGTTACTCTTTGCAAAAAGTTCTGCTTCCTCAAAATTCATGATTAAACTACCCACACTTCATTTACAACGTACAGGATGATCGAAAATTTAAAAAATCAAAACTGACCAAAGAGAGAAGTACTATTAATTTTTATTTCAGAACAAAATATAAAAACAAAAAAGTACTTAGAATTAAAAAGTATGTTTGAATTTAAATTTATTGCCTCTTACTGTTAAAATTAACGTTTATATCTAGAACAAATCAATATTTATAATGAACATTAATCAAAAAGGTTGGATTATCTTCAAAGAAAATTTAAATAAATAAATTTTTAGTTTACTTTCATTGCACATTTTCCTCGACATATCCACCTTCCCTAATTATTATCTCCAAATGGTCAATATATTGAAATGGTTTTTGCAAATATACTTTCTCTTTCAAGAAGCCCCATAAAAAATAATCGAGTAGACTAAGGTCCGGAGACCTAGCGGGCCAAAAAATGTCAGAAAACCGATCAATTAATTTTCCATTGAAAAGGATATTTAAGTACTGTCTGACATCCCTTGTGCTATGACATGGTGCTTCCAAAATTTTTGAATTTAGTTAGAATATTTCTTACTGTTGCGAAATGTATATTCTTATCGAGATGTCTTTCGCTGAAACAGTTCACTAAAACTCTTACCACAATACTTAACTCGTACTGGACGCACGTTTCGATAGCCAAGCTATCATCATCAGCAGTAAAACTGAATTAACAAACTAAGTGAAAAACTAACCTTATATAGCAAATAAATTATGCAATATGTAAATTTAAAATAAGCAGATTCATCCTTAATTCTATCTTAATTATATATATACCCTTCTACTTTAAGTGTTTCTTGATGAGCCACTTCATTGTACAGGACTATAATTAAGCCTAAAATGCAAATCTAAAGATAAATAATGGATAATCCCTAAATTAAAATGTAAATGGTGAGGATGACGTGAGTTATTAAAATCCTTGTTTTTCAATGAAGCGGTTCATTGCACATGGTTATAATTACAGCTGTAATTAACTAAACATGATGTAACAAAGGATAAAGGCTGGAATTTAGTGGTCCTAAATCTGAATTCATTAAGTGATTTTTGTTTTTGTAAATTTCCATGCCTTCATAACAATTTAATTGAACAATGCTCTATACGTTTTTAATTAACTTTATATTATCAACATTATGGTTATTTTCAAGCATATGTAGGGCAACGCTAGATTTATCAAACCATCTGAATTTGAGATGAGCCAAATGTTCCTTGTACCTAATTTTGATTGATCTTTTTGTCTGCCCAATATACACTCGATCACAATCTTTACATGAAATTTTGTAAATTCCTGATTTATCCATGGGTCTTTGGAACTTCCTAAAAGGTTTTTAAGGTTATTGCTTGAAGAAAAAACAATCTTGCGGTCAACTTTAGAAAAGATTTTTTGAAGACCTTTCGTGTAACTTGGATAAAAGGGTAATTTAAAATATTTCTTATTATTACGGCCGTCAATGCGTTCTAGTGTGCTTATATTTATAATTCTTAATCTATTCTTATGTTTCCTAATAGTATTATAGACGACATCTTCGGAGAATCCGTTAAAGTTAGCAATATTGATGATTTCTTTTAGTTCATTTTGATATCTATCTTTAGTTAAAGGAAAATTGAGTAACCGGTGCACCAAAAAGTTAATAGCCGAAAGTTTGTGTTCATATAAGTGATTAGAACCCTGTAAGATAAATCTATTATTACTAGCAGGTTTTCTATATACGTCTATTTCTAACTTATTTTTATTTCTTATTACTAACATGTCGAGGAAAGCAATCCTGTTGTATTTCTCTTCTTCGTTGGTAAATTTGATAGAAGAAAATTTTGAGTTAAGTTATTCCATGAAATCCGTTATTGAACATTTGCTGGTGTCAAAGATGCAAAAAATGTCATCGACGTATCTGATCCAAAGCCGAGGGAAATAAGCCAAAGCATTCTTCAGGTCGGTTTCAAATTTACCCATAAAGAGGTTAGCCATAAACGGAGATAAGCTGTTACCCATTGCCGTTCCTTCCGTTTGTTGATAAAAAGTGTTGTTAATTAGGAAAAAGTTTTGTTTCATGCAAAGTCTTGTCAAAGAAATTAAGCTAGTAACTTCCTCTCTATCCATTTGGTTATCTAACAATATTATTTATCTTTAGATTTGCATTTTAGGCTTAATTATGGTCCTGTACAATGAAGTGGCTCATCAAGAAACACTTAAAGTAGAAGGGTATATACAGCGTGTCCCGGGATTGACGTTACAAGGGGTGTGCGGAACTAAAAATCTTCGAATCTCAATTTGACCTTTCGGAACTAAGCCCTGTTTGATTTGAAACTTATTTTTAGTTTATTTTCAATTTTTTAAAATCAAGTAGGCCTTGACAGCTGGGAAAAGAAAATTTTTGTTTCAGGTAAAGTATCTTTTTCGTTTGCAGTCTGTCAAAATATCTTTAAGAAAAGTTGTTCAGAATGAAAAGTTATGGCGTTGTGAATGATCGGCTTACTTTGTTAAAATCCATTCTTTGTTAATTTCGTTTCAGGTAAAATGGCTTTTAATAATAATAATAATAATAATAATAATGGTCTTTATTATCCAACAGAAAACAAAGTCTAATTACAGGATAATAATAATAAAGAAAAAAAAAGAAAAAGGTGCACAGCACTTCTGGACATAATATACAGCGTACACATATACAAACGCCAGTTATTATAAAACAGACAACTCTAATAGCAAAAAAAAAAAAAATAAAAAATAAGAACATTGGTTAAGAAAAAAAGATACTGAACCAATTCAGTGCCACAGAGTTCCAGTACTTAATTAAGAAAAAAGATCACCATAAAGTTTATTAGCATTCTTCGACATGTGCGTTATATTTTAAGTAAAATATTAGTCTTCGCTGTGGGAACAAAGAACGTTTCCGTTTGTCTAGTTTTGTACTGAGGTACAAGAAACCCAACTGCTGCAAGTATGTTCGGGGCATCAATTTTATTAGTAATTATTTTAGCCAGAAATTTAACGCTGGCTATCTCCCGACGAGTAGTTATAGTTTGCATATTATGTTGTTCCAATAGGCTGTCATAATCTGTTCCGCGTGGGGGATACGTACCAGTGATTTTAAAGGTTAAGTATTTTAGGAACCTCTTTTGTGTCCTTTCAATTGCAAGTTGTTGGTAAAGGTATATTGGGTACCAAACAACAGAAGCATATTCCAATCCAGGGACCACCAGGATAAAAAACAAGGTTTTAAGAGTTTGAGGATTCAAAAATCCTCGACATGTTCTTATAGAAAAACCTAGCGATCGAGAGGCAGAATTGCAAATAGTAATTATGTGCTCAGAAAATTGAAGTTGTGAATCAAATAGAACGCCCAAGTCTTTAAACTGCGTTGATCTTGATATGGCGACGTTGTCCACCGTGTAGCCAAAAAGCATAGGATTTTTGGTTTTGAAGTATGTAACAACAGCACATTTACTAACATTGAGACGAACCTTATTATTAATACACCAAGAATGGATTCTGTTCAGGTTTGTTTGTAATTTTACTGAGTCAGCGGTAGACGATATCTCAGAAAATAGTTTTAAGTCATCTGCGTATGCGAGAACTCCACAATCAAGACAGGATAGGAGATCGTTAATATATATATTAAATAAAAGGGGACCCAAATTGGAACCCTGTGGAATTCCCGAAGAAGCAGTCTATACATTAGAGGTAAAGCCGCTATAGCAGACGTATGCGGATCTATTTTCTAAATAGGAAGCAATGAAATTTGTTATTTCAGGTGTAAAACCAAATGAAGAAATTTTGGAGGCAAGTATGCAGTGGTCAATAGTGTCGAATGCCTTGGCAAAATCTGTGTAAATAACATCGACTTGCTGTCTACTATCAAGGGATTGGCTGATGTACTGAGTAATTTCTACCAGATTTGTCACAGTTGACCTACCAGAAATAAAGCCGTGTTGATATGGAGATACTCTCTTTTCGATTTAAAATGACCGATGACGTCATTACTTTCGTCCGTATGAATGAAATGAACACGCCGAGTTCAATTGAGAGTTTGCAAGTAATTTATATGTAGAAATTTTAAATATATTTTGAATAAATTTATACTTTATTGGCTACGAAAAAAAACATATTATTTTTTAATAATAAAGAGTGCATTATCCATAACGATAAATGAGGGCTCTTATAAATTCGAATAGCACAAATGTAAACTAACCAAACTAAAAGTTGACAATTGACAGATAATCTGCGAAAATTAATAACCGACATACCTATACTACAGACTTAGGGGGCGCTGGTTATCGTAACACGTTGGTCTTTACTTGCTTAATATTGAAAGACATCAGTTTCCTTAGTGATCCTTGTCTAAACAATGGGTATGATAAAGAGCATCATATATGGCTTGATATTTCTTTCATGATAAAACAATGACGTAACGGTCATTTTAAATCGAAAAGAGAGTATATAAGATTTTACAACGTTGTATAGCTTTGAATACAGCAAATGTTCAAACATTTTCGAGCAGGTGGAAAGAATACTAATGGGACGATAATTTGATACGTCACTTTTGTCACCATGTTTGAAAACAGGGGTTACCTTACTTAATTTCCAGAACTCAGGAAAGGTAGAGGTTTTACAACTCAGGCTTTTCGGTAAACAACGTAAATTCTTTGCTATAACGTTAACACAAATAACGGATTTTATCAAAGTAGGTCGATCATTTAGAAAATTTGCACAACTTTTCACTCTGAACAACTTTTCTTAGTAACATTTTACCATACTGTGAACGAAAAAGATACTTTACTTGAAACGAAAAAAAGTTTTTGCTCAACTGCCAACACCTACTTGATTTTAAAAAATCAATAGTAAACTAAAAATAAGTTTCAAACCAAGCAGGGCTTAGTTCCAAAAAGATCAAATTATAATTCAAAGATTTTAGTTCCGCGCGCCTCTTGTAACATCAATCCTGGGGCACGCTGTATATAATTAAGATATAATTAAGGATGACTATGCTTATTTTAAATTTACATATTGCATAATTTATTTGCTATATAAGGTTAGTTTTTCACTTACTTTGTTAATTCAATTTTACTGCTGATGATGATAGCTTGGTTATCGAAACGTGCGTCCAGTACGAGTAAAATATTGTGGTAAGGGTTTTAGTGAACTGTTTCAGTATTCCAGTACCACAGATTTAGAGAACCCGATCAGCGAGATGTCTTTCGTTCAAAATCATTGCTGCTTCCCGATACGTCTTATAATTTTCGCCAACAATTAAAGTTATTTCAATTTTATCCTGCGTGCTCAATTTCAACGGTATTTTTATTTAATTCAGATATTCACATTGACGTTTTAATAAAATAACAGGTTTGACTGTCACAATGACATTATTATAAACAATTACCTCCATGGATAACTTAATCCTTATGATAATATTCATTACAAAAAATTATTTTTTAGTGGTAAAAAGAATAATTTTAACAGGCCTATCGCATACATTCAATTTTTAGTCGAACAACTTATTTACTTGTGTCTGGTTCGATAGTTCTTCAACAAAAAATTGGAAAAGCTGTATCAACTGATTTTTATTAATTTTATTTTCAATAATTTTTAATCACCCTGTACGTTGTAAATGAAGTGTAGGTAGCTTAATCATGAATTTTGAAGAAGCAGAACTTTTTGCAAAGAGTAACTTTTCTCCATAAAATTGATAATAAAAAGGTTTCCCATATGTAGAGAACTTAAGCGGACACAAAAATTATCAATTAATTATTTTACATAAATGTGTGTGAGATAATCCTTGATATTTGATATTTTCGCCTATTAAAGAAGGAATAAATCAAATAACTCCCAAATCCTGCGAATTGGCTCTTTCTGTCGTAACGAATGAGCCTGACTCGCGACGATTCGGCTCGGCTTTAATTAAAGCGAGTTGCGACTCCGATTCTGTTTGAAATTAGACTCAAAGTAACTGTAATATTCTCTAAAGATTACTTATTATTTTATTGATCCTTACCTCAAAGAAAAGAATCCATGTATAGCTTCAAATCTCATTCCAATAAAAAAAATAATGTATTATTCAAACAATCATAAGCTTTACATTGTAATTATTCATAGTTAATAAATATAACAAAGAAAATTCCAAAGCGCCTAATCACAGAAACTACAGGATCGTTAAAGATTATCAGTGGCGTATATTTTACTGGTTTTAGTCACGATTCTTTAGAAATATGCGTACCACACTATCAAAATAATTTTCTTTTTTGCTTCATTCAAGCTCAACTTATTGTTATCGTATTGTGAAAAATTTCCTTTTAATTTTAGTTACTATTGCATGTTTCAAGTCTATAAAAATGATCGTCTACGTTTCGCGTAACTTCAAAAATATTTAGGTTTATTTTCTCCTTTCAGATAACTGAGCAAATGAGTAATAAAGTCTAGAAATATGTTAAAAATCTGTAAAACAGAAAAACCATAGCTCATATAGTTCGTTTCTGCATATTTTATGATAAGCGGTAGGAATTTGAACAACTGTTTATAAATTATTTAATATTTTTAAGGAGTTGTATTATTTTGTAATAATAAAAAAAATCCATTTCGATTGGCAAACACTGTACATATATACCTAATTTCATCTTCGATTTTTGCATACTAGCGCCATCTGATGGACGGTAGCTGAATTACACTGGATTAAAGGAATTTATGGCAGAAATCTAGCTCCTTATATATAGGCAAGCTAAATTACACCATACATAATCTTTAAAAATAATTAAATATGAATTGGATTTTGCTCCAATTTCCTCAAAATCGTTTAAAAGATAAATCATGAATATACAAGCTTAAATTTATGATTTTTTTAGAACATGCGTCAATTATCAAATGCACATTCAGGGAAAAACGATACGTAATCACTTTTTTTTTCTTATCACGCAGCATACATTGATAGCAGGCATATAATTGTAAAAGAAATTCTTATATTTAGAATGTCTGATTATAATATGTGGGCTTTATAGCAATAATATTAATATAAATAGGCTACCACGACCATTACCTCGATTAAATTTGTTTTCAGACTTAAATAAATAATTAAAAACGATTAAGAAGGCTTCAATATCTATAGAAGGAACCCACAGAATCCCTTGAAGTCTCATTCAAACGCCATACGACTTTATATTGATTATTAGTATATAACGAATAAAAAGAATGTTTTTGATATTCTAAAATATGTAAACAGAGTTTGAATGTTGAAAAAATTACAACAAAATTTCAGATAATTAAGAAATAATACCTGGAAAGCCGTGAATATTTAAACAATGAGCTTGAAGACCTGCGAATTATATTCGAAATTCTTTATAAATTTCATAGTATTCTGTGATGATGCCAATGAAATTATTAAAAACTATAGAAAGTAGTCTGAGAAGTTTTAAGCCTCAACATAAAGACGGTGTTACTTGTCAAAAATATAATTGCGGGGATTCTCCACCATCACAACAGTGAAATGTTGGGCAGCTGAATTTAAACGTGTCGTACCAGCTTGATGTACGATGTACGTTCGGGGCGGCCAAAATCTGCAACCACCACTGATAACATTGGAAAAATTTACCAAATAGTGCAAGACGACCGTTGAATTAACGTCAAAAAGATAGTAGAGACTGTGGACATCTTGAAAGAACTTGTTTGTCACATATTGACTGAAGGCTTAAGCATGAAAAAGTTAACTGCACTTTGGGCGTCGTGCCTGCTCACTCAGGACCAAAAATTCATTCGAATGAAACTTTCCAAAGCCATGCTGAAGCAGTTTAAACGAAGTAAGTCGGAGTTTTAGCGTCGATTAATAACTATAGACGAAACTTGGACACACCAGTACACTCCTGAAGCCACGGCACAGTCGAAACAATGGGCTCCGAAAAAAGCGAACACTGTTCCATCGGGCGGGAAAGTGATGACTGTTCTTTTTGGGATTATCATGGAGTTGTGTTAATCGACTATCTTGAAAAAGCAAAAACAATAACGGGGGCATACTACGCATCATTTCTTGACAAGCTGAAGGCAAAAATTGCGGCACGAATTGTGGTTCGAATTGAACCAGGTCTGGGCCTCAGCGACTTTTTTCTGCCTCCTAGATTCAAAGTTTCGCTCAGAGGACAGAGATTTTCATCGAATGGGGGGGCCATCACTTTCGTAAAAGCCTCTTTTGCAGAACAAGATACCAACTACTATTTGGACGGATTAAAAAGATGAGAGGTAAAGTTTGTTGAGAAATAAAACTGTATTAGGCTACAAACTTTTCAGATTACCCTTGTAAAATTAGTTATCCGTTAATAAGTGTTAGTTTTACTTACAATGTATACAAAATACTGGTGTTACTACGTAAAATTCTTGTAATCTGTGTATACTACTGAGATCAGTTTCTGAAAATAAAAGGAGGAATTAATGATTTAATAATTTTTCTTGTTGGGGTAAATAATTTACCTTTTGATAAGCTATATGAAGTATGTGATGCTTCAACTCCGACGGCAGATGGATGATGAATAGTATTATTGACTTCACTGCCGAGGAGTTTTACTATCTCAACTGTAACAATAAATTAACACCATTATTAAGATTGAAAAGCTGAATTTAAAATTGAAGTGATTTGTTAATTGAGATATTTTTATAATTTGAAATATATTTCAGCGCCTTCTTACGAGACGCCACTGTCTATAGCATTGAATGTTATCTGCGTTTGCAATTTTATACATAATTAAATATCTAATAAACATGAGCCGACGGTATTTTAAAACATACCATTATTATCTCTTGTTGAACGTTTTATTTTGGCAGAGTTTCAGTTAGAAAAGTACGTGTATCAAGTAGTAATATTGTGAGTGTACCTGGCACAAATCCTTCCTGTCCAGTTCTTCTATTGTGAGCATATATTCTTCCTGGAGAAAGTAATCTTCTTGGAATAGTAGGTTGGACTGTACTAACAAGGACATCATCTTTGTTAACGTGAAGTGAATTTTCTTCATTGGCACGGGGTACATATGTGTGAAGAGCTTTGTAAAGCACACGGTCCCCCATAGCAGTCTAAATATAATATCCAGGTCGATCTAAGGGAACATTGCATTGCACACCGGAAGATCCCCTATCGTATCATCTTGATTTCATTGAATTATGGAATGTTAGACCGTTTTTCACTGATAATCTAGGCGGTGATTGTCTTCAAGATTTAGATTCATGCTGACAGCAACACATTTCAGGAGGGAACCACATTTTAATTTAAATTTACTAACTGCACTATGAATCTTTTACTTTATCTATTCTTATCTGTATGTCAATTTTTGTCTTTTTAAATCGTCCACATAACCATTCTGACACATATTTTTTTCACATACAATAACCGTATCACATCCACTATTGCAACACTATATTCATTTATATTGCATTCAATACTGCGATATGGAAATTTTTAAAATACTATTTATTACTATTGACTGGTCAGTACGCATTTTTTAAGTGGGTATTGCATATATTTTCAGGTAAATTAATGTTTAGAGTTTTTAACAATACCCAGAATCTTAATGCACAACAATGGCGTCATCCATCACATACTAAATGACAATATTCCTATTACATATTACTAACCATTACCAATATAGAAAACATACACATATTATATTTTATTGTTTAAAAACGTGTAGGATTTGCATTCGAATTTGAATTCCATGATTATGCCGAAATGTAAATATTTATAATCCTAACTCTACGAAATACAACATGCTACTACTCGATTTACGATTAAAAAAATATATATTTATTTATACTAAGCCTCTGTGTCTCTTATTTAATTTAAAATTTAACTAACCGATGATAAATTATAAATTCTATTATCTTATCTATAACTTATCTTTACCTCATGCAATAACGAATACTACATTTTATCACAGAATAGTAAAACATCTAGAAGTGAACTCTTATCGGAACCTTCGATCCCTTTCAGACTAAATTGGTGACCTTGGCGCCATTTTGTCTAGTTACACTTTTCAAATTCTGAGCTGCGAAATGTAGTTTAGCAAATCCCGTTTCGGAAACGGCTTTACAATCTGTTCAAAGCTTTTCGAATTCTATGTACAGTTAAAATAATAGCACAAATAATTTTCTAAATAAACAATAATAGGAGTATATTTCAGCAAATGTGTATATTACGTAAAAACAATTTTAAAAGGATACAATTAATTGCATTAGAACTTGTATTTCATTGTTCATAATAAATTTGCAGGGCTAAATAGACGTACAGTACTCTTATCATCTATAGAAAAAAGAAATCAGACGAAAACAATTTATTGTGTAAATAGTTTTATTCATGTTTCCATACAATTATTTTAATTTTATTATTTTTTTAAGCAATATGATCGAATAAAATATTGCTAGGGTAATTGTTCGCATGGATGCGTCTAGGGAATGGTTTTTAGCTGCTATTCTTACAGTGTTTAGCAGCACAACGGTGGCCCCAATTTTTCCTTCTCTTTATGAATAAAGAAGAAAATTACTAATTAATGTATACCATGATCACAAAAAGGAAAGAAAAACAATTCTGGTACAAAATAAAACAGAAGAAAACCACTTCCCTTAAAATAAAAAAAATCCCATTCTGGTAGAAAGTAAAACAGAAAAAAAAACACATACTAACAACAACACAAGCAAATCGCTACTGATGCCAATTGCATCCTGAGAACATGGTTTGCACGAGCAGAGATGCGCATATCCTCCGAAAATCAAGAATTTCACTTCTAACATTGTTTTACTACTCTATAATTTTATCACAGAACATATAGAAGTGACACTCCTTCATCGACAGCTTCATCATTCAACAGCGAAAACTGGTGACCTCCAACCATATTTTTGACGGCATATTTCGGCAGGAATTTTCATCCCACTTCATTAGAAACGAATTAGAAAAGTTCGCTGGTATTGTAAACGTATTACTTATAAAAATTCATAATTAAATTGCAGTTGTATTTATAATAAATGATATCCAGATAAATATCTTTGTTAATGCAATGAAAAGCTAATAAAATATCAGTGAATTAACACTGTAACTATCGTAACGAAAGTTTAATTTTAAATGTAATAAAGAGCAGCTATGGATATTAAAATAAATGTGCCTGCAGAATTTGAATAAAAAAAAATGAAAAACTATATATTTTATCTTAGAATTGACATATAATTGCAAAGTTTTTGTTTTTCTCATTTAACACTTAAAACTTCTCCGTTAGCATATTTTATAGCATGAAATTTTCGCAGTCTGATAAAATGTTTAGTATCCACCAAATGCAGTTGGCCAAATTTTATCTCTAGAACACAGAATGTACTATAAATAGCAGTTTAAACAACATCCTCTACCTTTCGGTGTCTTTGGGCAATTTGAAAGACTTAGTCGTCCTACTTATGCAGTTATTGGATGTACAAACAGTACCACCTTTTTCATTCACTTGCAGGATCAATGGTCTATATTTAATAAAATAAAATTCAAAAAAAAAATAGAGGCATAAAGTAAAAATGTTAAAGAAAAAAGAGAATTCTAAAATAATGAGACTCGTCAAGGCAAATATAAATAATACCGAACAACGTGTACAGAAATCCGCCATATTGTTGATAGTACTTTTCAAACATGCACACTTGACTTTTATCGTTAGGAAAGCCCGAATGTCGCTTCTGGATGTTCTATGATTTTATCTTCATTCGCATTTGTATCTAATTTCACTCTATTATATTCAACATGGGACAACTTAGATCCTTTTAATGCCTTTTAGCTAATATCGCATATGACAACGTGACATATGGTCCATGGTGATTCAAATTTAAATACATAGTATAAATATGAGCGAAAGACCAGTAAATTGGCAAAAAGCATTAGCCAACAACTATATAGAACTGTATAAATTTGAACAAAATGGAGATTATGAAAGAGCACTTAAAATTTGCAATAAAAGTAAGTATTTAAATCAGGTTCTAACATATGTAACCTAAAAAGTAGACTTGTTAAATTCTACTAACCTGTTCTAACACAAAAAAAGATCTAATCGAATCATTTTAGTATTGCATAATTATCCAGATGAAGCGACTGCATTCTATTGCAAGGTAGTATGTTTCATTCACATGTCAAAATTCGAAGAAGCATTACATTTTATGAAGAACAACGTCTACGCTAAGTATTAACATTCATCAAATACATTAAAACTCCATCTAATTATATATCCAATTTGTAGCGATATGCATTTCGAACGGGCCTACTGTTTATACAGATGTAATAGATCAAAAGAAGCACTAGATGTAATCTGTGAATTAGACGAATTAAACGAGAAAATAAGGGAATTACAAGCGCAGGTATTATATCGCCTTGATAGATTTTCCGAGGCATTCGAAATCTATACAGAGCTAGCTGCGAAATCTGATGATGATTACAAAGACGAACGAGATACCAATTTAGGAGCCTCTCTAGCTTATTCCGGAAACGATTTAATAGTAAGGGAAATCATTATATTCTCATCTTGAAATATCTGTAATATCCTGTAACATCTTTTTGTTTTAGAACAAGCACATTAATCAAATTCGTGAAGATACTTATGAACTATGCTTTAATAAGGCATGTGTAATTATAGCGTTAGGACAATATGCCGAAGCTGAACGAAAGCTCCGACAATGTGAGAAGCTTTGTAGAGATGCGCTGGAAGAGGATGGATTATCTGAGGAAGAAATTCAAGTGGAATTAGCTCATATTAAGTATGTTTACTTCGTTAAAACATTGATCCCATGGAAATTCTAATAAGAACGCTAGGCAGATTATATGGGAATCGTATTTGAATGATGAACAACATTTTAAATGTTGAAATAACACACGTTAGGATCTACGAATGGTAGTACCTATGATGTTGTACACACCAAGTCCTCCCCACGAAAATCGATTATTAATGGATATATTGGCTTCCATTGGTGAATAACAATAAACAATTAAAAAATCGATTTTTTCTTGATTTTACCAGTATAATTAAATTGAATTAATTATCTGGAAAAATCCAGGCACCAGTAGGACTCAAACAGTCGGAATCTATATAGAAACCTACATCTTCGATGCCTGCAGATGTAATACATCTCAACAGACATATCCTTATGTACCAAGTACACACTACTTAATGTATTGACTTCTATTGGCGCATACTGAAAAATCGGTTTTTTAACACGCTTGTCCGGCAAGCATTGAATTATATCGGTAAAATCAAGAAAAGATCGATTTTTTAATCGTTCATTGTTAAAGCTTTAATTATAGTATTAAATGTATCGTTTTTACCAATCGTTTGTGTTATTATTGAGAACAAGTAAGGGTGCGTTTACATTGGAACAGCGATAACAGTGGCGATACTCGATCAGTAACACGCTATTCCATGGTTACCAATCAAGTATCGTTGCTAGTTTCATTTACCGCTTCTCCAATGTAAACACACCTTCAGACTAAGGTTGGTAGAATACATTTACTCTAAAGGTTGTCTCAGTTGCTATCTTGCAATACTTGACCGAAAGTTTGTGAGCGAAGGGGTGAACGACGCATATTTTGACGTCATTGGTAGTAATATATAGATATACTTGTTCATAATGTTTAAATTGATGGATCTCATATATTTTATATTCTACTACCACTGACATCATTACGCTCGCTATTTTTAAAGTGAGAACACCTTTAGAGTAAATGTATTCTACTTCCAACCTTGCCTTCAGACAACATTAGTTAAGATAAATAACATACACGGGGTGTTTGGTTCATCGACGTATATCTGAAGGGATTGTTTATCCAAAAATACCATTGTACAAAGTGTCACGGTTTCAGAGAAACGGCCAGCTTAGTAATTTATCTAAACTGGACGATTTTTGAACTTCAAGCGACCCAAATTTTTTTTTATCACATTTAGAGTGAATTACATAATTCTATCAAGGAATAGATATCTAAGACTGTTAAAATAAAAGTTACAAGGAATTAAAAACTTGCAATAGTGTCTGATTATAATTCATAGTAGCAAAAATCGACTAATTTATTTAAATCACTAAGTTGGTTAAAACCAACTTAGTTACGGTTTCTGAGATAAATCTCAGAAACCGTAACGCTTTGTATAATGGTATTCTTGGTTAAACAAGTTTCAAACCGACTCACCTACAATCTCCTTTCAGATATATGTCGGTGAACCAAACATCCTGTATATTTACAAATTTATACTTTTACACTGGTAAAACATGTCGCTTTATTTGTTCTTAGTTCAAATAATAACATATTTTCATCATTTAGACATATAGTAACACATACGTCATAATATTACGTATATCTATAAACTACAAAAAGGGGTGTCAAGAGGCTAAATTTTACTAAATTTTAGTAGGGCGAAGGAAGAGGAAATTATCTTACCTAATACAGCAACTACTCGTTACATTTTCCAATTATGCTAGAGATAAAACATATTTACCATCTTAAAAACACTAATATATTTAAAAGATATTTAAAAAAATTTCAAAAATAAAATTGAACATCTTAAAAGGAAAATATGATTAAAAAAAGTAGAATATCAAATAAGTTATGTATAGAAACATAAAATGTGCAGTAGTAATCTCTACAAAGTTTCCAAAATGCTTTTGCCAAACTGGCATTTTTTAGAGATTATTAAAACCATTTCAGAATCAATGTAGAAGCATTAAAACAACTACAATAAATTTCAGGATCCAACTAGGATTCATCTACCATAAACAAGGAAGAATTCGTGAAGCTCATCAATTGTACACTTCAAATTTGAAACTCAAATTAGAGGATATAGCGTTGGCGGCTGTCGCATGCAACAACGCAATCATAATCAACAAAGATCAAAATGTTTTTGACTCCAAGAGGAAATTAAAAATTGCCACAAATGAAATACTTAAATACAAACTTACTTTGAGACAGCGGAAATTCATCTTCTTAAATAGGGCGATGTTAAATTATTACACCAATCAGTTTGATGCATGCAGAAAAGTCTGCGACTCCATTGAGAGTATGTGGTCAGATATGAAGATCTACACCAGTATTATTAAAGCCTTCATTCTGGTGAAGGAGGGAAACTATGATGAAGCGATTAATATATTAAATCACTGCCAAATTAATAATGAAGAGGAGAAACTGCAATTACAATTAGTCTCTGTGCAATTATGGCTTATGCAGGTATATGAATTATTGCTCCGTTAATCTAGTACAAGTAATCCAATTAAATATTTTCAGGGTAATCGTTTGAGAGCTTGTCAAATTTTGGAAAATACTGGAATTAATAGATATCGTCCAGGCATTGTAGGTGCTTTAATAACTTTATATTCAGCTGAAGGTAAAGAAGATATTGCCCAGAAGATCTATAAAGAAACCGTGGAATGGTATAAAGTCAATAAGAAAACTGAAGGTGATTTGACCAATTTGTGGAAACAAGCTGCTGAATTCCATTTACGTAATGGTCAAGCTCAAGTTGCAGCTAATAGCCTAGAAGAACTTCTAAGACAAAATCCAAATGATAAGCGGGCTTTGGGACAATTGATAATCGCATATGCTGAAGTAAAGAATAATTATAACTTTGTATAGGATATCCTGAAAAGGTTCAATTTGCTAATTCTTTAACTAAACGCTCAAGAGAATGTTACTTCATAGGAACTTTGTTGTTTATTTTAATAAGAGGAAGCTTTTCAAGACATCCTGTATAAATTTTATTTGATCGAGTTCTTAAGTACTTTCGTTTTAGTTTGATAAAAATAAAGCTATATCTTTAGCAACGAATCTTTTCATTAAAGATGAGTTGTACGCTGGTATAGATCGTGATAATGTCGACAGCTCCACTTGGTTAAGCACTAAAAAGGTACCAGCAAACAATTCCCCAGCTGTTAGCGCGTATGTTTGACACCATCAACGCAACTCCTTTACACAATGACCCATTTTCCTTTCAGAACTCCTTCCTCAGAAAGCTTACACATTACTAAAAAGAAGAAACATCGTAAGCGAAAGGGGAAATTGCCAAAGAACTATGATCCTAAAATCCCAGCGGATCCTGAACGTTGGTTACCAAAGTACGAAAGGACTGGGTTTAGGAAGAAACGCGATAGGCGCGTTAAGGATGTTATCAAAGGTTCTCAAGGTACCGCGTCTGGGCAAGCGGAACTATTGTAAGTTATTGTAGTTTATTCAAACATGAATCCAGCATTATTTTTTGAATTATTACAGTGATTTCTCCGCTAAAATCGCAACTGATTCTGATCAACAAGATAGTCCACGTGTAGAACCTTCTCCAGCTGCTGGTAAACAGAAAAGCAAAGGAGGTCAGAAGAAGAAGAATAAAAGAAGATAAGACATGGTTTTGTGTTATTTACTTTATTTAAGATACTTAAATAAAATATGTTTATATAATCTTTGGTACAGCGATATGATTTACATTTACTTTTTTGTAATACAATTTGATGTATAAATAAAAAAAATCTCCAAACTATACAATTGTTTCACTCTTCTTTCTTTATCAACGTTTCGCGTTACTATTTAAAAAAAGTGAAAAATACATTTAAAACGTTTTATCAAAGTTTCAGACTACTATAAAAAAAAGAAAAATGCTTTAATAAAATGTTTTCAAAACATTTTTATTTTCTTTAATATCAGCGTGATACTTTGATAAAATGTTTTAAAAGTTTCACACTAATATTAAAAATAAAATGAAGAGTGCTTTGAAACCATTTTATCAAAGTTTCACGCTAATATTTAAAACAAACGAAAAATCCTTTGCGAAGAGAAATTTAAAACTACCAGTAAATTGTTTTAAAAGTATGGCAAAACCTATGCCTTCCTCATTGATACGTATTTCAAAGTACTTTTAAAGATTTTATTTAAATATGAACTATTTTTTACGTATTTAAATGGCCGATGTCTATATTTAGAAGCAATTCCAGGTAAACGGCAAAAATCTTTACAATCCGGGCTAGCGCATGATTGTTGTAAATTTCCCGGTCTCCATTAGAATCGAAATTCGACCATATAGGCATAATTTTAAAGGACCAATTACGGAGCGCAAACTCTTGGGTCTAACCTTGACATGCGCTGAAAAATTCGCATAACCCAGATGGATTCACTCAGCACTTAAGGTCAATTGATCAATTTCACTTTCCGGGTGTAATACGTTTGATTACCAATCCGGCCGGTGATCGAGTCAGACGTCTAGACGTCTACAGGTCTACAGACAATCAAAGTGTATTTCAAAGTGTTAGTTCTGTGTAAAACTAAATAATGAATAAAGTGAAACATTTAAAAATGTAAAGTGCCGGAGTACTTAAAAAAAGGTAGGATGTATGTGTTTGATATTGATACCTTTCCATCCAGAACATAATTTCAAACACAACACACGACATCAATAAAATCACACTACTTATTTAAACAACTTAAACTACACCCTTTTTTTATGTTTGTATCGCTGTCTGTTGTTGTCTTTCCTTTAAATGTTAGATCGGAGCTAGAGTTAGTTTCCAAGAAATTATTTATTATGCCACTTACTTTCGCGTTGGCCCTTTTATTCAATTGTTTCGATTTGAACGCGGTTTCAAGCAAAAACTCATCCGTTACACCGGGCCCGTCAAAATTATGATTTAAAGTCCTATTTTCTGTTTTTCTCTCAGGCAAAAACGCCGAAGAATCCTGTTTATACCCGTAAGACTTCGATTCGATTTCAAATCCATCTACGTTTGCATTTGTAACCAAGGATGATGACAGACCAAGTGTATCAATATCTTCATAGGGTGTAAACCCATCTCCGGGCACGAAGTTTGCACGTTTCTGTGAAATTCCGTAGTTTATGGGGGGCCCATGATTTACCGCGGGAGTTCCATATGACGTCAAAGCTCCGGGGGTCTCGTAACTAATTGCTAGGGAATTGTATTGTAAAGGGTGTGGCTTGTGCGTGACCGGGATCTCATACCCTGCACCGATTGAATTAAATACAGGCCTATCAAATGTGTAATCCCCAGGACCGTAAGATGTATCCGCATTTTCGTAAGGATGTAAGGATTTATATCCCGAGGAGGGTGTGGCATGTGTATAGGGTAAAAATACGTAGCTACCCTGCAGGGGCGTTCGAGAATTTACTGAGGAACTCCCGTAACTTTCCGTTGGTGCTCCGTGGTTTTGTGGTATTCCGTAGACGTTAGATTGCGGATTGGGATTTACCGAAGGCTCATAAGTAGCCGACGCTGTGTTATAAGTGGGCACATATCTGGATGCTGGGGCCTTGTAATTTACAGAAGGTGGCTTATATGTAGATGGAGGTGGTGCGTACTTCGGAGATGGAGGAGGTACCCCATAAGTCGAAGAAGGTGGGACCCCATAAGAAGATGAAGGTGGCACCCCATAAGAAGATGAAGATGGTGTCCCATAAGAAGAAGAAAGTGGTGCCCCATAAGCAGATGAAGGTGGTGCCCCATAAGCAGATGAAGGTGGTGCCCCATAAGCAGATGAAGGCGGTGCCCCATAAGAAGATGAAGGTGGTGGCCCATAAGAAGATGAAGGTGGTGCCCCATAAGAAGAAGAAGAAGATGGTGCTCCATAAGAAGACGACGGTGATGCGTGTGTAGGCGAAGGTTGCCCGTAAGTAGATGCTGGTGGTTCGTAACTTAGTGAAGGTGCTCCATAATTAAATGAGGGTGCTTCGTAAGTAGGTGAAGGAACTCTATAATTAGGAGATGGAGGTGTGAATACAATAGAAGGCTTCTTGTTGGATGGATAAAATGTATAGTTCGGTGATCTTGACGGCGGATTGTATGTCGCAAAAGGTGGTCCATATTTCATTTGAGGTACACCTTGAGAATAAACGGGATGGTTGTAGCTTGGAACATTATACACAGGCTTCGGAACGTCGTAATTGTACGAAGGGCTCACAGGACTATAGCTCGTGCTAAGTGGCGTATATATCGGTTTAGGTGGCCCATACTTATATCCCGGTGGACTGTACAGTGATTTGGGTGGACCATAAACCGGTTTCGGTGGACCATAAATCGATTTCGGTGGACCATAAAAAGGTGCTTTAGTGTATCCTCGAAACGATATAGCGGAATGAACTGGTGGCTCCCGTTTGGTACGATTAGTATTATAATTTTTAAAATCTTCCGTGGTCACAAAAGACATCCAGAATACTAATATCTATAATAAAAATTAAAAGTTTAATTAAACTTAACAAACCTTTAATATGAATTAAATGTACTTACCAAAATAGATTTAAATACTTTCATCCTGGTGATCACTACACTTTAATAACGTTCGTGAGAATAAGCTGGTGTAACTTTGTAGGTCGACTTTTAAAATTATACTGTACGAGTTTACCAAAGATTCCTCCCATGTACACCTTCCAATAGGTAATAGTACAGAAGAGGAGGTACAATCTATACGATGATAAACATATTACACGGAATAACCTACATACTCCGCTCGTATTTACTATTTTGGAAAAAATTATTTTCGTTCATCAACTTTATTTACCTTTTCCCCGACTACCAGAGTCGAGTTAGATTCGCGTTCGAAACAAATTAAAATACAGTAATAGTAGAAAGTTGAATCACGAAAAACAAAATGAGCATTTTCACTGTATTCTAATTAAGATTAATTACGAACAAAAAAAATTATGGTTAGTGAAACTTGATAGTTTGCATTAAATAATATTTTATGAGAAAATACATTCAGAGCTATAATTGTTTTACTTTCAAACTTATATCTAAGAATACAAGTAGTTTTAAGTTTCTTTAAATCTATATTTCAAAATTTTAAATTTACTTCCATTTTAGCCCAAAATTATGTCAATTGATGCAGTATACTACAATTAAAATACCTATTGGTAATTCGATTAAGAAAACGTTACTACTTTCGACGACTAAATAATTTTTAAAACTTACTAAATCAACTTACATTATTGATTCTTCAAAAAAGCAACACAAATCAAAATGGAAATAATATTTATTTTACTAACAAGTTTTAAAGGCTAGTGACTATTTTTCCTATCCAAAATCAATACAGTCATTAAGCAATCTTTGTACATGTTTACTATCCTTGTATTTAACTCAGGGCTATAGCTATATTGTTGTAGAAAGTTGATAAGGTTTTGGGAATGTTATCTACTAAATTTTTGAAAATATCTTGATGAAGAGATCATCATATTTTGAAGGGACTGACATTAGAAATATTGCTCAAAAATACTCTGTACCAGAAAAAATTATTGTATACCTTATTTAATTTGCTATTATAAAAAAATATATATCAGACAATGACACTTATTTGATTGGCATTGTTTTTTTCTAAAAATATATTTTGATTTTTGACAAAAGAAAATAACTCTGCTTATCTTTTAAAGAAGTCAAATCGTTAATACCATTATTTATGGTCAGTTTATGTAAACACAAATGTATCTTGTGCCTTAAAATATTATAACATTTTTTTTTCAATCAATAAAATTAGTTTAATTTGATATTATTATACTAGAATGCAGTTATAGAAACTCATTTTTCTATTTTAGCTTCATAAAACCATATAAAATATTGTTTAATCGTTGAAAATAACCCAACAAAAAAAAATCAATGTCTATTGTTTGTAATCGAAGGTTTTCAAAACTTAACCCTTGGAACTAGCTAATATAAGCAAATTTCGGCTTAAAAGGGTAAAACAAATAACCAAAAAGAAAATTTTCTGTTGTCTGGTGTTGTATAGTCCAGCAATTGCGACAAGTTCCCTGCTGTAAGTAAATAACCCATGTAGGCAACAAAGAATTTATTTGATTTTCAAATAGATGAAATAAGCAGATATTCAGAAGGAAGTACAATTACTTGGCTTGAATTTGCAGGTGTTCCCAAGGATAAGTTGGTGATTTCCTATAATAATGGTGTAATAAGATAAGACAGCTTACCTACACTTTCATATGCCAACAAGGCCTCCAAATCGAATTTCTTCAGCTTGCAGATCCTAATAATTTATTGATCTTTTAACATGACGCCTGAAACAATTTAATTTACATTTTATGCAAATACTACAATGAATGTTACATATATTTATTTCACAAGGAAGAAAGAATGTAAATTAATGAAAGTGGCTAAGATTAAAATATTTTCAGTGAAAATGCATCAATTGACGTATCTTTACGATGAGCAAAAAACAATTATATTCAAAAGAATTGCCAAAAAGATTGGATTGAAGAGATTCATTCCTTTAAAATACAAATTTATGCTATGAAAATCATGTTAAACCAAGCTACAAAAGTATTATTTAGATTGAATATCAACGAAAATAATAATAGCATATCGTAGTTAAATTAGATGCACTTAAGTTTTAATAATAATCTACTACAGGTATATTACAGGGTTTACTCTAACGACAGTTGACAACAAAAAAGATTTAATTGTGAAGAAAAAAAGACAAAAAAAATAAATGTAAAGCTAGACGTGGAAAATATCTATTAAATAATTAACATAATGACATTACAAGATTATAACTATTTATTAATGTTCTATACGAAAAGAAATTAATATTTTATCTTTCTTATATTCACAAAAGTGAAATCAAAAGGCGAGGTTCAGACGGACAGTAACTAACAAATACTGTCCCCCCCTATTCTACCACCTTAACCTTCAGTAATTAGAGAGAAATATTTTGGTAGTACCTATTCTTAAAGCCTGTTTTATTTACACGCCACGATTTATTGGCCAATTAACTGAACAAATTCATCTTCGACGATATCCTACCGTGTAAAACAGCAAAAATCGATACGATTTCTTGAACAGTGTATCGTACGATTAATTGAATTGAACAGAACATGCTCTATTTTTGCAACGATTTTTCACTAACTGCTGTTTTAATACCAACTAAGTAGCAGAAAAGCACCTACGAATTTTGCTTAGTATTTTTAAAGTAGAGTGAAGGTAAATTTCGAAAATTCAATGGTCGTAAATTTTCGATGTTGGATAATTTGAATTAACTAGCCGAAACCGAAGTAACCTAAGCTAATCTGTGTCTGTACCAAAACTGCCAAAACATTTGACAAAGGCAAATTGCCAATTCATTTTCATCTGCAGATGAATATTCTTAATCGTTAAAAAATTGTCCAATTTATTGTGACGTGTAAAACAGCATATTTCTACCGATTTCTTGGTCAAGAACTTGTTTAATTAATTGACCAATAAATCGCGGCGTGTAAAACACGGATGACGCGTTTAAAAACATAAATAGGGGATTCCCTTAGATGGATAGGGAACGATTGATATTTAAAGTAAAATTAGAAAGAATGAAAGAACAAGAACGGGGAGTGCAGGGAATAGAAATGAAATATCTCAGAAAAATTCTAAAGCCTGTTTTACACGCCGCGATTTATTTCCCAATTAATTCAACAAGTTCTTGACCAAGAAATCGGTAAAAATACGCCGTTTTACATTCTACAATAAATTGGACAAGTTTTGAACGATCGTGAATACTCGTTTGGCTTCGTTAATAGTTGAAGGAGGGAATTATTAAATAGGAAATTTTCATCTGCATATAAAAATAGATTGGCAATCTGCTTTTGTTCAATGTTTTGGTAGTTTCAGTTGGTTAATACAAATTATCCATTATATCAGCTCCGTAAATTTTCGAAATTTAACTTTAAAAGCACTAAAACAAAATTCGTAGATATTTTTTTATTTAAACTATAATGTTAGTGAGAAATCGTCGGAAAATCGTGGCAAAAGTAGAGCAGGTTCTATTCAATTCAGTTAATCGTACGATAAATTGTCCAAGAAATCGTACCGAGTTTTACTGTTTTACACGATACGATAAAATGGAAAATCAACTTGTTCAATTAATTGGCGAATAAATCGCGGCGTGTAAAACAGGCTTAAGAGCAAGCTTTTACACCACACGATTTTTGTGTCGTATGAAAGCCTGTATTTAAAACAATGCGTAAGCAATCGTGTATAGTGTTTACGCCGTACACGACCACGACAAAAGTCGTTCGTGTGAAAGTAGGCTTAGGGCAACAAGAGGACTGTACTATAATGATGATGAATAATCTACCACAGGCATATTACAGGACTTACTCTAACGACAGTTGACAACAAAAAAGATTTCATTGTGGAGAAAAAACAAAAAAAAAAAATTAAAGTTAAATGTCGAATATATCTATTAAATAAATAACATTATAAGATTATAACATAACTAATTATTAATGTTCTATACGAAAAGAAATTAATATTTTATCTTTCTCAATTATATTTAAAGTAAAATTAGATAGAACGAAAGAACAAGAACGGAGATTGCAGGGAAAAGATACAAAATGTCTCAAAATTCTTAGAATGAAGAGAATCAATAAGAAAAGAAATGAAGATATATGGAAAGAACTGGAAATAAAATCGGTAAAACAAATATTGGAAGAGAAAAAATTAGGATGGTTTGGGAATCTGGTGAGAATGGGGGGAAGAAAGAACCTCGACGCCAAGAAGACTGGACTTTGATGATAATGAATAATCTACTACAGGTACATTACAGGGCTTACTCTAACGATAGTTGACAACGAAAAAGATTTAATTGTGAAGAAAAAAAGACAAAAAAAATTAAATTTAAAGCTAGATGTAAAGAAATATTTATTAAATATTTAAATATTAACATTATAAGATTATAACTATTTATTGATGTTCTATAATCCATACGAAAAGAAGTTAATGTTGTAACTTTCTCAATTATATTTGAATGTATTTAAAGTAAAATTATAACTGTTACGAATATTTACTATACTCTAATACTCTTACCAATGGTAAGATCGAAAAAAAAAGAATGAAATTTTTGGAAAAAAGACAAAAAAAATATTATGTTCTCGTTACCGTAAAGTTGGGTTACTTTGGTCCACTTTTGAACTTTACAGTGTAACAACTTTTAAACCAAATGTTATTAACTTTTGTTTTTGGTCGCCTTTTATAGGTCTATATTAGTATTTCCAACTTTGAAATTGATAAGAAGCTAAAGGCTTTCTAAATACATGTTTTTTTTTTAAATAAGGGTGGCCAAAGTCAGACGACAAAGTTGGGTTACTTTGGCCACGCATTGTTTTATTTAGAAAACGCAAAGATACGCAAGAACATAGGTAAGTTTGGCCATAGGTATGATTGCCAAGTAAGTTTGTAGTCGTTTTTGAGGCTTTTGGACATAGAAATAAGTCAAAAATACATCCTTTTTATGTTTTATTGTCTAGTTTATTATAAATAAAGTAACGAAATGTTTTATAACTGTTTTAATTGCAAAGTAAAAAATACATTCTTTGTTAAAAAAAAAAAACACATTCGAAAACGTAGTTTAGAATAGTTTAAGAGTATTTTTCCATTTCCGGTATCTTGAAGAAATCTGTCTTGGATGGGATAGGTGTCTTTATGATCAAATCAGTACCAAACCTGTTACATTTTGAAGCTTCTTAGAATAAACAAATACACACTCAATTACCAAGTGGCAAACAGGGTAACCATGTGGTGGCCAAATTCAGACCTAAATTAATAATTTTGTTGTGGGCGACTTTGGCCACCCTTTGGCGGCAAAACCTACAAGTTTAAGTTTGTGGCTACCACTCATAAAGTTTCCTAAAGGTTTTATGATTTCGTATTTCGGCTCTTCATTCACTTACGAATAAAGTTTTTGAAGGTAAAAAATGCTCGTTTTTCATAAATTTCTTTATTTCATTTTTTCAGGAACTAAAAAACAAATTGTGTGATGTCAATAATTTTGTTTTAGTCCAATATAATCTATAAAAACAATAAAAAAATCACATTTTGCCAATAAGTATTATTATAACGTAATTGTGTATAAATAAAACAAATATTGAAAAACGGCCAAAGTCAACCCTGGTGGCTAAAGCCACCCAACTTTACGGTATACAATTTAATAATTTGGAGCTAATCCACAAGGCATTTTTTAAAATTATCCGTTAAATTTAAAAAATATCAAGTGGAAAGCTAATTAAAACATAGGCATTTATCTTACATTCCACATTGGTGTCTCTTAAATATTAAGGTATATTAATAAAACATAATAACCTCAGAGTCATATAATTATTATTAAAATCAGTGTTTATATATGTATATTTTAGAAATTATAAAATGTAATCATTTCTCCTTAAAATAATACTTCCTCTGTCCGAGAATAGTTGCTACATTTCAATTCAATATTTGTCCGAAAATAGTTGCTACATTTTGTTTTTTGTGAAATTAAATAAAGGAACAAGAAATTACTAAACAAGACTTTATTGTTTCAACTAAAAACAAACATTATTAACTTTGCACTACATTTATACTCGGTTATTTAAAAATTCTTGTTCAGTTTTAATTGCATTTTCGTCGCATTTAATGGATCCAATTGATGGAGCATTTCGTCTTAATATCATTTTATTTATGTGTTGCAATTTGTAGGTGCTACAACCTTTATGTAACAATATCCTTTCCATAGCTTTCTGGAAAGACAGAAATACATTATCTAAGGTTTCCCAGTTTGTATCCCAAGCTTTACATGCGTAATCCAATGATCTTAATGTGCTTCTTTTACAAAGAGGAATTGTAGCAATATTTTCAATTTGTTGACTATAATCTTTTTCCTTATGACCACATTTCTTTTTACGAGAATCAATATTAATGGTCAAATTGTTAATTTGGCATTCACGAGCCTGTTTCCATAGTTTAGAAATTGTTGAACGGGAACAGCAAAACTTAGGCGCGACGGCATTTATCGCACCCTATTAAGTTTTTCGTCTTTGAAGTTTTGCGATAAATAATGTAAAATTTGTTTACGTTCATTATTATTAAATTCTCCACACTTTTTTCCACCTGCTGGAGTATTTTGTAAAATACTTTTAGCCATTCTGCAATAACAGCGGTTAAATTACAAATTCACTAAAATTTGACGTTTGACATCTGCATCTCAAAGCAAGAGTGCAATTGCTACGTGACGTTTTGATCATCGCACGCTTAGATTCACGCATAATCTACCTACTATATGAAACAAATTAATTTACCTCATATACTTGTTATAATCTTTACATTAAATTGAAATGTAGCAACTATTCTCGGACAGAGGAAGTATCATATTAATAAAGAAAATAGAATTTAAGCTTTTAAAAATTAGGAGTAGAAATAAGATAGGTTAGTTGAAAAAATTCAATGTTACAAAAAGACAAAAAAAAATCGTAAATAAAAAAAATACTATTAAATTCCAAAGGAAACAAATTTAGTAATATTTTAAAACAAAAGCTTAATTCTTTCTTACACACTCTAAAAAATATAGCGAGTTTATTATGCAACAAAATCTCATTAACAGATTAAAATTTAAAAATATAGCCCATAGATTTCTTTTGAAATTTAATAGTAAGGCAGATATTTGTAAAAATTCGGTTAATAATTTTAGACAGCATAAACGCTAGAGTTGGCATTTTTTAATTTCGTGGATGATTTAAGTTAGTATTTTCAGCAATAAAGGACATATTCGCCAATTTCTTAACGTAATACAGACGATTATGTCCTTTATTGCCGGAACTACTAACTTAAATCATCTGCAAAAATTAAAAAATGCCGTTGTCTTTCCCAACATTTTACTTTCATCTGGAATTTGGATATAAAATATCTCTTTTAATATTCACACGTGGTTGAAACTGTCGGGATAACGATCAAAGTTTTCGAAAAAATGTAACTTTCAAATTTCACCAATATTTCGCTTTTACTTTTAAAGCTTCATCAGGGTCATAAATAATCACGAGCTTGGCTATCTATTTTAACTCATTTAAGTCATTTATGACCCTGATGAAGGTTTTAAAATAAAAGCGAAATGGTGACATTTAAGAGTTACATTTTTTCTCAAACTTTAGTCGTCGTCCCGACAATTTGAATCACGTGTTAGTTCCTAATGACCCCCATACTCCTTGGTGTTTTAATATCCATTGAGCCAAATTCTTAACTAGGTTATTATTATCCAAAACATAAATTGCCCCATACGACTCTAGTCTAGTGATGTTACGAATCAATATTTCATTGAATCGAGTAACTCGAATCGTATCTAGCGTCAACTCGACAGAATAAAAACTTCTGTTGAAGAAAGACTGAATCAAATAACTGCCAAAGTTTGCTAATGGCGCTTCCTATCCAACGGATAATCTCGACTTACCGCAACTCGGTCCGATTAGATCTGGCATAAACTAAAGCAAATTGCGATTCCGATTCGATTCGAAATTGTAGACCTCGGTCTGACTAGCCGGGCATAAAAAATGAGTCCGATTCGAATAGGTATTAAAAACCACTGGAGTTTTCAAGTTGGATGTTCAACTCGAGTTAGCGAATTCAAATAATCGATTCATTACCTCACTACTCTGGTCGTCTGACAACTTAGTTTACTGAACAAAATAATCGAGATTGTTATCCAAAATCCATAACATAAAGCATGATTTTAATGTCACAATAACATTTTTTGTATTTTAAATCTTTTCTGATAATTGCAACAATGATTATGATTGTTATGGTTTCTAAGAAGATGGCTATTTGCTGTTTGTAACTTAATACTTTTAACAAAATAATAATATTCAATCCAAGAAGTGGTTTCTAGTTTAAAGAATCTTGTCATTATATCCCATTTGTGGATCTTATTGATATTTTTGGTTGTCTTTACAGTTTACAAGAACATCGATAAGATGGCTAAATATGGTCTTCGATATCATTAGAGAATAATCTGATTCATATGATCAAAACAGCAAATGCAATCTTTAAATAATTTCTAAAGAGATCATAGCAATAAATTGTTTTTATATTTTATTGAGCTGATATAGAGTTGTTAATATACGAAAATACTCATATCAGATATCCATTTAACAATATTTTCATATTATTATAAATTTTCAATAGGATAGTATTTGTTTGAAACTTTGTCTTCAACATATTTTGATGTTGTTCGAGTTTAAGTAAAATATTTTACAGAAAAAGTAGTGATCATCAGGAATTTAAGCTTCTATATGTAGAAAATTAGTATTTAAATACTGCATGTATTGCACTAAGAAACTGCGAATTGCTATAGTTGTAGTTGTCAGTTATCAATTATCAATTATCATTGTTAATAAATGTCTATATATTCTGTAATATTCAATATCTCCAATAAATTATATCAAGCAAAATAAAAAATATATGTCTCTTTATTAAAATGAAATATAAAACGAAATTTTCAACTTCCACTTCATGCTAATAATATGTTTGATTAACATTAAATCTTAATTCTATAGACGAAATGCAAATGGAATGGTTCTTTCATATAAATGCATATTCAACGAACATAAAATTCCAATTTCTCCGTATAATTTTTCAATTAGCACCATAAATTGAGGCGTTAGACTCTGGATAGCTTTTACTTTTACTTCCAAACGTATTATTACGTACATCTTTTGTAATTGAAGAAATGTAAGATAGGAACCCATATGTTGCATAAAAAATTGATCAAAACGTGCAAATTGTTACGTAATTCTTTACCAGTATAGTGGTGGTGTAGCTCAAACGCATTCTATTTTCCTTTTGATAACAGTAAGCTTTCTAAAAATATTTTATATCCGCAATTAATATTATTTTGCAATAAGAAAAACGTCGGACTTTCTTTGTCACATTTAACTAGTATTTAATACGCTAATTTTCAGCTCTAAAAAATTCTTTAGTCTCCCAATGATTCCGTTATGTTATACGGGAAATATCAAACATTACATTCAAATTTACCGCTGGAAAATTTTAGAAGGGGAGTATTGAACCTCATTTCAAACCAGAGGGCGCAGTAATCGATAATCTCACCCCACTTTCGCTTTATTTTGACATTTCTTTGCGCAGCAATCTGCTTTATCGATAGGAGTTCTTTTCTCGTTAGCTTTACTGCTGTTCACATATGTCGACATCATGAAGGTGGGTATTAAATTTCGATAAAATCCTAAGTTTTTGTAAATAATATTAGTGAAACACCAAGAAAAATGTAGTGAAAAAATGATTCCGACAAAAAATCAGTGTTTTTTGTTAAGGATGAATCAAATACGAGAAGATGAAAAGTAACTAGTTTTACACGTTATCTGGCATGCTATTTGTTGATAGTTATTTTACACTTGCAGATATCAATTTCATAGCCTACAAGCCTATAATTATCAAATTAATTTCTAGAATTGTTATTTTACTACATGTATATGACTAATTTTAATCAAAAAACAATGCTTATGTTTGTTTCCATTTCTAGCTAAACATTTCTTACCCGGCAACGGGATGTCAGAAATTAATCGAAGTAGTGGACGAACATAAGATTCGTATATTTTACGAAAAACGTATGGGAGCTGAGGTTGAAGCTGACCCGCTAGGTGATGAATGGAAAGGTTATGTTTTGAGAATATCAGGAGGTAACGACAAACAAGGATTTCCCATGAAACAAGGTGTCCTTACGAATGGTGTGTTAGTTTAATCACAAAAGTGTCTCTGACTAAGAAGAAATTAAAACATTTCAGGTCGCGTACGTCTTTTGTTATCCAAGGGACATTCGTGTTATAGACCACGACGTGATGGTGAAAGGAAAAGAAAGTCTGTCCGTGGCTGCATTGTAGATGGAAATCTAAGTGTGCTTGCTTTAGTTATTGTTCGTAAAGGTGAACAGGTAATATTTTTATTTGTGTTATGTTTTCCCAATTAATCTCCTTTAAATTCTAGGAAATCCCTGGCTTGACCGATAACCAAGTACCTCGCAGATTGGGACCAAAAAGAGCATCGCGAATTCGCAAGCTATACAATTTAAGTAAAGAAGACGATGTACGTCAATATGTTATTAAACGTCCACTGCCACCAAAAGAAGGAAAAAAACCACGTTTTAAGGCACCCAAGATTCAAAGGCTTATTACTCCATCTGTTCTACAGGTAACTTTGATTTTATTTTATTTTTTAATTTGGTTCCATACCATGTTACAGGCAATTTTTTAGAAAAAATTATTTCTTTAAAATGTTCAAGTGCATGGTAAAATAGGTACTGTTTGACTTAGCCGTCTTATGATTTTTCCTATTAATACAGGATATAAAACAGTAACATTTTAAATTTTTACATCAATAATGGTTTGGGAAGCATCTTAAATTTATCATGCCCCGTTTTGTTTGTTGTGCTACACTTAACAATTCAATTTTACCATAGCAGTAATGTGTTCTTTGTATCTGGTGCCTATCGGCCGTTTATCTAAATAATTATCATATATTTTAATATTCAGTTTGTTGCTCAAAATTCCTTTAATCATTTTAATTGAACAAATTGCTTCGTATCTAACAAAAAAATATTGTAGTAGGAACATCAGGCGGTAACACTCTATTGAATATTGATTTTATCTGATGGCAATGTTTAATCATGATCATCCATTACTTCATCAGATCCACTACATCATTTACTCGAAGGAAAATGTATCGAATGTGCTGAAAGAGAATAGGACAACTAAAACCTCTAAGACTAACTGAAAAGTAGTGGTGTTACGAGTCAAATATTTTATTGACTCCAGAAACTCGATATCTACAGTCAACTCGAACTCGATCGATTCGCTACTACCGTCAAAACAAGGCTCAACAGCTTTGACGTCTGCAGGCTGTGACGTTTTTATATTTAGGCCATACAAACGTGTTTACACACTGAGACCATCTCTGCGTTTTAAATTGATTTATCCAAATTATATTGGTTTTATTTAAAAAAATACTGTAGTGATATTTCCATACTTTGTTGGTGATACCTGCAATGTTTTTCTAGTGTTGTATAATTTAATACAATATATTTTAAATTATATCACCGAACGTAGCCATTTTGGATATTGATATATGTAAATGTCATATTCACAGCAGTGAACGTATTGCAACAATTATAATAACTTGTTCTACAAATACCCTAAAGTAATTATAGATTAGGTAAAACACCACATAATAGGAAATTTAAGACTCTGATTAAATAGCATGTCTGTAAATGTTCTCGTGAAATTGAACAAAATTTCGAATAAAATTGCAATTACTGTATCATTTCAACCTTAGTTTCGTCCAAATACATGTACAATTACAAATAATAATAATAATTAGTCGATTAAATATCCACCACAAATACATCTTTCACAAAAACGGTGCTCGGTTACGTGTTTGGTTCTTTGCTTTGAAAGTTCGTTTTTTTTTAATAAAATCGAATGGGATGCGAAGAAGGGCTCAGTTGACGACTGGCATCCTCATTAAACCGGAAGTCCTTCAAAAAAAAAGCAAAAAGAAAATGTTTCTTTTATCGCTTAGGCTAATATCGTGCATGGCGATACATCGCGTAAACAGCGTGACGTCGTCAAAGAGCTGTGAGGCCTTATATACCGGTGGTAACGATCGATATCGTCTCGAAATATAGTTGGATGGATGTTCAACTCGAATTAGCGAGTTAAAACACTACTGAGAATCATTTTCCAGAAAACATTTATTTAAGGAGAAAAAATAATGCTATTCTAGTAATTGTAATCTTGGTATCATTAAAACAATTATTCAGTAAAAACTGTTTTATGTAATTGTATCGGGACTTTGCAAAAATAATAATATCTGATTAATACCAACATATTTTTATTTCCAGCGAAAACGTCACCGTTTAGCACTGAAGAAGAAACGCTGTTTGAGGCGTAAAGAACAAGCAGACAACTATGCCAAGCTGTTAGCACAACGTAAGAAGGAATCGAAGGCACGCAGACAAGAAGAATTGAAGAGACGCCGTTCTGCAAGCATGCGCGATAGCAAATCGAGCAATCAGAGTTCTCAAAAATAATTTTTTTTTTACTTTACACACGCTGTATATTAATTTACAAAGAGAACCTATAATAAATTAATTGCTCGGGTATCTTAATTCGTTTCTTTTTTTGTGTAAATATGTTTCTTTGCATTTTTTTCTCACTCTAAAACGCAAGCCACTAGAGCTGTTAATGTTCTTTACGTAGCCATTAATTAACAGTGTGAGGAGCCTTGCAAGAATAAACTTGTAAAAGTTGTTCCTGGCTTAGTATTGATCAGGGCCAGAGGCATTTTTACAAACACCTAATTTCCATGTAGATTCCATTATGTGCTTGCTTATAATTTCCGCAATTTTCCATAGATATACTCAAAATAATTTTTCCTTATTAATCTCTATGAACATAAAACACTTCTTTCACTAGGTTTGAAGCATTGAAATCTTCGTATATCTTCTAGAGGTAAGTTCATCATTTTCTGTTGCCTTCAAATGTTTCATGTTTTAAATGATGATAAATTTTATTATTGGTCTTCTTTTCCCATCTGAGGATAATGTTGATAAACATAATCTGATTATTTTATTTTTAAAATATCAAGATATATATGAAAATTCAACATTGTATGCATTTTTCCTTCAAATTTCAGGTTCGATCCGGTCCACTTGCAAATGGAGTCAATAAAGTAAATGGTTTGTGGAATTTAAATTTTGTAATTTTCGTTAATGTGTACATTTAAAAAGGATTTAATAAATATTTTAAAGATAATATGCATTTAATTGTTATTTTTTAATTTAATGCTGAATAATTATAAAAGAGGGATATATGTCGAACTAAAACGATCTTTTTACCAAGTTAAAAAAAAATGAAATGGGCAATTAATAACGCAAACAATTACAAAAAAACATTATTTTTGTTAGGCAATATGTAACAAAATACACTTGGCGTGTTTCACAAAGAAAAAAGTGACATTTACAACTACTCCATTGCGAATGCTTTGAAAACCATTACCAAGTTAAAACAATTTTTCTTATATTAGTCCTAAACGAATTAAAAGTAAAATAATACAAAGTTCAGGAAAACAGTAAAAGATCAAAATAGGCAACTCAAATCTCACCGCTACGCTGTTTTTCATTTTCCTTTATTACACAATGGATATATATGCACGTTGGTCCACATTTCACCAAGGTGCGAGAGATATTCTACGTAACATAATCTGGCATACTTGTATTTATCCCTGTCGGTCAGCTTCGCCGCACGCAACTAGCCTATCTGACGCACTCTTTGTCTTTCTGTGCGCTCGTAAGGTTCTAACAAGAGATCGTGGATTTTGGATACACTATGTTAGTTTATACAACCGCAGAGATGGTACAGATCATTAAATGGTAGTTTGGGAATAGCCTCAAATCCCTCTAACGCATCCCGAGCGGGAGGAGAGAAAAGTGAGGGTTTGTTCGTTAGTTGAAATGGGCGAACCTTGCTTTAGTCGGCAACATTCAAACGAAATCAACAAATACAAAAGTTACAAAGTTCAATATTGCCAAGAGATTTTTCTCCTTAATAAAGTAACATTGTTAAAATTTCAATTTATTTTGTATAATTATCGAATTTATTTTTCTTCAGTTTAATTTTAAAAGATTCGTTTATTTTCCTACTTAGAATTACTTTCTCGTTCTCCTACATCGTATAGCAGCAACAAAATGAATACAAGAACCTGTACTTTCTAATATAATCTGAGAATACAGAAAAATTACGTAGTAATTCTGGATTAGTACATTTTGTCAAAAGGCATTGAATTATAATATTACGTGGCGTGCGTACCGCTGCTCGCTTTATGATATTTTGCGATTGGATGCTATCTATCAGTGAGACTCGAATGCTCTGTTGCCATTCACAAAGGCAATATCCCGTTTGTATCTAGACCAATGTGTGTGTGAAATTAGCTATATCTACATATACACTGCGAGAGAGCAAGGAAGGGATTGAGTGGAATCCGATCGATTCGATGCGGGTCGCGTGTTAGTACGCTTGTAACAACGTTGGTATGTAGATCTATTGTGTGCAAAAACGCACGTAATAATTTGAAGCCATGGTCGCCTGGAAATGAGAGTTCCGCATATTTATTTTGTTGCTACGAAGCATAGACGAAACTCATAAGGAATTCTAAAGACGAAAATAAAAACAGATTCGGATGAAATAAAAGAAAATAAAAATAAATACTCTAGAAATTCTTACTAAAATCGTCCACACATAACGCAGTCTACCTCATAACTAACCACATCGGTAATCGTAAACCGTCGACTGCCGCTAACTCCTCCGCTTGTGGTGAATCACCCATTCGCGTAAAATAACAATTATACGCTGTATAACTAATTTGCAATAAAATTCTGTTTTAGATCAAGCAAATTCTTTAAAATCTAAAAATTTCGTTCATGTTTTCAATGTCGGCATTGATATATTGCCATCATCCCACAATACTCCTAAAAGCATCCAAATAAATTCGCAGCGTTAATAACTAATTAAAATAAGGTTAAATTAAGAATAATGTTAAATCGATAATTTGGACATTTCTCTAATATAATTTAAATATAAATCACTTACCTTGACATCAAATGAATTCAAAATCCATCACTGCGTTTCAGCTCCTCAAAACAGGAAACTGTAATACCGATTGGTGCGGTTATAATATACAGGTGCGCAAATAACTCAACCATGCTTTCCAAACTAATTAATAGCTTTGTTTCTGCAGCCGATTTGTGATAGTTTAATCAGAGGTTAATTTGCATTAATCTAGGCATACGCAAACTAAAACAATTTAGCTGCACGAACGCTTTTTTTACAATTATCAGGCGATGTATAAGTTACAAGCGTATTTAATAGACTTAAGAGAGAAAATATACTCAAATATGCAGATGAAAACAATAAATTTATGTTACATTCAAATATTACAAAAAGAGGTAAGCGAAAACAGAAATAAACGCGAAATGTTTAGACAGAATTACAACCTTAAAGGAACTGTTAATTCCTAACAAAACCAGACATGAATAAAACGCGTGAAGTTTGAACATATACAAAAAAACCTATAACGCAACTTTTCACTTCACAGTATAACAATACGCATGCGTGTGATGGATCACTGGACGATAATCTTCAAACTGGAGCAACTATCAGCAAACGGCGAGAAATTAATTTGGAGATCTGCACGAATGCCAAATCACGTCGAACTAGTAGTCAGAATTTGGCGTTTTAACTGCACGAACACTATTTTTGTAATGCGCATGCTCTAACAATTTCAAACGATTTTAAATCGCTGCAGAAACAAATCTAATAAAAAACAAAACCATTTTTGGTTTATAAATATTTAATAAAATGTGATAATAAAGCAGAAAGTATTAACTATTTAAATTGGATAAACTGCTAATTTTAATACTCACCTAACTACAATAGATTTTAACTATTTAATGGTAAGATTTTAGGTTCGTAAATTGAACACCACGAGATATAAGTACACACATCCATTTATTCAAACTATTTGTAACCATTAATACAATAAAAACTCAACATCAATATTCCTTCATTTATATTAAAAAAATCAAATATATTTTATAAAATGAAGTGACGTATTTATCACATTAGCTTTTTATTCTAGCAATAAAAAAAATTAACTTAATACAGTAATTACTCACAAAGTAAAAGACATATCATCATTAGCTTTAAACGGATATAGATCAGAAGTAGAAAATCGGCGAAATTATTTCAAATTAATTTCACGTCATTTCTCAAGAGAATATCAAGAGTTACTTCGATTCAAAGATATGGTTGAGAAAGTGTTTTAGTGACTTTCAATCTATATACGTCTAAGCTAAAAATGTTTTAACGTTCATAGGAAGATATTTAATTAAAATATTAACAGAATAAAAAAAATAGTTGTCGTAACAGTAAAATTAATACTTAAAGACAAAGTCGATTTCCATTCTTACAAGCGGGTTTTAAGTAACGGTGATGGTTAACATCTATGACATCATTTAGTATTACAACGAGTATTGTTTTTTTAATATAAAGAAAATAGAAAATCAACCTCATTACTGTATATATATATATATACAAGACGTCTCTTAAGTCATGAATAAAATGAGAAGGGATGATAGAGGAGGTTTTATCAATGACTTAGGAACACCTAGTACATAACCTGCCACTACGTTATGGAGGAATCAAAAAACGAAGGCCGTAATTAGAACAAATATACATCTACGTATGTATAATATGTATACTTTTTAAAATTTTCTCTAGTTATGTACAAAAATTAACTTAAAATAATTTACACCGATTTTTATAAATTAATATGATACATCGCTTTTCTTTTTAAGGACGATGTCCTTTACATTCAAATGAGCAACTTTTTCTTTATGCTTCGGAGGTATTGACTGTTGGCAGAAGCGTTTGAATGCTTCCAATTCCCTTTCATCTGCATCAAGGTCATCCTCTAAAATATCCTTTGGGGCAAAAACACTTTCTATAAAGTAAAAAATTCTTAAGATAAACCACGAGTTACTTTGATTCTTAACATACCGAATGGCCAATCGTCCTTGTCAAAATTAAACTTCTCCGCGCTATTATTCGATGAACCCCCGGTAGGTATTATCGATACGTCAGCCGTTTGACACGATTTCTTATTTTCCCCATCGTTACTAGAAGAATTCTTATTAACCTTAGTAATCTCAATCCCGGGTAATCCCCACAAGATATCATGCGCACTCAAACCAGATTTTGAAGCATCCGACGTGTTTGTATGGACTAAAGAAGCAGAGCTCTCGCCATAAATACTATTTGAGCTAGAGGGCTTTGAATATGGAGGATCTTTTACGCCATTTTCAATTTGCACGCCGCTAGCCCCATTGATATGATTACTGTTGTGATTAGCGCTAGTGTTTGGTAATTTTTCTTTATTTTCCGCCTCTGGGGTACTCTTCACTTCCGGGGCTATCACCGGCTTCAATTCACTAAGAAATTCACTCATAGATGGCTCTTTTTCGATAGGAATCTGCAGACACCGTGGCCTACGTATTGTAACCATACCATTTTCACCTTTTGTAATAGAAGCTTGCTCATTGAAAGGTATCAGAGGGATGTCGCTTTTTTCTACTAATTTAGTCTGTAAAGTGTGGAATATGGGATTCTTCAAGGTCACCATGGTTGGTTTAGAGCCGGATTTAGCAGTTGAAGATGCTCCTGTGTTGTTATCGCGATTCTCTTGAAGTTGTTTCTTGTTTTTCTTCTTCTTGTTCTTCTTATTAGCATTCGCTGACATGGATTGCTGGATTAACTTCTCAGTATCAACTACTATAACTCCGGATTTACTAACGGGTGGTACGTTAGGGTATTGAGCTGGAGCACCTGTTGTTGAAGGTGAATTAGATGCCGGTTTACATTTTAACGGTCCATTTACTTTCGTTATTGTTATCCCTAAAAGAAATAAAACATAATGAATCATGTTGTTTAAAACACGATAAGAATAAATTATTTGTTAGGATACTACAAACTGTAAGTTTATCCAAGCAAGATTAGTTAGAAGGTATCCATGGAATAAAAGGAATGTCTACAATGCATACAAAAGCTTCATATATTAATGCGACATATTTTTTGGCTTTCATTTTGAAAACGTATCAACATACCTGGAGGTAGTTTCAATGATGGTATATCGATTTCCAAGTCCTTGACAAGATCCGTTGGCGATTTTGAAATTTTCTCATCACTATTTTTTCTGGATTGCTTATTCTTGCCCTTCTGTCCGTTAGATTTTTCCTTTCTAATCATCTCCATGGTTTCCTTGCCTTTATGGAAGCTTTTATCCACAGCTAAAGTGACTTTTAATTCTTTTGTTGTAATTGTATTAACTGTAATATTAGATGGATTACCGGAAGTATTTGAGTTCTTCTTCTTTTTCTTCTTGTCGGAAGTTGTATCGGATACCTTCGCGATTTGCTCTTGAGATTTCGGCTTCTTAACGTTATTGCTGACCTTACTGCTACTTTCTTTATTTATGCCAGTATAATCGCTAGCATGGCCGTTCACCAAGGTATATAAAAGCTTATCTTGGTCAGGTGTTGAACCTTTTAAGGTGATCGTAACGGTTGGAGGAGAATTGTTGTTTTCTACAACCCGTTTAATCGTCACCATTGCCGGAATAGTCTCCTCCATCAATTCAGAGTCTGGATTACTTGCCTGCAGCTTCATTTTAGCGTTTCTCGCTTTTGCTTTTGGATCATCTAGATTTCCAAGTAAAATAAGGTTATACATAACAACTTTAGAATCTGTATAGGCTGTTTCAAACTGGCGCAATAGTGATGTGATTATTTTCAAATTCTACTTGATGTTTTAAACATTATATAGAAAAGGGACCTCACTATATAATTAAAGACAAGACACAAATTTGAAACAACCTTTACATAAGTATAAACTCACTTGGAAGCGGTGACTTTGACTTGGCTTTCTTATTCTTCTTAAGTTGACCAGCCTGTTGCCTCGCGAGTGCTTGAGCTTTTAATATTTCTTCCTGTCTTCGTTTTTCTTCTTTCAAGCGCTCCTCCTCGCGTTTCTTAGCTTCTTCTTCAGCTTCTTTCTTTAGCCTTTCTTGTTCCTAAAATATAATTTAATATCAATTATTTTTCAAACATCTGGAAGGAATATGTACCCTTTTCAATTTTTGTCTAGCTTTTTTTGCAGCTTTTTTCTGAGCCATGGCAATTTTATCAATAGGTTTATTTCCTTGTATAAAATCTAGCAAGCCATCAATATCACTCAGATCTGGCAAGTCGTTTAAGCTTTTGGAGGAAACCACAGTACTTTTAACTTTGTCGATACCTTTAGGATTTTCCGCAATTGAGCTGCTAGGAGAACTTTTATCTGACGAATTGCCCAATACTTTAATATTAATCGGAACGCAATTTTGGCAAGACGTTTTGTTATGGGAACAGTTACATAAATTCATTTGTGGTTCGCTAGGCGGGTTAGGATTTGGGGGAAGCTTAGTAACTAAATCGTTGCTCTTAACATTCCAAGATGAAGCACCTTCGGAACTTGGAATTTTTGGCGTAGCACCGGTTTTACTTTTCATGTTCTCGTTAATTTTCTCCTTCCGCTGGTTCAACCTCGTCCTCAGTCGATCTCTCGTCTCACTCGATTTATGGGAATGAGTAGTCACATTCTACAATAAGAAATAGTCTCAAAATATTTGTTAATAACAAGCGAAAATATCTTACAGATCCAAATACTTCACAGTAAGCGCAATCACATTTCTTAGTTTCCTTTTGATGATCACACGATTCTTGGCAAGTACTTTTCTTTACTCCTGCAGCCTGAGGTTCTTCTTTACGGCATTTATGGCCACAAACATGTCCAACACATCCGTTATCTGCAGATCTGCCATTGAGAGCACTTAATTTACTGGATCTATAGAAGGAAAATGAGATGTATTAACGTGACCTTTAGAACAGAATTTTGTTTTATTAGCTAATAATTATTGATAAGCTTGTATTATTCTTTCCAGTTCATTAACATACACAACAAAATCAGGGACATTCATTATTGGTCTTGCTGAATAATGCCAAAGCTTATATTAAAAGCTCAGATAAGTGTGAACATGTTTTCCGTTTGATACGCTATTCATACATATATACGCGATGTTTCTATTCCGTACGCACTTGTGTACGCGTGCACGATGATTGGTGCATTTGTTAGTGGTGGCAAATCAAAACACATTTAAATACATGTCCAAAACACAAATTCTCGCCAAATTTAATATAATAAACGGTAAGAAGTTTGACATTTATTGAGCATTTTTTCGAGTGCAATAAGAAACAAAATCTGACCGCTTTTTGGAAAAGCAATAATGCCCCTAGCAACAACACAATTATTCGTAATTTCATAAAGAAATTAAAGAAGCTTGTGCGGCTTTTGAATAACACAGAAATCAGTATCAACATAAGGGTAAATTGGCTGGGAATATTGCTAGAACCACAGAAAACGAAGAATTAAACCTTATTTATGGAAATATCGAATGAATTTTAACAAAAGAAAATTTCATACAAAAAGTTAGAAGATTTACTATCTCCAATAATTGAATCAAAGAGATGATGTGTAGAAGAATAAAGCAACTGATTAGTTTTCACAAAATCATTCCCCGGTTTAAGGGATGCGATTTCCGTTTTCAAATTAAAGCTGACCAAGTTCTCCCAATCAATGGTTTCTTACAATATTACATAAATAACCACTCTATTACGTACTAAATTTCTTGGTCATATTAGACCATTTGCTTTGAAGGAAAATCCTTCACTTCAAAATCAAAACTTTATTTAATAAAATAGTAACGCTTACGTAAACTCTACTGAATTTTGGATCTTATCCTCCTTTTTCATATCGAGAACAGGTTTCTTCATGACATCACGTTTTTCACTAACTTTCTTATTTAAAGCAATATCATCCTTCCGGTTCCTAACAAATTCTTGAAACGCGGCTCTACAACTTTCCATCTCGTCAGAGAAATTATTTGAAGCAAAGATTGGAGGTTCGCTAGCGATCTTCATTACCGGCTCTTTATCGTTTTTAACTTGTCCATTAACATTCGAGAAATCATTAGGGGTATTGCAGGCAATATTAAATACGGGTTCGCCAGGCGGGTCAACACTAGACGCGAACTTCTTCGAAGTCTCATTGAAAAGTTTGACGACAGGTTCCGAATCAGTGCGCAATGGACATTCCAACATTCTTTTCGACAGCGATTCTTTACTTAAATCATTATCACATTTTATTTTAAAAGTGTTGTCATTTACTTTAAATAGCTGGGCGTCTTTAGTCTTCGCCATAGTCTCCGATAGTACTTTGCAGAGCTTCATGGATGGTCTTTTCACTGGCATTCCTTTTTTCATCGACGGACTAGTAGATTGCCCTAAAAATACACAATAATATCGCATGTTATAGATTTAAAACCCAAAAAATACCCACATTTATAGCTCTTTGTCAAATCAGCACGGGGTATATTCAAGTCAGCATGTTCATTAGTGATATGATTACCCAAAAAATCTAAAGCAAGAACATCACGACAAATATAGCACATGACAAGCCTATCATTAGGTCCAACAGACTGTTTAATCGGGTTTGAAAATATTCCTTGTCTAAATTCAGCTGTCATACAATCTTCACATATGCAATTTCCTTCTGGTGCTATTAAACGATCAGCAACATGCCAAGTATCTTCAGCAATTGCTAGAAAGTGACCCTCAAGTTCCTGAGATTCCTGATTGAACTTCCTAGGGTGTTAAAAATAATTTTAATACAAACATTTTTACAATAATGATACAAACTACCAACAGCCACCATGTACAGACGCGCGTTTCGCTGTCTACGGCTCATCGGTGTACCTTTGTGGAAGGTGGTAGCTGTATTTGAAATTGTCGTATATATACGAAGATAGTGGCTACATGTATAGACTAGGGAAATTAAATAATAACATTATTTAATTTCCCTTGGTGTGATGCCACTAATCACTAGATAGGAATAACATTTTGAGTAAAGCGATCAAGAGAAACTCAATGAAAATATTTGGGATATTGGAATTTAAAGATATTTCCACAAAGTTTTTCTTGGTCATTTTACATTCGAAACTCATTCCCTCTATCGTTTTAGATGTTACTCTTATTACAACATCCAGTATTAAAAATCCTACCAATGTTCACTGCTTCGTATAATCCAAAAATTTGTTTTCATAATCTTCGTAATCTCCTCAAACATTTTCCAATTCTTTTGTAGGATTTGAGATTCTTCTCTAACAGATTTGTCACTAAAAATTGATCTAAACTAGAATTCTAATTGCAATAATCGGATATATTAAAAATAAATTATACAATCACAGGTGTAAAAGCCTTCTCACTTCGTAGACTGTCAATGACTCACCTATTACTTGATATCCTTCTCCTTTGCACTTCCCAATGACGATCTAAAACAGTCATATCATCAATGAAGTTCTTATAGTCAAGGATGAGATCTTGATTTGCAGGAAGATCAGCTTCAATTAACTGAAAATACCACACGGATAATATTTTAGTCAAACGCATATGAATATCCATGAAATACCTCATTAAATAATGACACTTTACTTTGTACAGTAGTCACCATGAAAAAGTACTGAAAAAACATCCTCTGATGCAAGCAATACCAATTAATATTAAAATGGTCGTTCATAAACTGATCAAATTCTGATAAAACCGTAGCAATCTTATTGGCAGCAGAACAAAAGGCACTGTAATAAGATAATAAACCTACAACAAACATTAATTTCAATTTAATTGTTCGCTTTGTTTTAATAGTGATTTCTTACATTTGAGGTAGGTTACAGCATCACCGTTCATATTAAGGTTGTCATAATTATCTCGTGCTGTCATAACATACTCTCTAAGTAACGTAATTATCCTGACGTAAAACTGGGTTCTGTCTTCAAATGATAAACTACCAAATATTTTATCAATCAGGAATAGTTATGAAAAAAAAACTGTTATAAAAAAAATTCCTACCTTATAACAATCTCGTACAACTTTTTCACTAGCACATTAGGTAATGCTTCATTATTGAGGCAAGGGGTAGACGTTAAAAAGTTCCGATAAATGAAATACATATAATGATGAAAAGCTATCCATTCCATAGCTTGTGGGGGCCGGAAATCTCTTAGCTCCTTGATAAAATTATATAGAATTCGATGCTTTATAACCTTTGATTCAGATTCATCAATGGCAGATTGCAAAGTATCCTTACATGATTCCTAAAATTGAAAACTCTATACCTCAACTCAGCCTCTCTTGAAACACTTACATTCTCAAAGATCTTATACATGTACTCATTGGGCCTTTCAAACAACCACTTTATGGTCTCTGGAGATCTGAGCAGATTGCAAAAAGCCGCCTCCTTCGACAACGTACTCGTTAAGTTCGAATTTAATCTTGACTGAAAATGCTGTGCTCTAGAAGACATAATGCCCATGTTTGTAGAGTCAAATACAACACTCCTCAGGTTTTGTTTAATTAGCAGTTCAATTGGAAATTCAAACATTATAACAATATTTATGTGTGATACGATTCTGCCACTAGAAGTGATGGGTTTGTTTTGAACAATCCAAAATCGCACACTTATAACACCTACAAACTCACATTTGTAAAATGGAGTAGAAGCAAACTGACTGATGTGAAGCTAGAAGTACGTAAAATAACAATAAAAAGTTTTGTAATCCCGCAAAATTATGTGTTTTAAATTAAATATATCCTATATCATTTCAAAACAATATCACTTGAGTAAAATTATATATATTTCTTTAATTATCAATTGCTAGTTTCTGAAATTTTCTTTCGACTGGCAGGAATTCGGTCTTAGCGCCATCTATAATTTGAAATTGGATCAAGGTGTGTGAATTATAAAAAGTAAATATAGATTACTTTAAAACTAGAAAATTGATTTTTTTTAAACAGGTCCAAAGTCTAAGAGCATGTTAAAATTGATAAACTCACAACTGAGTCGCGAGTTTCACGTGGATATCTCGACTTCAACAGCACAATATTTTTTACAAATTTCACAACCTTGAATTTTTGTATTTTAACATGCTTTTAGACTATTAAATGTTAGTGCTTGAAGGATTTCTACCTGAAACCATGCAAATTTAGTAATTCTACTAAACCAGGAATTAGGAAATACACCTTTCACTAAGGTTTTCTTAAGTAAATATGCTTTTTAAAATGTTTATAAGTAGTTCATTTTATTAGGTGTAACTTGTTTTCTCTAGTATAGGGGGTAAAAACCTTGTTTTTTTTGTAAAAATAAAACACATAAGAGACTATTGGGCACATTTGCTACATTTATTCAACAATTGTTATGCTTGATAACAATTAAGATTATATATTATTAACATGCTTAACACACCAATGCTATATATATTCTAATTTTCTATAATGTGACTTACTTTGACGAAATTGATACATAATTGCCATATTTTATTTAAACAAGCACATGAAAATGTAATTTTCAAATGTAATGAATTAAGAAAATATTCTGTGAGGGTTTACCCTAAGTGAACACCAACTAAAAGTTCTAAAAACGTTTTAAACGAGAAATATTCAGCATAGTGTCCAAAATACTTTTTCCTTAACTATACATAGCAACGTTATATAAAAATAAAGAACAGTACATAAACAAAGAGCAATTGCCTTCAATAACATATCTTTACATATCTTAACTAACTGGTAAATATGTTCATATATTTATATAAACAAACTATATACATAAAAGTTCTTAAAACAATAAACCAACAGCCTTTAATAACATACACAACGTAACATACAAAAGTGGGATAATTAAATTGAGAAAAAATTGGTGTAGACCAATATTTTTCTTTTATAACAAACGAGATATGGTTTTATCATAATGAGTATACACTATGTGCTACATAATATACCGTCCACTTTAAATAATGACTAGAGAAAACATCAATTTTAGATACAAAAATAAATGGAATGTCAGTCAATATATATTTCCACAAAATAAAATTATAAGAATTATATATGTATTCAAATTACTTATACAGATTAAAAATAAATATACAAGAAAGGGAATATACAATCTAGATAGTTGTAGGAGTTCACTTAATATCTTCTTCGTCCTTTAACATTGCCTCCATTTCTTCTTCCCAGTTCGAGCTTTTCGAGGTTGTTTTCTGTTCGTTAACCACTTCATAATCTTGAAGCTCAGCCTCCAGTTCCTTCTCCCATTCTTCTTCTATTCAAAAAGTTCAGGTATGAGGATAATAAGTAACAAAAAGAAAAAATTGCATTTTATAAGTAACTGACATGTTTAGTGGATTTTCATTTTGGCATGAAATGTCAGTTATTTAGAAATGTCAAAGATTGGAATTAAACGTTTAAAAGAAAAATGAACTCAAAAATTCGAAGAACGGAAATGGGAACGAAATCAAAGCCAAAAAAGCACTGAGCCTTATCAAATAACCAGATGCTCAGTTGTTAGTTTCCTGTCATCATTGTAATTAGCGAGATTTTACTTAATCGAGAGGATTCTGAGCACCTGGGAGATCTACACCAATTTCAAAGAAATATGCAACAAGTCCAAAAAGTAACGCATACAATTCGTATTTGTTTTTATGTTTGATTTTCATTTTTGCACAGGTGCTTCGATTGCATTATTTTGAAAAGCAAACAGAGAAATTCGAAATATGAATTTTGTACGTTAAGTTCTGGGACACCTTGTATATGCGTATTTTTCATATACATGTATATACGTTTTACAAAATGTATTATTTACTATAATTTGTTTGTAACATCTCTTTAAATATTATAATACATAAAACTTTTTACCAACCGATATTGTCAATGTTTTTTTTCCACTTATATGGACACTGCGTTTCAACAAATAATTTTTCAATTACACTGATTACACACTTCACGATAGTTCAAAAATTCTAGAGGGATTAAAAGATGGACATTGAAGAGAGAAAGATGGAAGTTTTTTTAAAAATTATTTTTTGAACACAGTTGGCCAACTCTTCTCTTGAATTCAATAAAAATTTACTTATATACAGTTCAACTCTTAAGATGTATGTTATGTATGTATATATTCTTTCGATTTTTTTAAATTTTGATCGACGTCGAAATTAAACATTACACTTAAAATATAATTAGACCGTTCTATAGAAGCAATGTGTCAAACTGCCATTATAGTAATGATAGGTCAATATTCCCTTAATTAAGTTAAGATGTGAGAATGTTTTTGAAATAAGTACATACTTTTAAAACTGTAAGATTAACAACACGTCAATTTAAACGGAATGTTGATTATTAACGAAGGTTTTTTTTCATATTTGATCTCTTCATTACCTAAATGAACAGTCAATAGTCTAAGGTGGGGTAAAAACTAGTTAGAAAAAAAGGGAGTGGCCACTTATTTTTATTCATCTACACAAGTTTTCATATTATGAAAAATTGCCGCTAAATAGGGCGTTAAACCACGATATTTAGTACCTTTATCAATGTCCAATCACAAAATATCATTAATACTGTTTTATTTAGTAATAATTGCATTTTCCTCTAATATTATATTACATTTATATTCACGAGCAAGAATCTCTTATGAGGAACGAAAAACAAAAAAAAAAGAGACGACAAAAAACGCTGATTATTGTAAAAACAGGAAGATAGGGTTGGAAAACTTATGGAAGCTGGAGTTGATTTCCGTCTTCTTAAGCTATATGGAAACAAAAAACAAACAGGAAACTAACAATGCTGTATTTTCTTTTATGTTTTACCCTTTCACTGTACTATTTAAATTTTTATTTTTATTTGTATACATGATGTTTACTAAAAGTTGTTTGTTTGTCCTGCCGAGAGCTATTAGTACATAAAATACTACAATACATTTTTATAACACCTTGTATATCTACATATATATACACAAAGAGAATTCAATGAAAGGGCAAACAGAGTAGTAATACACAGAATGAGATTAACGTACGTGAAATAGCAAACACAGAAAAATTAAAAAAACAAAGCCTTACCATTATTTGAAGGTTTTATCGCAAATTTTTTCATATTTTCTTGTACTTCGACTAAGTCTTGGGAGGATGCTTGCAAGGTATCGGAAACAAATTCATGCGAAGAAGCTTCCTTTATTTCACTATCTAACACCAAAAATAAAGAAAGAAAACAATATCTAATGTAAAAAAAAAAATTAATTGCCATATGGAAACTGTATGTAATCAAATGTGCTTTGCCACACCCTCTAACATCACAGCTTCCAAATACAAAAAAAAAAGATTTGAATGCAGCAAATTTGAAATAAAATAATAGTAATAATGAGCAACATCCAGTTTACAATAAATATATTCACTCACCTATAGGATGGTCAGATAAAGTAGTATCTGTAGCCAATTGATTATCACCATCACGGGACATATAAGACAGATCATTTGCTTGACAAATAAGGGTAACACGATAGAAATAATTCCTCCAAAAATTTTCTTCGCTTATGCTAAAATGGTTGTTGGAATATATTGGATTATCCAAAAAAATTTATTAGATTATCAAAAACTTACACTTTAGGTACGAGTTCATAGCGCATTTTTTCCAAATTGGGGTCCTGTTCCATTATGGCCATGGCGACAGGGTAAGAAACTTCATAATCGAAATGGAAATCAACACCAGTTGGAGGACTACGAACAAAGTTTCTTCTATCAGTTGACAAGCTAAGGCATTCTTCTTTTAATGCGCCTTCATTTGGACATCCAGCCCATGGTGGAAGAGCGCTGGCGGTACTGTTAGCTGCTTGAGTCTTCAAGAAAGCCTCTTGTTCTTTATTGAACTCACCAAGAATACTCTAGATTAAATTAATAACGGGTTAACGACAGCATAAAAGTATATACCAAATTATTTACATAAGATATTGATTATTAGAATTTTTGAAAGACATGAAAACTTACATTTTCTTCAACGGTTTTCTTTATTTTAGCACTTGCTTCGCTTACAGTTTTACCAGCTTTATTGACTGCCGAATATAGGAAGTTCCCGAATGACTTAGCACCAGCAATAGCTTTACTTTGAACTTTTGAAAAGAAATATATCACAATCGATTTTAAAAAATACATAGTGAAATGAGAAAATTACATAATTCAGATTAATATTTACCATTTCCAAATTGACTATCTTTTTCTTCAGTTGGTGTTTCAGCAATCGATTGGGGTCCAGAATCTGCTCCACCTGTGGCACTAAAATTCCGCATTCAAAATTTGAAAATAACATAATTATTTCCTTAAACAGCGAGGAAACAATGAGGATGGTTCTGATTTATTACCTGGAATTATCATCGTCATCTTTCTGTTGTGGAGAACCTTTCACAGATTCTGCCGATAATGGGGTGTTTCCCTCTTCGCCTAAAGGTTGGGTTTCCTCCTGATGTTCCGTATCATCACCTTTTCGCAATTTAGGAATGCTTGATCCTAACCATCCTCCTATCCCACCAATCTGATTCTTGACATTTGAAAGCATATCCAATGTAGTGTGTTTAGTAGGACTGCAAGAACAATGAATGGAAGATATTTACGGAGCAATTAAAAATGATAGGATTTACATATACCATTAAACTAACCTAAATATCTGACAGTTGTAACCTTGAAAAAAAAAATGAAATTTTAAGATGTAACTACTTTAAACAGATATAGTATTGATTTGTAATGAATTCGTATTAACAGAAGGGTTTTTTTATCCATCATATGCAGCGTTTATGCTGATTTAATTATTGTAGATTAAAATCAATAAAATACCTCCAGCAATCCAATATCAATGAGGGACGAAATCTTTTTTGCAGGATGGTTTATAAAATACGCACCTAGAATCCTTCTTTTCGGGATTTAAAGATGCTGCGATTTCTTCAGTTGGGGTCGGAATCTTTTCTTCTTGTTCACCCTTTGCGGTTCCCATCCACGAGCTGACCTGGTTTGTTAAACCCGAAAACATGGTGATTTGTACAGAGTAAAAACGCAAAAACGACTTTTAACAACTATTTTCTGGATATTCAATGTTTAAATGTATCGAATGTACATTCTATCACTACACTATAATGCAATTTTCACAATTTTATCTTCCCTTCGAACGGAATCAGCAACGTTAAGTCGCTTGGCTATTGAAGTACTGAAACAGATGAAGTACGCCAAGGACATACGATAGGAAGCAAGTTTTGTCTACTGAGCATTTTATCCCATTCACACTGCATTGACAAGCGGTTGCGCTATAATCAAAAACTACTTCTGCAATATGGAATTTTAGTATGTTTTTTCAATTTTATCGCGTTATTCCAATATCGGTTTTGTTGTAAAACGGTTAAATAAACAAACAAATACCCCAAACCTTTTTTTGCAATTATAACAAAACATTACCCAAAACGGTTTTTCGGTTAAACACAGAAAATAAATATTCACTTGGTGTTGCGCCGTTGTATTGATCCACTAAAGCGTTATGTATTCTGAAAAGAGCCTCCTTTAAAACACATATAGCCATTAAATAGCATTTTCAGATAAATATTTTATCAGTTTGAAAATTTCATTTTGTCTGTTTCTAGATAAATTTCCACATAAAAAGAAACAAAACAAATACGCCTTTGTTTTTATTAGACGTTTTTTTGTTATTAAATCGTTTTATCTAAATTTTTAATGATCATATCTCATTTAATAATAATAATACACACCCTTTCACCCTATAAGCCATCTTATTTCAAAATCATTATAATCTACATATTTATTTTACTTTTATGCGACTTATCAAATGATAATTTTTTAATTCTTCAGATAACTTTCATATTACCAATATCTAACTCAGAATTTCTTGCACAAATATCAAAATCTTAAATGTAAGTACAATTAATCTTTACCTTTGTTTATTACTCAATGTTACGCCACTGGTCTACAATATATTCGATAGGCAGAAATGCAATATATTAATGAAATACATTATTTATAGAAATGTCTATGAAAATCTCATTTGTGGTAGAGGTGGGCATTTTGAGATTTTTGTAGGCCCCGCCCGACACTTTATTAGCCTACTCCGGCGCGCCCAATACGTTCACCGACCCGACCCACCCGTCAGCCCAACAACTTCACCGTCGTCGGCCCATCAGACGCTTTCGCTCCGACGAGTCTGTTTTGTTCGACAAGAAGAACATAAACAATGCAAAGAAAATAATTTATTTCAGTATTAAGAAATTAATATTAATTTAAATGACGATTTATTTATTACTTATTTAATCTGGACAAGTAACATATCAGTCAGCGATGTGGGCCTTGACTTGGAGATCTTTCACTCTTGTTCTCTCTTTCGCCATATATTCTCCTTAATATTTTTCTTTCCTAGGTTTCAAGTTTGTTTTTGTCTTTTTGTTCACTGTCCATGCTTTTTTTTGTTTATAAGCATAGGTTACTGTTGGCCCTAATATTGTTGGTAGGCTCTTATCTTTACTCTCCGTGCAATCGTTTTTGATCTTAAAATTTTTGTTAACATTCCAGCAGCTTTACTTTCTTTTGCCAAGTTTTTGTCTATTTCTTTTTCTTCCTCGCCCTTCTATGTTAATGTTACCCAGAGATAATGTATTTGCTCTACCCTTTCTATCCTGTATTGTCTGCTTCCTCCACAACTGATGACCAGGGTGGATGATTCTTCGTTATTATAGTCTTTCATCACCACGTACTTGGTCTTCTTCTCATTTATCATTAGACCATATTCTCTGATTTTCGTTTTAAGTAATTTGAGGGTGTTCTTTAATTCTCCTTTTGATTTCGCCATGAATACTATAGATTAGATCGAACAAGTAACGTGAATATACTGGAATACGAAGAAGTTTTCTCCTTGTTTTAGGACAACACCATTTTAGTTTTACGAATTTCATTTTTTCGTATAAAGTTATCGATAATAAATTTATGACGCTTTTCAAAGCATCTCGATTAAAGCCAATAAAACAGAGAAAATGGGAAATCTACTGCTGCCTTAAATGCCCTTCTTCTTACTTTTTAAAATATTTTTTGGTATCAAATTATTTGAAATTATCAATGTAGTTAACGTAGATACTATTAAATTTAAAAGTGTGTAAATACTAAGGCAGTTCCACTTGCTACGTCTTCTCAAAAGAAAAGTTTGGAAAGAATAAGTTTAAATTTCAAAAAAAGAATGTTCAAAATTAACAGCGAGCGGGTTCGTCGGACCGCACGGGTTTAACGGGCCGAACGGGCTTGACAGGCCGCTCGTCCTATTATAAAAAGCCCGACCCGGCACATTCACACCTCTAATTTGTTCGTTTCAAATAATCAATTATTTGAAAATTGAAAGATCAATTTCTATGTAATATTTAATTTTTATTCGTGTTATATTTTATACATCCTACTACAAACAAAGAGGATCTTATGCAGTCAAACGGGCTTTATTTGAATAATCTTCCACTATATATATAACATCCTACGCTTATGGGCCTACACGATTTGGTATGTTCGTCTTGTGAAGAAATTTAAACAAAAAATTTGTTGAAAAACCTTGAATATTTAAGCATCATATATATATATCATTTAAAAGTTAATCTTTGAGTTTGAAATATCCAATCGAATTCGCTTGCAATGCGATAATATTCAAAATCTAATTAATTTTTAACCGAAATTAATTTCGACCAATCAAAGGACGAGTAGAGGTGGTTCATCGTATACAATTCACTGCACGTTCAGTTCGTCTGCATTGGTCTGTAGCTTTGGTTGCTCGTTATTTCCGTTTCACTCTATCGTTTTAGGTGTACTAAAAAAAAAAAAAAGGTAACCGGTGGAAACTGGAATTTGAAAATAAGTATCTCTTGTCGTAGGAAGCACTTCGCTGTATAAAAGGTATTGTACATATCTGCAGAACCCTTCTTTGTTATTCAGTGTCTTAATTAATTAATCATTTAGTGATCTTTTCTTTTATTTTTATTTTAGTCTCCATGATGACTTCAACTGAAATAAACGTTGGCCTTTCGGATGGCCGTTGTTCTAGTCGTGTTTTAAAACCTCCAGGTGGTGGTCATAGTAAAATATTCGCCGATTTGGGTGATGAAGGGACGAAGCAGTTACCAAGAAATCAGCGCTCGGAGATAAAAGATTGCTTCCAATTTGATTCTGAGCCAAAAAAAGATAAACTTGAGTCAGAGCAGAAACGCGAAAACCATACAAACAATGAACAAGAACAAAAGCAGGAAGACAAAGCCACACCCGAGATGAAGACTGAGCAAGCAGCAACTCAACGTGTTCGTGTGCCACCCGGTGGATTTTCTTCTGGATTGTGGTGAACTAAACGTTCGAATGTCTATAATTAATTCAATTTTAAATGGTTATTTTAATCAAAACGCATATGTATACTGAATATCTTGGTACCAGATACTTATTTTTGTATGACAAAAGCAAATTTAATGTCCTAGTTTGCGAAGAAATCATGTAACACCTAATTGAAAGCTTTTGTATTTTTATTAAATATATTTTCAATATTTATAAGCTATTGCAGTTCTTATTTTTCAGTTTCTTTACACCACCCCTATAAAATCACAAAAATTAGATACTAACAATGACTCATTTCTGTGTATGAAATTATTAATTTGATCTAATTAATCACATGTGGTTACCAAGATCCCTCTAATTTAATTAGAAAATTATTAGCACTTCAAAAATTCCATTCGCGTTCATGCAACCCAATATTTAAATTTTCCTCTGATGTGAATCAAGTGGGCTTTGAAATTAATTAAATTAACGTTGATCCGCTAAGAACTTCCAGCAAATTCCGTTTAAGATGTTTGAAGTAACTAAGGAGAGTATATGAGCGTAGTTGTTTGAAATAATAAACAATCTTTTAAAAAATGCATACTATTTCCTTACTTGGATCCTTTTTAGAGATAAAAATAACTACATAAACTAAAATAGAACAATTACTAATCTTGAAAAGCAAATATAATCTGTAATCGCAGTAATTTTGTTATAAATGGATAAAAATGATTAAGAAATCTTAGAAGAATAAAAGTGGGAACTTCCTTTATTAGAGATAAAATAAAAATACAATAGTAAAAATATACACTCACATCCAATATTATTTAAAAAAAAATACTTAGTCCAACTCTGTATATAGCTTGTTTTAAACGGTCCACAGTCAGTACAATTTGTAGTCCAGCAAGTTCTACAATTTTGGTTGGTGCAACCGTTGGAACAATAATTGCAACGTGTGTGGGGTTGTTCAATCGATCAATCGACGCGGTTGGATCGTACGGAGGTATAGCACGCTTAAAAATCTGTAGTACAACTCAGTTGGATATACGACAAGTTTGAACGTGTGTAGCTGTTTTTAGACTTGTTGATACAATTGTTTAACTCATTCAAAACAAGATTTTATAAGTGCATGGTGGTGAGTTTTCCGGTCTTTTATTAAACAATGGAAGGCAGTAGAAAATTTTGGATAGAATTTATAGAAATGTATCGCGAACATTATTGTTTATGGAACGTGAAAAGTAATTAATGAGTATTCCAACAAATACAAACGTAACGCAAGCTATGAAACTCTTTTAGAAAAATCATTGCAGTAACCATTTTTTGCACCACTGTTTTCTTTTTCTTATTTTTGAACTTATTATTGCTATTATCTACTGAATACAAAACCATTACTAAAGCAGATATTTTCTTTCTTGAAATGGATGGTGCCATCGCGAACAGTATACTAAACTAATTATACTACTGATCGCTTGGGAATGTTTACACGTCTATGGACAAAAGTACTGTCGATTGGTCTTTCCAATTTACAATGCAATTGGTTTCACAATTTATTGTACTACAGACTGTATCATCTGTGGGACGCTTTAGTGTATTCAATTCGTTACCTATAGTAACCAAGCAAAAAAAGGAGCCTTACCTTCTTACTGCGCATACGATAATTATTGCCATATTCTTAATCTCAAATGAATTAGTCAAGTTAGCCCCGTTTCTTGTATTCGGTAAATAGTATTATGGCATATTTTGGAAGACGGGACATCAATTTACCAAAAAGAACTACATGTTTCTTGAAGATACGACTCCTTTTAGAAGTAATAATTAGAGATGCTCAATTTGCGCCAACAGCCAGTGGCGGGCGCATAAAAGTTTACACAAAATAAATGGTCAGAAATAAAATATACGTGCTCAAACACTTACCGTCTTAAGAGTCTTCCGTGAAATCACAAGGTGAATAATGTCTGGTTAAATATCTGCAACATTAGATATGTTTCCACAGTAGTTTCGGTAAACCGAGTGCGGCGTGAGGAAAAAGTGTGTTTATATGCAGAAAACGAACGTTCTACATCTAGTGACGTTATATTTGCGTAATTAAAATAATCTTTGGAACAACTTGACAGTTCTGTTGACGCACCTTCACAAATTTGTCTTAATGTGCTAAAATCAGAATCTTTCTCTAAAATACTTTCAAACCTTTCTAGAACACAAACATTTTTTGCATCTTCTACCGCGCATAGCTGTGCGTGAACATGTTGTACTATTTGCAGAGATTCCATTAGCGATACCGAAGGATTTTGTAATTTTTTTGTTGCCTCCACTAGTCCGAAGTAATTGTTCTGAATAGTTTTTCAATCCGTTTTAACCTGACTTGAAATTTCGACTGGCTTTCCTTGATAACCGCAGCTTCCTTTGGATCGAATTGTAAAACCACGTTCCTAATATTCTCAAAATATTTATGATAATAAAACGCGGGCTGTAACCATGTTCCCCAACGTGTAAGATTAAGAGGTTCTGGTGGCGCAAGCAGACGGGGGCACAGTCTGTGAAATTTGCGAACACATTTTGGGGATTTGACAAACACTGCTTTTGTATGCGTCTACCTCAGGATAACATTTTCTAATACTATCTGCCACATGACTGAAAGCATGAATTTTACACGTAATATGTAACAAGTTAGCATAATGTTTTTTAAGAGACCGGCCTACAGAAAGCAGCACCATCACTCATAAACATCAACAGTTGGTTTGTTGAAAGTTCAAACTTTTCCAATTTATTTAAAACTAACTTTGAAACTACTTCGGCAGTACATTGTTGTACTCGTCTGGAAGCTAATAGAATTGAAGGTGACGATTGATGTGGTTCCATTGTACGTACCATTACATTAACCACAGAATGTTTTTTATGATCGGTTGTTTCGTCCAGACATAACCACAGTTTTTTATCTTTCATCTCCGATTTAATTTTCTTTTCAACATGTTCGCGAGCAGATGACGCAATTCTTTGTAACGATGCCCGACTTGGTAATTTGCAGTCCGAATATTTATGCTAAAAGAAGACACATGCTTCCTTGTCTAGTAGATTAAACGGTAGATTACATGCAATACAGGTAACACCTAAATTAAATTTGGCATAGTGTCGCGCGCATTTTTTTTTAAGAATGTAGACGTAGACAAGCCCTTTTGGACCAACACATTAAAGGGATATTACAAACTACACATTGAATTTTAACGCCATCATAATTTAGGTCAAGCATTTCTGCTATAAATTCTGTAACTTTGTCCAACATTGGTCGTTTTCGCGACGTAGGCATTTTTAAAACAAACGTAGAACTACGAAATAGTATTTACGGCAGCGTACATGTATACGCAACAGATCTGGGTGAGACTCGCAGTTATACTGAGGGTTGTATCGAACCTCCGTTACTGCCCGTTGGCGCTAGTGAGCAACTCTAGTAATAATGAAAGTATAAGAAACCTTCGCAAAATGACTTTTGAAACATCTTTGATATTCCAACGTAATCGCAGTAAGAATGTTGATAATGTGTATTTTAAGGTTGAAACAACAATTAACAAGTAATAGCTTAAATAACTCTATTACTTTGTCATATTTCGATAACTGAAATATGACAAAGTAATCCATGTAATAATGACAGATAATCCAGGTTTTTAATTAAAAAAGCAATGATCGAGAAGGGTAAGACGTATATTTAGAAAAATTTACAAAAATATTAGATCGAATCTGTTACAAAAAAATTAGTATACTAAAATTAGTAACACAAATTACAAAAGATAATAAATAAATAAATATCCACAAATTAAATTTACTCAGTATTTCGCTATTATAGAATAAACAGACTACAAAAAACTATATATATAATATATTTATATAAATATATGTATTTATATATTTACACAAATCACAGCCTTTGAAAATAATATTAATTCTACAAAAAAGAATCTTGTTTATATTGTCGTTAAATTATGTAGAAAATATGTATAGAGTATCAGGTTTGAGGCGGAGCATGTGCTTTAGAAGATATTCACATCCATTTAAAAACGAGATATAAAAAATGACTCGGTTTCCGGCCCTTGCATTAGAACAGTTTTATATGCCAGCCATGGTTCCATTTTGGTCAAGTCTTGTTTATCTAACATTAGAATTTTGTCACCGGGGAAGAGTTTTTGAAAAGCGTTTCCATTTTCATCAACTTTATTTACGAATACCCCCTGGAAAGAGTATGTAACGAAAAAAATTAAGATCTATTCCAGTTTCATTATACAAACTTTCCCAAAACTTGATGAAATTATTCTACCAAACAGCAGTACTCGTCTGTTAGAATAAACTCCAGAAGTTTTGAAACACCTTGTATAAGCGATCTCGGAAGATTATGCCTTTATGAATATAGATTTTTCAATAATTTTTTTTTTTGTTATGAGGTGCGATTAGGGGCTTACAGTTGAATTAAGGTTTTAATATAATCTTATACCAGGCCAACCGTTTTGAAAAATCTACTCACAAGAGTACAATCCTTCGAAAATAACTTATACTTACATTCTCATTGTAGGTTACTGTAAATCCCAGGACATAGCAACACGGATTCAGTGTAACTCTTATTAATTTAGGTACGCGATGAGTATTTGGAATATCATTGCTATTTGTTTCGCTATAATCACAATTAATACCAACGCATCTATAATTTGTCGTTTTGTAAAAGTTATCACTCAGAGTATCATCGTTCCTGTTCTCATTGATCAACTTCCTCTCGTTTTTCTGATCACTAGTGTTCAGCAATCTTTTATTCAGTTCTTTCAAAAAATGCTCGTCGATTTCTCCCTTCTGTTTAGTGATATGCAGTGGTTGCGGCATGGAGATGTTCTGTGGTAATTCCTTAGTGAAGTTCTTAGGTTTCTCTATAGGACTATTCTTTTCTAAGGGATCGTCTATCCGATTAAAAAACTTTGCATTCTTAGAATAAGCGGCTGCTATATGATATGGCGGTGGTTCTTTTGGTCCTTGGATTATTGCACAGCTTTCTTGTAATTCTAAAGAAACTTTTGATTGATCAGAACTATCAATGCTAGTCTTATCATTATAATTCGAGCAATAATTATCTAAATTATTATCACTGTTGTTCACATATGTATACTGCTTTTCTAAATCAATTGACGGGTTTTTCCTGATGCTATGATTGTCATTTGTTTGGACGATTTTCGGTTGCATATTATTGCATGTTCCATACATCGTATTTTTTATATACAAATCATCAATATTATCGATCTGGTCCTTTACTGGAGTTAATTTTGCGTCTTTAGTATGGGCAATATTCGGATCAGAACTTACATTAGAACCTGATGATGAACCATCACGATTCTTTCTCAATTGATTGTTTAAAGAGCGCTGGAACCTTTGAAAATCCTTTGGATAAGGTGTAGGAGCTCTAGTCAACCTCACTGGAGGTTCTTTAGGGATCCCAGGCTCTGTGAAAGCTATATGACGTTTTGGCACGGTTATATTTTGAGTTGGCGATATTTTATCTTCCTGAATTTGTTGTATTTGCGGTAATAAAAAGCAAGTTAATACCATTTGACCTGTAGATTCCAATTTTTCGGTTTGTAAAGGTATCTGTAAGGAAATACATTGCATACTATTTTCAGATATTGTTTTTATTTCCAAATTAACCTACCAAAGGATGGCTTTGATTTTGCGTCAACCACAAAGCTCTTAGATGTGGTAAACTTGCTATTGGGATTGGCAAATATTCCAGTTTATTGCCAATAACACCTAACGATGTTAAGTTTTGTAAATGACCTATTTCTTCTGGCAATTTCTTAAGCATATTATTATGTAAATTTAAAATAGTTAAAGACATGCAACTACTTATTTCTAAAAGATAAACAGATTATTACAACGTGATTAAATTGAGGATATTTTTAATAATACCTGAAGGCAAGGACGCCAAAAAGTTATGGGACGCTATAAAATAGTTTAATTTCCTCAAAAATCCAATGGAACTAGGTAAAGTGGTGAGCTGATTACTTTGTACATCCAATTCTTCAAGGTTTGCTAAATCCCCAATCTTATATGGCAGTGACTCCAGGCAATTATAATCTAACTTGAGGGTTTGTAATTGTTTTAGGTTACCTATGACGCTCGGAATACTGTTGAGCAAATTGTGACTTAGGATTAGACTTGTTAATTTCGTACATCTACCAATCTCCTTGGGTATAATCTCGATGTCATTTTTAGATGCATCGAAATCGATTAGGTTGTGTAAGTTGCCTATGTTGATATTGATTGCAGATATACAGTTGCCATTTATCCATAATTCCTTTAAATTTTGCATGTTCCCAATTACTTCTGGCTGTAAAAAATCATTCATTAAATATCTAGGTGAAACCAGGAGAATAATTTCTATTCCTAAGTTATAACCAATAGAATGTTGATTTGATTGCAAATTAACGACATAAAATATTTGAAAGCGGATAAATGCATTCCAAGTGGCATTGTTTATGACAAGAAAGTTATTTCATACCGTACATGTTTATTGAAGATAGAAATATATGTATACTGATTGCGTTTTCTTGTTTTAAAACACTTTTAGTTTTGTTACTAACAAGAAATTAGCTGTTAGATCTAAAAAGATTTTTATGTGTCTTTTTAATTATATGCGTATACCAAAGGAATACTGAAGAAAATTATTTAAAAAGGTATGTACTTAGAATATAAAGAATTAATTAAAAAAAAATTACTTACCATTTCACTAAAGTCATTATTACTCAGATCTAACCGTACCAAAGAAGTGAGTCGTCGTAATGACTTAGGTAAAGATATCAAGTTATTATCCCTTAACTCTAATATAGTCAAATTTGATAATCGCCCGAAGCTGGCAGGTAAAAATTCGATATACGTGTCATTTAAATAGAGTTCCTGTAGATTAATTAAACTGCTTAAACCTTCTGGTACTTTATCAAGAGTATTTGAACTTAAATCTAAGACGGTTAACTTCTGACATCTATGGATACTATTTGGTATATCTGTGTACTTCAGCAAATTCCGACTTATGTTCAATGTCTGGAGATTGATCAATTTTGAGATTAATGTCGGTATCGTTTGTATCTCATTGTCACTAACATCCAAATACCGCAGTTCTTCACATTGAAACAGTGTCCGCGGTAATTCTGTAATCTGAAAATTGATAAGTGGGGTATCAATATGTTAGTGTAAGGAGTATATCCGTTATAACTTACTTTATTTCCATCAATGTAAAGGGTCTCTAATGTCCTCTCGAAATTGAATACATCTGCGGGTACCTCTGTTAAAGAAGTTCTACTGAAATCAAGTGTCCTCACATTCTCGACCGTTTTTTGTTTACAGGCAAAACAATTTAACCAATTCATTTTAGACGTTTAAAGAACAACATAACCTCATTTTAGTGTTACAGCTTACGGCGGCATAATTACCATTTGTTGGAATTTTATTTACTTTATTAGATAGATATTTGTTTTCATAATCCCTCTATTCTAGTTATTTGTCATTAAGAATGTACAGTTCGCTCAAAATAATTATTTTTTTTATTTATTATAGAAAACAAAAATTACAGTAGTTTACTAAAGAAATGATTCGACCAATACTCTTGAGATTTAATGATTAATTTTTCTTAAAACACACAATCCTTAAATTACACAATTCGTTCGTGAAATATTGTAGATATCTATATACAGATCACAGTTTATTTTTAATATTGTTGGGTGATTATTTGGTTGCCTAAGTGAGTCCGCTATTTGATACCTATTTACATAAGTGGTACAATACATAAATTTTGTTTGGCATATTGGTAAACAATTAAGAATAATGGAATTTGATGAGAATCTATTACACTTTCCGCAAATTTATCATGATATACGATATAAGAATTTATTTTTAACGTATAATGTGATATTGGCTATCTAACTATTTCTTACGACGCGTATTATTTGGGCCCCTTTTTCCCAAAATTTCTTTTTTGGATACTTAAGGCTCTTTGCATTATCAAACCTTCCCAAGCAGATTTTTTTAAAATTCGCGGGCAATTTAAGTTGACACTTTCGGCAACAACGATCTAATTCGCATGTAGTATGTTAAGGAATTAACGAATATATCCTTTATTACCGGAACTATCAACTTAAATTTTCCGAGAAATTTAAAAATTGCTAGTCCTTTTGTATTTTCACAACGAAATAAAAACAAATTATGAGTTTGTCATGTTACATACTATATCTTCATCAAAATAAAAATAATAACTTATTAACTCACGTAGAATAAAGAATTCCGTCTGTTACTAGGAAGAAAAAAGTTCTAAGTCCAAATGTGTACTTTATTGATCAAATCAAGTGTCAAGTTTGTTTATCTCGATATCGGTATCATCCAGTTCAAGTCAGTATGTACTTGCCCAACTTAATCTTAGGATCGGAAAAAATTCTACCTATAAACAATTTCATTTATTAATGAATGCCATCTCACTTTTTCTTTCTTTATTTCGTTATCTTATGATAAGTCAACTCTGTAAAATACAGAGGTTTCCCATCACCCTATGTACAGATTGCATAATTTGATTTTAATTTATCGAATTCATTAAGATTCCCACAAAAATGCTATAAAAATAAAAATACCATCAAATACAATAAAGGCATACTTAATTATTTAATTACGGTTGCTTTTTAATTGCAAATTATATTGTCCCATAAAGTAAATTATGAATTGTACAAATTTCAAGGGATCATACTGTATGTACAGATAAATATTATAATATGAATTGGTTAGGTATGAATTTAGTACACGAAATGAAGATCCTCGTCAGAAAACGGACTTGCTATATGCTTCTCATCACTTTTACTTTGATAGAATTTCTCTACACGACTTGGAAATTATCAGGTGGGTCTGTAAAAAATGTGGGTCACTGTACACACACATAATGGACGCATATTTTATATTAAGCTTTTAATATAGGATAATGTACTTTAATACATTAAAAAGAGAAGTATACAACTCGAAACATTGATTATTATTTCCTCTATCTTTGAAAAAATTGTTGATATCGATATCAACCAAAACATTTACTTATATAGAAATTATTGTGTATATGCGATGACTGCATGACTGGAGATTCTTTGGACTTTGTACAGTAGCAGTTCACTGTCTGAACTTGTCTAGAGTGACAATATTTACATTTTGAAGGCACGTGAAGTAGTACAAAACTGCATTTGTTATTTATGGAAATGGAAAACATATTATTAATAAAAAAAATTGTAAATACTCATATTTACGTAGTTGCATCTTTTGTTATTTCAGTAACTTTGACCTGAATATACGGGATGGTGATGTATAAAATTCAGGGCAAAATACGTCATAATATGTAATTTTTAAGCAATTTGGGCATTAGAATATACAACATCAAAATTACATAACAAAAGTTGCTTAGATTGTTTGCCATTAACGAACTGACATTGACCAACATGTGTGTAAACCTTTTTTTCATTGCACGGGCTTTTCTATCGAGTATGTTAAATCATTTAAATTGTTTAAACAATTATTACTATCCTAGAAAGACATTCTACAACGTAAAAACAGTTGTATTTAGGAGTATATTTGTATAAAAAAATTGCGTCTCTTTAAAAATAAAGTTGACCAGTTTCGAAATTTTCCAAAAAAACATGATTAAATAACATGTTTGAAATAAATTTTGAGTGGGAGAATATATATCTTACGATTGAAAATTAAAATTTTCTATTGCAAAATAAAACTCACGTGCACAATAACAATAATAGTATTACACAATTAATAAATTATTAAAGGTTATAGATAAAAGCATAATTTACAGTTAATATATGTTGAGAATGACTTTTCTTTTATCATTCTACATTACAACAATAATGCAATTGTAATTACTCGTTACATGTAAGGTAGTATGTCTCATTTCAAGGCTAAATAATAATAATATTCGTATTATATAGTTTTTTTTGGATATATTGCTGTATAAGTTGGAATAGTATGTATACATAAGATAAATATGTAAATTGATGGTAATTTTTTTAGTCGTGTACTAGTGATTTCTCAAATAGAAATATGCGATTTATTACAAAATAGAATCATTTGCAGATAATTAGAATGTGGTTATCTCAAATCTCATAAGCTTATTAATTTGAAAAAGTTTAGGGAATATTGCTTTAGAATAAAAAAAGACCAGTTAAGATGTTATTTTATCATAAAATTAATAAAAAATTACATGTTTGGTTACAGATACGTAAATAATAAAGAAAAAAGAAACATTTCATTGTACACTTTTAATGATTATATTCACATTATCGCCTTGACAAGACTGTTTTACTGTAAATTGAAGGATTGTAACTTTCACGGAAATTTTTGCGAGACCCACGGCAATTAAAATTATTTTCTTTCTCACGTTAAGACGTAAGTAAAGTAAGAGACCTTAAAACTCAAACATCAACAGTGTTGTAAAAAGTACTTTGTTTTGAGTATCTAGATACCAATATATGTAATGTATTGTGAAAAACAAAATTATAATTTAAATTTTCAATTTTATAATATTTCGACCTTATATTTCCATAATTCTTTATTCTTAAAACTTACTGGGCTCTTTCTTTGAGTCCAGTAAAATTAATTTGACGGAAATAATGAAAGTCACCAGTTATTTTCAAGAATTTATTTTGTAATAACAATTTTCGTTAAAAAACACGCACAAAAACATTTAACACATCATCAAAACTGGAATCAAGACATCAACATTTATAACATCATCTGCATCAAGACATAGGATTATCAAAAAGGTCAAACTCTTAAATATGAAGGGTTGGTAGCCCTGTGGAGCCGGATAAATAAACAGTCAGAAAAAAGTGTTTGACAGTAAAATAACGTTTTGAAGAAAATAATCTTAAACATTAACATAGAAGCAAATTTAAAGAGCATTTAAGTTACCAAACACTGTTAAAATAATTTGAAAATACGTGGAAATTAAGAAAAACCCAAATTGAGGATAAGAATTACAACAATTGAACTGTAAGAACTGTCTAGTTAATCCTTATTTCTTATTTTATATTGATTGATATATCTCTAGTAAATAAAGTTCGTTCTTAAGTAGGGTTATAGGAATTGAAGTACAATAGTATGCAGATTAGCAGGAACAAACATATTCACACATTCAATTGATCACCTAGATTTGTAAAACAAATAAGTATAATTTCCTGAGGAATTTAAGATTATTATTAGGTTATTTACCATCGATAACATAATCCACAAATAATACTATAAGCAGAATACATGAATAATGAAAGCAATACAGTAGGTAATTAAAAGAATGCAATTACTGTGTAATAAATCCTTTATTTGCATTAAAACTCTCTAAACGAAGGTATTATAAAGATTTCCCTTTCACCAAATGAAATGAACCCAAGATGCTTTATAATTGGGATTCCCTGTTAAACTGCAACAATGTTGATATTGCATGGACGTACTATATGTATGTATACATAATATAATCAATGATTATTTCTCTCAGTGTATTCCTACGTGTGTTCCGTGAAATAGTTCCTTTTCACCAACATATCTTCATTACGGATCGATCAACTGCTACCAATTTATGCTCTTTGGTGCACTTTGTATCTGACGTGTTGGACGAACAATATCAAGTTGACAAAATATACAGGGACTTGACCAAAGCGTTTGACACTGTTCAGCATGACTTAGTCTTACATAAATTAGATAGTTTTGGTGTTTCTCCAGATCTGATTGAGGTTTTCCAATCATATTTATCTGAGCGTACCAATTATGTTGAGTTTTACATCTTATGAGTATATACATATCACGAACTGGCGTAGCTCAAGGCTTCGTCTTAGGACCATTACTTTTTCTAATCTTTGTTAATGACATAACCAACTGTATTTCATTTCGCTGTTCGTTACATGCGGATGACCTTAAAGTTTTTCGTAAGATCGAAAGTGTTGAGGATTGTGAATTGATGCAAAGCGACTTAAATGCTCTCGAGAGATGAAGATCAGATAATTTATTATTCTTCAATACAAACAAATATAAATGCATGACCTTTAGTCCAAAACGACAGAAAATAACGTTTCCATAATTCTTCTTTTGAAAGGTGACTTCGTCAAAGATCTTCGAGTAACTTTTGACAAAAAATTAAATTTCAATTTGCATGTCCATGACATTTGTATGTATTTACTCTCTAAAAATGCTTGGATTTCTTAGGCTTATTTTTATTTTATTATAGCATTTACCTCTAATTATTTGATTCTCAAAATAAACTTTTGTTCAGAGCTACCTTAAGAAAAGAAAATTGCTATTATACAGACAATGCTTTAAGGACGAATTTAACCACCTTTGCATGAATGAGTTTGTCTGAATGTCCTTGCTTATTTGTTCGTTTATTTACTAAAGTATTAAAGGACTTCCGTAAAATTTTACGGCGCAAATTACCATAAATTTAATGAACAACAAGGTCTCTTTATTGGACACAAACGCATTATATTTTGGTTCGTTGTTTATGCATTGAAAGAAGTGCATAAATATATGAAACTCACGTATAGGTTGTCCGTGGGAATTAATTACTGCTGTCAAAGGAAAATTCTCACCTCCAAAACGTAAAAAAAAAGATTTATCAATCAATCGCACAAAGAGTCGTAAAACCTGCTAATGCACAATTGTGACATGTGTTTGTATTTCTTGAGAGAAAAATAGATAAAGGATAAAGAAAATAAACATCTGCACCACCACGCCACATCCAATTTCACCTCCAAAGGTGCATATTTCTTTGAACATCCTCATTGATTTCTAATGTGACCCCCAAATTCACAAGAGCTTTTGGATACGCCTTCATCATACAATGTCATCGAAAATTGTATATGCTATTCACGCACGTGAAGTTGTAATGGGCAACAGAATGGTTTTATCATTTAAATTTCATATATCATGATTTTTGTTATTGTTTACTTTATTTTTTGCAATTTTTTCACGCTAGATTAAATCACTAAAGATTGTTAGTTTTTTCAGTTCATAATTTACATACTCGTCTGAATTATGGCCTTAAAATTTGAGAGAATGGTTTACATTCAGGTGTAAAAATAAAAAGCCACTGTATTCAAACGTGATATCAAAATAATTAATCCACTGTGTAAAGCTTCCATGCAGTGACCGTATAGAAACCATACTTCCCTTCAAACATATGCAATATAAACATAAACAATACCATCTTGTTTTTGAGATAGGTCTGCTTATTTACAATAAAACGAATAAATGGATATATGTAATACATTTTAATATCAAAATTCTAGCAGTATGGATATTATCATACAAACGATTGCACAGCATGACTTCAAAACAAAGGTATAATGCAATGTTTATGTTTAAAAGAAAGTTCCGTACATACGATTAGAGTGTAAAGTTCATCTTTATGCTTCTAAAAAAATAATACAAGTAGCACGCAGCTTGCGAAACTGTGTTAATGCTAACGCTTCATGAAATTGAAGTATTTGATTACGTTGTTTCAACTAAATCACGAACTCAACACCTCTCAAGGTTAGGGGAATTCCAACCGACGTAGAAATGGATGAAGTATACAAAACAATGACTCTTCTTTCCAAAAATATGGGAAAGAGAAGATTATTGGAATGGAAAAACCTATACAGATTGTTTAGAAAATTATAGAAAGTACTCCAAAAGAGGTTACATTGTGAATGCTTCAATACGTCCGCTTCTTTTCTTGGTTTATAGATTAAAATAATTCATTAAAGAATCTATTCCATGTTTCTTTCAAACAATCATTAGTTATACGAAAAGAAAATGATTCTTTAAATGTGTTCATTAATAAGTGAAAGTGTTTAGCAGTTAGAATACCATGTACAAATGTGTACAAATATATATTTTTGTACACATATACAACCTTTGCACGATCTTTATCTATTTCAGGTGTTTGATATTTTTATCAAATCGAAATGATTTTGTTGATAAAACAATTCCGCGACACCTGTATACTTTACAACCTTTTAACATAACAATAATCATTTAATCATGTTAAATAGGAGATCTACATAATTATTATTAATCCTTATGGGTACATAACTCATTTCACGTTCTTTAAATGAGAAAGAAAAATGAAAAGTATTTGTTAACGTAACTATTTAATTTCGTCAACTTTCACTGTTTCGGTAAGGATCAAAGTTAAATCGTTCTACGTCACACACACGACGTAAAATTTATTCTAAAATTTCTACGACGACCTTCACAAAATACAAGCCATTTCTTTCAGAACTATTTGGATAGAAATGTTTAACATTCCCTAAATTCTTTTTCTTTATAACTGGATATATGTATGTGCGACAAAATCCTGTTTAATATTTTTTATAACAATCCAATGATCAATATGGAGTATATGTAGATAGGCAGTAAAGATCGTTTAACACTAACAATTTCAATGTCAGAGGTTAACGCAAAGTAAAAATAATGCTGTCAACTATTAGTTGTCAAATTATTTCGTTGCTTTCGGTTATTTCTTTCGTTGTTCGTTGTATTATTAGTATTTAAAAACATTTTACGTTAAACAGTAATTGTATATTCATATTAACAGTGACCTAAGTTTAACAACAAACTATTTGTTAAAATAACTAAATTATTTGATATTAGCCTGAGATTATGTGTTTATTTAAATTTTCTTGTATTTCACTTATATATGTATATATACCGGCTGCAAAGGAGTGACCCAAACGCTATAATTGAATGCTGCACTGGGAGACTGCCACACGCAGCATTTTTGTTATCTAAACGTAAGAGACTCATCAAAAAGAAGGATTATTCGAATAATTAGCTAATGACTGAATTGGTCTTTCTATTGATTTCTAAAAGGCACTGTAATTCTTGTATTTATAATTATTTATTTGGAATGAATGGTTATACTTGTTCGTTCAGCTTGGGAATCATAAGCAAGGCTCGGCAAACGTCCGGGATGACTCACATGCAGCTGGCAAATATGAATGAAATACGTTATTTGGAAGTGACAAAAATTGCCGATTTCATTTGTACTTGCCAGCTGTATGTGAGTCATCCCGTACGTTTGCCGAGCCTTCATCATAAGGTTCGTTCCAACACACCAGCAAACCAGTTTGTGAATTGCCGGGGACATGCGCAAAGCAAATTTGGCGTTCCAACATAACTTTTAACTGAAATGTACGAATAGTTGGATGTTCCAACATAAAATTTGACGATAGCCGAATCGTTCACTGAACGGTCAAATCGATCCGCAGTTTATAACCAGCAAGTAACGTAATTGTTTACTATTAGCACGTATTTAAGAAATCTGAAATGAAGGATTTGGAAGAATTCTCCGATTTCTTAGCGAAATAATGAAATGGTTTTCATTTTTTCTCTTGGGAACCTATATAGTTATAGGTAAACTTAAGTGACAAACAGGTTCAAATTCAGTAAATATCCGTAAGCCGTTCCAATACGCCACGATACGGAATCAGACGGAAAATAATACAATTTTAGCGCATGCTTAAAAAACGGTTCATGAACTAATCTATGTATTGTACATATACGATACACAATCTGCATGTTGGAACCATCCTATAGTTTATTATGTTATACTAACGCTGTTTTTTGTTATTTCGTGTGCGGCGAATTAAGTACAGAGTAAATGCCCATATGAATATTGTACGTACCCGATCGAGTCGGCGATTTCCACACGGGATATCAAGCTCGAAGGGCCATGGTTTCGATTTTCCTCACAATTTCTCTCCATTTCCCTCTATTTATTGTTATCCGTTCCCAGTCCGGTATCCTGTTTTCTTATATCGGTCTTAACATCGTCTAACCATTTCTTTTTAGGTCTTCCTCTTCTCCGTTTTCCTCCTTCTCCACCAGTTAGAACTTTTTTTACGTATATATTTACAGGCATCCGGTAAATATGCCCCAGCCAACTCACTCTCCGGGCTCGTATTTTTTGGGTTATGTTGGGTTGGTTATAGATATCCATCACATTCTTATTTTTCCTTCTTCTCCAAGTACCACTTTCATCCATCTCTCCTCCATATATCTTACGTAAGATTCCTCTTTCCCATCGTTCAAGTCTCAACATGTTATTTTGACTTATCGTCCAGGTTTCGCTGCCATATATTACGGAAGGCAGAATTACCATTTTGTATAGTCTTTCCTTTGTTTTCCGGGAGATCGCTTTAGATTTAATAATTTTGTTTAATATTCCCGCGGCTTTGCTTCCTCTTGATATTCTCTTCTCTATCTTGTATTTCACTTAACAATATCAAATTTGCAAGAATTTAATTTTATTCTGAGAAGTAATAGGTGCTTGCATACTTTAAATAAGTTACTAGGGATTTCGGGTCTACAGTACTTTTAAGAAATACAACTTCAAATTACCTATTATGTATAAGATAAAACGTTTTTAATTTTTCGCTTTTGTTTCATGCTGAAACAAGTGTCTTGACTCGTGATGTAATTCAGTGCCGACTGACGTCATGCGATGACGCTACTAGTTTAGTAATGGCAAATTTAATAAAAAAGGATATATTTCAATATGTACATTTTATCCTTAAAATTGACAGAATGCATTCTCAATTTAAGAAATGTAGCAGAAGATTTGTTGAAACCAAAAATAATTGTCACCTTATTTATTGTGTAAGGAGAATGTTATTGCAATAAATTTGAATATAATAAAAAAAATCTTACTATCTAATCTAATCGATGTCAATTTGGTTAGAATTTAACTAATTTTAAAGACAGGAATTTTACTCAAGCTATAATACATAACTCTACTTAATCCTTTAGCTGTATCAATCATGAAATTTTTATTCAACAAGCTTAAATATTATAATGATGTGTTTGTGAGTTATACGTCAAAAATAATAATTTATTTTCGAACAAGCTACATATTGTGTCTGGAGTATCCCAAGAGACTATTCTTGGTCTTTGCTTATGTCTGGTATTTATTAATGACACCACTTCAGAAAATTTTGTTTCCTTCTTGGCTAGTTTGAATGTCAGATGCATTTCCAAATGAATCCACAAAAATTTTAAAGTATCACTGTAATTATGGTTTTGTAATTTAGCTTTAATTAAACAAATGCAATCGATAAAAATCAATTTTACTGTCTATTGTTTTGATGCACGTCATCGCAAGATGTCAGTCGATATTGAAATTGAGTCCTGAGTCGGAACATTAACGACAGCGTTCATTTTTTGCTTTGTAATGCGGACTGCATTCTTAAAGTGGCTAGTCTATAAATATTATTTCAAAACTAAATCAAATTTTTGTGTAAAATGAATCGAAAAGCAAAAAGCCTAAACTTTACGAAAGAACTTTGTAGATGATGTTTGAAACTACTTTTGAATGTTTCTTTTTTCACATTAACTAATAATTATAGTTAGTATTGATATGTTGAAACGGTTACATTTTTTGTTTAATGTTTTCCCTTTTACGAATAAATTAATGACATAATATCCAAGCTTATTTAAGAAAAGTATTAAAACAATACCTACTTACACATTAGATAGATATGCATATATGTACAGATGTGATTTGCGTATTTATGATTCACAATCTGGGTTCAACCATTGAATCATAAAAATGTATCAACTCTGGCCACTTATCACATCTCTATTTAATTTAATTTTGATAACCGAAGATTAGAAAACCTAACACATTTTACTTCTGATTCATTTCGTTAGAAAATGAAAATTGTTGGAAAGTTATTTCCACAGGAAAATTGATTGAAAACGACTAAATATGGGCATTTACTCTAAAGCATATCGTTTATCGCTAAAGTAATAGCAACAATTTAGTTTTATTAAACAGAAAATTAGTTGGGAGAGCAATTAACGACCGTTTGTGAGTTGTTAACGAAGTGATTTGAGAAAATAAACATGAACATAATGTTATAATGTGCCTTTCAGACTCGAGACAAGAATTTTATTTTTAAAACAAGGAGTTTTTCGTAGAAGCAACTTGGCAAATATACGATCAATTCTCAAACGTAGTCAACGTCATTTAACATCTGGAATCGGTAAAACGTCATGTTGATAATAATAGTAAATATACAGCGGTAATGCTTCTTAACTTAGTGAATTTTATATTTGTTGAACTAGGTCTTTATCACTATTGCTATTTTGCGTTTATACGTATGGTGTTTGTATTTTTTAATAGGGAAATTGAGACGGTATTTGCATTCATTTAATTGGAAATGTAATTACAAAGGAATAAAAATGATTCTCCAATAATTTTCCTAAAAATAAATATAGGACTATTAGATTCAGATTTTGGTTGGAATTTAAAATAATTCGCAAATAATAATACTAAAATAAAGCGTAATAAAACTAAAGAAGTAATTGGAGCAATACAATAATTTCACATTGGAGTTAGAGAAATTGTTTGAAGAATCAGCAAAACTAATTATTTAATGAGAAAGACCGCCATATTTGATGGAAGGAAGCCTGGGAACTTGAATCAATAATGAAAAAAATATCTTTAAAAAGACGATGCTAAAGCAATTGTTAGTTGTTTTGATTTAAAGGGAATCTTAATTAATTAGTAGACAAGCTCAAATTATTGTTACCTGTTTTCCCTTGATACAAAATGCTGAAGATGGTTTTCCAAATTTTATAGAAGCACTATAAATTTTAGAATCTTCGTAGAGAATAGTGTTGAATTAAAACAAATATATTTATTTATATGCACTTTATTGATTTATAATTTATAACCTTATATATCCAAGAGGCTCTCATAATCTTACCTCAAAAAGTAAGATGAAAAATAAATTATAATAAAATTAATGTTATTAGAAAGATGAGCAGAAATATACAAAAAAATCAATAATAACATAAAAAAACAACGCCAAGTATGTTATCACTGATCCACCAAATATATTTTAACAATTAAATTACCTATGCACATACACTCAAATTAACAACATTCATACAAATCATCACAGATGAGGGAATAATCCATCAGATTGGATTGCCAATATCATATTGATAACGGTTCGTAAGATATTGGGCAGCCTCCGTAAGTTGCTTCAATGATTTAGTTAAACCATAAAGATGACGTCTGAAATTTTGAGCAACTTGTTGCGTTCTATCAGTTACGCATGGTGGCTCCTCAATTCCAGAATCAATTTCATTCCCAGTTTCTGATTCTGTATCACTAATACTTGATACAGAATTTGTAGAAGTAACACTGACAGTTGATGGTCTCCTTACATGACCTTTGACTGTTAAATGAGTATTGGATGAAATTGTATTTTTCTGCAATTCTTCATCCTTTTCGAGATGTTCTCCTTTGCACCATAGAAGATCAGCTTTAATGCTATGGAGCATGTTGTACAAATCCAAGAGATCGGCAGAGTTCAATGTGTTGTTTATGTCATGCTTGCTCTTCAAGTTCTGTTTCAGGCCTGTAGGATCTTGTTCATCTCCAACCTTCATGTCCATTAATCGACAAGGAACCAAAATGGTGTCATCCATGGTGTTCACACTCCTTACAAATTTCTCCATCACATTGATGACACTCTGATGAGAGAATTCGGTTTCTTCATGCCTTCCGATACGACGTAGACAATTTCTGTAACAAAAAAATATATATACATTAAAAGGACTTGCATCACTCACATCTACTAAAATCTAATCTAAACATGTGTGATATTATTTATTACTTATTAGTGGTGTGACATACTTAAAAATTGCATAATAATATAAGTGACTAACAGGTGGAATTTTGAAGAAGCTTTCACCAAATTTGCAATGAAAAACTTAATCTTACTCGAAAATTGATTTCATTGGAGTAAATTGTTGGGTGGTTGGGCGAATTAAATTAACGTTATGCGTTAGAATTTCATTTATTTACCTGCTGTCTATGCTAGCGGTGATATTATCCGTGTAAGAAATCATGTTTTCAAATTTCTTATTATGTTTAGTCCACTACGTTAAAATAGGTTAATGTACCTAAACACAAACCCGAACAACAGAACCAAACAGAACTATTGCAGAAATTCAATGCCACTCATTCCATTTTATATGACATCGTGGTGGGGATATCTCCCACCCTTCAACTGTTTTGAGTAGCATTCTACGACTTTGTGATTTAAAATCAGAATTTTTAATATTTAAAACGATAATTTCTCATTATATGGTAATCTATATCCGATATAAATATTTGGTTCTTCACTCTGTATGCATTTCGATGAACAAAACCATTCTAAACGTGTAAAAAATTAAATTTTAACGCAGAAATCTTTGCGGGAAGTCAAACTTTCGATTTAGGTGTTGCCAGAACAACCCTAGAGTCAGACCATATTTCTTGACCGTCATTGGTTCCTCCTAAATGCTTACTCTTGATAGGTCAATTGTAACCTCACCTGATGGTTAGCGCGAATTTGAAAATTTCGTACATCTCAATTATAGTATTAACGTTCATCAACTTAAATGAATGTGTGACTATTTTTAAACGAAAGAGACCGCGATCATATTTATTTAATCTGCCTCATAAACATTATGCATAAGTGGTGAAGTAATATAATAGATGGATAAACATATATGCAAATTTGTATTTTTCCATGTTGATTTTCGTAATATTAATTAAAAACAAACGTATGGATTACGTCTCTCTATTTATTTGCTATTTTACATATAATGCAACATAAAAAATTCAAGAATTTGATTTACGAACATAGAGATCGAAATTAGACTTTAAACGTTAATACAAAATTGTAAATTAGTTGATTGTTACGTTTTGTAGGTCACAAGTGCAATATTTTGTTATACAGTGCGGGCATAGTGTCCCCCTCATGCCAACTTTTGAACGACAGAAGCTAGCGTTTTTAGAAAAAATAGGTCGATTTCTATTTTTTGTAAACTAACTTTTGCCGTTATCAGCATTTCAATTGTATTTCCGGTTTCACCGGAAGTGAGATCAGCTTTCCTATTTTAAATAGAACACCTTGTATATTTTTACGTTTTTGAAAAAGTAATCGAAAGACGAATCCAACGATATCACATATGTTATATTTTAACTTAAGAAATATGACGATATGTAGCAATATATGTTTTGGTAATCTGTTTTTGTTGTTACGCAAAGTTGGCTAGAAAAGAGCGCCAAATTGTTTCTTGTGACACCAGACTGATCTAAAGAGCTCGTTGCTAACCAAAGTAATCATAACAATTGCCAAACTGTCAAATCTCAATTCCAAAAGCGTAAATTATTCCTGTTATTTATTGTTATTATAACCTGCATTTGTCATACTTTCATTCTTTGTGCTCGTTATTATTTTATCTCATTTTAACTTGGTTTGTTAATTGTTGTTTTTCCTTTACTTTGTCGAGCTTTATTGTAATTAATTAATTGTGGTAGGTTTGTTTAAATTTGTTAGTTTTTGACAGGCGATGTGCTTAAGCTTCAATTTTTTTATGTTGTTGATATTACAATGGCCTCCGCATGGATCACATAAGATAACCATCAAGTACCTAATTTTAATATTCAGTAAATTTGGCAACAACTACACAAAGTGGAACATAATGAATACTTTCTTGTATAGCCGGAAATATTATAACTTTGCGTAACTAGGAAGTATAAATAGTATAAAATTTACAGGACAAACTGCTTTAAGAGATGATAATATGATTTAAATTATTGTACAATTTGTTGCGCAACCATGGCAAATAAGGTGATAATTGTTACTAGATTTACATGATATTAAAATTGACCCAGCAATTTTGCATGGTTCGTGCCGAAGCCATCATAAAAGTAACAACACAAACAACCCAAAAAATAGATATATTGTCTATCAAAAATTAACATATTTAAACAAACTTACCATAATTAATTAATTCCAATAAAGTTCGATAAAGTAAAGAAATAACAACAATTAACAGAACAAGGTAAAATGAGAGAAAATAATAACGGGAACAAAGAAGGAACATATGACAAATGTAAGATATAATAACAATAAACAACAAGAATAATTTACGCTTTTGGAATTGAGATTTGACCATTTGGCAATTGTTATGATTACTTTGCTTAGCAACGAGTTCTTTAGATCAGTCTGGTGTCATAAGAAACAATTTGGCGTGCTTTTCTAGCCAACTTTGCGTAACAACGAAAACAGATTACCAAAACCTATATTGCTGCATATCGTCATATTTATTAAGTTAAAGTATAGCATATGTGGTATCGTTGGATTCGTCTTTCGATTACCTTTCCAAAAACGTAAAAATATACAGGGTGTTCTATTAAAAAAAGAAAATTGATGTCACTTCCGGTGAAACCGGAAATACTATTGAAATGTTGACAAAGGCAAAAGTTAGTTTACAAGAAATAGAAATCGACATATTTTTTCTAAAAACGCTAGCTTCTGTCGTTCAAAAGTTAGCATGGGGGGGGGACACTTTAGGCTTGCACTGTATAGGATAACCGTAGTGTTTAGAAGAAACAAAAAAAGCTTTACAATGCTTCACTTAAAATCAAAAACAATTTAAGTTAAATGATTTTTCCTGCGTCACAATGTTAATTAAATTCTGTTTTATTACTTCGGCAATATTCATTTTTATTAATAAGATTTTGCAACTACATCTTCTTAAATTTGCAATATTTGTTTGACGTTTCCCTTAGCTGAAAATAATTATTTAGTATATCAAGCTAACTGTTTTGAATCAAGTTCATTTTGAAATTAAGTCCTATTTTTATCGAATTTTTCGGATACGATCAAAGTTAGTTGTGTAAGAAGCTCGCACCATACGCATTGCGTCATTGCGAATTAATCAAAATATTGTTCAATTTCATAAATGTTAACGTCTATATCTTGACATCTTTGCCTTTGTTTTTATTACGTAGTATTGTCAGCATAAGAATTAAGCAAGATTAAAACGTTAGGTTGTATGATTGCCGTATTTGGTACAGCATTACAAATTCAGGCAACGTTCAAGCCTATTAAATTATAAATTAAGTTTATATTACAAATAGTCTGAAGGACTGCGGTACATGGTAGATGATGGACACTGTTTGTTGCGACAGTATATTTGTCACGGAGATTGTTAATTCATTGATTTGCATTAATTTTTACATTTAACACCAGAAATGATTAAGTCTAATTAGGTCTAATAACAAAGTAAACTCAAAAAAAAATACAATTTTCCAACAGGATTTTCTGTTTACAATCTAGAACTGTAAATATTACTTATATTAACATTATTTAATAAGCTTAACTTGGTTCAATTATCAAAAATAAAGATGATATTAGGTTTCTATTCCTAATATATGTATGATCTTCATAGTTGTTAATTATAGCTGTTGTCTATTATTACACTATTTGCCGAAAATAAAGATCCAAAGAGTGCCTAAAAAATAATTGATAAATATTCTCAATGCATCAGCTTGATTTAATCAATAATATTAAATCAATAATATTATTTACAAAACCCTGTTATTACCAACAGAAAATTAACTTGTTAATTCATGGGATCTACAACCATCTGTTATCTTTAACTTCTTTTTCTACTAAATTGAAAACCTCAAGTACAGAGATCAATGTTTCTGATTTTGTTTTACGCAGTTTTAAAGCGCTTGTTAAATCATATAATCTTTTCCAGGGAAGGGTGGGATAATAAGAAACTGATGAAATTTGCTTTCAATGAAATGACGAGGCAGAAATTTTTTTTCTAATTACCTCAGACAAAAACATACTAATTACCTTATTGGGGGTAATAAGATACAAACTTTCCATTTCTGCATTGCTAGCAAATTTTAATCGATAAAGTTTATGAAAAAGAGATATTTTTGCAAAAAGAGTAATATATGATATAGAAAAAATAAACTTGGTAAAATATAATAATTTTTATTTTTCGATATAATCTCCCCTAATTTCAATACAATTATTACAACGATCAATTAATAATTCTAGACCCTTGTAAAAATAATCTACAGTTTTTCCCTCAAAACAGCTGCTTGCAACTCACTATCATGTCCTCACGACATCCCCTAAGGTCTTTCTTTAAATGAGAAAATAAATAATAATCACTTGGAGCCATGTCAAGACTATATGGTAGATGTTCCGATTCTTGAAAGCCACATTCGCGAATGGCAGCTTGTGAAATGGCGGCAGTATGGACGAGTGCATTGTCGTGCAATAATCACTTTTTGTTAACAATTTTCCTCGACGTTTTGCACGAATATTGTATCTCAATTTACGCTGTTAACAGCTAATACCATTCCTTCAATAATTGAAAAGTTTTGAAGCGTTATCAGTAGAGCCCGGTAACAGGGAGCCGTGCCATAGCCGTACCTGCCTAGTATACAAAAACAATAGAAAGAAAATAGAAAAAAAAATAACAGAACGAATACATTATAATATGTGAAAAGTGGCGAAACACTCACCCTTTTGAGCAGCCTTGGCTACAGAACAGTAAAACTAGAAGCACCATTATCAGTATTAACATCATATGGATAAGAGTGGCAAAAAGTTAATACCATTAAATGTTTCCACAGTTGTCTCGGTGTGCGATGTTCGCCGTGGTGAGAAAATGAGTTTATATCTTGAAAAAGAGCGTTCAACATCTACCGATGTTATACATGCATGATTAAAATACTCTTTGTACTTAGTCAGTGGATTATTCGATACACCATCACAAATTTGTTTTAGTGTGTTAAAATCGGGATCTTTCTGTAGCACACTCTTGAACTTTTCTAAAACACGATTAGATTTTGCGTCTTGTATAGTCAGTAGCTGTGTGTACACTCCGTCCATAATTTGCAGAGACTCGAATAATGATAACGATCTATTTTGTAATTGGTCTACTGCGTCAGCTAATCCTTTATAATAGCTACGAATATTTTTTAAATGTGTTTTAATGGAAATATCTTGAAATTTTGTTCAGCATAATAAAAAGTTGCTTGCAACCATGTTCCCCAACGTGTAAGAATTGGCTCCGGTGGTTGACGAATACCAGAACACTCTGTGTGAAATGATCGGAGACCTCGGGAGAGCATTGTCGAATGGTTCCTGCCACAAGATGTAAAGCATGTACTTTACACGTAACATGTAAACACTTGCAACCATGTTCAAGAAGAGAACGGCCTACTGAACGCAACATCAACACTTTATCTTTTGAAATTTGAAATTTTTCCAATGTACTAAGTACAACCTTCGTAATTGCTGTAGCAGTACACTCTTGTAGTCTTCGGCTAGCTAGTAACAGTGGCAATGTAGGTTTACTAGGGTCTAGTATGCGTACCATAATATTTACATTTGAATTTTTTTTACAGTCTGTTGTCTCGTCAACACATAACCAAAGAAACTGTTTTTTCAATATGCGTTTCATTTTCTTTTCCACGTCATCGCGTACAAATGCAACATGCTTACGTGCCGTTTTCTCCGTTGGTAACCGCAACTCGGGATTGTATTTGTTCCAAAAGTCCTTAAACAGTTGTTTATCGAATAAACCTAGTGGGAAATTACAGTTTATCAACATAAGAATTACATAAAAAAAATGCACTTCTCGGTAGCATGCCTAATTTTCGTTTTCTATGCTGTGCGGAATTTACGTGTCTTGTACAGTTCCACTTCTTATTTGACATCAAATGTATTTTGCACACTTTACAAACTATCTTACTCCCGTTGTAAAACAAATCGGGAAAGTCAGAAATAAACTTATTTACTATGTCTTGAAAGGGTCGTTTTTTAGCCTTCGACATGTTCACTAAAAACTACAATTAATAACTACGTCTGTATCAATAAAATCAAAACGCACTACACTAAATAATAACTACGTCTATATCAATAAAATCAACACGCCCTATCCGCTATCCAAGGCTAAACTGAACTGAGTGATGATGATTTGTCGTGTCGTATCATAATCGACCAGCCCTCCCCGCCCACCTAAACACGGTCACACCGCCGCTGAGATTGCTCTCCAGTTACCGGGCTCAAGTTATCAGTTCAATTGGCTCATCATTTTCTAGCGATTCTTGCCCCAAATGGAAACATTTTGCCTACTTTTTTACAGTGGAATATGGAGGAAATAAATCACCATAAACGCTGTCTAAAGGTTGTTTGATGTGATTAGGCATATGCCCTTCTTTTGTTAAAAATGTAGTGACCTGAGACATTTTCATGCACTAGTCACGTTGTCTGGCTGGCTACTAAAAACTACTACTCTTCGAGCCGTAATATATGTATATAGTGTGGGCCTCGCATATATGCAACTATGACGCAACGGAGTTTGAACACGCTTGAACCTGTATGAGCCTGTTAAGTCGAGATTTATGGTGCCTACTTTGTAGGAACACAACAAAAACTGTATCTTATTACCCCTGTTTCTTAATCCCTTCCTCCCCTATGCCAAAATCCATAGATTCCCGACACCATAACAATAAAAAAGGTTGATTTGACCCGAAAAAATAACACTGGTTTTATAGTCTGCACAAAATCTTTAGAAAAAGCTAGTTTAAAATTGGAAATTGAAAATTGAAATTGATAATCAAGAAAGAGGTTAGTGATTCTAGTATTGTTGGCTATACGTTGGTTCTTTGAACTATTGAAAATATCGCATACTCAGAGTACATATTTATCTCACATTAATCTCAGATTAAATAATTTTATAATTAGAAACAATTTCGAAGCATGTGTTATTAGATAAATTTAATCTTCCTCAGATATAACTTTTAATCAGAGAATTTTCTAGCCCTATATGTAGATATCGCAATATGCACATCTCCTAAATTTCGTTAAAACTTTAGCGAAATGGTAGTGTATAGACACATGGCCTCTAATATTTCATGGTCAATTTGTAGCTTATTTCCAACATTAATAGAACATACGAACGGACACATAAAAAAAAGTTTTTTATTGCTCAGCTATTTAACAAAGCAATTAACCAGTATTAGTGACGTAAATCATTATAAACTGAGGGCATGGATGAGTGTTCAAATATTTTGTCAAAATTTAACCGGTAATGAGTAATGTTTGACTTAGTTTGTGCTTGTCATTACTTATATAGTACATAGTTTTATTTGACTTTAATTTTTAGTAAAATAATTCTTTAATTCGAAGTGGGATTTCCTAATTTTGTTTCATAAATATTTGTATTAACAAATCTCTTTGTAAAAAAAAAAACCTATATCTAATCTATGGGAAATTAATTTCGAAAAGAAATAAGTAGGTACATCTTAGAAATCAAGATTATTATTAAATATTTTTATGATCTATTTAGATTTTAGAATTATTTTTATAAATAAATATTGTATTTACAATTTACATTCTGTGTATATAGATGATTAGAGTTACTATTGCTAAGGTTTTTTTGTTGCCCTATAAATATAATAAATATAACATGCATAAGTCATTTTTTTGTTTTTTTTTTTATGATAATATCCATTGTAAGGGGGTGGTAATTTTAAAATATTATTGATATTTAGTATGCCGGATATCACAATTTTTGCGTGGGATAGAAGAATACAAATTATAGGTCAATACTAGGAAAATTTTTGTTTTAGAAAGCCAGGTTTTTCGATTAAAAAGTCATCCTTGGCTAATAGTTATTGAAAGTCGTTGAAAAACAATAAAATCACGTAACGTAAATAGTTAAAACTGTTTGGCAAACGTGTTAAAAATTAAGAAATAATGATTAAGAAAATTATTAGAAAAGTTTTTGTTTGAAAAAAGGGATAGAAAGCGGCAACCGACGCGTATGTACTATATACAGACGTTTGCTGGTCATATGTAATTTTTACCTGTTGATACCCCTTCCTAAAATTTTTTTTTTGTAAAGTATGTTTAAGTAAATATTAAAATTGGTCAATATTGGCAATAAAAATCTTATTTTACAACTGAACCTATAAGGTGTTATCTTTTAAAGTTGTACGACTTTTTTATTATTTTATTAGAAACGTTATAATTATCACTCCTTTTTTAATTTGCTTTTAGGATGTGGTAAAGAAATATTTGAGATCTAGGCGGAAAAATATAAAAAAAACTTATTTTGTAATATAAATATAAAATTCTGGCTCAAAAGCTTTAAAAATTCTTTTAAAAACACAGTGAAAAATCAGAATATTGCAGAACAATAGTGACACACGCATTGTTCTACAAATGCTTTATTAAAGATGGCAAAATTCCAGCGATAACAATCCGCTTAAAGGTAGTAGTTTTCTATCCGGGTTATTAGTTGTTTTAATCATTACCGTTGAAAACATAACAGTACTCTAATTGTTTTCAGATCCAGACGCAGTTTAACTGTTTAACAAGTCAAAAATGCAAATTCAATTGACTGGTTGATAAAAATTTGATTAGAACATCGATAAGATCGAAACTTCAGTTTTGGTCTTATCAACTTGCTGCTACCAGGGTCACTACACTCACTACTGTCGATATTTTAATTGGTTTTAATAAAATATTATTAGAAACAAAAAAAAATCTATGTTAGAATTCAAATTATTATAAAATTTTAACTAGAAAAGCATAGTTATTATAATTTTTTATTGTCTGTGAAAACATCTCTGGTTAAAACCACTAAATACCATAATTACGTGGTTTCTAATAATGAAATTTAATTCAAATAACTAATGCTGTAATAACAGAGCTATTAAAAGCTATATTAGTTTTAATCCAGTAAATCAATTAAACTTGAGGACACTCAAAGTAAATGTGTTATAATTTATAATACTTATAATAATAGTAAAAAGTATATATGTATACACTACTATTTGAAAGAATTTGTTGATACAAATGGTCTTAAATAAAACTAAATTGATCTTTTTCGCTGTGATTAAGTAAAATGTTTTCTTTTAATCATCAAATTATTTAATTTATGCAGGAACGTTGCTATATTTACATATAATACATTTTCTTTTATTAAACATTCTGAAAATGCAAAAAAAAACCGTTGTTAATAAAGGGTAATAACGCACGAGAATTTTTGAACAATACCCTATTATCTCATTGTATTTATTTTGATTTAATGTAAATATTTTCCCTATTTTGAAAACAAGTTACATAATTCTTTCAGTGCAGAATTTAATTTTTAAAAATTAAACAAAAAACCCCATATTTGATTTCTAAGTACTCAGTGACATCTGTAATACCATGGGCGAACTATACATGAATTTTTATTTAGATTAAATCGGAAATACGCCTTGTTTAATATAAATATATCTTTTACTTGTTTATATAATTTATTTAATTAATAAAAACATCTAAACATTTTATTGTTATCAACTTATCATCCTATTGAACTTTAGATCATCTTACCAGTGACATCTTTGAAACTATTAACCAAATATATGTAGTATGATTAATCGCCCATAGATGACGCGCTCTGTCTTAAAATCTCAAATATTTTTATATTAACAAAAGTGAAAGAATTCCGATTTTAGAATTCATCATATTCTATGAAAATAAAATTAAATATTTTAAATGAAATAAATAACTTGGATTAATAATTGAACGTTTACATAAAGTTTAATAAATAAGATTTTTATTTCACGTAATTCTATAGATGGCACTGCGTTGAAACGTTTGTTAATGGCCGAGTATTTTTATGCTGAAGCAGTATGTTTTAATATTAGGTGTATTTGGTCATTTAATAATAAAGTGAAGTGAAAATAGTGTATAATTTCGTGTATTGTTTGTGTGAATTATAAGCCGAAATTAAAATGTCGCCCAAACACCAACGTTTTTCCGTATTTTACCCGAATTATAATGGATAATTGAATGCTATATTTTTTTTCAAAATGGTGGGTGTTTCTTATTTGATAATATTTATTTATTTGAAGAGTTTTGTGAGTTCTACTGGGGACTGTCCAAGAAAAATTTGTAACTGCCTTGGGGATATAGTAGATTGCGAAAAGAATAATTTTGTAAACGTACCAGATAACATCCCAAAATGGACAAGAGAGCTGTAAGTGGGCATTGTTTACATACCATTTGCACCTGTTTATTTATTTTTCATATTCCTGATAATTTTTATCAGATATTGATGTTTATATATAATTAATTGAATCAATGTCATCTGTAGTTTATCTTTATTATTATTTATCGATTAAGTATAATCAGATATTACAATTGAGCTTAATTTTTTAGGAATTTAAATAATAATAATATTGTATCACTCAGAGGTGATGATTGGAAAAATCTAACTAATTTAACCGAGTTGAAGTTGAATAAAAATAACGTTGTAAATATAACCAAAGATTCGTTGGATAATTTAAAAAAATTAAAGTTTCTGTAAGTATATTTTAATAGTATTAAACTTATACTTTATTATTTTACATTACTAGGGAAATTAATCGGAATCACTTAGTTAACATAGAAGCTTTAAGTTTTAAATCACTTGAGCAACTTTCAGTTTTAAAATTAAAACGTAATCGTATTCGGCAGCTAACGGATGGTGTTTTTTTTGGGTTAAAAAGGATACAATCTCTGTAAGGCGGTCAAGATTGAACCTACATTGGAGCATCTAATTTAATTTTAATTTTTTAGAATACTTGATTATAATTACGTGCAAGTTATAGCCAAAGGTTGGTTATACGATTTGGGTAAACTGAAGGAATTGTCAATAAACAACAATAGAATACACCAAATCGAGATGGATGCGTGGGAATTTTGTAGAGATTTGAGTACACTGTATGTATTTATCGTCATTGCTTATTTATTTAGATTGTGACTAAAATAATTTTGTGTTTTAGCGATTTATCATCCAACAAGTTGAAATCGATCAAAAGAGACACATTTAAGTACTTAAGTATGTTAAAAAAATTAAATTTAAATAGTAATAATATCTCGTACATTGAAGAAAATGCCTTTTCCCATGTACCTAACTTAAAAACATTGTAAGTTTCCTCAATGTACATTTGTTTCAAACTCGATTACCTAATAACCTTTTCGTTTTAGACTTTTAAGCAGTAATAAATTATCAGGGGTTATCGAAAGTGGAAACGGAGTATTTAGAAGTCTTGCCAGTTTACAAGTCTTTACATTAGCTTTAAATAATATTAAATCAATTAACACGTATGCGTTCGAAGGTTTAGCAAGTTTAAGACAGTTTGATTTATCTAATAATAATATAACTTCCGTACAGAAGCAAGCATTTAATGAAATGACTTCGCTAGAAGTAGGTTTTAATTAGTGATGTACGAGTTGAATATTTTATTGACTTGAGTAAGTTAAATAATATCACTTAAGCTTACTGAAATTAAAAATAAGCCTGTTAAAGAAAGAATAAATCAAATAGTTCCCAAAGCTTGCGAACTGGCTCTTTTCGTCGTAACGAATGAGCCCGACTCGGCCCGATTAGAACTTGCATAAATTGGAGCGAGTTCGATTTGAAATTACCATGATTCGATCCAACTAAACCCGGCATAAATTCAAACGAGTCCAACCGTTACCACCGAAATATAAGGCCTAACAGCTCTTCGATGACGTCACGCTGTTTAGGCGATGTATCGCCATGCACGATATTAGCCTAAGCGGTAAAAAAATCGTTTTTTTTTTTTTTTGCTTTTTTTTTAGTTTTGAAGGGCTTCCGGTTTAAAGAGGATGCCAGTCGTCAGCTGAGCCCTTCTTCGCATCCCATTCGATTTTATTTTGGAAAGACGAAGTTTCAAAGCATAAACCAAACACGTAACCGAGCACCGTTTTCGTGAAAGATGCATTTGTGGTGGATATTTAATCGACCAATTATTATTATTTGTAAGGTTGAAAAGATACAGTAATTGCAATTTTATTCGAAATTTTGTTCAATTTCACGAGAACATTTACAGACATGTTATTTAACCAGGGTCTTAAATTTCTTATTATGTGGTGTTTTACCTAATCTGTCATTAATTTTCTTACGATCGTTTTTAAGTAGGGTATTTGTAGAACAAGTTATTATAATTGTTGCAATACATTCACCGCTGTGATATGACATTTACATATAACAGTATCCAAAATGTTCGGTGATATCATTTAAAATATATTGTATTAAAACAGAACGTTTATTACATACATTTAAAAACATCTCTTCATGATCAAAAATAATTTTGTTAAATATAACGTAAGAATATAAAACTATTTGAACAATAACATCTTCACGTTTTTTGTCAAATACAATGGACAGTTAGGGAATTGAGTTGGAATAGCATCTTTTTAAGCCTCGGATATTTTAAACTTACACTTATAGTTTCACCGGTCCTTGAATCTATAGCTGTTGAAGAATAAATAATATCTTCTTTTATTTACAAAGTGTAACTCACAAACAAAACCGACACCTCTTAGGTTAGATTATCTCGTTTTTATAACGCTAGAAAAACACTGCAGGTATCACCAATAAAGTACGGAAATATCACTTACACAGTATTTTTTATAAATAAAATTTTTATAAATAAAACCAATATGATTTGAATAAACTAATTCAAAACCCAATAATCGATTCTGACGTATGAAAACAACCGACACCATTTTAGGTTAGGTGCCTTGTTTTTATCGCTCCACAAAAGGTTTTATCGCTTATACAGCACAAAAACATTGCAGGTATCACCAAAAAAGTACGGAAATATCACTACAGAGTATTTTTTTTTTTAAATAAAACCAATATAATTTGGATAAACCAATTTAAAACGCAGAGATGGTCTCAGTGTGTAAACGCGTTTATTGGCCTAAATCAAAATACGTCACCGCCTGCTGACGTCAGAGCTGTAAGCCTTGTATTAGCGGTAGTAACTGTCCAACACAAGTTTTCAAGTCGAATCTTCAACTCGAGTTAACGGGTTAAAATACTCGACTCATTGCATCACTAGTTTTAATGTTATAGCTTATTGAATTTATATTAATCCTTTATTATATATTTAGACGCTACAGATTAATACTACGATGCTTTTATGTGATTGCCATTTGAGGTGGTTTTTCGATTGGTTGAAAAGTAAAAGGTTAGAAGTACATACCATTTGTGCATATCCAAAATGGTTACGAAACAAACCTTTATTATCGATACCTTTAAATAATTTAACTTGTGGTAATTTTATCTGGTAACACTATAAAAATCCTATGCATATTAATTTTTTATCCCTTTGTAGATGATCTATTAAAGCCGAGATTGACACAAGAACCAGATCTAGAGATAATGGCATTGAAAGGCGGTAACATTAGCTTAAGCTGTGTTGCTATGTCTAGTTCCCCTAGTCCGATGACTTTCCAGTGGAAAAAGGATAATATAGATTTAACCGATGCCGTCGTAATTAACAAACGTATAGCTCAAGATGGTAAAAATACAGAAATGGAATCGCAGTTGAATATATCGAAAGTACAACAAACTGATGCTGGAATATATCAATGCGTGGTTTCAAATACTTTTGGAACTACCTATTCTCAAAAAAGTAGTATTACAGTATTAAGTATGTAATATTATTCTATTCTTACAGATAAGTTGTATTGATAATTGATAATATTGATGAAATATTGCTTTTAGTTTACCCGAAATTTGAAAAGATTCCTCAAAATGTCACAGTACCAGTTGGAGATACTGCAAAACTAGAATGCGCTGCGACAGGAGAACCTCCACCTGAAATAGCATGGCAAAAAGATGGCGGTACGGATTTTCCAGCAGCTACAGAACGGAGAATGCACGTTATGTTTAGTGATGATGTGTTTTTTATAGTCAAAGCAAAACCAAGTGATATGGGAATGTATAGCTGTATTGCTCATAATATTGCTGGTACGATCGTTGCTAATGCTACCTTAATTATCCAAGGTATATATCTTTGTTACTCAAACTCTTAATGATTTAATATTTGTATTTTTCCAGAAAAGCCTTACTTTGTTAAAGAAATGCTTAGTAAGGAAGTTACTGAAGGCGAATCGGTTGTTCTTCAGTGCATGGCAGGTGGTTCTCCGAAACCTTCGATAGTCTGGTTAAAAGATCAAAATTCCATCAAAACGACTGAAAGGCATTTTTTCACTGCCGAAGATCAACTTATGATTATCGTTGATACGCATCTTAGTGATTCTGGGACTTACATCTGTCAATTGAACAATAGCCTTGGTCATGTAATGGGGTATAGTCAAGTAACTGTTAAGCGAGGTAGTTGCTCCTTTGTTTTATGAAATTGTAAACGTTAAATTTACACAACCTCTCGATAAGTTTAGTAGCACAAAAATGTAAGAAAGTCCTAAAAAAACAAGCAGGTTCACATTTTGATATTTTACTTGGATTGTTTATTTTTTAAAATTTACTTACAAAATGTAAGGGACTCTTTTCAGTACTCTCTCTATGTAGTAATTATCGATTACATCTCAGGCACTCAGTAAAGTTCTCAAAACAGTTTCTTTGCTAGTTGGGGGTGATTTACGTAATCTTCCGTTTAAATGATCCCATATCAATTCAGTAAGATTGCATTCGAACTCCTAAGTCTATTTCTCAAATTTTTTTTTTCTAGTTTTACGGTGTGTTTAGGATTGTTGTCCTTTCGAAACACGAATCCTTAGCTAAATATTTGGCGTCTTTTGTCCTTGCTAAACGTTCAGGTAAATATCTTGTACCAGTGTTCCGTTTTTTTTTTTATAATTTGCCAATTCGTCCACCTCTAAAGCGACCTGAAACCATAATATTGCCACCCCCTATGTTTAACAGTTTCATTCGCTATCCAACTGGACGACGCACAGTGGAGTATTTGGCCAATCTAGCTGGCCAAAATTATTTAAGCTTTCAAATGAGGTCATATTAGACACATAATTGTATTTGGGTGTTGCTGAAGTCATTATGAGCTCAATATAATGAAAAAAACAGTTAATTTTAGGCAGCGATTCCGTTTTGCATCGTTTACTTCTTTCGCTGGAATCATGAAACGTCTTATGGATGCCTCACAACCCGTGATGGTTTAGATAGGTTGAATGCTATAGTATCTAACTATGCACAATTCTTCCCCATGACAGTATCTTCTTTGTAATTTGTCGTGAAAATCTCTTTTTAACATCCTTTTTGTCGTCTTCGATAAACTCTTGTATATTAATGAAATTGATTTTGCTGTTGCTTCGTGTTCAATATTTCTCGTTTAGTGAATATTTTACGTCCTGGTGACTGAAAAAATAATCATTAGTATTAACAAAATATAATAAGTGAACGTAAAATACGCGTATAACAGGAGCGCAGTTTAGGCTCTAATACATAAGAAAAACAAAAAAAAATCGCGGGAGTCTTCGGGAAACGTAACAAAAACAATTTAGAATTTCAAAAAGTATTAAAAAAACTCATTTTTGTAGTCCTCTTTGTCAGGATTTTTAAATGAATAACACACACACTCATAAACTACAAATATATTTCCTTTAATACTTGTACATAACCGACATAACTTTCCTAAACATAATACAAACATCATAATGTCTAACTTCACGTCTATCCACCTAACGGGCTGTCTTAAAACAAGGCGCCAATTTTCAAATTCAAATTTATTTACTACAACTCGGCCATTCTGACCTTTGATCGCCTTCGATCTTAAGTCTAAAGATTACAAGATCATAGCAACATATGAAATTATAAATACACGAAAGTAAAGTAAAACACATAACTTACACTTTTTTATACAACTGAATTATGCAACTCTAATAACTACATAATAATGATATCATAGTCAAAATGTTAAGGTGAAGAAGGTACACAAGACATTATAAATCTTATGACTAATTATAAGGCTTTAATCGGGTACAATCTAATACATTTTCATAAGGAATTTGTGTGTTTTGATATCCGGGTATATCTCTAATCACATATCTATCGTTAGATAATATGGCCTTAATTTCGTAGGGTCCTCTGTATTTTGGTATTAATTTTTTGTTAACACCAGTCGACGTATCAATATTTGACATCATAACATACTGTCCAACTTGGTACTTCTGAGGTTCTTTATGACGTTTGTCATAATATTTCTTGTTACACTCCTGGCTATCGCGAATTTTTGTTTCAGTTTCTGTTCTCAACTGTTCTAAATTCCGCGAGCCATTTTCATTTAAAGTTTCTAATGCTTAGCGCAAGTTGACCCTAATTTTCCCTAATTGATTCCTACCAAATTGCAACATAGAAGGTGTTTTACCTGTCGATCGGTTTACTGTGTTGTTCATTCCAAACGCTACCTCACATAGTAAATGATCCCATTCTGTCTGCCTCTTATCAGTTAGTTTTCCGAGTATCGGGGTTATGGATGAATTCATTCTTTCAATTTGGCCATTTGCTCTGGGTGCTCCAGCTGCTATTAAAACGTGTTTAATGTTATTTTCCTTTACAAATTCTTCAAATAATGTGGATGCACCTCTATCCGATATGAGTTTTAGGTTTACTATAATATTGAAAATAGTTGTTAAGGTACTTAATTCTTGTGTATTCGTGGTTTTGCAAGCATATAGTGCAATGAATTTGGAAAAACCATCTACTATTTCGAACACGTATTTATGTTTACTTTTGGTAACCGGTAGAGGTCCATAGTGGTGAATCGTTTCAAACGGTAAATTACCCTTTGGTATGTTGTGTGGGTATCCTTCTGCTTTTCCTGGCTTTCTATTGAACTCGATACACTTCAAGCAATTATTGATATATTCTGAAATTTTCCGTCGCATCATTGGAAGCCAATAACTTCGCGTTATTAATTCTAATGTTTTGTCGGTTCCGAAATGTCCTATCTCATTGTGGTAGGTATCCATTATAGTGTGTTCCAAACTTTTGGACACATAAAATAGAATATCTCTGCCGTGTTTCTGGTACACTAAGCCGTTGCGCAATTCATAAAACGGGTGTTCGGACCCTTCTAATAATTCTCTTAATTTGTTAATGTCTTCGTCGGTTGTCTGTTTTATGGCTAAGGTCTGCTCTAGAGTATTCTCTTCCAATACAAGGATATGATTTACTCGACTCAGAGCGTCGACATGTTGCATTCGATTATTTGAGCGGTGTTCTATGGAATAATTGTAATTCTGTAAGAGCAAACACCAACGCATAATCCTTGATATAACATCTTTCTTTGCTAACGTAAGCCTAAAGCTATCACAGTCCGTCATCTTGAAAGGGATTCCGTATAAGTAAGTATGAAAATGTTTTAATGCATACACTATTGCTAGGCACTCTAGCTCATAACTATGGTATTTGGATTCTGCTTCACTCGTTCGTTTACTAAAGAAAAATATAGGATGAAATTTGTCGTCACTGTTTTTGCATTAATATTGCTCCAAACCCTTGCATCACAGTATAACTCAGTCTCATTAAACGGTGAATAAATTGCTAACACAAGTTTTGACATTAGCTTATGCTTTAATATTTCTAATGATTCAAGGTGTTTCTCGTTAAATTCAAATTTTGAGTTTTTCTTCAAGAGGTCATAAAGGGGTTTAGCAATTATAGAAAAATGTTGAATAAACCTTCTGAAGTAGCTTGCAAGACCTACAAATCGGTGAACTTCTTTCACGTTTGTTGGTACCGGGTACTTTTTAACGGTTTCTATATTTTCGGTATTCGGGCTAATACCATGTTCATCAACTTGATATCCCAGAAAGTCAATCTTACGCTTAAGGAAGGAACATTTATCTATACGTAATTCTAATAGGTTTTCATTGAGTATTTCAAAAACACGTTTCAATATATTTAAATTTTGTTCTATAGTCTGTATCGCAATAAGAATGTCGTCTATATAAATAAGGACTTGATTTTCTTTTATTAAATCTTTGAAAACTTTATTGATGAACCGGGAGAAAGTTGGAGGACTCGAACTAAGTCCAAATGGCATTTTACGGAATTCGTACTGTCCTGATGGAATGATGAAAGATGTATACTTAATAGATGCCTCACTCATTGACACATGATAAAATGCATTTTTCAGGTCAAGTCTAGTAAAGTACTCTTTATCTTTCAATTGGTCCAAGTGATCCCCAATTAATGGTAACGGGAATTGGTCTCTAGCCAAATATTTGTTTAAAGTCCTAAAATTTACACACATTTGATGTTCGCAATTCTTCTTTCTAACTAAAACAATAGCAGAACAATATGGTGACTGACTTTCTCTAATAATTCCGCGGTCTAACAGGTCCTTTAATATTATTTCTAAAACTTGTTTTTCTGCATAGGATAAGCGCCGTGGTCTTGTAAAGAACGGTTCTACCTTTCTCAATACTAATTCCATTTTGAAGTCAACTTTGGGTGTTTGTGGTCGCTGGGCATTCAAATAATAATCATTATAAATTTGGCAAATATTCGACACAACATTCAAAGGCAAATCGGCTTCAATATCTAAATTAAAATGGTTTGTATCTGAGGCATGATCATCACAATTTATACTTAAAATTTGTTGGCACTCATGACTTAAATCTAAATAGGTTTGCGTTGGGCGAATATTAACAATATTATTTTCAAAGGTTACCTGAACATTTGGGTTACAGATAAAGCCTCGACCTAATAAACATTCAAACGGGATACTGTCACTTGGAACTATTAAAAATTGTAAGTGTAAAGGCATATCATTGACAGTAACCTTACAATAAATTTGACCTAATATATCTAGCCTAGATTTGTTTATGCCCTCAAAATTGAACATATTACTTTCAACAACATCAAATTCAATGTCTTTCACTAACTTAATGCTAATTAATGAAACTGGGCTTCCTGAGTCCAATACTGAATTTACTGTAAATATATACCTGTTATATTCAAGTATAGTTGGTACCGTGAAAGGGGTTACATTATTAATAATGAGCGTTGCCTCTGCTACCTCTCTATTTCCTTGTCGTGGTGGACTTGGTGCATTTCTGCCTCCTCTTCTAGCTGGTAGTCCTCTCCTCTGGGGGCACTCCCCTATTTTGTGATCCACAGCTCCACATTGGAAACACGATCCCCGCTGTCTCCGAGGATTAGGGCAGTCTGCTATTAAATGACCCTGTTTATTACAATTGTAACACTTCAGGGTAGTTGCCGCTTCCCTTCCTGGTGCGACATCTTTTGTAGTTTTCCCACTTGGCATTTTTCCTATGTCAGTTCCAGCTCTTGATTTATTGCTCTTCGTCTTCCTGGCAGTATACACCCTCTCATAGTTCACTATGTCTTGAAAAAGGTCATCCTCATCGAGATGATGCTTTGACAAAACAAAGTCCGCTAAGTCATCCGATAAAAGTCCAATAGCTATTGTTTTATGTTTTTATTCGTTTATTCAACTAAACTAACTGGTTTTATAAAAATACAATACGTCTCGTATAAATACATCTTAACTGACAAAACGTAACCTACCAACTACTCAACTGTATTTTCCCTAATTTTATTTTACCCTAAAATTACCAACTCATTTATGTGGCGCGAGATTTAAACTTAGATATTGCATTTCTTCTCCTAATACAAAATAGTTGAACAGATTATATTATAATGTAATTAATAACAATATTTCCTGACGTCTTGGATGGAATGATCTGTTTAGATAGATTAAGGCAGATGCTTTATGTTTTAATTTTCGTCTGGGCGGCCTTCGTATTCGTTGTGGAGGCTCGTTTCCTGGTGCTGGTACTGCAGGTAGGTCCAATTCAACGTTATCATTAACTAAGTTCTCCTGTGAGTTAATGTGTTCTTCTTCCACGAGGTCTAGGTAATTTTGCGGCTGTTCTTCTTCTATAAAGCCGTCGCTGCTTTGATTTTGGTTTGGAAGGGGCTGGGAAGAAGGGGGAAGTAATTTGAAAATGGATGAGTTCCTTTTACAGATTTTACCATTTCTTGTGACTGTTATTGTGAACCCATTTATACTAATTATTTTAAAAGGATTGGGATCAAATGGTGGCATCATATGTGTTCTCTGTTGCTTGCATGAAACCATGTCACCTATTTTAAATGTAGCTGGTTTTGTTCTTCTCTTTACATCGGCATACGCCTTATTCTTTTCTTTTGACAACTGATCTTTCTTAGGTATGTCGCTAGTCTTTTCAGCGTCATTTGTTATGGAGGGTAGGAGATTGTTTATCTTCCTATTGAAAAGTGCTTCATATGGTGAAGTTCTGGTTGATGAATGTGGTGTAGATCTATAATTCAAAAGAAATGTATGTATGCCTACGTATATATCTTTACTTTCCAGAAGTGCGCACATGAGGGATTACTTTATGGTTTTTACCAGTCTTTCTGCTTGCCCATTTCCTTTTGGCCAATATGGCGTGGTTTTCCTGTGTTTAAGATTAAGATCGTGCGCAAATGATGCAAAGTCGGTTGCATTCAACGGCGGTCCGTTATCTGTTCTTAACTCTTTTGGAATGCCAACGGTTGCAAACATTTTCAGGAACATTTGTTTGACGTTTATAAAATTTGTAGAGCTTACCGGTTCGGCAAAAGGAAATTTTGAAAACTCATCTACAATAACAAGTAAATAGCTACCATTGTGGAAAGGTCCGGCGAAATTGGCTGCTAACCTCTCAAAGGGCTGTGTGACGGGTTCTGTAATTTTTAATGGTTCACGTTCATTTGTGTTAGTGACGGCCAAACAATAAGTGCAGGACTTAACCGTCTCTTCGGTCATTTTGTCAAGTCGTGGAAACCAAACTTTACTGCGAAGTAATTGTTTTGTTTTTGTAATTCCTAAATGCCCTTTATGGCTTGTTGTTGGAGATTAGCTGGTAATACTATCTTTGTTCTTTTTAGAACAATACCGTCTACAACCGATAATTCTCGCTGAATTTGCTTATAATTCTTCAATTCGGGTTTTTCAAATAATTTCATGTTATGTGGAATTGCTTTGACAATTTGCGATAAAATTTTGTCTTCCTTTGTTCTGTCACTTACTTCTTTAACTGACAATGCCTTTGGTAAATTTTCGTGCACTAGGAAGTTTGCATACTTTTCAATCTTACTGATTTTGTTAGAAGGATTTCCAAAGCTGTACCTAGATAGGTAGTCTGAAGGATTGTCAATGTGTGCGTTTGTTTATATCAAAGTATGACAAATTACCTGCGTCGCTTAGAAGGTCCTTTAGTTTCTCAAATGACTGTATTTTCTTGTTCAATGACACGGGACATTTTTTACAATAAGTTCTCTAAAAGGTTTTGTGTGTTTCGCAAGATTCGGAAGAAATTTCCCAACGTAGTTCAGCATAACAGGCTCCGAACCTCATGTGGATTAGATGGTTCCTTTAATGTCTTGATGGCTTCTACTTTTCGAATATCCGGTTTGATTCCTTCGTGAGAAAAAGTATATCAAAAAAATGTAATTTCCTGTTTGTTGAATATGCATTTCCAAATATGTGTTACGATGTCATCACTTATGTTGATAACGTCTGGTATGTTTGTCTAATGATTTCTTGGAAAAGCTCGGCAGCTGCGTTGATTCCGAAATTCAATCTTTTGTAACGGAACAGTCCCATGTGGGTGGAGAATGTGATTGGTCGTGACTCTAAGCTTAATGGGATTTGATGATAACCGTCTTTTAGGTCAATTTGACTAAACCTAACAGCTCCATTCATTGTTGCGAAAATGTCATCCACAGTCAGTGTTATATAACGTTCTCTTTTGATTGCTTTGTTTGGACAGCGCATATCTACGCACATTCTAATGGCGCCGGGGTTATTCGGTTTGAGTACCAAGACTACTGGTGACACCCACGGTGTTGGTCCGCTAGCTTCTTCTATGACATTTTCGTTTTCTAGTCGCCGAAGTTCTTCTACGCTTTCTCGCAAATGAAAGGGAATCAGTCTATGTTTTTGCGCTATTGGTTGTACTAAAGGATCAATGTGCAACGTTAGTGAGTGGTTCTTTAACTTCCCCACACCTTGCAGCAGCTCTGGATAGGTTTGTTCGATATATTTCTCATCTATGTCTTTTTGTTCAATGGCGTTTGCGAATTTTATTATGTTAAGGGCAACGGCAGTGTCGTAGCTGATAAGAGCATCAGCTTCGCTATCTATTACGTAAATTTCTGTCTGCACAGATTTATTTTTGTACTTTAAATCTCATTTGAATTTACAAAGTATTGGTAATTCGCTGTTTGAATTGATTTTCTCTTCACATTGCACACTCTGCTTATCATGTTTACTTGGTAACACTTCATACAGTCTTTTGTTAATGATATTCACTGACGACCCTGTATCCACTGTAAATTTTATTAGGTTGTTATTTAAGAGAATTGTCGCACGGGTTTTGGTAATCGCATTTGTCTGCAATCGAAATGAAGTATCAGACGAATCAATTGTTTCGCATATTTCATTGTCTGCATGTTTCTTTTTGTTGATATATGTTTTATGAGAGTATTGCTTCTGCTGGCTCGGTTTGTGTTTAACGGAATTCGACTGATGTTTATTTTCATTTTGTTTTTGACACAAGCCTTTTTGAAAACAGACCTTAGCATAATGCCCAATCTTGTGCGTGTGTGCACTTTGCTTTTAGTGCCCGACACGAATTTCTGCCAGCCACATGCCACTCATGGCCACAGTTTTTACACTTGTTTGTGTCGATTATCATGCTGTTGGTTTTTGTATTTAAATGATTTGTTTCCTACCTTGTTAACCCTTTGCACTCCTAATTTTTTTTTTTTTACCTACCACTAACTCCTTAATTAATTAATTCTGACCTGTTTTACGAATTTAAGTATTCGGAATACGACACATTTAGTATTTGAAAGAAAAAAAAAAAACATTTAACAATTTTGAATAATTTTTAAAATTGCGTCATATAATGTCGAGTCTAGCTCGACATAAGAGTTGGTGTAAGAAATACGATGTCGAGCCACACGCGACATAAGAGTGGAAAGGGTTAACTTGTTGAATGTTATCTGGTTGTTCTGGCTTTTGTTCGATTGTTGCTAAGTGATGTTCAGTCATTTCAAGCGTTTTGCCATACGTTAATAGTTCTTGTAGATTTGGTTGTTCCTTGAGGCCGTATCTTCGTACTCTAGAAGAGGATGAGTTTAGTATTATCTGCGATTTTATCTCATTTTTGGTGTTTAACTTCATTAATCGAGTGTACAATTGGTCCAATGTTTCACTTTGCAATTGCTTCGCTTGCCTAAAGTTGAATACTTCGACTTCTCTATTTATTTTAGGCAAAAAATAATTAGCAAATTTTGTTTTTGCTAGGATATAAAGGTTTTCACTTGGTGTTTCAGGTAGTGGTTCGTTGGAATTGGTATTGCTAGGTTGGGAAAAAGTATAGGGTTGTGTAACATAGCTCTTTTCCTCTTATCCGTAGTGATGTTTGCAGCTTCCAAAAAATTTTCGAATCGGTTGATCCATTGTGTCCATCTTGTTCCAATATTTGTTATGTCGTTATGAATATCAATCGGTCCAATCGGTTTATAAGTTACACCTTCCATGGTAATTGTTCTGATTGTCCACGTCGCCAAAATGTAATATTGTATTATGTTAACTGTTTTTATTCGTTTATTCAACTAAACTAACTGTAAACTCAACTGTATTTTCGCTAATTTTATTTTACCCTAAAATTTCCAACTTATTTATGTGGCGCGTGATTTAAACTTAGATATTACAGTGTCATATCTAGAGTTGCTCAATTTGCGCCAACAGCCAGTGGCGGGCGCATAAAAGTTTACACAAAATAAATGGTCAGAAATAAACCTTATGTTTGTAATGGATATTGGAAAATAAACCTGCTCAAACACTTACCGTCTTAAGAGTCTTTCGTGAAATCACAAAGTGAATAATGTCTGTCAAATATCTGCAACATTAGATATGTTTCCACAGTTGTTTCGGCAAACCGAGTGCGGCGTGAGGAAAAAGTGTGTTTATATGCAGAAAACGAACGTTCTACATCTAGTGACGTTATATTTGCGTAATTAAAATAATCTTTGGAACAACTTGACAGTTTTGTTGACGCACCTTCACAAATTTGTCTTAATGTGCCAAAATCAGAATCTTTGTCTAAAACACCTTCAAACCTTTCTAGAACACAAACATTTTTTGCGTCTTCTACCGCGCATAGCTGTGCGTGAACATGTTGCACTATTTGCAGAGATTCCACTAACGACACGGAAGGATTTTGTAATTTTTCTATTGCCTCCACTAGTCCGAAGTAATTGTTCTGAATAGTTTTTAAATCCGTTTTAACCTGACTATCTTGAAATTTCGACTGGCTTTCCTTGATAGCCGCAGCTTCCTTTGGATCGAATTGCAAAACCACGTTCTTAATATTCTCAAAATGTTTATGATAATAACGCGGCCTGTAACCATGCTCCGCAACATGTAAGAATAGGTTCTGGTGGCTCAGGTATGCGGGGGCACAGTCTGTGAAATTTGCGAACACATTTTGGGGATTTGACAAATACTGCTTTTGTATGCGCTATTAAAGCGTCTACCTCAGGATAACATTTTCTAATACTATCTGCCACATGATAACATAATGTTTTTTAAGAGACCGGCCTACAGAAAGTATGTTTGCGGCACCAGCACCCATAAACATCAACAGTTGGTTTGTTGAAAGTTCAAACTTTTCCAATGTATTTAACACTAACTTTGAAATTACTTCGGCAGTACATTGTTGTACTCGTCTGGAAGCTACTAGAATTGAAGGTGACGATTGATGTGGTTCCATTGTACGTACCATTACATTAACCACAGAATGTTTTTATGATCTGTTGTTTCGTCCACACATAACCACAGTTTTTTATCTTTCAACTGCGATTTAATTCTGTTTTCAACATGTTCACGTGCAGATGGCACAATTCTTTGTAACGATGCCCGACTTGGTAATTTGCAGTCCGAATATTTATTCTAAAAGAAGGCATATGCTTCCTTGTCTAGTAAATTAGACGGTAGATTACATGCGATAAAGGTAACACATAAATTAAACTTAAATTTGTCATAGTGTCGTGTGCAATTTTTTTTTTTAAGGATGCTGTTTACTATTTACGTAACGTAGACAATCACTTTTGGGCCAACACATTAAAGGGATATTACAAACTACACATTGAATTTTAACGCCAGGTCAAGCATTTCTGCTATAAATTCTGTAACTTTGTCCAACATTGGTCGTTTTCGCGACGTAGGCAACGTTTTTAAAACAAACGTAGAACTATCTTTAAGAGGGGTTGTCTAATCTTCATCGATAATGAATTTTTGAAATTGACTTTTGGCCAGGTAGATCGGGCAAATACTTCACTGAGCGACGCATGAACAATCCAGCTCAAATTTTGATTAAACAGTCCACAGCACCATTTTCGATTGATCTTGTGTCATTTAAGCCTTTTATTTTTATGATATCAACTGAACTCCGCTGAAATTGCTGATGCAATAATACTACGATTTCGCAAAGAGGTTAAGATGTAGCTCGTGGTCGTCCTCCGCATTTTTAGTTCTCATTTAAACTTATGAGAGGTAGTGTTGTAAAATGCATTACCTAAAATCTATACCTGAAAAGAAAAGCTTGCAATAACTTTTATGTCTTATCACAGAATGTTTTATAATAAATTTCTTCCGATGTAATTTTCAGCTGGCATCACGGACAGTGACATGATGGGTATAATTATAATCACTGTGGTATGTTGCGCAGTGTGTACATCCATCATTTGGGTTGTGATAATTTACCAAACCCGCAGAAAGATATCTCCACCGGGTACCGAAATGTCACAACCAGAGGAGATTCCATCGGAATACACTGAAAGGATGAATAACTTTGGTGACGATGCGTCGGAACATTCTTCATGTAAGGACAGTGGTACGGGCGATTCAGCTAAGAGGAGTAATGATGATTTGTTACCAGGTGACGAATACACGTTAATTATAAATGGTAAGATGGATTGTTTTATTGGAGGAGACCGCTTTGCGAGAAGCTAATGCTTTCGTTTAATTACAGGAATCAATCCGAACGATAAAAATAGTACAATGCGAAGAGTTAGTTTAGTTTATTTAGTGCCTGAAGGAAACAATTCGCATACCCCTTTATTGCATTCAGATAACTTGTATCCCAGGTCGACTAATCACGACAGGTTGCCAAGCACTTCGATGACTGTCGACGTCGAACCCAACGATGTTAGCATTGAACCGAAAGGTTAAAAGTATTTTAAAAGAACTTCCAAATTTGGAGAAAATAAAACAAGAAAGTATTGCTAGTATTTTTTTAACGCACCGTGAATATTTATACAGTAGTAGTATTTTAGGTATATTCACAGATATAGCGTGGTGATTTTTGTTTGTTTTTCTTATTTTTATTTTCCTAAACGACTAGGTACACTACTGATGTTACAGTAGGTGACCAAATTATTAATTACACATCTTAGAATTTAATGAAAATAACGTAAACTAATTGCTGTCGTTAAATTGCGCATAGGGCATGCGTAATCCACTAAAAATTCGAAGTGAATAGAAAAGATACAAACAACGAACATTATATGTAATTACTAATTTAGTCAGCTACCGTATAATTTTTGATTTAGTTCCTCAACTACTGTTAAGCGTAATTTTCGACTGTTATTCTTTAAGATTCTTTTTTCTTGAAGAAAGGGCATATTATTTGTTATATGAATGTTGATTATTTCTATTGTTTTAATTTTATTACGGGGTGAACGAAATTCGGATAAGTATAATATGATTATGTATCTTGTGCCTGATGTGTTTGTGAATGTTGACATTTTCTAGAGTAGTAATTCTGAGAAACCTTTTCATACATACTTAGTATAAAGAAATAAAAATAACGAGATATTATTCCTCAACCCTTTTACTCTTCTAGAGTTCAAATTATATATGTACATATATATATATTTCTATGGAAATATTTATTTATGAATATATAAAAACGTATTTTCAAAATTGTATATTTGACTAGAGGTTGTTTTATATGACACCTTGTAGGGACAGTACAAAGTAAGTGTTGACGACACTAGCACTAGCACTTGCATCTAGAGTACTTTTTACTATAGAGCGTCGATTATCCGAAGTATCAATCATCCGTACTTTCTTGTTAGATAGCTGTAATCACTATAAACTTCAAATAAACGACGTTCTATTGCAGTTGTATTCTAGATACAAAGCTAGGTGTTATCTTGAAGTAAATTCTATTCTTAAGGAAGCAATAAATTGCTTTTTTGATATCAAATCCTAAAATTCTTCCGAATTTTCTATCTGTTTTATCATTTTTGAATTAAATCGCCTTATTATAAATTAATTATATTAATTAAATCGAAACAGCCTACGTGGTCAATTTAATTTTCTCTTCATATATACACGTAAAAAAGAATTCAGTTGGTATGTGTGTGTATATTGAGAACATTTAAGAATAAATAAGGAAAAGCAATAAATGTCGATATTTAATATTTATCTAGTCTGTATATTATTATATTTTGACAATCAAAACAAATTCATAAAAATAATGCATTATTAATAATATTTTTCGTATCAAGTTCCTAAACTGGCAGCTGCTATAATTATATATCTTATTTTTTAAATGAAACTGCAATAATAATCTCTGAAAACGATGGGATAATTAGTTAAGTATGTAATAATTCGATAATAGAATATTTAGAAGTAGTACAACTCACGAATATTTTCTGCATATCCTATTATCCGTTTAAATATATCAACCGGAATTATTTTTCGGCATCAACAGTAGTTATAGGTTCCTAAATATTTCCAAAAGAAATCGTAGATATGTTCCAATCGTTTTATATATACAAACCGGATCTCAGTACAAATGCTGAACACTTTTGTTATACCGCGTAGATGCAATGCGGATTGGAACAAGCTTTATATTAATGGAAGAGGCTTCTGTTTGGTAATAACTAGTCATTACGTGTGTATTTATGGATTATCTTATTTCTTACGTGAAAGTAAATTACATTTAACAATCCATCGACATTTTTCTACTTTTCCGAGATGCATAAGTTTGCATGCAAACATTAAATGTGGTTTTTGATCTATTTTAATCAAAATAGTGTATATATTATACACTAACTTATATATATTTTTATGATATTAATAAGCAGGTCATACTAAATGCGATATTTTGTATTGTGAATGATTTATAAGTGGATATTGGATGAAACGGCTGTTTTTGTTTTTGTTTTCTCTTTAATAATATGTAGGAAAAAGTAAATTTAGCGTCTTTAGGTGGTTATATCAACTATTATTTCCTAATGAACATGTATAGTATTGTTTATATAAATTGAAAGAGAATTTATTTGTGCAAGTGTTTTATTTATTTAGTAGTGAGTGGTTGTTGTATTCATATTTTTTTATACACTATGGTTATTTATTATTACTATTATACATACACATATACATTAAACAGATCTCAAAAAAATTGAAAGAACGTACTAGTGGCCGTTTTGAAAAATATCTTTCAAGAAGAAAGGCTGCTGTTCGTATATTAATAGTATTAGGATCCTGTTATGTATATGTGACTATAGTATTTTTTGTATGTACATCTTTTTATATGTTTTCTTGTATAGTACCCTTTTTAGTATTAAGTTTACTACATTGTGATCATCATAGCTATTATGATTTTTTTTGACGAAATATAAAAATCTTTGTATTTAAATTGAATTTTTACTTCAATCTCCTACAAATAGAGCAACGCAAACTGCGCTGAAAGCCAGTGGCTGACGCATAAAAGTTTACACAAAATAAACACGGCCGGAACAATTCGGTATAAGCGTCAGTATAACTGTGACTCGAAAGCCGATCTGTTGTGTATGCATCTACGCTGTCGTATACTATATCGTAGTTCTACGTTTGTTTTGAAAATGTTTCCTACGTCGCGAAAACGACCAAAGTTGGACACAATAAGAGAATTTATTGCAGAAATGCCTGATTTAAAGTGTGATGGTGCTAAAATTCAATGTGTAGTGTGTAAAATAGATTTAATGTGTTGGTCGAAAAGTCATTGTCTACGGCACGTAAATAGTGCAGGGCACGTTTCAAAAAAAATTCCACACGAGATTATGACAAATTTAAATTTAATTTATGTGTTTATTGCATGTAATTTACCATTTCATTTACTAAGGAAGAAAGCATACGTCTCGTTTTGGAATGAATATTCGGACTTTAAGTTACCAAGTGAGAGAACATTACAGGGAGTTGTGCCGTCTGCTCGTGAGCATGTCGAGAAAAGAATTAAATCGGGGTTGCAAGATAAAAAACTGGTTATGTGTGGACGAAACAACAGATCGTAAAAAACATTCTGTGGTTAATGTAATGGTACGCACAATGGAACCACATCGACCGTCACCCTCAATTTTACTAGCTTCCAGACGAATACAACAATGCACTGCCGAAGTAATTTCAATGTTGGTGTTAAATACATTGGAAAAGTTTGAACTTTCAACAAATCAACTGTTGATGTTTATGAGTGATGGTGCCGCAAACATGCTTGCTGTAGGTCGATCTCTTAAAAAACATTGTGCTAACTTGTTGCATATTACATGTAAAATTCATACTCACAGTCTCGTAGCAGATAGTATCGGAAAATGTTATCCCGAGGTAGACGCTCTAATAGCGCATACAAAAGCTGTGTTTGTAAAATCCCCAAAACGTATTCGGGAATTTCATAGACTATGCCCCGGTATTCCTGAACCACCACAACCTATTCTTACTCGTTGGGGAACATGGTTAGAGACTGCATTTTATTATCTTAAATATTTTGAGAATATAAAGAACGTGATTTTAGAATTCGACCCAAAGGAAGCTGCGGCTGTCAAGGTAAGCCACTTGAAATTTCAGGATAGTCAAGTTAAAACAGATTTGGAAATTATTCAAAACAATTACGTGGGACTAGCGGATGCGATAGAAAAACTACAAAATTCTTCGGTGTCGTTAGTGGAATCTTTGCAAATAGTGCAACATGTTCACGCACAGCTATGCGCGATAGAAGACGCCAAAAATGTTTGTGTTCTAGAATGGTTTGAAAGTGTTTTAGATAAAGACTCCGATTTTGGCACATTAAGACAAATTTGTGAAGGTGCGTCAACAGAATCGTTAAGTTATTTGAAAGATTATTTTACGTACGCAAATATAACGTCACTAGATGTAGAACGTTCGTTTTCGGCATACAAAAACACTTTTCCTTCACACCGCACTCTGCTGAAACAACTTTGGAAACATATCTAATGTTACAAATATTAAATAGACATTATCCACTTTGTGATTTCACGGAGGACTCTTAAAACGGTAAGTGTTTGAGCACGTATCACATTTAATTTATCTTGTGTAAACTTTTATGCGTCCGCCACTGGCTTTCAGCGCAGTTGCGTTGCTCTAGTAATAATCATTTATTTTAATTGATATAAATAAGAAGAACAGAAAAAGAGTACAAATGGTTATACATATACCGGGTGCCCCAGATTCAATGTTACGAGCGATATCTTTCTTATATGTAGAGATATAAGATCGAGTAAGGTGTCGAAAATGGTTTGCAGAATCCTAAAAGATATACTTTTTAAAAATAGCCCTAGTAAACCACCCTCTTAGAAACCTCCCCTAAACCATTTTTTTTAAATTGCACTCCTCATCTTTTTCACCCTATGACGGAAGTACGAAAAGTTTGGAATACAACGGTATAAACGAAAATTGCATTCAAGCAATATTTAATACAAAATTATCATATCAATAATAAATAACAAAATTCTTACAAAAGGTTAGACAAACATTAATTACATTAATAATTCATAAAATTAATCACTTACAGGTACTGTTCAAAATGACCACCATTCGACAACACACGCTTCACATCGACCAATTAATTCCCTAGGAGTTGCTGCTGTGATCATATTCATTGTAACGGAATTACATGCACGTCGAATTTCAAGTTTGAAATCGTCCAAGTTCATAGGCGGGTAGAACACACAACTTCTTTCAATACACCCATCAAAAGAAGTCCAGTAGGCTTAAATCTGGCGAGCGAGCTGGCCATTGACCGTTAGTACCAGTCCATCAATTGGGGCATACGTCATTTAAATACTCTACAACCAACCGCGAGTTATGAGACGGAGTGTCATCCTGTTGCTGCCTCAAATCATTGCACTCTGCAAATGGAATATCTTCCATTAAATGTAAATAACGTTGGCCTGTCAAAGTTCCTTCAAATATGTGTGGTCTAATAATACGTCCATTAAATAATCCGCATCAAACGTTGACACCCCATATCACCTGAAAATGAGTCTCATATCCAATGAGGATTTTTTGGAGCCTGGGCTAAGGCATAACTACCTTTACTGGTAAAGGCAGTTATGATGATTCACCACCCAATTGTTATGGAATCGTGCCTCGTCAATCCACAAAATGTTATTGGTAATCATGGGATCATCGTTTAACATTACTTGCATTACAGCAATGAATCCAAGTCTCCGTTCAAAATCTGTAGGTCTTAATGCTTACTGAATTTTAAAAGGAGGTTATTGGTCAAACTCTAGTATCCTCTGCACTGTTGATTTACTTATTCCCATATCGTCTGCCACAATTCTAACTGAAATATGTGAATTTAATCCAACATAAGCCAGTATATTTATTTACATTTTTTCTGTTCTAATGGGTGTTACATGGTGAGAATGCTTTAAATTTAATGGAAATGAGTCCGTTCGCATTTTAGCATCAACATGAGGAAATGCCAGATGTTGCCCTCCATAAAGTGTTGCTGCTTCACGAGAATTTTTGACACTCATCATAAATTAACGTATCCGCACATTCATTTGGAGAAAAATTAGAAGGCATTTTAAGGATTTTATAACAACACTATCGCAAATTACAATAAATATCAGAACCTTTTTGTTCGAACAACCTATATTTTTATTAGTAGCTATTTGTTATATGAAATTCTTGTTTATATCGTCGTATACCTAACTTCTAGTACTTCAATCATAAAGTCAAAAGGATAAGGGGTGCAATTTAAGAAGATTGGTTTGATGGAGGTTTTTTAGAGGGTGATTTACTAAGGGTTTAAAAAGTATATCTTTTAGGATTCTGCAAACCATTTTCGACGACACCTTGCTCGATCTTATATCTACAAATAAAGAAGATATTGCTTGTAACATTGAATTTGGAACATTCAGTATACAGCGCCAAAATAAAATAGATTCGAATTTCGGTGGGAAAAAATGTTGTACTGCGCATGATTTAATCTATTGACGTATCTAACGTCAATAGGTTTTATTGTGTTAAATTCATTATTCAAACAATTTTTTACAAACTAAAACAATAAGATTATTCAGAAATAATAAGTTAGATTATCGAAAAGTACGTGGTAATTACGCTTAAATACGTTTCATAATTGGCTAATTAGGTCGAGTTATTGTTATATGGGCTGGGACTTGTAGTATTACCCTTAATGTATATAAGAATAGTTATAGCAATGACCTTTTAATTTATTAGGACGTCGTTGAGTTATTTATAAGCCCAAGAACTTTAAAGTTAGTCTTGCAGCCTCGTTCTTTAGCTGAATGTATGTGTTCCACCACCGTTTTAAATCTTGATGCAGATGACAAAGTTGATTTATTGTTGGTTGTATGTGACATTTTAAGGTTAAACGTCTCCGTCAATAATTCAGCATTTTAAGCCCACCTCTACTGACGGACGGGTTTATCTTTGTTTCCTTTGATGAATTTGATTTGAAATCTTTTTTTATCCGGTTTGATGTGACAATTATGTAGGTTACAATAGGGCTCCGGTACTGTCAAGGGCATAAGTACTACTAGTCAGTGGTGAAAGAATAAATGTGTCTTACCGTGTATAGATTTGAACTTCAGAGTAACTTTTCGTTTTGTTAGAATTGTTCGAAAATATAATGCACACAAAGTAATAAAACGTATTACCTACTTGCATCACAACGTCAAATTCAATCAATCAAATTATACATGGATATACTGAAATTCTGCTGCACGCTTCTATTCTTGTATTTACTACTTTGCCTAATTTTATATTAACGATTCTGAAAATTTAGTTCTTTAACCTCCGGTTTACAGAAATTCAATTAAATATTAATCTGTGAATCTCTAATTAATTGAATTTTGTGACGTCACTAATCACGATTAAACAACTTTTATCATCGATTAAATCAATTCGTGATTAAAAATAAATAGATACCTTCATGATAGATCACTACAATATAGTCACGTATCGGAGTATCAATTCAGATAACATTCAGTAATATACATTCCCGAAGCATTTACGTAACCATATTACATAGCACCGTTTCTTAGATAGTATTCAGGAGAGATACAACACGCACGTGTGTTTTCTGGGTTGAATGCTGGTCCATTCTTATCTATGACTTTTACCAAGTTTTTGATGAGGCCGAGCTTAACATGTAAAAGAGGAATGATGATTTTGCGCGGTTCTACCAATGATGGGTGTTGTGCATTCGCTTCTCCCGGCTTAAAAAATCTCATGTCTTCTCTCCGCATTATCTAAATTGTACGAGGCAATCATCTTGAACCGTCTTAGAGATGAATTGTGTTTTCTGAAACCGATCCCCGACGAACAATTTGGATTTCGCACTGGTCTTTCGGCCAGTTTTCAGTTGCTTCGTCTGTCGAAGTTTGTCCGCAACGCTTTTGAGCGGACGGAGACGGTTGGAGCAGTGTTTTTAGATAGTTGACACCGCCTGACATCAGAGTTTGTTACGAAAAATGAGTAGGATCGGCATTGGGGAGAATTTCGTCTCCCTGGTTGGAGCTTACCCGATAGGATGGTCGAGCATTGTCGTTGAAGCGACCTATTGTGTCCGGTGTCCTACAGGGTTTCCTGTTGGCGCCGGAACTATTCATTATATACACTAGTGATATTTCCCACGCTCCTCATGTATAGTTATCAATGTATGCGGACGATACCGCGATTTGTACAGCTAGCAGCAACGAGGGACTGATGATAGGTCGCCTGGACGATTTGGTGGACTGGTTCACTGAGTCGAGACTCTTGGTTAATAGGAATAAAAGTGTGGTGATGAGATTTACCCGAAAAAGGAATTTGCTCCCAGAGAGGCTAGAAATGGAAGGAAGTGAGATACCGTGTAGTTCCTCAGCCCAGTAATTGGGACTCGTGTTCAATCAGCGTCTGACGTGACGACTGCATGTGGATTGTGTGAGGAATAAATTCTTTCGCACTTTCGAAATAAATTCGCTTGCAGTTCTGTTGGCTCGAAAATTCATGTTCGATATGAGGACTACGAAATTAATTTATATAACGTGTTTGAGACCGATTCTATCTTATGGTGTTCTCCCTTGGGTGACATCCGCAGCGAGTAATCTTCATAAAGTGGAGGTCCTACAGAACAAAATCTTTAGAACAATCGCATACGCAGCTTGATGTGTCAGAAACAGCGAACTACGAGAGGACCTCCAGATTACCCCTTTACAGCAACACCTCCGCGAGCTGTCACATAACACATTGAAAAAAGCTGGTGATTCCTGTAATCCGCCTAGGTGTAGAGTGACCCGGATTGCTGATCGAATCTCCATGTAGAGGACTTCCTTCCTGCATCATAAGCATACGATAGGTAGTATTTAAGAGAGCAGAATTCAGGCAGAGCGAGCATAAACCACATATAAAGAGTTTAAAGAGCTTAAGGGCCATCAGTCCGGTTCTAGCAAAAATAGTAAACCGCAGGCTTAAAAGATATTCTTCGAGGCCAGTTTTTCTTGATGTAGTGCAAATCGATTGTTCTGCTGTCCCATAGACAAAGAAAACAGCAGTACCTCATATATCCTAGCTGAAAATCCATCAACAGAGCTACTGCCTTCAGTTATGATGCAATATGATACAAAACTTGATAACCATGTAGGTATTTTTCTTACGAAATTGCATTTTATTAGGTGATAGCACTGCCGCGCCAAGGCTTTCAAGCGCCCCGGGGCGAGAAAATTTAGGCGCCCCCTCCCTCTATGAGTAGTTTATTGCAACTTTAATGAATCAGTACACAAACTTCTTAAGGGTTAGGATAATAATTATAAAAAGAAAAACACTATGTTTTGAAATTAAACTTTCATTCACAGACCGGTAGGAATATAAACATTAAATAATAATACACGATTTTCAAAGTAGTAGATAATCAAATTAATATATCTTAAAACTGCAAATATATCTAATATATGTTTATTATTATTATCTAAAAACAACATGACATAATTATTAATTATTATTGTTAATAATTGAAATTTACAAAATATTAGCTTTGCGCGCTTTTTTTTTTGGCAAATTGCTTTATCATCTCTTGTGTGTCTAAATTATTTAATAAATCTGATTCAATTGAAATAATAGCCAAATTTTCAAGCCGTTCTTGTGACATTGTAGATCTTAAATAGTTTTTAATAATTTTTAATTTTGAAAAAGACCTTTCAGCTGTAGCCACTGAAACAGGCATTGTTAATAATATTTGCAATGCTATAGTAGTGTTAGGACATGCATCATTTAAATTATTTTTAATAATATAATTTAATGTCTCAATTGGGGATGATATCATCTCTGATTTTAACTCAAAATTTAACAAAAACTATAATTCATATAATAATTCTTTACCGTTAATGTCACGTTCATTTTTATTCTTGTCTGTTAGAACACTTTCAAGATTTGTGCAAAATTTTAATTGCTCTTCTTCTGAATGTTGCAAAAACTTTGAAAGGTTACTTAAAAAAAGTTATGTGAAAATTGCATTAATAATGTAAATCTCTCTTGTATAGATTGAATGCTCAAATCTAGCACTGCAAAAAAGCAATCAACTTTCAAACGTAATTCTCTATTTTCTATTACCTCATCACTCATCATCATGCTCGTAAGTGAACTGCTTTTTTATTTTTTTTGTTCTTGGCCTTAATGCTTCTTTAGTCTCAAATTTTGTCTCAACATCGAGTGAAGAAGCAACTTCTTTGGCATCGACTAATAAATCAGAAAACCCTTTGTCTGATCTGTACTTTTTTAAAAAATCGAGTAATATGTTTAAACTTGAACAAGCATAGGAAATGGCAAAATCTCTGGTTTGTAATATTTTACTTGAAATATGTACCTTGCTCAAAATATTATACCATAAAGTTAATAAGCATATGAATTCAAAATTCTTAATTTTGTTTCCTAAAGTGGTTGTTACATTTTTTGCATTATTATCAAATAAATTATTAGAGTCGCTGGCTATTTCAGCATCAATTATGCTAAACCACCTAGTATCTGATAGAGGTTTTAAAGTTAAGTTTAATACATATTTTTTTTAAAATTGGCCCCCGATTTGTCGAAGCTGAGAAAAAATTATAAACTTCTTGAATGGTTGAAAAAAAATTAACACACGAAATATTACACTTTGAAGGTTTAATGTGTGGTTGCAACCTGAAATTTGCTCCTGGTGACTAACATCAGGTGTACAGTTAAGTATAATAGAAAAATATTTACACCTTTTAACCCTATTTAAAATTTCTGCTCTTAAGTTGGTGCCTATTAAATTTATTATTTCGTTTTGAATTTTCTCTCTAAATAATGAGGCATGTTTTTATGGTCATTCGGATTCCTTTGCACTTTTTTAGTATGTTCAGCCATTACCGGATCAAATTTGGATATCATTTCAATACATTTTAAAAAATTACCATTATTTTTTTCAAATAATTTATTATTTGTACCACGAAAAGCTAGATTTTGTTCAGACAAAAATTGTATTGTGTAAAATGTTCTTTCAATAACCGCAGACCAATATTTTATTTCTGAATTCAATAAACTTCGCCTTATAGAGTCAATGGTTGTATCAGATTTTAAACGACTGTCTAAATCAAATCATTTTTTTAAATTTCGTAGAATTCGAGTAAAATGGACCGGGGAAAACTTTCGATCTAATGTATCCCTAGGATAATCATCACATTCGTTTTGATACCGAGAAGGTCCATTTTCTACCAATGTTTCGATTTGGAATGGAGTTAAATTATTTGGCCACAAACCAGGGTCTTCAGGAATAGCAGAGCTTCAAGTTTTGACATTACCTATTTCTATGTCTCCTGCTGATTCCGAAGCTGGCTCTAAGTTTGACGTATCTTCATTAAATATAGCATTTTCAGGATATATTATATTTGATGTAGATAGCTGCGACTGCGATGTATCCATCTGTGCATCATTAACTGCCATGAACGTCTATGAGGAGGACGTCGATGGTTCCTCTTGATGTGTTTTTCCGAAAAATTGTTTTCCCATAGTTTTTTTCAAAATTTTCTTCGTGTTTTCTTTTATTAGTGAAGTTTTGATGTCCCGAAAGCTTTTTCTTTCCCGTTTCTGAAGACATCTATCAAAATAACGAATAATTTAAAAGGGTAGGAGCAATTAATTTTTTTTTTTTTAGTTTAAGCCCTTGTTGACAATGAACGTAAAACGTAAGATAACCGTAACACGTACATAGAACGTAAAGTTGAATGATGGGAAGTCAACGGAAGTGTTCACAATGGCCCTACGTAATTTTTACGTTATGGTTACCTTACGTACCGATTACTTCGCCCGTAAGATGAACGTAAAGTTGGAAGTATTTCAACTTTATGTATATTTTACGTAAATTGTTAGTGATTTTTAGGTCATTATATTGAAGAAACAGATAGATTGGCAATGCACAATGAATTTGTTGACGGCAAATAACGTCTAATGAGCAGGATTCTAATTAACCTAATCTAACCTGTTGTATAATAAAAAATTCTTTTTTCGAAAATATACGTAAGTACGAATATATTATATTTGGTTGTGGTGCAATCGAAATATGTACGCATTTCGATTAAAGTGTTGGAAAATCTCGATATAAAAGAGTATTTAATATGACAGAGTCATAGAAGGAAATAACAAAAATAAATTAATTTTAAAAAAGAATTGCTAGGATTAACTGACAGTTTGTAATCAGAATTCTAAAATCCAATTCAAACTTTATTTAACTTTGGTTAGGTTACGGTTTGTACGTAATTCCCAACAGATAAAATTATACGTTTTTCTTACGTTCGTTGTGAACACTTGCGTTTACGTTTGTTATGATTACGATTTATGTATCTATTACGCTTACGAGTTACGTTCATTGTGTACAAGGGCTAAAACGTTAGGTATTTTCCTTATTTTTGTTATTACCTCTTTGTTGAATTTTGAATACTCAAAACTCATTTTAAAAAAAATTCCGAAAAAAATAATTTTATTTTTGTCTTACTTTATTTAACAAATATGTTGCACTTTTGTCGACTGCTATAATTGCTATCGCTTGATACTTGTATTGTATTTAATTTTAATTTAATTTACAACACACACGCGCGGGCGCGAATAGTACTCAATGAATAGTGGTTGTAAGCTCTGAGAAGTTCATGCTAACGCGCTTTTATATAAGCTTTTACGATCACGAGAATTTGCAGGAATAAACATGAACACGAACAGGAATAAACTTGAAATTTGAAGTCGGGACGAAAACGTCGTGCGGTTTGATCACAGCATCGCACGTTATGTTAGAACATACAAAGTGTAGGTACATCTACATATAACATATTCGATATATTTTTTGTCACGGCCCCTTTTTGGTTATGGCGCCGGGGGGCACAGCCCCCCCTCGCCCTATAGGACGGCGCGGGTCTGGTGATAGCACCTATACAACAGACAGAACGTGAATATCTTTGCAACGAGAGCCAATCAACTTTTTTCAAAGTGATATTCGACATGTTAAATTCATTTAGAATTGGGTATTTTCACCTAAGAAACAATTTTATTGTTGCTCAGTAATAATGCATTTTTCATTACATGAAAAATTGCGTTTTGCAATTCTTTAATAATGCAAATATCTTACATTTTAAGGAAGATATAAATCATAACTTGAAAAAACATTTTGTCAGTTGCCTGGAAATATTTTTGGGAGATCAAATTAACCTGGATTGGGCGGGGCTGCGCTGGGCTCAACCAAAGGTAAAGCCGTACTTGTTGCTACCCCGGACAAATTTTGCTAAATCGATCGCATATTGAGAGGTTTTCGGTATTGTCTAGCTCCCTCTAAAAAGAGGGCAATCGAATCACAATAAAATCCTCTATTAATTATCTACCATAATAAAAACGTGGGTATTTCTCTTTTAAAAGATAAAAAGATCGTTAATCTGAGATAATTATTTAAGATATAAGTACATAAAAATATTTTGACATACAAAAGAAGGTGTAGTTTTTAGAGTTATTATATCTAAGAGTCGAAACAGCCCTAAAGATTGGTAGTTGTTTAGATTTCTGCGCATACACCAATTCCAAAATCAATACATTCAAATACCCCCTCTCTCTCAAGTCTATTCCTACAAAATGCTGCAAGGCCAGTGAAATCACTTTGTAGTAAGTAGGTATCAAGAAACAACGGTTTGGGCCGCTTCGGCGGCCGATATTTTAAAACGGGCGTATTTGATTCTCTATTATAAATAGAGGTGGCTGTTGTCCTAGTTGTAATTGTAACGAATACGCTTAAAGAAATCACCATGATATACAAGTTATTGTAAAGTTAATATATGGAGTATATAATGTCAATAATCAATTGACTAACTCATATATACAACATGTATGTGCCTAAGATGTCTAATTTTATAAATAAACCGGCTACCGGCTGGTTGCACCCCGATAGTGTAATATCGAATCAGGGTGCTTGCTATACCGTTCGATACGTTGGCTGTCTCGAGGTGAAGATCTCTACAAAATCACTGGATTTCAAGACAAGATCAACAGTTGCCAAAGTATGTATATGTAAGGTTTCTGAGGCGGCCGGCATAAGACCGGTCGATAAGAAACGCAAATTTGATAAGCATGTCCTACGTGCCATTGCTGATGAGCCTCGATTGGAGTATGCAGGAGTCAGCGTAAATTTGAATATATCCAGCTCAAAACTCAGCGTATCATCAATAACAACAAACCACCTCATTTCTAGTCATGACATGCCACGTATTTCATTTGCATCCGGGGGTGATTCAGAAACGTTAGACTTCGTCGCATACATTGCGAAAGACGCCACAGAATGGAGAGCATGTTACGTGCTGGAATGCGGCGGTCTCGCAAAAGAAGTTATATCGACAATTGGGCAAGCATTCGAAATACGCTACATACAGTCCTGCAGATCAGTCAACTTTGGCATGGCAATGGGTCGCTTAAGTCCTATTGCAGTATGTAATACTGAGAGGGATAACTACAATGACTTGCATGGGAGACTACCCCCTGAACTTGGACTTGCTACTATTGGCCCTCCTCCCGTTCCCCCCATTCCACCCGTTCCCCCCATTCCTCCCTTTCCCCCCGTTCCGCCCGTTCCCCCGCTTCCTACATCAGTAACACCATTTAATACTCTTCCTCCAGTACAAAGCCCAAACCTAATCGACTTCAACTTCGATCCAGCGCTGGATTCGTGTACTCATGTGTACGTCAATGACAGCGTCCTAAGGGAAAGGGATGTATTTGATATGCTACCATTTACGATTCCTCCGGTTCCTAGAAGGATGCACTCTTATCATGTGAGCGAACTTCAACATGAGATCTGGTTCCATGGACAAATCTGCCGCGCTGAAGCTGAGAAGTTGCTGGTCAGTAATGGAGACTTCCTGGTACGCGAATCCCCCAACTCCGAAGGCCAATACGTCTTATCCGGAATGCAAGACAACACCAAGAAGCATTTACTTTTGATGGATCCAGACGGTGTTGTCCGTACTAGAGATCGCATTTTCAGGAGCGTAAGTCATTTGATTGCGTACCATCGCGAAAACTCGTTGCCAATTATGTCGGGCGGAAGTGCCCTGATTCTGCGGGTGCCTGTTTTAAGAAAAGATCTCTTCTAAAATATATATGTATTAAACAGTAAGACTTAAACTGAATTCTAAATGTAATTTAATAATATGTAGTTTAAGAAACAGAGGAGCTTTTAACATTTTTATATATTTTTGTATTACATCTTTTTAATTTAAGTGATGAAGTATTTTACGACTTTCAAATGTTACTATTAATCATTCTAAATATTAGGTGATTTTAGATATAACATATACATATATTGTATGGTTAACTAAAATTGTTTGGACAAAAGCATTCATCCTTTTGGAAAGCATTAAAAGATGATTGAACAGCTTGTTCTATTTTGATATCCATTGAAATAAAACAAACTGTGATGTTTGCTTCAATTCGAACGTTTTAGATTTAATTATTATATCTACTGTTGTACAATTTTGAAATTTTAAATAAACATTTCAACCCCCCTCAAATCTGTTGTATTATTACTTAAAGTGCAATATTTATTAGACAGTTTTAGTTCATCTCAAAATATAATTTTATAACTATTCGTTTTATTTTATTAACAATTTTTTATCTTGAATTTGCGGTTTGGCGAATATAACGTTTGTGACTAACAAAATTCCATTACAAGAAATTGCAACCGCAAAATGATAAAAATAGCTAGCTGGCTTTCTTTTGAAATCAAGCAAAAATCAATAAATTCATAGTCATTTTCTGGGGACCAAGAAAGTCAATATTTCAGTAGTATGTGTGGCGGCTAGTGGTGACGTAAATGGGAGGTCAGTTACAACGCTTCGATGTCTTCGTGTATTTCCGTGGCATAGTGCCATGCATATCGAATTGGTGTAAAAGCTGGTTCAGACGAAGCCAGTAGTTTAGCCGACTACCTACTTACCTACTTACCTGACTAAATTACTTTACTACACTACTGCACCTCCGTAGTCACAATACATCAGCCGCCGCTGAGGATATACATATATTAGATTTATTACAATAATCATGTTATATAATTATCTAAATTCTCTTTTTGCGTTTTAAGTAATTTTCTCAAGCAAAAAATGTATCCCGCAAACATTTCCTACACAAAAAAATGGACTTTTAAAAATTTTAAAACTACAGTTCAAATCATTGATTAAACTAAGGAATGTCGTGAAACAATTTAATCTGTTGAATTATTTAAAATGCAATTAGAAAATAATATTTCTGAATCTAATATGGTAATCAATAAATGTAACATAATAAATCCTACATTTAGATACACTCTAGACAGTTAATCGTTAAAAGAAAATAATATGGTGGTATTTTTTAGCTTTCTAAGCTAACATATAATGATTTCATTGATTAGATATATAAATAGAAGCCTATTATTGCAAAAATATAACTGAAAATAATAAACACATTTGCGCAATATAGTGCAACTATTAATTGGCACCATTAGTCAATATCCTAACCTGTTATTATCTGTGATTATAACAGAGATAGAGAATCATAATATTCAATAATCACTTTGCTTTAGTTGAGTAAAATTCTAATAGATGTCGCCAGTAGTCAAAATTAATTATTAAAAATGATTTCTTAGAAAACTTTTAATTTTAAAATAACAATCGGAATTTGGCCGTATTTTTTTGTACAAGTCTGCGTGTTACCGCTCGCTCTGTGGCCACTTGTACATTTCTACCAAGATGGAGCATTTCCGCATAACACTAGAAGAAATACTGCTATTTTACGAGAGTGCTTTGAAATGTTCGCGAAATGGAGCACAGACGGCAGCATCAGTTCGATTAAAACATACGCAGTGGATGGCGCCAATTGTTTTGTGCACAAATGTCAAATATGATATTGTTCTGTCACGTAGTATCAATTTTGTGCCGTTATGAATAAAGCTAGTTGTGTGAGTTTTGCAAAATGGATAAAACTGAAACGTGCGCTGTTATCAAATAATTTGTGATAAAAGGTTGGAAGGAGACAGAAATTCATAAAGATATGTAGGATACTTTAGGAGATTCTGCTCCAACATTTACGACTGTGCATAAGTGGGTGACGGAATTTAAATATGGTAGTGAGAGCCTAGAAGATGATCCGTGCAGTGGACGACCAAAAACTGCCACGACGCCTGGAATCGTCGAAAAAGTCCACGATTTGACTATGCAGGATCGTCGATTAAAGGTCTCCGAAATTGCTAAGAATATATGCATCTCAGATGAAAGAACATTGCATATCCTAACTGTGAAATTAGGGATGAAAAAGCTTTCGGCAAAATGGGTGCAGCGCATATTAACAACGGATCAAAACCTTCAGAGAATGAGAATTTGTCAAGAGAGTCTAGACCGTTTTAACTCAAATAAAGTCGCTTTCATCCAACGATTTGTTACAACAGACGAAACTTGGGTTCATTATTATACCCCTGAGACCAAGCAACAGTCAAAACAATGGAGACATCGGGTTCTCCACCAGCAAAGAAAGCAATGTCCGTGAAATCAGCTGGAAAAGTCTTTTGGGATGATAAGGGAACCTTACTAATTGACTATCTTCCCAAGGGCTGAACAATAAACGGTGAATATTACGCTAAACTTCTAGACCAAGTGAATAAAAAAATTCATAAAAAAAGACCTGGCTTGCGTAAGAAGAATATCATTTTCCATCAGGACAATGCATGTCACCATATAAGTACGATCTGTTGCAACATCCATCTTATTCGCCTGATTTGGCTCCTTCTGACTTCCATTTATTCCCACGACTAAAAATTTTCCTCGGGGGAAAAAGATTTTCCACAGAAAAAGAAGTAAAAGCAGCTGTCGACGACTATTTTGGAGGACTTGAAGAATCGCACTTTCGGGATGGCATAATAGCTTTGGAACATCGTTGGATGAAGTGCATTCAACTTAAAGGAGATTATGTAGAAAAATAAAAAAAAATTCTCATTTTCCCTTTCATTCCGCGAACATTTCAAAGCACCCTCGTAAATGAAGTATTCTGTAATAAATGGATTGGGGCGACTGGTTACATGGCCAGCTCGTTCAACAGATTTAAGTCCGTTAGATTTTTTTCTGTGGGCCTACTGTTATAACTTTACAATAAAAGATATATTACTCTTTTATAATGTTTATTTAGTGGCACGCTTTACAACCATATGACTACTAACTAACTGAATTACATATGTTGTGGATGTTGCTTCACTCCGGTTGGCGTCTCCCAGCATGCCAATCATGCACATACAACAGCTACCTTCAAAATACCGTGTATTTCCGTTACCACCGTAACTAGAAGGCCTCACAGCTTTTCGATGACGTCACGCTGTTTAGGCGATGTATCGCCATGCACGATATTAGCTTAAGCGGTAAAAGAATTTTTTTTTTGCTTTTTTTTAAGTTTTGAGGATGCCAGTCGTCAACTGAGCCCTTCTTCGCATCCCATTCGATTTTATTTTGGAAAAACGAAGTTTCAAAGCAAAAACCAAACACGTAACCGAGCACCGTTTTCGTGAAAGATGTATTTGTGGTGTATATTTAATGGACTAATCATTATTATTATTTGTAATTGTACATGTATTTGGACGAAACTAAGGTTGAAATGATACAGTAATTGCAATTTTATTCGAAATTTTGTTCAATTTCACGAGAACATTTACAGACATGTTATTTAACCAATAATCGATCCTAACAGACATGTTATTTAACCAATAATCGATCGTAACGTATGAAAACAACCGACACCATCTTAAGTTAAGTACCTCGTTTTTATCGCTTCAGAAAAGGTTTTATCGCTTATACAACACGAAAACATTGCAGGTATCACCAACAAAGTACGGAAATATCACTACACAGTATTTCTTTAAATAAAACCAATATAATTTGAATAAACCAATTCAAAACGCAGAGATGATCTCAGTGTGTAAACGCGTTTATTGGCCTAAATCAAAATACGTCATAGCCTGCTGACGTCAAAGTTGTTCAGCCTTGTTTTCTCGGAAGTAACGGTATTTTACAGCTTCGGAAACTATGGATATTCTAAGGGAGAGAATAGTAATATAACAGCTATTCAAAATATTTCAGAGCAATATTTATTAAACAGGGTAAATAATGTGAAAAAGAGTTGTCAATTATGCGCGAATAAAATCGGAAATCATTTTGAACAATATTTGTAACATACTGTATTTTTATTTTTAAAATTATCTATTTAAAATGTTTGTTCGTTAATTTTTACCATTCAAGCTTCGTAGTTGAAAGTTTTATTAAAAACACTGAAACACTTCACTAAAGCCCAATATTGATGATTTCTTTTAATTCATTTTGATACCTATCTTTAGTTAAAGTGTTTATTGAAAACAGTTGAATAGCCTGAGAACGGTGCAATTTACACATATGATATGTTACATAAAGCTACCCTAAAATTGACCGAGGAATCAAAAAATAACATAATAAACAGGATGTTCTTTTTCAATAACGAAGTTGGGTTCGGTACATTATTTTTATTATACTGAGTGTTCCGTTAACTCAGTATAATAAAAATAACTTAAAAAAATGCATGCTTTCAATCCATCAAACTTTTATTGAAAACATTTTATTCTAAAATCGATAATAAAGACGATATTGCATGTTCAATGTTTATAAGGCAACTTGTATGTATATGTATATTCATTGTTAAATTTACTAAGTCAATATTCCGCTTTAATCTATCTTAAATGCAGAAGATGAGCAATTATTTGTTAACTATTGTGTATGCTATATTTGTTTTAATTAGTCCAACTTCTACTAATCATCTGCATATGTATGTTTGCATTATTGAATAATTAATTCTTATCTTTTGGTAGCTATCATTCATTTACTGCATGTCTGATAACTATTACACGGGAGTACTGATTAATATTCGTACAATTGAATTGAAACAAAATGTATTATTGTGCTTTCTAGGGTAATACGACTAAATCGACTTTTCAAAAAAATATCCAGATTTATTAAAAGAATTTTTGCTATTCTGTTTCTTAGATAAATTCAAAAAATTATTCCCTATCAAATTAAGCCTAATTATCACATATATTAATATTGGATTAAATATATCTTATTCATTTACGTGAGAATTGATAATCGGCGTCATAAATGCTATTAAAATATTAAAATTTTAAATGAATAGAATAGGAATAATAATTAATCTCTTATTTAAGTAAGAGTTTTGGGACCGCTCGTAATATAGGATTTTAATTCTCTTATCATGTTGTTGATCTCAATACTAGCGAATGCATCGGATTACTGTAAGTGCAAAAGGTACCATGTAAACTACACGTGAATTAGGTCAATAACATTGGAGTGTGCATAGGATATTATTGATAAATATATGTAATTTAATATTAATGCATACAGAGCCATTCAAGAGAAAAATTACTATAGTGTAAGGAAATGTACTTTCAATTGCTTTACGATTTATTGAAATTAACACGGTACTACTATAGTATTCAGATTAGATATAAATTTAATGAAAAAATGAACAGGTATATTCTACTAATACTACTACATAAGTATATTATTCTGAGTTTAATTTTTTATTTTTTTTTCAATGCTATTGTGCTTTTTGATTAGTACTACACTTTCCTTTTTTGTTATGTCATATTAATTTCTGCTTATTTTTTACGTTTATATACACTAGGTAATTACACGTGTTGCTCGCTTACTATTTGTTTTATTTGTTAATTTTATTTAAAACGGATAAGCTTTGGGAATTTCTACTTGTGTATAGAAAATTTGCAGCTGGGTTGATTGGTCCTTTCTTTGATAAACTTCGTAAAACGAACGAGACGTATCGGCTTTAAATTTGAAACACGTTGTAACGTTATGTTATGAGTTATGAGTCATAACTTATGACTCATAACTAGAGCGGGCCAAGAGCGCCACGCGCCAGGTTCGCAATCAGGCTGCCGGGCGCATATATGTATGTAAACATAGGTAATTTAAATATGTAATTATTAGGACGAGGACCAAAACCACTGTCTATTACGTCGTGAAGACGCGCAAATATACACCTGCAGTTTGGGTGTTCGTTGATAAATAGGGCGTTGTTCACAGTGGGCCACTACAAAAAAAAAGTTCATTCATCGACGGCTACGAACTAACAGCGCGCTTATTCATTTACGGATGACGCGCTCTATTCATCAACAAATGACGAGTCTGCAGATGTTACGTTTGCACCACTTCGTGGCATACTAGAAACAAGCGTCGGTGTGCTCGCTTTAGTGATTATGTCTAACGTAACTATTAAAAATAAACGGCCATTACCTACGAAAGTTAATAAATTTCTTAGTGAATTTGTGGATTTACACTACAATGGGAGTACAATTTTCTGTAAAGTTTGTAAAAAGAAACTACTGTGCTGGAGCAAACGTGATTGTGAAAGACATATAAATAGCGCACACCACAGAAATAAAAGAAATGGTGTGTCACAACAACGTCAATTTCAATTAGAATTGCTTTTAACGTTTATGGTATGTGGTCTACCACTTCGTATACTTGATAAAAAAGCATTTCGAAAATTCTGGGGTACATACAATACCGAGTGGATACTACCATCTCGGACAGCGTTACGGAGAGATATTCCACGAATACGTGAGGACATTGAAAATCGAATTAAAGCCGAATTAAAAGATAAACAGCTGTGGCTATGTCTTGATGAGACGACAGATTGCAAAAAAAATTCTATTTTGAATATAATAGTGCGCGTATTAGATCCTATTAAACCAAATTTTGCAATTCTATTAGCCAGCAGAAGATTAAAACAGTGTACTAGTAAAGCAATTACGGCCGTAGTTCTCGAAACGTTACAAAAATTTCAAGTGTCAACCAGTCAACTGTTGTTGTTCATGAGCGATGGTGCAGCAACAATGTGTAGTGTAGGTCGTTCCCTTAAAGAAAAGTGTGAAGGACCTTTACATATTACGTGTAAAGTCCATGCTTTACATCTTGTGGCACAAACTATTCGAGAGTGTTACCCGGAGGTGGATGCATTAATAGCAAACACAAAAAAAGTGTTTCTCAAAAGTCCTAAGAGGACTAGGGCATTCCACAGGTTATGCCCTGGTATTCGAGAACCACCACAGCCCATTCTTACGCGTTGGGGAACGTGGTTAAAAGCCGCTTTTTATTATAATGAACATTTTCAAGAAGTCAAATCCGTTATTTTGCAATTCGTCCCTGCCGAAGCTAGAGCTATTAGGATGAGCCAGAAGGGATTTCTCGATATTTCTGTTGAAACACATCTAAAGAATATTAGCAACAATTACAAAGGGTTAGTAGACGCGATAGAAAATTTGCAAAATTCTGGATTGTCGTTGGTAGAATCAGTGCAAGTCGTGGACGAAGTTAGTACATTGTTACACAGTATAAACGATGCAACAAGTGGACGAGTTTTAGCTAAGTTCGATAGTGTTTTAAAAAAGAATCCGGACTACACGAGATTAAGACAAATGTGCGATGGGGCATCTGCAGATTCCTTGACTAAGTCTAAAGATTATTTTAATTACGCCTGTCTTACTTCGGTAGACGTGGAACGGTCGTTTTCGAAATATAAGAACATTTTTTCGTCTCGGCGAACATCCTTCACCGAGGCAAATGTGGAAACTTATCTGATGGTGCAACTTTTTAAACAAGCCTATCCGCATTATTAAGAAGGATAGAATTTATTTATTATATCTTTACTTACAGTTACATTATTAAGTACAACAGAATAAAAAAGCGTTCAGTTTCTCAGTTATTTCCTTATTACATCCCATTTAATCATAATGAAAATAAAAACACCTCAGCGTGTACATATATATATATATATATATATATATATATATATATATATATATATATATATATATATATATCCGCTCTAATTACTAAACTTATTTTTTTACTCTTGTGTATTAATTTCGAAATATCACATATCTGCTGTGACTCACATATACGCTATTTACAATAAGCGGCCGTTGCGCCTGATTCCGATTCTGTTGGATGGCGCAATTTGGCCCGCTCTAGTTATGACTTATGAGTTATGAGTAGAGCCCGGTAACTGGAGAGCAATCGCAGCGGCGGTGTGACTGTATTTAGGTGGGCGAGGAGGGCTGGTCGATTATGATACGACACGATAGGTGGGCGGGGAGGGCTGGTCGATTATGGTACGATACGACAAATCATCATCACTCAGTTCAGTTTAGCACTGGATAGCGGATAGGGTGTGTTGATTTTATTGATATAGACGTAGTTATTAATTGTAGTTTTTAGTAAACATGTCGAAGGCTTGTACTGAGTACGTTGGAACAATTTCAAATTTCAAAAAATTAAGTGTTGATGTTTAGGAGCGATGGCGCAGCGATAATGCGTTCGGTAGGCCGTTCTCTTTTTGAACATGGTTACAAATCTCCCAAACGCCTACGATCATTTCACACAGAGTGTCCTGGTATTCGTCAACCACCGGAGCCAATCCTTACACGTTGGGGAACATGGTTGCAGACAGCTTTTTATTATGCTGAATATTTCAAAATAGTAAAAGCTATTGTTGCACAATTCAATCCTGCCGAAGCTGCGGCTATTAAGGAGAGCCGGTCGAAATTTCAAGATATTTCCGTTGAAACAGATTTAAAAAATATTCGTAGCTACTATAAAAGATTAGCTGACGCAATAGACTAATAATAAAATAGATCGTTATCATTGTTGGAGTCTCTGCAAATTATGGACAGAGTACATACACAGCTACTGACTATACATGACGCAAAAAATAATCGCGTTTTAGAAAAGTTTGAGTGTGCTACAGAAAGATCCCGATTTTATCACACTAAAACAAATTTGTAATGGTGTATCGAATAATCCACTGACTAAGTACAAAGAATATTTTAATCATGCATGTAACTCATTTTCTCACCACGGCGAACATCGCTCACCGAGACAACTCTGGAAACACATCTAATGGTGTCAACTTTTAGCCACTCTTATCCATATGATGTTAATACTGATAATGGTGCTTCTAGTTTTACTGTTCCGTAGCCAAGGCTGCTTAAAAGGGTGAGTGTTTCACTACTTTTCACATATTATAATTATGTATTAGTTCTATTATTCTTTTTCTATTTTCTTACCATTGTTTTTGTATACTAGGCACGGCTCCCTGTTACTGGGCTCTAGTTATGAGGAACATAAACATTATGTGAAGAGTAAAATAATATGCCTTTTTATGGCGTAGAAACCAAATAATAAGCGCGAAAATAGAATTTATTAAATTTGAAAACAGTATATTCATTTCTGATAAAAAAAGCTTTACGTGTGGGTATCTCCTTACTTAATTGTTTTATTCTAACATATTAAATGTACTTCCGAATACATGTGAAACACTTATAATTATTTATAATGAAGATCATGAAGGCTTTTCTACAGAATAAGGAGGTAGCCTGTCATGTGGAAAAGTGATTTTGAGAAAAAAACCAACACTCACAGAAAATTCAAAGAAAATTATTTTCAAGGTATGGTAAGTGTGGATTTTTGCAATTTGTGAGTTAGTGAATGGTATAAAAATATATTCTTCAATGATAACTGCTCTTCATACCTCTGGAAAATACTCTGGTTTACCAATAAACAAGAGAAGAATTGATGTACAACCAACAGCTATAACTTGCGGGAGGTCCGCTTTAGGAGGAAGAAATGCAACTTCCGGTAGACCTCCAAAAAGCTACAAAGATCATTCATAGCCTAAAAAAAAGATGTCATGCTATGGATTTACCTGTTCCAAAAAAAGTCTCATTCATTAACGTATCTTGCAGAAAATACGTAACATATAAAAAATATGGCTACAAATATATGTATACTTTTTAATTATGCAATGTCAAATTAATGGCTAAGAACGTTAAGTTTAATTAATTTAATTCCTTTTTTTGATAAAAATCGGCTTTTTCTTGTAATAAGATTAAATAGTGATAAAACAGGTCGAAACGTTAAAATGTTGTTCATTGTTTTAATTTTATTTAAAGAAAATACCGAAGCCAAGGAAAAATAATTAAATTAACTAAACCTATATACCCTGGCATGCAAGTGTAGGTGCTGCATTTTTCAATTAATACGTAGATTTATTTTAAAAGCTGTTTTTAAAAATAATATTGTGTTATGAACTTATAAAATGAAACACAACTTTCCGACTTTTACAGTATAGAATAAAGATATAGCAAGAAGTATATTCAGGTCTATTCAAAACACATTAGGGATCAAACAAAAAGTACAGCAAGTTACTATAGATATACTCAAGATACTATACAGTTTAAATATGACAATGAATTTAGTAACATATTAATGTATAAAAACTACACAGATCATAATAATAGTTGGGTACAATAATAAGAATTAGTAATAATTAACACCAACAATATTAATACTCTAACAATTAATAATAATAATTTTAAGACACTGCATTACAATTGTTATTAAATTATAACAATTTTTCCCGTATAGCCAAGATATTAATCACAAAATCATAAAATAAAGATAAGTTTCCAATACAAAAACCTGGGTACAGGACAATTAATTATATGCAAGATAATTAACTATATATAATTTTTCTTTTAACGTACACATTTAAACATATATTTTGAATTTCCGCCAGTAGCAAATGCACCAATTACGGGCGTCTTCATACACAAGTGCACTAAGGATAGAAATGTGGCTGGGAATTGTAGGTATATTTAACAATGCGCATGACGCTTTAAGTACAATTCTCCAGGTTTCCTTGGTGATTGTTTCTAAACTTTCTGATGGTAATGTAAACAATTACCTATTATCTCTACGGTTGCTATTTGAATTAATGTCTTAAACCTATTGTATTCTTATAGAATGCTGACCTAGTTAACATGTTTGATTAATTTTGTGGCTAATGTAGTCTATCAACGTAATATGACCTTGGAGTTCAGGTGTATAAAAAGAATATCTCCATAGTATACAGTACTAATACATATACTCAATTTTTTTATGCCTTTCTTTTTTTACTAAAAAAATATAGGGAGAAGGTGACCTTTAAGGTGTCTAAAACGTAATAAATTAAAGAATATCTGTATACTTTTTGCCATGTTTATTGCAAGTCATGAATAGACTAGATTGTGTAGATTTGTGGGAGGTTTTTACTATGAAGATACGCATACCTATATAGAATTTAATTTTGTATTATCTCATTTAATGAGTATAGTTTTCACTGCCGCAAAGTAAATTCGTTGTTGATCGTTAGTTAGTTGTTAAGTAGTATCATTTGCGAAATCTGTGTTGTTCTATAGACCTGCTTAACTGTATTTATTACAGCGATTTCTTTACATCGATCAAGTTCGTAGAGCGTACATTTAAATAATGCCTTTACCTAGTGAGTAATTTATGGAATTTTCAGTATTATTATCTTTATTTTTAATGATTTATAAGGGAATTACAAATGGAGATTAATAACGGATTACATTTTACAGTTAAATAAATAGTGAAACTTGGGAATAAAAATTGATGTCATCGATCGTATTTTAATATGTTTTTTTTTTTAATTTACGTATTATTATTTTTTCTTTAATATATTTGGCGGACGTTTTTATGCAATTCAATTTAAATTGAAATTACCGTGATGTCACATAGCGCATGTTATAACCTTGAAAATTAATAGTATGTTGCATCGAAAGTCATTTCGCTGTATAAAAATGTTAAGTTATTTTCAAAGTCAGTGTTCTTAAACCATTTATACTGTGAACATGCCTCTACTTAGGTTAGAGGACTGCGATATAAGTAAAATATTTTTTTTATTATTTAAAAAAATATTTTTAACAAGTAATTTATTTTTTTTAGACGGAAAAAATGCAGAGGAATGTTTAGTATTATATAGGAAATCGTTAAAATCCCACGAAAGGGGCACTGATTGGCAATTTGAAAGTCAATACCCCCATGTTTTCATCATTTTGGGCGCTTCGGTAAGTTAACTCAAGAAAAAAAAATTAAACATTCACTAAATAAACATTTATAGGGTGATCTGGCAAGAAAAAAGATATACCCCACTATTTGGTGGTTATTTAGAGACGGATTACTCCCTGTAAACACCAAATTCTATGGGTATTCTCGAAGTGCCACAACGATTGAGGCAATTCGATCAAAATGTACAGAATATATGAAGGTACGTTAAAGACAATTTCGTTATTTGATACTTAAACTATGGGGAATTTATAGGTGAAGCCAAAAGAAGTTGAACTCTACGAGGAATTTTGGAAAGTAAACAAATACGTCTCAGGTACATACGATTCCCGTTCCGATTTTGAGAAATTAAATCAAGAAATAATTCTCAATGCCAACGGTAGAGTGGCAAACCGTATATTTTACTTGGCTTTACCTCCCTCAATATTCGAAGTTGTTACAGTGAATTTAAAAAATGCTTGTATGGCTGAAAAGTAAGTGAAATCTATTTTCCTTGTTATACGTTTTCATTCTTTTGGATTTACATTGCAGAGGTTGGACAAGGGTCATTATTGAGAAACCCTTTGGTAAAGATTTGGATAGTTCGCAAAAATTGTCTGATCATTTGGCTTCTTTATTTAACGAGCACCAGATATACCGTATTGATCATTATTTAGGAAAGGAAATGGTGCAAAATCTGATGACATTAAGGTATTTATCATAAAGTTCACCGGAATTTGTTTTAGATAACAAATCTCGTATCATTTCCTGTGTTTTGTAAATCATTTACACTATCGATCTTGAAAGTTTGGTCAAGTTGAATAATAACTAGTCTGGGCAAACAGCGGTAACAGTCAGTGTAGGATATGTGGTATGGAGTTGGCGATTATTTGTTTCACGCGTTCACAGCGTCAGTACTAAATCGGTGCTGTATGCGAGTAGTTCTGTGTATATATAGTCTGTCGTAACTTATTTCGTAATTGTACGCTTACGTTTGCTTTAAAAATGTCGCAGTTAGGTACGTCGCGAAAACGACCAATGGCAGACACAGTTAAAAACTTTATAGTGGACATGCCGACTTAATTTTTGATGGCGCTAAAATTCAATGTCTAGTTTGTAAAATCCCTTTAATGTGTTGGTCCAGAAGCCATTGTCAACGTCACATCGAAAGCAAACAACATTCTTCTGCAAAAAGGGACATACGAGACTAAGAAAAATTTACATTTGATTTATGTGTTACTCTTATTTTATGTAATCTATCGTTTCGTTTACTAGACAAAGAAGCATTTGTCTCCTTCCGACAGAAGCTGCAGCAATCAAGAAAACCAGGAAATATTTCAAGATAGTTAGGTTAAAAGAGATTTACAAACTATTCACAACAATTACTTCGGACTAGCGGAGGGAATAGAAAAATTACAAAATGTTTCGATGTCGCTAGTGGATTCTGTTCAAATTGTGAATGATGTTCACGCACAGTTATGCGCTGTAGAAGGTCAAACAAATTGGTGTGTAATACGAAAATTTGAAAGTGTTTTAGAAAAAGACTCCGATTTTCTTATATTAAGATAAATTTGTGAAGGTGCGTGTGAAGATGCATTAAGTTGTTTCAAAGATTATTTTAAATATGCAAATATAACATCGCTAGATGTCGAACGGTCGTTTTCGGCATTGAAAAACATTTATTCCGCACGTCGTACTCACTTGAATGAAACAGCTGTGGAAACATATCTAATGATTCAAATATTTAACAGATGCTACCCAGCTTGTGATTTCACGGAAGACTTTTAAAACGGTATGTGTTTCAGCACGTTTTATAATTTATTTCTTGCTTTCTATTTTATGTGTAAACTTTTATGTGCTCTCCACGCCTCTGACTGTTACCGCATATTTGCCCGGGTTAATAATGACTACCAATATGTAACAGAAATTGTTATTTCTATTAGACAATAATTTGCATTTGTTTGTTCTTTTTTCATAACAAAATGTACCCTTCGAATTGATAACAGCTCGTGTGACGGGGATTCTTTCAATTACCTTCTGCAAAGTGAGGCCAGGAATACCGTTTTAATCTTCTAGGCGTGCTGTCTATAGGTGTTCCTTAGAAATACAGGTCGGGGCTAGTGCTATGGCCATGTCGTAATTCGCAAAATATCGGCTTAATTTTTGTAATTTCGGGCGAGATGTTTTGGATTATTACCCTGCGTAAAATTAAGTTCCAGTCAATAAGCCGCAAATCAGAAGAAATGGCATAGGCTTCTAGAATCTCTCACAAACACCCTTCTTCTTTGACCGAACACTCGAACTATGGATTTGCAAGTCACAGAACGCTTTTTAATTCGAAGACCCTTGATGGAGTCATTATTAGACTACATCGTCTAGCAACGATTTTAGGAAAATTCACCTAAAACAGTTCACCTAAAGACAGTTCACCTACGTAACAATTCACCGCAGATGTAATTCACCGAAAATTTATTAATTACATAATAAAGCCTGTTAATGTTACCCAGAAGACACCACGAGGAGGTCAGCCTTATAGTCTTCCATAGGCGTACTTCTTTTTGATGTAGTTGTCTTTTTTTTTTAATTTTTCTATTTTTTGATTTTTTATAATTTTTTTTTATTTTAATATTACATCTTGTAAATTTTTTAGTGCCTTCAATTGTGAGCAATCCCTCTTAAGTATGATACCGTGTTTTGTGGATCGTATGAATGCACTACTGTTTTCATTCTCCGTGCGGAGTCTTTAATATTGCGATATGTTAAAATCATTCATTGACTGCTCTCTCTTTAATGCATCCATAAATTTCCAAATGCTTGAATGGTCAACACATGGTTGTTCAAAGGCGCGATGCCATCCTTCTACGGAATTATTGGTTTTCGGCAAGTTATCAGGTTTGTTTCTGCAGCTGATTTGTGATAGTTTGATCAGAGGTTAATTTGGATTAATCTACGCATGCGCAAACTGCAAATTTAACTGCACGGACGCTTTTTTTACAATTATCAGGCGATATATAAGTTACAAGCGTATTTAATAGACTTAAGAGAGACAATATACTCAAATATGCAGATTAAAACAATAGATTTATCTTACATTCAAATATTACAAAACCTGAAACAAACAATAAGAAATCTTCCCCTGTTGATGGTTTTGCATAATGACTAAGAGAAATTTACAACTTGTTTGAACAACTGAATTGTTACGTAGGTGAATTGTTTTTAGGTGAACTGTTTTAGATGAATTGTTTTCGGTGAATTTACCGGATACGTCTAGCAACACCTAGGCATTTTATGCGTAAAATTTTCACTTATTGTAATACGCGAGAATAATACTGAAGCAGTAAAATCGCGATTGGAGGAAAGGAAAGTGTAATAAACCCCGTATTTGCTTGGTTCTGTTGATACAATGTTTGTAATTTAAAAAATATCGTATAATCGTTGAATGCACTAAAAGTCTTTAGTTGAAAGTATTGTAAAATTTTTCTATTTTGTCATAAGTTCCAAAGTAATTTATACTGTTTTCTTTGTTTCAGGTTTGGTAATAGGATATTTGCACCAACATGGAATCGTGATAATATAGCATCAATACAGATCTCTTTCAAAGAACCTTTCGGTACTCAAGGTCGTGGTGGATATTTTGATGAGTTTGGCATTATAAGAGATATCATGCAAAATCATTTGCTGCAAATCCTAACATTGGTTGCTATGGAAAAACCAGCATCACTTTTACCAGATGATATTAGAAATGAAAAGGTATTTATCTATAAAATCCTCGGACGTAACACCTTAACATCTCTAAACGTCTAGGTTAAAGTGTTACGATCCATAAAACCGTTAACGTTGGAAGATGTAGTCATGGGACAATACGTGGGAAATCCCGATGGTGAAGGTGAGGCAAAACTGAGTTACTTAGATGACACAACTGTCCCTAACGATTCCCTAACGCCTACATACGCCATGGCCGTTTTAAAGATTAAAAATGAAAGATGGGATGGTGTTCCATTCATATTGAAATGCGGAAAAGGTAAGATACTCTTAAAATTCCCATTTAACAGCTTCTAATCACAAATACTTATCTTTCAGCATTAAATGAAAGAAAAGCCGAAGTGCGGGTGCAATTCAAAGACGTTGCTGGGGATATTTTCGAAGGTACTCCGAAAAGAAATGAATTGGTCATTAAAGTACAACCAGGCGAGGCCTTGTATGTCAAATTAATGGTGAAGACCCCTGGAATGGCGTTTGATATGGAAGAAACTGAACTGGATTTAACATACTCAAATCGTTACTCAAATATTAAACTACCCGATGCGTATGAGAGATTAATACTCGATGTATTTTGCGGATCTCAGATGCATTTTGTTAGATCAGACGAGTTAAGTGAAGCTTGGAGGATATTTACTCCACTATTACATCAAATTGAAAAGGGGATGATTAAACCAATACCTTATAAGTAAGTGTATAAGTGAAAAAAATTGATACATGTTCAATTTCTTTATTAATTCAGATTTGGAAGTCGTGGGCCTAAGGAGGCAGATGAAATGGTTGCCAAAAATAATTTTACCTATACAGGATCGTATAAATGGAAGCCTTCAAACAGTTTATAAGCCTAAAGCTTTAATTATGTTAAATATAGAGGTGCGAGTTACATTCCTATATTTTTGATGCATTTCATCAGACAGGGTTTCGTCCCAAGTATATAGAGTTGTTTTTAATATAAGATTAATTTATTTTTTTAGCAAAATCGTGACCCTTTCACTCTATATTTATTTTGAATTTAACAATGCGTTAAAGTCACTGTATAAGTTTCTAATATATCGACAATAAAAAGAAATTATTAAAAGAAGAAAATCTACAAAGCGCAAAACTCTTTGGAAACGGGATATTAAATTCTTAGTAATGTTTAATATTGCTAAACAATATAAACTCAAATAGAAGTATTGGGACCACGCTTACATAAACATTTTTATCCAGCAATAACTCGTAAATAATATTTTATATTTTAGTTGTAATCGAAATAAATGGTGATATATTTGTAGTAAGAATTTTTCAATTTCCTTCCTTTAATACTTGGTGTAACTACTAATTAGTTTAGTTATACCGTGTGTATAATTAACGTTGTTAAGCTCTCTGCGCATGATTAAACCAATTAAACACCTATCTTCAACTCGCATTCATTCATGATTTATTGGAATAGTGTCTTGCTATTCTTATGCCAATACCCTTTCCCTACATGTTTGTCAATTGATTCCAAGTTATTGTTTATTCGATCTTTATTCGTGTTGTGTCAGTGTATGTTGTGAGATTTTCTTTGAAGCTTAACTATACCGGGTGTCTCAGATTCAATGTTACAAGCGATATCTTATTTGTAGAGATATAAGATCGAACAAAGTGTCGAAAATAATAAATTAACATATTATGAATTGTTAATTTATATTTGGTTGTACGTATACAATCGTATAGGTTGTTGAAACAAAATAGATAGGTAGTGAAGTAGTGTTGTTATAAAATCTTTAAAATGACTTCTAATTGTTCTCTAAATGAATGTGTCGATGTTATTAATTTATGGATAGTGTCATAAAAATTCTCGTGAAGCAGCAACATTTTATGGAGAGCGATTTCCTAACAGAGTGGTACCATCACATATGGTTTTCCTCATGTTGATGCTAAAATGCGAACTCTACATTCTCATGTAAAATCAGTTAGAACAGAAGAAAAGCATATAAATGTACTGGCTTATGTTGGTTTGAATCCACATATTTCAGTTGTATACTAAAGTTTCACAAATATCCTTTTGAAATTCAGTTGCCGCAAGCATTAAGGCTTACAGATTTTGAACGAAGACGAGGATTCATTGCTGTAATGCAAGTAATGTTAAATGATGATCCAACGATTACCAATAACATTTTGGTGTGGTGAATCGCTCATTGCATAATGACCTTCCCGAGATATTCCATTAGCAGAGCGCAATGATTTATAATAACAGGATGGCGCTCCGCCTCATAACCCGCGGTTGGTTGTAGAGTAATTAAATGACATATATCCCAATAAATGGATTGGTACTAACGGTCCTATTCAATGGCCTGCTCGCTTTTTGAAACAACTGATCATAGCAGCAACTGCCAGGGAAGTAATTGGGCGATTTGAAGCGTGTATTGCGTCGAATGGTGGTTATTCTGAACAATATCTGTAAGTGATTGATTTTATGAATTATTAATGTACTTAATGTTTAATTTTCGTAAGAATGTTTTTATTATTTATTATTGATATGATCATTTTGTATTAAATATTTCTTCATACTTCAGTCATAAAGTCAAAAAGATGAGGGGTGCAATTTAAAGAAGTTGGTTTGAGAGAAATTTCTGGAAGGGTGGTTTACCACGGGTAGTTTTAAAAAGTATATTTTTTAGAATTCTGCAAACCATTTTCAACGACCTTGCTCGATCTTATATTTCTACAAATAAGGAAGATATCGCTTGTAACATCGAATCTGGAACACTCGGTATAAGTGTTTTAATATTCGAGTAGGGTAAGCATAAGCAACTATATGGAATCCAAGCTGGTATTCGCCATCAGTTTGTAAAACGTCTTTTAAATAAGAGAACGAATAATTAAAATTTGATCAATGATGTCTAGAAATCTTTTCTGTTTACTATCAAACAATTTCTTATTTTTCGCGTCAGTAACATTCTAACATAAATCATAAGGTTAAATTGTACACAATAAGGAGCCTCTTCAGTTCATACACAATCTTAATGAATTGCAAATATATTGTGATACATATTTGTTCTTCAAAAATAAAGTAGAAGAGCAAGTGAATATTAAAGTATTTAATAGAGATTCTGGCTTAAAGATATAACAAAAATGTAAACATGAAGTTCAAAATTTGATAAGCACCTTTCACCATTTCATCCCTACCATGATACAAGGTCGACTTAGGTATATAATAAACCCTTCTTATTTTGGCATACTTTAAATGTACAGTCATGTAAACATGCGCACATGATTTCATAAGTTTATTTCCTTATTTTTAAAAGAAAATACAGTTTAGCGTTTAAATAGAGAATAATTTAATTGACTTAACTTCGTTACAAAATAAATAGAGTATTAATAATAAATACTAAGATACTATTTATGTATATACACATATTTATGCAAGATTAAATAGAAACATTTAAAACTCCGTTAAATACAATGAACTTGGATTGCTCTGCAAAAGAAATTAAAGAGAAAATCATGAATTACAATTTTGTTTCCTTCCAATTATTAACATCGTAGTACCACTACCTCTTGCAAAAGCAGTTAGAATTAGAAGAAACACTCAGAAAAAAACGTCTCCATGTTGGGGAACGTTCGATATATAGGTACGTAATATTTTGATGGTTACGTAATGGTGCCATAGCTCTTGCATTTTCCATTGCATGACGTGGTGTTTTATATTAAATAATTTAACAGACAATGGTGCAGGTGAGATGTATAGAAACCATAACCAAAAGTATAAAAAGTTATGGGAAACAAACTGCAAGCTTATTGAAAGAAAAATTAAAAAAAAAATTGCTGGAATGTCGTGTTATCGGTATTTACATTGAAATTATGCATTATACAAATGATTTTTTTTCTGGAAGATATTACGTTCATGTTTATATTAAAATTGAAATTATCTATAACACGTGACAATGCCAACTTTTAGATTGAATAAGCGAAATAATGCCTTTATCTAAAGCTATAGATTGTTGGTTGGTCACTTTTTATCGAATAATTCGCCTAACAATGGTATATCAACGCATATTTAACGTCTATGTCTCAATTTATCAAGAAATTTCATTGTATTAAAACACCTATTGTGAATGATTAATACAGAAGAATACATGCATATCAAAATAAACTATTCAAATGTGATATCAAAGAATTTTAACAATAATAAAAAACCAAACAATCCCCTCTTCTTAGCAAGAAATTAAGTGTGGGTAACAGGTAACCAATATTATAAAAAAAGGAGATATATATGTAAACGTATTAGTTTTAATTTATATTACGTGTAGTGTAGTATTATTGCTTTAAGAGCAATTTTGTGTTATGGTAAGAACATGCGTATCTGATACTAAACCTACACACAATAATTAGCTTTATCTTCCAGAAAAAAAAAAAAACTATGAAGTGCATTTCAAGCACAATAAGATACTAACAACAGTTAATCCATAAGCGCAAAAAAAAAGAAAGAAAAACATTTAAACAATCATTCAGAAACACATCTTGCATAGTCACTGCCAACACCAACATGTGTGTTAGATTTCAAACATAAACGTAATAATTACCAAGGTCGAACATCAGCTTGTAAGATATGATCTATAATTGCTTGAACCACATCTGTACTTGAATTCGAACCACCAATATCTGCATGATAAAAAGATTAGTTTCATAATACTTGGATCAATGTCTCTGTTTGGATTACCTTGTGTTCTGATATTGTCATGGCAAATAGTTTGAATAATCGCGTTTTCTATCAATTTGGCGTGTTTTGTATGACCCAAGTGCTCCAACATGGCGACTGCCGCGTTCAACATGGCCACTGGATTGGCTATATTCTTTCCTGCAATCGCTGTACCTGTATTTCTTGTACCAGGTTCAAAAATTGCATACTGAAAAATTATTTAAGACATTTAGATGCTTTTCACAGGAAGTTTTGACATCTTCGCCTTACATGATCACCATAATTTTTTCCACAAAGCAATCCTGCACCTCCAATCAATCCACAGACTACGTTTGATACAATGCTGCCGTATAAATTGGTCATCATCATAACATCGAATTGATGAGGTTTCGAAACAAGTTGCATGCAACAGTTATCTATAATCATGTCGTTATGTTCGATATCAGGATATTCTTTGGCAATTCGACGCGAAGTTTCCAAAAATAATCCATCGGATAACTTCCTATAAATATATGTAAGAATTATAACAATTATTCACATATAATCCTGCCGAAACTAACATAATATTTGCCTTATGTATGGTAGTAACTTTTTTCCTTCCCATGCGTTTTGCATAATCAAACGCCCACCTGGCTACTCTCTCAGAATTTGATTGTGTTACCACTTTCATACTTTCAACTACTCCACAAACACTCTATGATAAAAAGAAAGTTATTACAAAAAAAATTTAAGTATATTAACGAAAACGTACCTCATGCTCAAGCATAGCATATTCGCCTTCTGTATTTTGACGAATAATCATGATGTCGATATCTTTCTGTCTCGCTGGTACACCAGGGAATGATTTGCAATGCAACACATTAACGAACAAGTCTAATTCATTACGGATAGCAACGTTTCTCGATCGCACCTCAGCACTTTCGCTTTTGGTCTCAATATTTCCTTTAATAGCAACACCATTTCTCCTTATCGAAGTAATTGCATATTCTAGCTCTTTTTTATCGTCACTTTTTGGGTCGATATCCACAATTTGGAAGTCTACTGGTGCACCAGCATATCTAAATACATTTTTCACGTATGTCATTAATTCCGGCCCTATGCCACTCCCTGGTAGCATTGTGACAGCATGACGACCACCGTATAAAGCAACGGGGATAGAGGTCTACAAATTACAATGATAGAAGTACATAAATGCTCTAATTTAATAGAAGAATACCTGTTTCTTCACCAAAGGTGTCTTGTGCTGTATTTCAAACGCCGATAATGTACTCGCCTAAAATAGAAGAGTTAGAGTTTTAAGGTTATATTAGGTAACAGTCTTACGTTTCGTAGCGATTTCCCAAATTGAAGAGAATTTTGCGCTAGAATCCTGGCCGTCATAATTAATAAATTAATGTAAATAGGTGTTAAAACGTAGTGTGTATCTCTAAGTTTATATAATTAAATGCCAGTGATTATAAAGTCATGTCACATTGACAGTTAGATTTATGGGTTGGATCACAAGCATATTGGATGAGAATAAATGAGAGAGAGAATTTATCTAAAAATTGTTTATCCTAATCTGATTAAATTATAATAAATTATTCCTTATAAGTAAATAAAAATATACTTAAAAGATTTTATAATTTAAATTGATACTGTTATAAAATAAATTTTAAATAAAAATTTAAATTTTCGATATAACGCCGGTAATTATGCAACTAATATTACACACATCCAAACCGGGAAATATTTAACTTTAAAAATGTTTATTTATCATAAAATAAGCCTTATTAATGATAAAATACAAATTTATTTCTTAAATACAAATAAATTTACTTTATTTTCTATCAATGCAATGAACAAGTTATATATTCTTTGATATTATAAATTTTTGTATATAACGTGTATAATTTATAGTAAATGATTTCCAAACGCGTATCGATGGAGATTTTATGTTTAATTTCTCTAAATAGGTTCCCCTTCAAGATCCCCATTTCTATTAATTTCCTCTTTAACAATACTGTAACAATAAAAAGCAAAACAAAGAGCTACCCAGGAAATAGGGTCCATATACCTTTGTGTGCTTACCTATTGGCATGAAATTTGGGATAGTTTTTGAATAAACGTTTTATATTAAGTAGAATAGAGAAACAGTAATCTCTGTTTAAATTTTATTTTATTTATATGATTTTTTCAGTCATAATCTCTAAAAACTTGTAATGCATGGGGATTTGAGAGTTTAAAAATTATTTCATATTATATTATTAAGTACAGATAGTATTATGTCTCGTTAACAGATTTTATGTTTATGTTAGTGCCTTTTGTGCCAGCTTTGGATTATAATCAAATTCTGAATTGAAAATTATAACTTATGTTAATATACCGTGTTGAAGTCAGTGACCTGTTCAAAATCAAGGACATCAATAAAGTCTTTACTGTATGCTTATTCGCTTAAAGTAGCAATAAAAATATGATGCAAAATTAGTACAATTAAGTAATTTTTAAAGTTTACATCATAATGTGTCTCAATTAGGGTTGATAAGGTGTGTTATATAAGAAATTCCGAAATATTCAAATTCCCGCTGAGTGTAGGTGGGTTGCAGAGCGCCTCTAACGGACGAACAAATAACTTTACTCATTTTACAAAATATGGCCGTCAAATGATCACATTTCTTTGTTGTAAAAGCGATGTTTGTAAATTAAAGCTTGCATAGTAAAGTGTGTGGAGGCAATATACTGCGATGTATGACCTTTGGTTACTGGCGGAAAGATGAATAATCGTAGTAACGGACAGAATATGAGTTAGTTACGTGTAGGTTTGTGTTGTGTTTATGTGGTGTACGTTTTGAATATTTGGAGATGCGCCTCTTGTATTCAAGAGATGTCTAGTGCTGCGGTAGCAAACTGTTTGAAGATGCCACTATCAAGAACACATCCATTTACGGTACCATCGCATTCTTTTATTCAAGACGGGGGTAGTTTGCCACCGTTGAAATCAGTTTTGAAAGAACAGAGCCCCCCGGCAGCTTCAACTGCTTCGGCAGGTTTGCCCGATTTACAAAGTGGTTGCACAATGATTACTCCTAATTTAATTGGACGTGCTATTAAAGGTTCGACATCTAGCCCGTCGTCGCAACCTCAACAAGCTGAAAAGCCCAAGACTATGGTTGCAACTCCTGAACAAGTTATGAAACTTTACATGAACAAGCTTACACCGTATGAACGATACGAGATTTACAATTATCCACAAATTTATTTTATTGGAGCAAATGCCAAAAAACGACCGGGAATTATAGGTAACCTAACTTATTTTAATAATATTAATTAATCATGTACTTAAGTCCCATGTTTTACCCCTTAAGTATTCCAAGAAAACATAGATAATCTTATGTTTAATTAAAACTGTTTTCTTTTACACAGAAACTAATTCAAAGAAAGAATTTTGTTCTACTTTATTAATGGAAAGAGTTTTATAAGTAATTTTTTTATTGATTTCTATTTATTATATTCATGATAAAGTTTTTAATTAATTAGATAGTGACATGTTATTGCTATTTATATCTTGGTTATTATGATTTTGTTCTGTTGGTTGTTCCCTGGATTCAGATAAAGAAATTATACAAATTATATCATATAGAATTTTAAATACTTCTAAAGTTATAATTAATAATAATATAATTTTATTTTCTGTGTATTCCTAGTAGAAAATGTATCATATTGACGAATTTTTCACGTTTAAATAAATGTAATCATTTAATCCAAAGATAAGATCTCTAAAAATCTGTTATTTAGGGAGACATATTAAATGATAAATCCAAAGTAGTACGTAGGATTTACTTTAAAATATAATTTCCAGAAATAACTAATTTTAACGTTAAACAATATTTCTTACTGTTTAAACAGGTTTTTTGTCAAATAAGAGGAATTCATGAATACAACACAGGTGTCGTAAAGATAATTCAATTAAAAACAACTTGTTTATAGAAATATACATATATTTCCTATTCGCAGCTGTTTAGTGACATAATTTTGGTACGCGTTGTATATCAGGTTTCCACGTATTTATTTCACGGGTCCGTTAAGCCAAATACACTATCTCTGACGTGCAGATTCCCTGTTCTTTCCTACTTATGTATCTTTACATTGCGTCGCCGTTTAAACCCTATTGCAGTTGTAATTTTTATAAAGTACGTTGTTTTTAGACGCCGAGGGTTATTAATACATTTTTAGGTGCCTATTGATTTCTTTTTTCTATTCGTAATCGTGAAATAATTCTAGAATTGAGTCAATATCATTGTTGAACTTAGAACGTATATAGTCCGTAATAAAAGTCTACATATACCATGAAATCTTTTCTTAAATCTCGAATTAAAAATGACATGAATGTCTGTCGTATATATCATGCTTCTTTAGTGATAATATAAATTAAATTGAAAAAAAATCACAAAAGTCTACATGCACTTTAGATATGAATATATAAAAGCTACCTGCAGTCTTCCAGGCATTACTAAGCATTCCGTTACATTGGAAGTTATTTCATTCCGTGCTTTTTTGTTTCCTTTAAAAATGGGATACTAGTAATTTGATATCCACTGATTCTTCTTTCTAATTCATCTGAAATGTGTTCAATGGCATTTAAATTTAAATTCAATTGTTTGGGAACATTTTGACGACGATTGCCTTGTAGGAAAGTCTATTGATTTTCTAGATCCAAATGCTCCACGGACGAAACAGATTATTTCGAGATATATCCAAATATTTAAATCGATCCGTTTTACCTTCAATAAAGGTCAAATTTCCAACCCCATACCATAACTGCTTCTTCCACATTTCACAGTAGCAATCAAGTTTTCCATTTTCATCTCCTCATTAATGTTTCGCCAAATTCTTCCTCTTCCGTTGCACTCAAAAACATTATATTTACGAGGCAGGCGCCATAAATTCCTGATATAGAAAAAATAAACTTGGTAAAATATAATAATTTGTATTTTTCAATGTAATTTCCCCTAACTTCAATACATTTATTACAACGATCAATGAATAATTCTATACCCTTATAAAAATAATCTAAAATGTTTCCCTCAAAATGTTGTATTATAGCTGCTTGCAACTTAAAACGACGTCCCCTAAGGTCTTTCTTTAAATAAGAAAATAAATAAGAACCATTGTTTCATCCCCTGTGACAATGGACTCCCAAATCGGTTTCGGGTCGTCTGCACACATGTTTCAAAACGAGCGCGCACATCCCGCCCGACGTTCACGTTGAGGAGCAGAAAGAGGATGCGGTACCCATCTTGCACTAATCTTATTCATACCTAAATGGTTATGGAGAATTCGGCGAGTACTTGTTTCAGAAATGTTAGATACCACTGTTAATTCCTTCACTTTCATACGGCGATCTACTAATACCATTTCTTTAATAATTGAAATGTTTTGAGGCGTTATCGGGTTCAATTGGCCGATCGGAGCGCTCACCATCATCATCAAGGGATTCTTGCTCCAAACGGAAACATTTTGCCCACTTTTTTTACAGTGGAATATGAAGGAGATAAATCGCCATAAACGTTGTTCAATTTTCGTTACCTGAGACATTTTCATGCACTAGTCACGTTGTCTGGCTGGTTATTAAAACTACTCTTCGAGTCGTAATATATATACTGTATAGTGTAGGCCTCGCACAGTGCAACGGAGTTTGAGCACGCTCGAATCTGTATAAGTCTGTCAGACCGAGAATTTATGGCGCCTACCTCTCATCTGTAAACAGCACAGTATTCCAGAAGTTTATTGTTTTTTTTCAATATATTGTTTTACAAAGTTAAGCCTCTTTTGCCTATTAGTGTTTGAGATGAACAGTTCTTTTTGGAACTCTACCATGATAATGATAACCTTTATGTATTAAGGCTCTACATATGTTTATTGGCAGTGAAAGTTCTGTAGTTTATTTTTTTGCTACATATACAATTGTCATCTTATAAAAAACAGTAATCCCCTGAACAGTTAAAAGTGTATGTTGACTTTTATGGCGTGTGAAAAATTTCGCAAAAAATATACATTAACCAAGCTATAAAATGTTTTTTTAATCCATAAATACTTTATAATACTTTAATTATATTGAATTTAAATAAAGGTTGTATATAGACTGACTATGTGACTGACTACATATTTTCAAATTACTTTTCCATTGACGTTTGTATTTGGTGCTGACAATAAAAACGATGAATCTATTAGCATGTAGACACAATTATAATTAATGAATTTCCTCTTGCTAATATTATTGTTGTCTAAATTAGTTTCCTTTACGTCGTCAATATGGACAATTCTAGAAGTAATATTTATATCAATAGTTAATATTATAGTTCACATTTACAAACTCCCATCATTATGCTAATAATCCCCTTTAATTTTCGAATTGCAACTACTTACTAACCTAATTACTGTTTGTTCGTGAATATTTATAAAACGTTTTTAACTATTGTTTGGACATGTTAATGTCATAAATATTAAATTAACTAATTAATACACAATGTATGTTTACAAATAATTTCGTCTCGCTTCTATAATGATATGATTATCCATACCGAACAAATTTCTTTGATGTAGTTTAATGTAAACAGTTCCCTTCTTTTTTTTTTTTTAATTTACGACTTTGTTGGATATCTGGAAGGCAATTTGTTTTCAAGAGAGTATCACAAGAAATATTTATTATTGTGTCACACGGATATATCGACGAATCTTCATTTAATTAACCACAACCACAAAATATTTCCTTGGATTCGCGTAACTGAGGTTTCAAATTTCCTTCCAGATAAACGGAAATTAATTTTGTTCGATATCGTCTCCCCCTTTTTTCGGAATATACAGTGCGACCCAAGGGGTAAACCACTTTAGAAAATAGTATACAGGTTTAGTTAAAAATTGTTGAGATTGCGAACAGTTTTATAAATATTGTCAATACTACGTGGTCTTGTTTTTAATTTTGAAATATCGTTGGATTATGGGGATTTCATTAGGATTGTTAACCAAACAAGTTTGTTTGTTACACAATATAAAAATCAAAAACATTTTGTTTTAATCTTTTATAAACTGTCCGGTTCCCCCGCAATTTTTCCAAATATTTTAGTTCCGTTTGTAAGAAAAGAAAAACCAAATAAAGTATTAAAGCGAAGGTTTTGTTGAAAATTGGCCGGGGTTTCAGGAATAAAAATTTGAAACATTCTGTATAACATTACCATTTTCAAGACATTACCTTTTATTATTATTGAATTATTTTTGTAAGGGAATAAATTGGGGATAATTGTTAGGTTATACATTTTGTCCATTGTTTTGCCGCTTATGAATGGTATTATTTTAAATTGCTTGATATTTTACATTCAATTAAATTACGACCGACTGATCTGTGAATAAACCAATAGAAATGCAGCAGATTTGAAAATTGACATATTTGAATTGAATCTATAATGATCTACTTTATTGACAAGTTTTCAACACATTATACGGACATAACTTTCTCTAAAAATAATTTGTATTTCGTATTTAAAATGTATATTTTGCAGCATCAGGTTTTATTGACTTGTTAATGTATTTGAAACAGAAATCTTTATCGTTCTCTGGACGAAAAGTTTTTATTTTTGATTCTTGGAGTATTATTAAAATTGTTTAATATTTTATATAAGAATCAATCCCTTCTTTATAAATATACTTTCTTAAGATTGTCATAACCAGAGAACGGCAAAATTGTATGGGATGACGTCAGACGCAGCAGAGCCGTATACAGAGCATGTGATGTAGGCGGTGATTATTTTAAGATCGAGGAATCAGTGAATTGTATGCAGTCGTAGTATTCGCATCGAGCATTCTCCTCAAATGATTCTACAGATATTTACTATATCTATTCTTTATTTCGTTATTAGGTTTTTAAGGTACATAGTTATTTTTCATATTAAACACTTAACTTAAAACTGAAAGAGGCGTTCAATACATTAAACGACACATTCAATAAATTCTGGGTGATATTAGAAATAAACTGATTAAGTTGATGTAGTGTGCAGCAGAAACCCCGATGTAAATACACGAAATCAAGTCTGCACGAGAAATACAAAATTCAAATACAGGGGTACGTAATTAATTTTTTCCAAAAATATTTCGTAATCCGAAATTTCGTAACTGGAATCAAATATTCTTATAAGAAATAAAGAAAATAGAGATAATTCTTTCCCATAACCATAAATTCATTTTATGCATTTTAAATACAATTGAACATATAGAAAATAAAGTTACGTAGAAAAATCAATAAAAACTTTGAAAAAGTTTGAAATTAAAAAGAAATAATTTCACTTGCATACGCTATTTTTAATAAGGAGTCTTTCCGGCGTATGGAAGGCAGTGAGTGTGAGGTGGTTTTTTCGTATATGTATATTACAAAATTAGCGACGCGACAGATAAGAAATTGTTTGACCGTAGAACTTTCGGCTGATATTAACTATGAATTCAAGTCAGCTGCGAGGCGGTGGAATAATGGGAAGTTAACCACACAAACCATCGCATTACATTGTATTTAACTATCTCTTTGTAGCATGTACACGAGTCGCGCGGAAATTCTGCCGAATCTGTAAAAGTTCTAAGCCGCGTTTCGTATCAGGGAGTACCTTTCGGTTTTGGAAACAAAAATTCATCCAAACTTTCTTCCCGAAAATTCCGTAATAAGATACTATCGTAAACCGAGGTAAATGATAAAATATCTCTCTTATATCACATTTTACTTTTGCTTCCCTTACAAGTTGCGAAGTTGAAAGAACGTTTTCGATGCTGGAAAACGTACTAACTTCAAAAAGAAGCCGTTTTACTGCAGAAAATATAGAAAAGTCTCTTGTGTTAGTGGCTAATTCATTTCTCTTATTTCCCACTTGACACAAATTTATTACATATACACATATCTTCTATTTTCAATTTATAATTAATGTATGAATTTCGTTTAAATACATTTATAAAAACAACGTCTGAAATATGCAACATACACTTAGTGCGTCTCTGTATCTTGTTTACGATTCGCGGCTCTGACTCATACCCCTCACGATTTTGCCGTTCACGGGTCATAACGTCTAGAAATAATGGGTAATAATAATATTGTTGGACTGCATGAAAATGTTGGTAATGTTGATAATATTGTTAATATTTATGGATTTCTTTACAAGTGTACACCATATTCTCGAAGTGGTTTACCTCTCGAATGTAACCGGCGCATACTTTGCCATACCACCGTGCGCATGCTCAGTAGAATATTATTATACAGCATGTGTTAATAAGAACGTTACATTAAAAATGAAAGTGTTTAAACATCAGTCAAACATCTCAATTACTTATTTGCCGAGTTTTATGCGAATGATCCCTATATTTATTAAACTAATCTACTGGGATTTTAAAGAAAATAGAATATGTCTCGTCTCTTTTGAATTGTAGGCAATCCAAATAACTGTGATTACGATAACGAACAAGGATCATATATTCATATACCCCACGACCACGTAGCTTATCGGTACGAAGTTTTAAAGGTGATTGGAAAAGGGTCTTTCGGTCAAGTAGTGAAAGCCTACGACCATAAAACGCACATGCACGTCGCCCTGAAGATGGTCCGCAACGAAAAACGTTTTCATCGCCAGGCGCAAGAGGAAGTCCGCATATTGGAGCACCTTCGGAAGCAAGACAAAGACAATACGATGAATATCATTCACATGCTTGATTCGTTCACGTTCCGCAACCATATGTGCATTACTTTCGAACTATTATCGATAAACCTTTATGAACTAATTAAGAAGAACAAGTTCCAAGGCTTCAGCTTGCAGCTAGTGCGAAAATTTAGTCATTCATTATTACAGTGCTTGGACGCACTTTATAGGAATAAGATTATACATTGCGACATGAAACCGGAAAACGTGTTACTTAAGCAACAGGGACGAAGTGGACTTAAGGTAGGTGTTATCTTAGTTTTAATATCTACCGCGTTTATATATTCAATACATTCAACGATAGGAAATGTATATCGAGGTTATATGGTAGGAGATCCAGCTAGTCTAGTTCGTTTTTTTACACTTGCTTTACTGCAAAGTTAACAATACGAATTTCAAGTATTATTTTATATAATTGAATTTTCTCGGTAAATTAAATGCGGGAATTTATATTTTTATTTAAATATTTTATATAATCTAATGTCAAAAATTTATATTTCTAGAAAATTTTACATTACCAGCCATAAATAAGTGTAAAATAAATGAAGCCCTATTTTTAGTAGTTCAGTTACATTAGAAAATAATGGAAGCCCTTTAAAAGTGCTTGAAATACTTAAAAAGTAATTAAAAGCGCCCTCTTAAATAAGTCTCAGCTCGAAAATTTGGGAACTATGCAATTGCCTAAAATAATTTTAAAACGTATTTCCGAAATAATAAAACGCATAATGATGTAAGCAGCGCGTATCTTCATTTGGGCTTTGATTAATTGAAGAAGATTTTCATCTACAATAAGATAACGATATAACTCCAAGATTTATAAAAATGATTTAAAGAAACTTAAAGAGGAATGAATGCTGGTAAACACGCGTAAACTATCCTAAAACTCATAAAAAAATGACATTAAATTACTAGTCCTTGAATTTGCAGATCTATACTTAAAATTCAGTTTGATTTAAAAGTAATTAAGTTATATTATTTATTGTACCAGTGGCGGGCACAATTATAAATAATATATTGAATTTCAGGTCAATGATTGCTTTTTCTTTATTAATTGTGAAATGAAGGTAAGCTTTAACAAATTTATGAAGTTATCAGTTAAATAAGGCAAAGAAAAAATTGTAGATATTTATACAAATAAATTTTTGAAAAATTGGACGGGCGTGACATGTTAATGTGACGAACTAGAAAATTGGATTTTAGAATAATAAATTCTTCTTCTTCTTCACTTCTTCCTTTTGCTGTTTTAGGGCGTCGGAGTATCGCTTATTTTACTATCCATTTCTTCCATTCCTTACGGTCCTTGGTTAAGGCTTTCATTTCATCTATAGACTTTCCTCTTCTTATACCTATTTCTGCTGTCTGCTGCATCCATGTCTTTCTGGGCCTTCCTCTCTTTTCCTTTATAGCTCTTCTTGCTTCTGTCACTCTCCTCACGAGTCTAGACTGGTTCATTCGGCATATGTGGCCATACCACTTCAGCTGTTGTTTCTCTATTGTCCGTATTACTGGTTCTACTTGTAATGTCTCTGTGATCATTTCATTTCTTATTCTGTCCAGTTTAGTTTTTCCCATTAGTCTTCTTAAAAATGTCATTCTAGCTGCATTGATCTTGTTATCATGTTTTGTTTGTCTAACCCATGTCTCACTTACGTATGTAATTATCGGTACGACCACTGATTTATACACCTGTAACTTGATCCTTCCTGCTATTTCCTTTTTACCCAGTATCGTTTTATTTATATTGTAATAAATTAGCTTTTTTGGTTCTATTTGCAATTTCGGTATCTATTTTGCCATCGTCTGTGATAAGGGTACCCAAGTATTCATAGGTTGATATTTTCTCCAAATCTTTTCCATTATACGTGATTCTGTTTACTCCTCTTTCAATATTTTCATTTATGGTCATATATTTACTTTTATCCTCATTGATTGACAGTTTCTGCATTTTCGCATTAGATTCTGCTATTATTATTATATCATCAGCATAGAGCAATCCTTCCATCATAATTGGTAACATGTTTCTACATCCGATCAGTGTCTGTAAATTTTTTGTTCTTTCTTTCACATTTTTTGTGATCTTATCTATTGCTATGTTGAATAGTAAGGGGCTCAGACTGTCTCCCTGTTTTATACCCCTCGCCATTTCGAATTCTCCAGGTCTTTCTCCATTTAGTTGTACTCTAGCTGTCACTCTTTTATATACACTTCTAATCACTTGTATTAGGCTGTCAGGTTCTTTCAGTTCTTGTAAATACTGCTACGTGATCTGTCTCTCCACTGTGTCAAACGCAGCTTTTATGTCTATAAATATTAAGTGCAATTCTTCTCCAGTCTCCAGTTTTCGCTCTATTATGTTTCTTATTATGTGAATGTTGTCGGTTGTTCGTCTACCTCTTCTAAAAGCTGCCTGTTCTTCCTAGATCTTATTCTCTACGTTATCTCTAAGTTTCTGTTTTATTATCCTAGTATATACTTTGAAAGATACCGGTGATAGGCAAATTGCTGTACAGTTATCACAATCAGATTCTACGCCTTTCTTGTGTATTGGCAGCATCAAGCTTTCCTCCCATTCTTGTGGCATTTTTCCCCTTTCCATGCTCAATTTAAAACTTTCAAAAGCCATGCATTTCCTACCTCGCCCATCCATTTCACTAATTCTGGAGCTATTACATCTGTACCACTTGCTTTCCCTACTTTGATATTTGCTAAAGCTGTCTCTAGTTCTTCCATTGTTATGTCTGTTTTCTCTGCTGCCTCCCAAATATCTTCTCTTTCAACCTCCTCATTTATTTCTTCTTGTTCCATTTTAAATTCAGCTTCATAATGTTCTCTTCATACATCTAATATTTCTTCTGAGGCGACTTTTAGCGGATTTGTTATGTCTTTTACTCCTCTTATTTGTTTTATTTTTCTACCACCTAGGGCCCTAACTTTGTTCCAGAAAGATCTGGTATTATTATCATATTTTTTGTTTAATTCTTCTCCGAAATCTTCCCAGCTTTTCTTTTTCGCATTTCTTATCACCTGTTTTGCACTATTTATTCTTTCATAATATTGTATTCTATTCTGTTCTGTACCTGTTTGTATGAATTTCTTCCACGATTTTTCTTCTCCTTAACTGCATTTTGTACTTCCATATTCCACCATCCTGTTCTTTTCTGTCCTCCCACATTTTTACTTATTCCACACAGCTCGCTGTGCTTAATAATGTTCTTTCAAGTATAGCCCACTTCTCTTCTAAGCTCCATGCTTGGTTTAATTTCTCCATTTTCTTTAGTTCCTGGTCTGTTTCATGTTGATATCTTTCCCTTATATCTAGTTCTTTTAGCCTATGAATACGTATTTTACTGTATACTTTCTTTTGTTCTTTTATTCTAGATATGCTTAAATCTGCTTTAACTATGTTGTGTTCCAAGTTCTGCCTCTACTTCTGTTCCGATACATTCTATTTTTGTCTTCATTTGCTGCGTATATACTATATACTCTATTATACTCCTTGCTTTTCTTTCCTCTGCAAAATAAGTATATTTTTCTTCTAGGTTTTGCTGGAAGAGGGTATTTCCAATAACGAGGTCATTTGCTGTACAAAATTCTATCATTCTTTGTCCATTCCTTTTTAATATATTTTATTCATATTCTCCCATACACCCATCTCCCCTATTTTTATCATTTCTAACCCTGGCATTCCAATCGCCCATTATTATTATATTTTCATTTGTTTCTTTTATATCTTCTAATGTTGATTGTAACAATTCATAGAACTCGGCCATTTTTCCATTCTATTCTAAAGTGCATTATTCTAGGAGATATTGGTTTATATGCAGTTATTCTTTTCTCCATTTCCTTTCCGATAACGATTCCTAATCGCTCCTTGGCTCTTTGTCCCATCTCCACTCCTGAATAATGCAGCCTGTATTGTTTATTTATCCAAATCTGTCTATTTCCTTTTTTTTTTGTTTCACTCAATCCACATCGCAAATTTCTCCATTTCCTCTGTTAATTCAAACTCCTTTCCATTTAATGATGTCACATTCCCAATTCCTATGGTTACTTTCCTTCCTTCTGTAATCGTCTGGATACTATGTTTTTTGCTGTTTCTCTTGTCCTTCTCCACTGCCTGAGCCATAGTCCCAATATCCGTCCATTTATGTTTTTCTTTTGTTAATGGTTTTCTTGGTTTGCATATGCTCTTGTTATTTAAAAAACTTGTCTTATTTTCTTCTCCTCCATTTGTCTGCAAAGGTGATCTCTCGCTATATGATCTTGCCCTGTTCTTTTCTCTCTGTTCTATCTCGCTTCCATCCAAATGTTTTATTTTACCCAACTGATCTAATGTGTATATTTCGTCAAGAATAATAAATTAAAGATGAAAATAAGGTTAATTTAACATCTAAAAGGAGTCAATAGATGAATAGGCTATTACCGCATAATATATTTGATTGTTTGACTTGTACTATTAAAAAAAAATAGTTTCTTTAAATATATGGAATTTGATGAACTTCTTCCCATCAAATTTGAATATTATATTAAATGTAGAAATTTTACAAGTTTAACCGTAACAAAATAAGTGAAAAATATTTTACGATGGAATTTTCTGTTTGTATGAGTTAAGGTGATTCGTCTATCCAAAAACTCAACACATATGCTCTTTAAATTTCAAATTTCTTAATATCGTGAAATGGCCCAGCACCAACTCTCTTAGAAGTCCTTGGAATAGTATATCAGCAGATTCTCTCCTAAAATTTGTATTAAGGTCACCTAAAATTTGAAAACCAAATATGGTCTTAATCTTCTAATGTTTAATTCATTGTTGTTCAAACTAGCATGCGTCGAAAATAAAATTTTGTTGTCCATGAATAATTTCACAAACATTTTCTATGCGTTGTTGTAGCCCTTGCACGTTATTCATTTCACCATTGTTATTAACTAAGTGTTTTAAATGGCACCAAAGGAAAAACATCGCATCAATTCATTGAAAAATTCATTCGTGAGCTTCTTCTATTAATCGTGGCAAAGTTTTTTGAAGAAAATCTAAATCATTGTCACCTCTCACTCTTTTTTTCCCGTAAATTGATTCTTTTATCCATCAAATACTTGATATTAAAGTTCATGTTGAAAAGGTTAAAGTACATGTATTACCGTTGTTTTTTAAAAAAATCTCGTCATATTAAATTCGGAAAGCTGGATTAAAAAAGGATAAATACAAAACATTACCTTTATTATTCTTCTAACACAAAAGAATGGGTTGGACATACTTACATTTTAGAAATGAGAAACTAATACTATAATTGAGGCGTTGACAAGAGAAAACATTATTTTTAATTTGATGCTTTTGATAATAATCTATTCAGCTTGGACGTCTGCTAAATGTATTTCCATTAATTATACTTTTAATTTTAAATCTGAAATTCAAATTTAAAAAAATAGAAAAGAAAGCCATGTTAATGGAAAGTTAATTATAGACATAATCCATGTATACGGGATTCTCTAAAAGATTTTGTCGTGATATTAATTTTCCAAATAAAATTTGGGAGTTATTTATTAATATCGTCCTTTCATAATATTAGATATTAATATTTTATTGAAATTGCATGCCAATGCATTAGTTTTGAATGGAATTAATACTGAAATGAGGAGTATATTGGCACCATCTATTAGTTTCGTGTGGAACTGCCATTGGAATGAGGAGTACGCTAGTGCCATCCATAGGTTTCGAATGGAACTATCCCAAACTTCCAATTGGTCTAAATAAGATGAAAAAAAAAAATTCTTAAGCTTGTCTTCCAAAAATATCTTTTTCTAAAGGGCAAGTTTTTTCTCCATAGGATTTTTTCCGCTTAGGCAACTACATATAACACTGAATTGAATAATCTTTCTACTTCGTTATCCCTGAGAAAGTTTTTAGTCTCATTACAATATAATTAGAGAAAAAATGTATAATACATTTCTACAAAAACGAATTCCTCCGATTTTTTACCGTCATGTTATAAAAACACCATTAACGAAATTACGAAGAAATATAATCGTTTCAGACGTCTACCCCTATTGTTTTAGTCTGCTATCAACAGGTGGATAGGAGGCGAATCACCCCCCGAAAATCAATATTTAACAGCTGAAGTATTGTACGTATCTACCTATAAGGGAAACTGAAGTATGAACACATAACCCTTTTAATAATCGTCGAGTTGCTTCTTTAATTTCATTATAAAGAGTATATTAGGAATTAGGGAGAAAATGTTATCGATGAAGTGTTTTATTTTGTATACTAGCTCCTTATGGCACAAAAAAAAACATATTCTTTTAAAAACAAACTTCAAAAAACTTATTTAGCTTTTTTATAATCCTATAGACTCTCCAGTGTTACAGTTTTAGATAAAATCGACTCCAAAGAATCGATTGTTGCAATTTCTTCACCCTAATCATCCCAATCTTTCAAACTAAGATCTAAAATATGCAAAAAAGTATAATTCCTAGTAATTCTTTATTTTACTTCCGCTCCCATTTCCAGATTGTTATAGTTAAATGTTTTGCATTACTTCAAATTAACGTTTGAATATCGAGATATGATTGAATCAAAATTTGGAAGCTTCTTGTTCTCTTTGGAAGTTCGATGAATTTCTGTACATTTTCTGAATAATTCAAGTTTTTATCCAAGCTAAAAATACCTATTTTTGATTTTTTTTTTGTGTATTTACTTTTTCTTAGATAAATATATTTCAATATTTAAAAAAAATCAAAATTGATTTTCATGCTATTGACTTTAATATCTTCTGATGGTTTTTCTGGAAAGCGCAAAGCTTTTAATGAGATATCTTTAAATAAAACGGACTCGTAGAATTGATTTCCGAAGCTGTCGTAGCGATATCTTCAGTATTTTTTCAAGTAATGGCTTTGAAACTGGGCAAAACGGATTGCAACATTTCTCAAATCTTATAATCAATCATAAAAGGCAGGGGGTTGAAAGGTATTTCAACCATCTTATTCGATAGATTTTTAACCTATCTAAAAACGCGGGTTTGCTTAATTTAGTAACAACTGTAATAGCTTTTGAAGTATGAGTTTATCTTTTTCTTTAGAATTAAATTTATTTTGATTATCGTTTTAAGTGCGTTAGGAGTTTATTTCGGTAAAAAATGTTTATTATGTGTGTAACACCCCCGATTACATTCAAATAGTTTTCACCCGGAAATTGAAGATCTCAAAATTTCATGACAATCGCAAGCCGCTAAATCAAAGCTGATTTGATTGACTTTAATATCTTCTGATGGTTTTTATTGAGAGGGTAAAGTTGTTGCTGAGATATTTTTAAATAGAAACGGACTCGTAGAATCGATTTCGGAAATCCTTTTAACGATATCTTCATCATTTTTTCAAGTAATGGTCTTGAAACTGGGCAAAATCGATTACAAAATTTCTCAAATTTTAATCGTTGTAATTTGCTAATAATAAAAAGTAGGAATATTTTTTAATTTGAAAGTGTTTGGTGAAACTAAAAAATTGTTGTTTTTTGTTTTTCTATTTTTTTTTTTTTTTTCTAATTGGTGTGATATGAGCGAATGAAAAAGATTTAATTTGGCATACTAAATACACCAACTTTTTAATGATTCTGTATAGAGACTTGTTTCATTATCTTAGTCTAAAATGCATTTGGGTGCCAGATGTTTTAAAGTATAGTCTATCTTCTCATGCTAAAGAGTTGAAGATTATATCTATCATGACTTTTTTATTGGTTAGGCCATATTTTTCCTTTCCTGTAACTTTGAATAAGTTGCATGAACATTTGAAAATAATATTTGATAACAGAATTAAAGGGGAAGCTTATATTTTTCGTCTTTTTTTTGCTTTACGTAACATATATAACAATTCGATTTATTTATAGGTTTCTAGCTTGAATATCGAATGTTCCGAAATAATATCCAGCGTGTTATAATCCTTTATTTCACAGATGTACGGAAAATAATCGAACAGAAATAGATGTAGTGATGTTTTTGAAAATATATGAATTTATGTGGGCGATTATTTATGAATCGTAGTGTATCTTATCTAGATTTATATATTTTATTTTATCTTTTTTCATATTATATGAAGTCAGTAAAGCGAATTCTAGCAACCTAAGGTGTAATGGCAGCCGTAATTAAATTAAATTAAAAGAAAAAGAAAATTCAGTGGCAGTCTCAGTCTATAATTAGCTGCTATACTAAAAATAGGTATAAATATGGTTATTAAAGTACGGTAATTAACGCAACTGCTAATTCATACTCTACTAAACACATTATTGGTGCTTTGTGTTTTAAATTGTCTCTGTTGTGCAAAAACTTCTGTACACTTGTGAAAATCTGGGTTTGATTTTTTTTAGTATTTAAATAGCATTAAACATATCAAGAGGATCCTAAAAATTTTTGTGATGATTTATTTCATGTTTAGAAACAATTTTGAGTAATGACTACTTAAAAAAAATTACTGTTCCCCCATTGGATAAGTAACTTAATTTATGTGTATATCTAATATTTATTAAAGGTGTAAAATTTATTTTTCATATATTTTTCAATACAAAATTAGATTTACATTTAGGAAATTGCAAAATTTATACAGGGTGTCTCACGAGAAACTTCGTCGATCGATATATGAAAGACTAATTATTGGAAAATTCTGAAAATTTGATATTATACTAAAGTCTACATGTACTATTGATTATCTACGACTTTCACTTATACCGGAAGTGGCTGTCAACTTTGATTTTTTAAATAGAACATCCTATATGTTAAATTGTTGAATTCCTGGTTCAATTTTAAGGTTTGTTTGATTGAACAACCATGTCGTTATTTCTAACCATATTTGAAATATTTACATTTTTTGAAAATGAACAGATGGACGAGAGCATGGGAACTTTTATAACTGTGAAAGTGCTTAACTTAGAAAATTGAAATTTTGCAGAATTGTTGGCCGTATAGGATAGGATTAGAAGAATGATTTTTTCGAAAACATTGTACTATTGTTTTGCTACAAACATTCGCTGCTGTAATTTTTAAAATATCTGTCAGTTGATGTTGTATGTTCCTGCACTAACAACGTTTTTGTCATTAATGATGAATTTCAGTAAAAACGAACTTGTTTATATGACCTTTGTACTGGGTGAAGCACACAGAAACTGTTTTTTAGCAATTAGAATATTTCACCAATGTCATCCGGAACGAAGACAGCCAGATGAGAGCAGCTTTCGGAAACTTTTAAACAGATTTTCGGAAACGGGAAATGTTGCATACCTAGAGAAGGTTAGAATTAAGAGAGCTACACATGAAGAAAATGAATTAAAAGTTTTATTGAAAGTAACTGAAGATCCTCACAGTGGTCAAAAGAGTATTAGTGAAGCAACAGATATAATAAAAGATCTGTTCAAAGAATATTAAAAAGGAAGTATCACGCTTACATCAAGAATTATATGATTTTCAAAGAAGGATAGAATTTTGCAACTGGGCCAGGCAAAAGATACGAGAAAATAGAGAATTTTTAATAAAATTTTATTTTCCGACATAAAACTTCTTTTGACTGCTGTGAGGATCTTATAGGATCAACATGCACAATTTTCATTATTATTCTCCAGAAAATCCACATTTTGTAAGAGAAGTTAATTATCAGCATCGATGGAGCATAAATGCATGGGGAGGTATTATAGGTCAACACATCCTCGGTCCCTATTTTTTTTCTTCAGAATCACTTGCCAGGCTTGCTAGCCTTCCCTTACTTCCCTTAGAAGTAAATTAAGAAATGTGGTTGCAGCATGACGGTGCATCAGCTCAGTGCTCACAGGAAGTGAGAAATTATTCGAGAAAGTGATTGGTAGAAATTATACCATCAACTGGCCAGCTCCATCAGTTGATTTCACCAAAATCGACTATTTCTTGTGGAGTTATCTAAAAGGATTGGTCTTTAAGGAACTACCAACAACAGTACAAAATATGCGCAAAAGAATTGTCAACGCCTTTCGAAGTGTAATAGATAAATGTTTGGAAAAGAATGGGGAACATTTCGAATATTCGTTGTAATTTTTTTCTATTTTTTTTACTTACTTTTCTTCCTTAGTTCGTGATTGTATTTGTTATTCAGTTTGCGTTATGTAAAAAGGTCTTGTAGGGCCCTATTATGTTTTCTCTTTTTGTGCTTATTTTTAGTTTGTACGTTATGCTGGTTGTATGTTCTGGTTGTCATTAAATTTATTTATTATTATTTACCGACTTTTTGAACAATATATATATATATATATATATATATATATATATATATATATATATATATATATATATATATATATATATATAATTTATTTATTTATTTAATTAAAGGTGTTTCGTTAAATAACTCTAAAACAACGGCAGATAGGTATAAGGAACACACTAATTGATGTGGAATTTAATTTTCTATAATATGGAAAGGGTGTTCCATTTGAAATGATTGAGAAGAATATCCGTGAAATCTATATTGAACGCCCTGTATAATATTGCAGCATGAAACTTACAAAAATGAATTGCTGAAGCCTTAGCAGAAACAGAGTACAAATATTATTTGTTGAACTTCGTATTTGCGAATATGGCGATTTTTCAAGTAGACGTATGAAATAGCCAATTTTTTTCCTTTTAATATTGTAACTCGGCAACCTATGAATAGGGACCATCGATAGGCATAAAAATTGCAAAAGTATACAAGGTGTTCCATTAAAAAAATGAGCTGACCGCCAATACTCTTTTTTGGGACACCCGTGTCATTGAAAATAATTTTAGAATGCGCATATTATCCTCTTAAATACTTACTGAAAATTTTAACCTCATATCTTCAATAGCAGCTGAGAAACAGAAGACCGACGCATTATTGCAGGACCCTGTATAAAAATAATATTATTTTTATTATTAACTTACGAGTCTTATTAAAGGTTAAAAGTTCTCAGAAACCGGTCATAATTATACACAATTTTGTTTTTTCTTGTAACAATTTTAGAAAACCAAGCTAAATTTAATGATAACCTTTGTGTTGCTAGTAAGAAACAGCATTTCAACCTTTGTTTTGTTTTTATATTAATTACCTAACCGGCTTCCGACGAGATTTACTCCAAAATTATTCTCTTCAGAGTACTAACAACAAACTACACTGGGTTTGGGATTCCCCTAATCTGTACTATAACAAGCACTAACCCAAACTTTAAATATCTTTAAATCTTTCGGAAATGTGTGATGCTAGGTACACTACCGTAACAATGTTTGAAAATATTAAGGAATACTTCCAAGAAATTAATATTTGCTTTCAAATTTTGTGACAGTAGTGTACTTAAACACGTGTTTTTTTTTTGGTTTAAAGATGACAACCAGTACACTGCGTAATTATTAAAGCTGGCCACGAGCGGTACCGCGCAGTAGCGTAGAGTCGACCAGGCCTCGCGTTCCACTAGAGTTATTCTGCTAATAGAGATGTTTGCTGCCGCAAATAATTTCGCTCATCTTTTAAATAAAAATTAAATAACACGTGCTCAAACACTTACCATTTTAAGAGTCCTCCGTGAAATCACAAAGTGAATAATGTCTGTTAAATATCTGCAACATCAGATATGTTTCAACTGTTGTTTCGGCAAAACTAGTACGGCATGAGGAAAAAATGCGTTTATATGCAGAGAACGAACGTTCTACATCTAGTGACGTAATATTTGCGTAAGTAAAATAATCTTTCAAATAACTTAACGATTCTGTTGACGCACCTTCATAAATGTGTCTTAATGTGCCAAAATCAGAATTTTTCTTAAAAACACTTTCAAATTTTTCTAGAACAGAAATATTTTTTGCGTCTTCAATCGCGCCATAGCTGTGCGTGAACATGTTGCACTATTTGTAGAGATTCTTCTAACGGCACCGCAGGATTTTGTAATTTTTCTATAGCATCTGCTAGCCCGAAGTAATTGTCGTGAACGATTTTTAAATCCATTTTAACCTGACTATCTTGAAATTTCGACTGGCTTTTCTGGATAGCGGCAGCTTCCTTTGTATCGAATTGTAAAACCACGTTCTTAATATTGTCAAAATATTTATGATAATAAAACGCGGCCTGCAACTATGTTCCCCAACGAGTTAGAATAGGTTCTGGTGGCTCTGGTATACGGGGGCACAGTCTGTGAAATTCGCGAATACGCTTCGGTGATTTGACAAATACTGCTTTGGTATGCGCTATTAAAGCGTCTACCTCAGGATAACATTTTCTGATACTATCCGCCACAAGATTGAGAGCATGAATTTTACACGTAATGTGTAACAAATTAGCAGAATGCTTTTTAAGACACCGGCCTACAGAAAGCATATTTGCAGCACCATCACTCACTAACATCAAGAGTTGGTTTGTTGAAAGTTCAAACTTGTCCAATGTATTTAACACTAACTTTGAAATTACTTCGGCAGTACACTGTTGTATTCGTTTGGAGACTAATAGAATTGAAGGTGCCGATTGATGAGGTTCCAATTTGCGTGCCATTACATTAAGAACAGAATGTTTCTTCCGATCTGTTGTTTCGTCGACACATAACCACAATTTTTGATCTTTCAACGCCGATTTTATTTTTTGTTCAATATGTTCGCGCGCAGATGGCACAATTCTTCGTAACGATGTTCGACTTGGTAATTTGCACTCCGAATAGTTATTCCAAAAGCAGATAAATGGTTCCTTGTCTAGTAAATTAAACGGTATATTACATGCGATAAACGTAACGCATAAATTAAATATAAATTTTTCATTGTCTCGTGTGCAATTTCTTTTTGAGACATGCTTTTCACTATTTACGTGTCGTAGACAATGTTGTCTGGACCAACACATTAACGGGATTTTGCAGATTACACATTTAATTTTAGCACCTTCATATATTAAGTCTGGAATTTCTGCAATAAATTTTCGAAGTTTGTCTGACCGCGGTCGTTTTGCTGACGAAATCATAATTTTTCTAGGACAGATAAACAATTGCGCAAATGTCCGTACTGCTCCGCAGACGAAGTAATACTACCGTTCCTCTCGGTCCGAACTGATTCTACGCCGATGCGCGGTACCGCTCGTGGCCAGCGTTAGTAATTATATCTAATTATTAATATAATAAAATATAGAACATACTAAACAACTACCAGAAAACACGTTTAAACAAAGGTCTATTGTGACGTCACCTCCCCGATTTTTTGTTATAAAATTACACTTTACATTCTTAATACCATATTTCTTCTTTTCTAGGTTATAGATTTTGGTTCATCGTGTTACGAAAATCAAAGAGTCTACACCTATATCCAATCACGTTTTTACCGCGCACCGGAAGTGATCTTAGGCGCCCGATATGGAATGCCAATTGATATGTGGTCACTCGGATGCATCCTAGCGGAACTCCTAACGGGGTTTCCTCTTCTTCCCGGTGAAGACGAGGCGGACCAACTCGCTTGCATAATAGAGCTGCTAGGAATGCCACCTCCACGTTTATTGGACCAATCAAAACGCGCAAAAAATTTTATAAGTTCCAAAGGGTACCCGCGTTATTGTACGGCGACCACTTTAGCGGATGGAACGACCGTTCTTAGCGGTGGTCTAAGTAGGCGGGGCAAAGCGAGGGGGCCGCCAGGTTCCAAGGAATTAAAGCGAGTCCTAAAGGGATGTGATGACCTACTTTTCTTAGATTTCATAAAACGATGTTTAGAATGGGACCCGGACCTGCGGATGACCCCGAATGACGCGTTACGACACGCGTGGCTTCGCAGGCGCCTACCTAGACCGCCAAACGAAAAATCAGAACCAGTTCGTACACCTTCGGGGCCTCGTACACCGAAAAGTAACACTTTGCTAAGTAGTAGTAATAAGGTACGGGTACAATTGAGTGACGAAAGATCAGCTACGCTACATTCTCAACACAGCAATCATTCAGGAAAACTACCGCCAGTAACGTAGCCTTTCTTTTTACCCTTTCACAATGTGATTTTAGGTTAAGTAGATTAATGACTGTGTGTCGTCACATATCTATTATAGAAATTATATTATTAATTATTTGTTTTCCTTAAATTTCTTTCGATTATTGTTAATTAATTAATTAACATACAGACTTGGTGTGTATTTGAGTTTTATCTTCTCAATTATTTTGTAAATAATTGTATATCAAAAAAAAGGTTTTTAGCATAATTTCTCCCATCAAATTTAATCTTGGTACGCGAGAGCTTGCCATAAAGTGGGGAAAATAGTATTAATATTGCCTCTCATGTAAGCTCTCTTAAGAAAGCATTTTTTGCAGGCTCTCGCTTATCTTTTGGATATACAAAGTTCCACCTTTTTATTACTTATGTATTTGCGATTTTTAGGTAATAATAATTTTTTTATAATTTTTTCTATTATGCATTACGTATGTACTCGTGGTATTACGTTTCTATTTTATAAGCTTGACTTGCCTTATTTTACACTGAAAAAGAAACACGTCGTCGTCATTTTTCGAATGTGTATATATATAGAAAAACAGAACAAAAGAAAGATGAAAAAGTGTTTTGCTCAATTTTGTTATTTGAACTCTACGCAAAATCCAAAGGCAAATTAAATAATTAGCACAATTTTAATCACTTAATTTTTAAGGATGTAGTTATGATAATGCAGTAATTAAAGAAAAAATCATGCAACGTTTCGATATGCAACGCAATGATCAGTATTAAAAACATTTTAAAAACAATGTAAAGTAGGTAGCTAAAGTAACCAAACGGGAAGCCTAGTACTTACAATACTTTTGCCACCTACTGTATGCTAGGGAATCCCATATATACTGAACTAAGTGTAGCACATCTTAACGTCCAACCAGAACTTAATTTTTCTATTACTTACATTTACATATTCATTTTAATTATTATTTATTTCACCATGTTTTTATTTCGATATTCTGTGATATTTCATTGAACCAAAACGCCTATCAAAAATAATTGCATTACGTAATAACTACATAATTTTTTTAATTTTATTTATACACACTTTTTTGTGAATTCTTTCCCTTAAACTGCATTTGATGTAAGTGTAAATAGATTTATCAATTCCTTTTAAAAAAGAATTTTTGGAGATGGATAAGGCCTCAAAATACTTAAAAAACTTGTAATTTTGGATGTTGCACGACTGTTTGTGTTCACCGTATTTTTTTTTTTTATTTTTTTTTGTTATTTTGACGAACACTGTATATAAATAACTTATATTATGATTATTAATTACTATGAATAGATTGTATTTAGAACAGAGCAGATCCAGAACTACAAGAATACGGAAGAAATCAAAAAAAAAAAGAAGAGCAATGGTGTTTTTTTATAATATTCACAATCACAATAATTTATACCGTTTACGTTACGTCTTGCCCGATGTTTTGTTTGTTTATTTGGTATTTGTTATTGAATGTCTTCGTGCTTTGATAAAACAAATGAAGTGATTACATAAGGATACTTAGATATAGAAACACAATGTCTTAGCTTAAGTATTTCCCCCGGAAGAAAATGAAATATGATACTAAGTAAGATTTTTACGTGATGATAAACATGGCGTACACTAAGTAGAATTTTTACAAGAGAAATGCTTAATTTATTATTTTTATGTATAAAAGAATTTTCTAACTGGGTTGTATACATATTTATCCACCATTACATTTCTTTTACGCATCCATGTAACCTAACAGCAGTGTATTTTGTCGTATTTCTGCGATATAACGATCTTAAAAATTCTAAAATCAAACTTGAATGTGATTTCGAATTTTTTGTACGAAATCTTATTGAAAGAGCTGTTGTTTGTCATTGACATGACCTCACGCAATAATGGCCAAAACAAAATCAATAATATTGTAGTTAGTTTCATTACTAAATACAATGTAAAGTGTAACTGCCATATGACTTATATATATATATATATATATTAAAAAAAAAAAACTCAATGTAAAGTCCAGGCAAATAAGCGATATGTATCCAATAATTTTACGTCAATTTCTCAACACTCTTGACCAATAATGTTTCAATCACTTGGAAAATAAATAAATATTTGTGAGAGATTGGGAGCGATTTTTCGTGTGAGGGCATTCAATTTTTGTCGTTTTTTCGTGCTATATATATATATAATATATATATATATAATAAAATAAAAATATAAATAAACATGCAGTGAGGACTTACATGAGATATTTAAAGTATAGTAATGGTTAAGTCAACATTTTTCATAACGAATATTGCCAATGCTCCCTTATATTTCGAGCATGCGCAGCATTTGTACCGAAATTAACTGACTGAAAGTGCAGATAGTGCCTAGATTATAATAAAATTAGTTATGGCTGACTTGCACATATAGATTTGCTGTAAATAATAAAAAATTGAATTAATAAGATTTTTTAAAGTCGTATTGTCGGCTACTATTGTAAGAACGCTATGAACCTGCTTTCGTAATCGAAAACTGGAGCTATGCGTGCGCAGGACTTGTAAGACCTATTTAAATTCGGTTACGCTGCGCATTCTTACAGTTCATAGCGTTAATACTTTATAGTTCCCTATTAAAATAATTGTACCAATTGGGTACTCTAAATCTGTGACACTGGAACACTGAAACAGTTCACTAAAACCCTTACCATAATACTTAACTCGTACTGGACGCACGTTTCGATAGCCAAGCTATCATCATCAGCAGTAAAACTGAATTAACAAACTAAGTGAAAACTAACCTTATATAGCATATAAATTATGCAATATGTAAATTCAAAAATAAGGATAGTAATTCTTAATTATATCTTAATTATATATACCCTTCTACTTTAAGTGTTTCTTGATGAGTCGCATCATTGTACAGGTCTATAATTAAGCCTAAAAGGCAAATCTAAAGATAAATAATCCCTAAATTAAAATGTGAATGGTCACGATGACGTGAGTTATTAAAATCCTTGTTTTTCAATGAAGTAGTTCATTGCACATGGTTATAATTACAGCTGTAATTAACTAAACATGATATAACAAAGGATAAAGGCTGGAATTTAATGGTCCTAAATCGGAATTCATTAAGTGATTTTTGTTTTTGTAAATTTCCATGCCTTCATAACAATTTAATTGAACAATACTCTTTACATTTTTAATTAACTTTATATTATCAACATTATGGTTATTTTCAAGCATATGTAGGGCAACGCTAGATTTATCAAACCTTCTGAATTTGAGATGAGCCAAATGTTCTCTGTACCTGATTTTGATTGATCTTTTTGTCTGCCCAATATACACTTGATTACAATCTTTACATGAAATTTTGTACATTCCTGATTTATCCATGTTATCTACTGGGTCTTTGGAACTGCCTAAAGGGTTTTTAAGGTTATTGCTTGAAGAAAAAACAATCTTCAATCAAGATTTGTTGAAGACCTTCCGTGTAACTTGGATAAAAGGATAATTTAACATACTTCTTATTATTACGGCCTTCAATGCGTTCTAGTGTGCTTATATTTCTAATTCTTAATCTATTCTTATGTTTCCTAATAGTATTATAGACGATATCTCCGGAGAATCCGTTAAAATTAGCTATATTGATGATTTCTTTTAGTTCATTTTGATATCTATCTTTAGTTAAAAGAAAATTGAGTAATCGGTGCACCAAAAAGTTAATAGCCGAAAGTTTGTGTTCGTATGAGTGATTAGAATCCTCTAAGATAAATCTATTATTACTAGTAGGTCTATATACGTCTATTTCTAACTTATTTTTATTTCTTATTACTAACATGTCGAGGAAAGGAATCCTGTTGTCTTCGTCTTCTTCGTGGGTAAATTTGATACAGAGAAATTTTGAGTTAATGAAATCCGTTATTGAACATTTGCTGGTGTCAAAGATGCAAAAGATGTCATCGACCTATCTGATCCAAAGCCGAGGGAAATAAGCCAAAGTATTCTTCAGGTCGATTTCAAATTTACCCAAAATTTCATGTAAAGATTGTGATCAAGTGTATATTGGGCAGACAAAAAGATCAATCAAAATCATGTACAAAGAACATTTGGCTCATCTCAAATTCAGAAGGTTTGATAAATCTAGCGTTGCCCTACATATGCTTGAAAATAACCATAATGTTGATAATATAAAGTTAATTAAAAACGTAAAGAGTATTGTTCAATTGAATTGTTATGAAGGCATGGAAATTTACAAATACAAAAATCACTTAATGAATTCCGATTTAGGACCATTAAATTCCAGCCTTTATCCTTTGTTACATCATGTTTAGTTAATTACAGCTGTAATTATAACCATGTGCAATGAACCACTTCATTGAAAAACAAGGATTTTAATAACTCACGTCATCCTGACCATTTACATTTTAATTTAGGGATCATTTATCTTTAGATTTGCATTTTAAGCTTAATTATAGGCCTATTTGTACAGGTCTATAATTGAAGCGTCTCATCAAGAAACACTTAAAGTAGACGGATACATATAATTAAATATAATTAAGGATTACTGTCCTTATTTTTAAATTTCCACATTGCATAATTTATTTGCTATATAAGGTTAGTTTTTCACTTAGTTTGTTAATTCACTTTTACTGCTGATGATGATAGCTTGGCTATCGAAACGTGCGTCCAGTACGAGTTAAGTATTGTGGTAAGGGTTTTAGTGAACTGTTTCAGTAAAATAATTGTAATTAAAAAAAATATCTGCTTGTGTTTTTTTTTTTCTTTTTAATTTCGTACTGTTCGATATTCTACCCAAAATAAATGAAGGCAATTACGCGTGCAATAAACGAAGGCGATTTGTACATTGAACATGGAATTGTTTTCCTTGTAATTTTGGGTTTCGAGAGTTCAAAAGCATTTTGTACACGTTACTCTTCAAGTAAGTCTGATTTTATTTTTTAAATAAAATATACATTTATCAAAACAATTTGCTTTCTTATACAAAACGAAAAATATGATTGCTTTGATCTCATTTTTTCCACAATTTTAACGAAGAACCAAAGGTTTATTAATTAAAAGGAAATATAAAAAAAAGGACGCATTTGGGACACACAAAGAGGGTAAATAATTAAATTCACTGCCGTAATATTGATGTTTGTTATCTCCTTCTATATTGTCTTTTTTTTAATTTTCTGACTGAATTTCTTGACTGAATCGAATTTCATTATATTTAGAACTAAGCGCACATTAATTGCTATTGAAAACGTATTGGTTGATTTCAAATATCAACCATATGATTTCTTATTGTATTTGCTCATTCCTACTTTGATTTTAATATGTGGCACCAATATCAATTAATTTTTTTTTTGCAGGTCTTTACAAGAAAAATATTAGCTAATATACCTAGAATAATATTTAATGATGTAAAAGTTGAAATCAATAATTTTTTTTTGTAAATAGAAATTAACTCAGACTGTGCTAAATGATGGCTTGATCTCTTAATGTTACTTGTTACTATAATAATAATATTTGAATATTTGTGTACGAGCTGTTTGCTCAGGCCTTACAGTTAGTGTAAAAGAAATATAAGAATATGTATCGACTTCGTCAAAACTCTGGTTTTGATTTGTTTTAAGCTGTTTTATTTATTTTAAGTAGCACAAACTCTATGCTTTCCGAACAGACAAATAAAGAATAATAAAAGAGGAACAATAAAGGAAAAAAATTCAATCCGTATGAATTTAAATTATTAATTCTTGCTAATCGATTTTTCCCTTTTTTTAGCAGCGATATGCGATATATGTACTTAGTTGTTTTCATTGTAAATATGTACATGTATACCTATATATATGTGAAAGTATACATGTATATCATTAATGCAAAATCAAATAAATTTTCTTTATTATTTCATTTTTTCCTTATTAATGAATTTCCTACGACAAACTTTACGATGCTAACAAACACGCATTATTTACCCAATCTGTGCTGAAGGTGCTAAACGAATACGAGGATCGCGATGTGTTCCGTGATGTCAATTGCGTTCCATGGGACGTCGGTTATCTAGTGACTCATGACGGTGCAGAAGACGAAAATTCGTTCTTTTACCCCTTCCGCGCTAAGCAAGATGCATTCGCCGTCTCAAAAAACGACCGGTTCGCTCGTCATTTGCTTTATCGACTACGTTCGCGTTGTATCCCTTATTGTTTGTATTTGCTTGAATTTCTAAAAAACTGTCTTTCAAGACCACGTTCATTTAATATAAACCATTTAATGGGTAAGATTTATTAAATTAATTGTCACGTAGTTAAATTTGTAGTTACTATGATTACATTGTTGTTTATTGTTAGATACATACTTATTTAAATTAAGCATGAACTCTTGTAATCTGTTCATTCTTTAATAAATATTTTACATCAGACATAATCATGCAATACGACGTATATTTTTTATTTTTCTTTTTAAATATCTCGATTTCTTTCTAGAAGACTTCTTAATTGAGATTATCCTTAAAACAACTTTAGGCTAGAAAAAGTATAAAATGTATCTTATTTGAATTGTTGGCTTTTTCAAAAGAATTTTCGATAGCATGAAGTAAACTGCTGTTGAATAATATATACCTTAAATAATTATTAAATCCCACATTCTGTCTACATCTGTACTTGCTATTAAAGTAGAAATGCTACACGCTAACAATGTTCAGAGTTCAAATTCGCGCTTATTTCAATCTTTCATGCTAGAGCAAACGTTTTTGGTTCAGTTAGTATAATTCCACCTCTACCTCCACTTCCTAAATTTTAGTTCCATTCATATTATCGGAGTCACTCCATTTATTCTAGTGTTGGGCATAATCGATATATTTCAATAATCGAATGATCATTCGAAATTTACTAACGATTTCGATTATTTGACAGAATCCGAGTGACGTGAATTATTTCGAAACTCGAAGCTTCGAATACAGATCTCGAATCGTAATCCGTTTGTGTGCTCCTGCGCAGTCGAAAGGAATAATGAATGATTTCTGAACCATAATCGAATGATCGATTATTTGGGTATAATCGATATATCTCTATTATGTCATTCATAATCGCCCAACACTAATTTATTCCAAATATCTACTCGCGCTTGGGAATGTCGTAGAGTCACTCCATCCATTCGTTTAAGAGTATGGGTTGAGTGATCCACTCTTGCTCTACTCCTAATCCCCTCCACGTGTTCTATACTCTTGATTTGCTCCGAACGAATACCAGAACTCAGCTTAGATATGTTCAATTTGTATTCAAAAATGGAACTGACCTGCGCATCCCCAAGCTGCGTCAGCATGTTATCTAAAACGCGCTGTTTTCGATAACGTGTGCATAGAGAAATAGAGTACCATATTTCAGGGTGGGGGTTGGTTCGTGTAAATAGCACTAAGTGGCAAAAGTCGGAAACGTAGTTTCGCGGTAATTTGAAATATATTTGGTTCTTAATCTTTATAAGGGTTAGAAGTTTAGTCATCTAATTTAGCTGAGAAAAATAAGTATTTAAGCAACTAAATTAAATGAACTGAAGTCATCATTACTTACAATCTATCTTATTAAAGAAAGAAGTTAGTCTTTATGAAAATTTAAAACGATGTTAGGTATAATTAAAATAAATTGACTGTTATAAATAATAAAATAATGTATTACAATTGATATATTACAACAATACAAATAATTTCCTTCATCATTTGCGATACATTCATTAATAATTTATTGCCTAGTAGACACTACATCCAATTACAGGACAAAACTAAGTAATAACTAACGCTGGCCACGAGCGGTACCGCGCATCGGCGTAGAATCAGTTCGGACCAAGAGGAACGGTAGTATTACTTCGTCTGCGGAGCAGTAAGGACATTTTCGCTGCCGGTCATTTGCGCAATTGTTTATCTGTCCTAGAAAAATTATGATTTCAAAAATTCCAGACTTAATATATGAAGGTGCTAAAATTAAATGTGTAATCTGTAAAATCCCGTTAATGTGTTGGTCCAGACAACATTGTCTACGACACGTAAATAGTGAAAAGCATGTCTCAAAAAGAAATTGCGCACGAGACAATGAAAAATTTATATTTAATTTATGCGTTACGTTTATCGCATATAATATACCGTTTAATTTACTAGACAAGGAACCATTTATCTGCTTTTGGAATAACTATTCGGAGTGCAAATTACCAAGTCGAACATCGTTACGAAGAATTGTGCTATCTGCGTGCGAACATATTGAACAAAAAATAAAATCGGAGTTGAAAGATCAAAAATTGTGGTTATGTGTCGACGAAACAACAGATCGGAAGAAACATTCTGTTCTTAATGTAATGGCACGCAAATTGGAACCTCATCAATCGGCACCTTCAATTCTATTAGTCTCCAAACGAATACAACAGTGTACTGCCGAAGTAATTTCAAAGTTAGCGTTAAATACATTGGACAAGTTTGAACTTTCAACAAACCAACTCTTGATGTTAGTGAGTGATGGTGCTGCAAACATGCTTTCTGTAGGCCGGTCTCTTAAAAAGCATTCTGCTAATTTGTTACACATTACGTGTAAAATTCATGCTCTCAATCTTGTGGCGGATAGTATCAGAAAATTTTATCCTGAGGTAGACGCTTTAATAGCGCATACCAAAGCAGTATTTGTCAAATCACCGAAACGTATTCGCGAATTTCACAGACTGTGCCCCCGTATACCAGAGCCACCAGAACCTATTCTAACTCGTTGGGGAACATGGTTGCAGGCCGCGTTTTATTATCATAAATATTTTGACAATATTAAGAACGTGGTTTTACAATTCGATACAAAGGAAGCTGCCGCTATCCAGAAAAGCCAGTCGAAATTTAAAGATAGTCAGGTTAAAATGGATTTAAAAATCATTCACGACAATTACTTCGGGCTAGCAGATGCAATAGAAAAATTACAAAATCCTGCGGTGCCGTTAGAAAAATCTCTACAAATAGTGCAACATGTTCACGCACAGCTATGCGCGATTGAAGACGCAAAAAATGTTTCTGTTCTAGAAAAATTTGAAAGTGTTTTTGAGAAAAATTCTGATTTTGACACATTAAGACACATTTGTGAAGGTGCGTCAACAGAATCGTTAAGTTATTTGAAAGATTATTTTACTTACGCAAATATTACGTCACTAGATGTAGAACGTTCGTTCTCTGCATATAAACGCATTTTTTCCTCATGCCGTACTAGTTTTGCCGAAACAACAGTTGAAACATATCTAATGTTGCAGATATTTAACAGACATTATTCACTTTGTGATTTCACGGAGGACTCTTAAAATGGTAAGTGTTTGAGCACGTGTTATTTAATTTTTATTTAAAACATGAGCGAAATTATTTGCGGCAGCAAACATCTCTATTAGCAGAATAACTCTAGTGGAACGCGAGGCCTGGTCGACTCTACGCTACTGCGCGGTACCGCTCGTGGCCAGCTTTAGTAATAACACATGCAAATCAAAAAGTAGATACTAAAATTAAAAAAAGGAACTAAATATTCATAAAAAACAAAAAAACATTACTATCAGTGTAAATATAAATATATATGAGGAAAATAAAAATGACAGGTTTTAATTGAACTTGAATGAAAGCAACTTACAGATAGTAGACATTTCTAATTATAGTTACAATTAGTAGTGCAGAGAGATAGAATCTTGCTTAATAATATAGACTGGGTAATTATCAGATAAGGTAATAATAATACAATTAAAATGTAGGGAAAAATTAAAAAATTGATAATGCAATTTCAACATTATTTTCGTCGCAGTTTTAAGCACATTCTTAAGGCATCTTGCTTAATAGGGTCATTAAAGGAAGTATTTGTCCTTCTCTCACTATCCTTTCCACTTAATATTAAATTTATGTTGCGAACCCAAGAAGAAATTAACAACATATTACATATTAATTAATAGATATAAATAGATCAGGTAAATAATGTTATTGCCGTACCTACTCCAACAATGCTTTCAATGCTCTCTGAAGGTTCTGATATGATAGATGATGTGCTTACATTAGTCGGGTGCTTAAAAATTGAATTTTCTACTGTGGGTGCCTCGTTGAAATCTATAAATCATTTTTACAGTTAACAAAACTTAAAACATACAAATACATTTCATATATACCTGGTAGGTCCCTCAGGTAAGCTTCCTAACTTCAGTCGTTTACCACCAAGAACAAAGCAAAACATACTAAAATGTTTGTTACATACATGATATTTTTTGTACGCAACCTGTGGATCCATTGCCTGGAGACCTTCAATTCCAATTCTTTGGACCCATGCATTGTATACCTACTGACAATACAATACAAATATAAAGAATACAAACATTGACACAAATTACCATTTTATCAAAAATTGGCAAACACCATTTGGGAATAGAAGGATCCTTATTTCTACAACTGCGTATCGAACACGAAGATGGCATTTTATGGATTGTGTAAATCACGTAGCATCCGAATAATATTTACTATAAGAAACGCGAAAATCTACTATCGAAAAACAAAATAAAACTAGCCGATAAACACGTGCACATAACCTACTAAATTTGAAATAATGAGTATAGGCATATTCGGGACACGAGGGGTGAAAGTGCATATCACTTCAGCGCCAAACGAAAAAAGGCCGAAGCTTTTCACAGTTTACCCCTTCCACAGAGAGTTGCTACGGTATTGTACGGTATGAACGTGTGTTTACGCTGAGTTAGGTTATTGTGGTATTTAAAGCTTAAAGTTTAGCGAACGTTATTTGTGATTTAGATCTTTGATTACTTAAATCTCATCAATAGATACAGTTAAAATTGTTTTTTGTATATAGATATAAGTAAGTAATATTTCAAAAAATTATATATATCTAACCTCTTAAGAAATATATTTATTTTTTTAATTTTGTACTGAAAATTTGCAGATATTAGGTTCCTGATTTTATTTCTGAGATAGTTTTAAGTGAGAACCATGCCATCTTGCTGTGTTAGACTGCAAAAATAATAGTCATAGAACTAAAGGTTTCGACATAATGTACTTTTCTCTACCCAAAGATTATAATTTATGCAATCAATGGATCGAAGTTTGCAATATGAGTAAAACCAAGCTAAGTAATGGTATGATTTTTTTATATATATACAAATGAGAAACATTGCAAATATTATTTTTGTTGTAGCATGAATATGTTCAGTATATTTAAAAGAGAGTTGTTTTGTTCCTTCATTTTCTATAAGGAAACAATTTGGTTACGGTTTACGTCAAAGGCATTTGAGACCAGATGCCGTTCCAACAAAATTACTTTGCATATCTAAGAAAAATTTGGCAAATACAAGGTAATATTATAAATATATCATGCAATCGTTTAAATTTCCATTTAGAGTTGGTTGTTTTAAATTGATTAATTTATATTACTAGAAAAGTACTTACTAAATTTAAAATTAAAAAGTCCATGGTAATATAAATTTTACCTACAAAGAAGCATATTTTCATGATGCTAATATTTTAGGGAAATTGACGCTGCAGCAACATCGAATCCAACATTAAGAACTTCTGAAGAGACATTTGAAGATGTTTCATCAAGAATATCACCATTACCAACTATTGCGTAAGTTTATACGATGTGATTATATTTAAAAGTATTACATTATTGTTTGCAGAACACATAAGGAACATACTGACTGGGAATATGCGATAAAGCTTAGAAATGAAAATACATTATTAAAAAAGAAAAATGCCGAACTTATGGAGGAAATACAGAAATTAAATAGCATTTTAGACAAATATTTTACAAAGGGACAAATAAGAGTTTTGAAAAGTGGAAAGAAAAACATTCATTGGACTACAGATCATATTTCTTCGGCCATTTCTTATGGAAATGTAAGCCCTAAAGCGTACCGTTATTTAAGAAAAATTAGAGAATATCCTCTTCCAGGATTATCAATTCTGAAAAGATAATAATTAATCTACAACAGATCCCAATGTGTACAACTTAGTTCTCGCTCGCGTTCTCTAATGTTGCGGCAGGGTCTACCATAGGGCTCCATTGTTAGCCCCATCTTGTTCTTATTGTATACCTCTTCATTCCTTGATAATTTACTCTACTCTAAAGCGCATCTGTATGCAGACGATATACAGCTGTATTACTCTTTTAAAAGCTCTGAGTTGGAGATGGGTATAGGAAGAATTAATGAGGATCTATCAGCGCTATATACTACCTCCAAATCTTATCAACTACATCTCAACCCTAATAAATCTCAGGTACTAGTTCTTGGAGGAAAGGAAGCATGCGCGTTCCTAAAAGATAAAATACATATCAAAATTAACGATACAAACATCCCAGTGGTGAACAAAGCCAAGAGTCTGGGCTTAATAATTGACAGTACTTTTCGATATATTAATCAAATAAATATATAAATAAATCTCAAAAAACTAATCCTTACCGCTCAACTCTAAATAAAAAGACAAAAAAACTACATTGTGAGGTATTTCTTCTCTCTCACTTTAAATATTGCGCTGAAGTCTATCATGCATGTTTAGATTCCATTACCGTCTATCGCATACAAAAAGTACAGAACGCCTGCCTCAGATTCATACACGAAATCAGAAAATATGATCATATACCTCACAAACTTAAAGAAACTGGCTGGTTAACGATGTATAATACTAGGGAGTTGCAAACGCTCTGCTTATACCATAAAATCTTGACAACTAAAACGCCGCCCTACTTATATGCCAGAATTCGTTATCGAACTGACATTCACAGTCTCACGACTCGTTTTAGAGGTTTGATATCACTCCCCACCCCACAGTCTGGCCCTGTTCGAAAGATCGTTTTCATATTGTATTTACAAAAAGTATAATAATTTACCAATCCAATTAAAACGATCTAATCTTCATCTATTCAAACGGGAATGTAAGTCTATGCTGTTCCGGGATAGACTGTGATGTTTGAGAGCCTCATGTGTCGGGGTGGCAACGGTTGCAGTGGCTCTGCGGATGGGACCTTGCACAGCGGCTATATGTTTAATTTGTTATAAACTGGTGTTTGTTTTTTCTCCTTTTCCTTTTTTTTTGAAAAACGAAAATTGATAGTAGTAGATGATGCACACACGGAACGTAGGTTAAGTTTATTTGTAGGCACTTTTTATTTCATTTCTTCTCATTAATTTTTGAAACACTATAGAACAGGGTAAAGCGAAAGCAGTTTTCACGCATTATGGAACTGGGCTTAACCTTGTGGTTGCGCTTTACTGCTATAGGCTTGACTCGTCTCGTATTTCTTTTTTTATACACCAGCTTATTAGTAGTATATTTTTGTAATTTTTTTGCATGTATAGGCAGTTTTGCGCAATAAAGGCATATTTTTAGGCAATTATTATATAAATCATACGAACTATCTATTTCAAAACGATTATGTATATTGTCTTTTGATGAATTGTACATATCACGTCGAATGTGTATTGACAAAAGAAATGAACGGGTTTTAGGACCATACAAATGTGTCCAGGTTATGATTTGTAGTTTATGTGATAATTGGAAGCAAGTTGTATATTACACCGATGACAAAAGATATATTATCATTAATTACGAATTGTAGGACTTAGGTCCTATAAATCTTGGCCTATGGAATGGCCTATTAAAGAAGAAATCAACACATACTTTGCTGATGTGTCGCACTTAATTAAATTAGTAAGGAACAACTTATTTGATAATGGTTTCAACCAATATAATAGAAAGGTGAATAAATCATGTTTTGAAAAATTATTGTCTTTACAACAAGAAGAATTTATGTTGACTCATAAACTTACAAACCATCATTTAGGAGTGAAAGACACTGAACGACAAAAGGTAAAACCTGCTGTACAATGTCTTTCTCACACTGTTGCACAAGCAATCAAGTGGAGTGGCGAGAAAAATCTTATGGGAGACATCGAATGGAAATTAGCGTCAGATGTAATTAAACTTTTTAATGATTAGTTTGATATTTGTAATGTGAAATAAAAATATGATTCAAAATGTAATGGATTTGGTGTTGATATAAAAGAACAAATTAAAATTGTGGACAGTACGAACGCATTAATAAAAAATATTCAAGTCGGAAAACATCGTAATCTATTGCCATTCCAACGCGGGATATTAGTTACTAACAAATCTTTAATAGGTTTGTTGCATCAAACAAAAGGAAAAACTTTCATTTGAATATCTACTTACATATCGCCTCAATCATGATATACTCGAAAATTTTTTCTCATATTCGAGGAATAGGGGGATATAACGAACTTCCTGGACCTTTGGATTTTTAATACCGTTTGAGATGGTATATCTTGGGTAAACATTTTTCTGCAGTATTCACTGAAAATACTAATGTACGAGATTCACTTCAAGTAGTGGGTCTTGTTAACGTAAGAGACTCAGAATTGTGCTGCTGTAGAAATTTTACAAAGTGTTACAATAAAAGATACAGCATACGATGAAGATATATTATTATTAAATATCGAAACATTCGACAAAATACATATTGATGAAAATATTGTTGATCTTCCCAATGAATTTGAGTATAACAACAATTCATTAGAAATACAAAATGATATTAACAAAGAAGCATTAAAATGTATACATAGCTGGATATGTTACCTTTTTATTTAAAGACAAATATAAATTAAATGAAGAAAATAGGGAACCTGATGTAACACAAGGGGTAGATTGGATTCATTGTTTATCCAAGAGACATTTACTTCATCCAACAGATGAACTAATGAATTCAGCAGAAGTTATTTTAAAATGTTTCAATAACTTCCACGGATTTGGCCATAGAAGATAAAATATTTAAAACAATGGCATCAAGGATAGAAACATTCTTACTAAAGGGAGTTTTAACTTTTATAAGAACTTTTACTTATACAGCGTGTCCCACTAAGAGTGGGGACCAGCGATATCTTGGAAACTACAATAGCTGTAGTGATGGGAAAAAAATGTTCGTAACTAAAGTGGCAAAGAGAAATTTGATTAAAATATTTTTAAATTCCAAACATGAGCGCTAGGGGACGCAGTTGTTAAGGTCAACAGTAAATTTGAAATTAGTCGGTGAATGTTTCAGGATTAACTATGATTTTAAATGGTTTAATAAAAAAGCTAAGTTATAATTACGCACCACTTTGGTTAAAGACGTTTTGTCATAATGCGAATAATAAGTGTAGCAGACGTTGCCGAATCATGTAAAACTAAACTTGCTATAACTTCTGCAGTTTTTACCCGAATTAAAGAAATGTGGACTTGTTTGACTGTTTTAAACGTCGCAATTTGTGCCACCAGTTAATGTTTAAAAAATCTACCAGATGGCGTTATTCGTAACTGTACAATTATCTCTAAAAATTCAAATGTAACAATATGCTTTTCTTATATTGTGTTTGAAGAGTTTTGACAGACTAAAGTAGTGGTGAAAACCGCATAGTGATATCTTTTTGCAGATAATAACGAAAACAGCCCATTATCAGTAATGATTTCCGTATCAGTTACAAATACCTACATAATAATATCGAGACCTATCTTAGTTGGGCATGAAACAAAGGAATAATAACTTTACTCTTTTACACACAAAAGTTTATCGGTATTAGTTTAATATGACCGTTTGTTTTTGATCACTTTTAAAATAAAGGTAACAAAATCCAGTATGATTTGAATACAACAGCAGAATTTAGCATACTATAGAAACAATTATTTACTTGACAATTGTGACAAGTACATAGAATTTTACTGCGCACTGGCTTTTAAAGGATCCTGCTTAGCCGTTGAATGATAACAAATTTCGTTTTCTAATGCAGATGCGTATATCCTTGCAGTGTATTTTCAATGTTTTGAAAACCCGTGTATTGTTGAACGTGAATATGCCGTTAAATATCCAGAAAGAAAGCATTTCAGCCGAGAAGTATTCTAACGTTTGGCGACACGATTACGTGAAACGGTATATTCAACCTCATGGAAATCATACTAGAGCACGTGTAGCTAGAACTGAAGCTAATGTGATAAATGCTCTTGCATATCACACCCATACAGATTTTGACCATAGGCTCAATCATTGTAATTGGTTAAAAGATATCTACCATAAAGATGCTGCCTTCCCTACACTGCGCGTTGTGGACTGATGAAACTACTTTTGCTAATGATGAGCCGGTAAATTGGCATAATATGCATTACTGGTCCAGAGAAAATTTTCATTGGATGAGAGAAGTTGCGCATCATAATAGGTGGAGTATAAATGTTTAGTGTAGCATTTTAGGTGATAAAGTTATTGGACCATTTATTTTTGAAGGCAACTTAAACAGCGGAACATACTTAAAAATTTTACGTAACGAATTACCAATACTTTTAGAAGATGTTTCGTTGGAAACTCAAAAACACGGTGGTTTCAGCATGACGGCTGTCCAACTTATTATTTACGAATCGTCCGTGATATAATACGTTCATAATATGTTTCCATACTAGTGGATTGGAAGAGATTCTATTTTTCCATGGTAAGATCTGGTTTGCCAAACACGTCCTAGCTGATTCAAGTGAATCATAATGAAATCGCCAGCCTACCAAGAATAGAAATCGAAGCAGTCGTTCGCAGCACTCATTGTAGACTAAATCTGCGTATAAATAATGACGGCAAACAGTTTAAAATAAATTTAAATTATTGTTTATTTTCATTTCAAGTAACACTATACTTTGTACTATTGGTACTGTCTTGGTTTTGCACTGTTGTTATTTATTTGTTTACTTTGTAACTGCTGCATTTTGTTATTATCATTCCTTTGTTTCATAGCCAACTAAGATAAGTTTCTATATTATTAAATAGGTATTTGTAACTAATAGGGAAATTATTACTGACAATGGGCTGTTTTCGTTATTATCTGGAAAAAGGAAAAAGATATCACTACGCGGTTTTCACCACTTCCTTAGTCTATCAACACGCTTCAAACACAACACAAGGAAAGAATATTGTTGCATTTGATTTTTTAGAGATAATTCAGAAAAACTCATACAGTAGGGAATAACGCCATCTAGTACGTTTCTTGAACATTAACGGGTAGCACAAATTACAACCTCTAAAACAACGCTGAATTCCCTTTCAAACAAGTCCACACTTCTTTAATTTGGGTAAAACTACAGAAGTTATAACAGGTTTAGTTTTAGATGATTCGGCAACGCCTACTATACTTATTACTCACGATATGATAAAACGTCTTTGACCAAGGTGGTGAGTAATTAACTAAGTTCTTTAATGGAACATTTAAAATTATAATTAATCCTGGAACTTTTACCAGCTAATTTAAAATTTAAGGTTGACTCTAGCAAGTGCGCTCCCTAAATATTTTCATTGGATTTCCCTTTGCCACTTTAGTAATGAAAATTTTTTTCCCATCATAGCTATTGTAGTTTCCAAGATATCGCCGGTCCGCACTCTTAGTGGGACACGATGTATAAGATTAAGAAATTTAAATGTAAAAATAGCAAGTGACGCTGTTGAAAAAGAAATAAAATTGTAAAATTTGTCAGATAAAATAAATGCGTATAACATATTTTTCTCATTTTATTTATCCTATTTTATAGCAGACAACAATTCTGCATAAAAATTGCAATTTAATGTTTATAAGGTATAAAAAAAGTTCTATTTTATGAAAGAGTAATTTGTAATTAAAATATTCCTTATTTTATGTTTCTCTAAAAAAAAAATTAAAATATAATATTCAGTATAAATCAATTTCAATCTTGTATTTATAATATTAAAAGCAAAATAATAACTAAACAAAAAGCTGTAAAAATTGCGATTTTATATTTACTTATTTCTATACAATTTCTATTCTATATATAAGATGCTTTTAATTTGTTTTAACAATCAAAAAAATGATATTGTCAACAAATTAAATGAATACATTTTTAATTACAATATAATAAATATACTACTATTTTTACTTCCTCTTTATTTCATTTGATTACTTTATGTAAATGGGTTACTAATATGTCCAGTACTGATTGCATGACGATTCAACACAATTCCCCAAGCTACGTCATAGCTCAAATGCGCGTGAGCATACCTAATTATATTTGTACCATGGTTCCGCCTTCGCGCAGCGCCATAGTCATGTCTTTGTAGGATCTCTACCTTGCATTTTTATTCCCTTGTTTTCCCCCTTTTCTTGTTTAAATACTTGTTACATTTACACATACAGCTTTTGCATTATTGTTTGTTGCATTTATTACTGGTAGTTTGTAAGTGGCTAGTGAAAAAGCGGAAACAAAGTTTTGTTCTTGAATCCTATTTACATCACCATCAGGCGCCACTTTACAGTTAACATTTTGTATTTTTTAAAGTATGGCCTACATTATTTCATATCGTATTTTTTTCTATATAAGTATTCGTTTGGAAAAATTGGATGCGCTCCAAAATGCAATTCCAAAGTTGGAGTAATAACAAGCAAGCAAGATTTTTACATTTGTCATCAGAGAGATGGAGAATATGTTTCCCAATTGAGGATATTCTTAACGTAGTCATGAGAATTTAATTTCTTATTACTATGATATCTCCTTTCCGCAAATGAAGGTCGGTAATAGAGTGTTAAAACCATCGTCATGGATTACTGCTGATCTAATTAAAGTGAAAGAGAACCTTTCACTACTGGAAGGCCTAAGCAGGCAATATCCAATGTTTCGGACAATATTTAATGAACAAAATAAGTACTACAAACAAGAGAGAGTATCGGCACACTCCTCACCACACAAAATATTATTAATTAATTCGGAACAGCTGTTTCAAAGGCTCACTGGGCCCCCATTTTCAACCGAGTTACCGAATAAATCTGAAATCCGAATAAAACTAAAAACTTTTACTTTAATTCTACCATGCATGTCTATCCCTCCTCTCGAGGAAAAAGAAGGGTATATATGTACAAATGTGTCTAAACATGTAACTGTGTATATCTATTTCCGAATACCTACTTTTCTATCGCTTAACTGTAACATGCTGGGTATATGTGAAACGGCCAAGGGTCTTATCCCGCCCTCGTAGAAAAGAGCGAGACGAAAAGAAGGTTACTTTCCGCTGATTCTCTATCTACGCACTCTAAGGATACTAAACAAATCAATCATAAATTGCAGAACACCGAGACTCGGTCTTCGTCATGTGTGGACTGAAAAGTTCTTTTACCCTAATAAATCAAACAAGCAAGAGAAATGAAGTGGCGCATTCTCCTTGTTCAGGACCTGCGAATGTTCGTTCTCATTTTTTAGGTACATTGTCTCAAATGCGTCCAATTCCCGAGGTGAAGTTACGTTTTTAATTAATTTGAGGTTTTCCAATTTGATTACATGTCCTGTGTTATTCATATGGTCAGCTACACTTGACGCTCCTGTTCGACCGAATCTATAACATCTCATGTGTTCATTAAATCTAGTACCTATCGCTGGTTTCGTTTGTCCAATATAGGCTTTATCACAGTCGTTGCATGCAATTTTATAAATTCCCGACCTTTCTTTCATGTTCGGTTTGTCTTTTGGATTACCAAGAAGGTTCTTAAGTGTATTTCGTGAGCTAAAACATACGTTCATGTCTTGTCCCCTAAAAACTTTACTGACGCCTTTCGATATTCTATGGAAGGGGAGTTTCACAAATTTCTTGTCGCGCGTTTCTCCCGGTATCAAGGTCGTAGAATTTCTTACATAATGCCTATGTTGGACTTTCTTAAGGATGCGGTCGACATCTATAGACGAGTAACCATTATAAATAGCCACATTTTTTATGAATTTAAGCTCTTGTACCTATATACGCCACGAATCATCCATTTCCAGGCTTACTCACGAATACCATACCAAAAGCTTTGCTTAAATCTATGAAAGCAACCTTCTCCAGTAGTTATCACCCTTTTTAAATATCGGTATAACGCTGGCCTTTTTCAAAATACTTGGAAATACACCGTCCAATAAGGGCCTGTTTACTAAATAAGCTAGGAGCTGCAGTAGGTATTAGATCTATTAATTTTTTTTAGTATATTAGAGCTAATGTTAACAACTCCCATAACATTTGAAGGCCTGAGTTTTTCATTAACATCGAAAATGTCCGTAGGGGGAACGCTTTCGATATAAATGGAATTAGGATTATAATTTAAAAATGGTGTGGGATTTGTTGTATCTTTCATATGCAAGCGCTTGAACGCAAAATGTATTAAACGCGTCTGCAATATCATTTTGATTCCATTTGACTTCATTTGTTTCAAACCCACATCCTATTTGTTTCAAACCCACATCCTATTTGTTTCAAACCCACATTCCATTTGTTTCAAACCCACATCCCATTTGTTTCAAACCCCATTTTGGATGGAAATATTAATCGAAATTGTTGTTAAAGCTATTGGAAATAAAATACTGATATATTAACCCATTTTCTTGCATACTTCAGCTGCTCGATTAATTTTATAAGCAGTAGTATAGTTTTCTGAACTACCAATAAATAAGTTCAAGTTTTATGCAAGGTCGCCAAATATTATTTTTCCAATCCTTTGGATGTCCATTCCGAAAATTCCTTTAAAATTGATTTATTCCGTTTTGTATGATAGCTCCTCGAGGATCTTATATAAACAATAAAAATCATTGCGTTAATCTCAAATGGATGCAATATTTGCGAAAAAACATTCTTGCAAATATGTTTATAGAACATAAAAATTCTTTTTTTTAAGAAAAGTAGAATTGAACGTGTTCAAGAATAATAATAATAATAATAATAATAGGTTTATTGTCCAACAGCATAGGCCAAATTAAGGACAAAGAAAAAAACGTAACAAACAATGTATGATCATAAATGTCAAATTCTAAATTCTACACCCAACCCGATTACATCTATTTCTTTGACAAATAAGCATCACATAGCTCTCGTACACTAGAATTAAAAATATCACAATCCATACAAATGTAATTGTAGCACCTACACATGAAACCAACGGGAGACCTAAGCGCTAAATTTGTTCTAGCAATTGGAATTTGAAATGTCGAGATATGACGAGCTGACGAACGCGGAACTAAAAAGTTTAAACTGTACAAAACATCTGAACATCGGATTCTGGCATGTATTACCCCATGCAATACCCGTAATGCGAAGAGCGACCGCCTGCACTGCAAAGAGATCACATTAAACCTATCAAGATAATAGTCTTGCGGTAGACCTCTAGGTGGATACACACCATCCGACCTAAAAGCCAGATACTTGAGCAGCTTGCGCTGAACGTTCTCTATAGCTAATGTATGTACCTTATATACTGGGTTCCAAATAATGCTTCCGTACTCGAGTTTTGAACGTACCAATGTGTTATATAACGTGATAAATGTTGTGAGATCGTAGAACTTACTGCATGCTCGTAAAATAAAACCCAACATTCTATTAGCACTAGATATGATTTTGAATAGGTGTTCGCGAAATGATAGACCACAATCAAATACTATGCCCAAATCCCTCACAGTTTGACAGCGCTGAAGGGTGGTATCATCCACAAGATATCCATACGTAATTGGGGATAGTTTACGTGTAAATGAAATCGCATTACATTTAGATATATTCAAATCTAATTTATTTGCAACACTCCATTCATAGATATTATGCACATTTCTTTGTAGCATCTCGCAATCCGCAATCGATGATATGTTTGCGAATATCTTAAGATCGTCGGCGAACAATAATATTCCACAGTTCACGCAACTCACAATGTCGTTGATATACGCTAAGAAAAGTAGTGGTCCCAAATTCGACCCTTGCGGGACCCCTGAAGTTGCCATATACGTATTAGATGCAAATCCACTGTACGATACAAAGAAACATCTGTCCGATAAGTATGAGCGTAAAAACGTCAACAGTCCAAACTCAACCCGAGAACATCCAACTTTCGCAATAATATATAATGATCCAGACGGTCAAAAGCTTTCGAAAAATCCGTATAGATCACATCCACTTGACCACGCCTATCCACAAGAGGCACAATATACTCCATAAAACTCATTAAGTTAGTAATCGTAGAGCGGCCACCAATAAACCCATGTTGTAAATCGGTTATAGAGGGTAAAATTTTTGCATGGATGTGTTTGTATATAATGCGCTCAAATACCTTCGAAAAATTCGGGAGTAAAGAAATCGGTCTATAATTTCGAATGTCAGACAAATTCCCCGACTTCAAAATAGGACATACACGAGATAACTTCCAGGTGTTAGGGTAAGTACAAGTACTTAACGCGAGATTGAATAAAAATGCAAGTGGTTTGGCAAAGACGTTACAACAGTCTTTAACGAGAAAGCTAGGTATCTGGTCAAGACCTGCTGTAAATTTGTTTTTCAGCTTTTTCACAGCTTTTATTATATCTTCCTCAGTAACTTTTATAGTGTAATTTAGCTGAAAATCATTCACGCAATCCCAACCATCATGGAAACCTAATTCCGAAGGGCGATAGACACTAACGAAATACTCACCAAACGCGTTTACAATGTCATAAGGTTCTATCAGTTCTCGTGAACCCACGAACATGCGCCCTGGTATCCTATCACCGTGTTTCTTAGAACGAACATATGACCAGAAAGTGTTAGAGTCGCGTTTTATAGACGATTCGATGTGAATTGTATACTGTTTATAAGCTTCCTGAATTAAACCCTTGATTTGTGTTCTTAAACATCTAAATGCGGCAAGGTCGGCAGGCTGGTGGTACCGTTTATATTTTTTAAAATATTTAGTTTTTTCTTTAATCATGTCAATTATGTTGCTCGTGTACCAGACTGGGTATCTGAATCTCGAATTACTGACTTTATAATATGGTACATGCTCATCAAAAACAGAATACAAGTTACCATAAAATATATCGCACGCAATATTGACATCTGTACAATTCATCAAAGCAGACCAATCCACCTCTATTAAGGCATTATATAGATTGGGATAATTCGCTTTGTGGAAGTTATACCTAGTGCAATTACTATTTCTCAAAAATCTGTTTGGTGGAAACGTACCAAAACAAAAATGTACTTCCAATGACGGATGGTGTGCATCGTCCTCCCGTACAAGCCACTGCGTTTAACTTTACAATCATAATTGGCAAGTACAAGGTCTAAAGCTCTATTGTTCATATTCAAAACTTCATTATATTGCTTCAAACCCAAGAAATCACAATATTTTTTTAATGTATTACATAGGGCATCATCCAAAGTATTAAATATAAATTGAGGCATATTAAAGTCTCCTATTAGTAACATTCTACTTGCATGAGAGAAGTGCTGAACTAAGTAATCTAACAATATGCGGCAATCATTTATAGTAGGCGTTTTGGGTATATAAATTACAAAAATATAAAGACATAGGTTAATAAATGTACATTTACAAGCCACTATAGCAAAATAAGGCCCATAGTGCAAATTACAAGGTGTTTGTTATAATTTTAAATATTAAATTTAAATGTTATATATATACGCGAGATTCACTGCCATGCTAGTCTCTAAATCGCGTCTAATTAGGCAACCCAATTAACATATCTACAATTATTTTCTTCTATTTCATATAACGGTTCATTCGTCTTTATTTTACTTCATACTTAAAATTTTTATCTGGTGATATAAATGCCGGATTAATCGAGCTTATAATCAAATTTAACCCATTCACGATTTTCTAATTTACGATTGTTAAATACAGGATGCTAATTCCTTAAATGAATATTGTTTCTGGAGTTATAATTTAATTTACATCAATTAACTCCTAAATCTTCTAATGCGTTAGATGCAATCGAGTTATAAGCGAAATATAAACAAACTAGACTTATTCTTATAACAATGTCCTATTCGATAAATTGTAATTTAGGTTATGGGAAATTGACGTTTGGCCATGAAATTTTAATACATTAGAGCTTAAAATACTCGATTTATTGATTAATTTCGGTAACTATAGACGATAATTGAATTAGTTTTCTGAATGAAGTTATTAGGTTGCTAATAATATTACTTCGTATTAATTTTTTTATTGGAATCAATTACTACTACGATGTTTTTTCTTAATTTGGGTGTTTAGATGATAGAAAAAACAGTAAAATTTACATTGGATGTCTTTTATTAAATATTATAACAAATTTTGGTGAAACTAAGAATATAATGATGTAATTTACAAGAAAATAAATATAAATCCAATGTGTTGGGTAAGATTGGTCAGTTTTTCGATGTTTTTTTTTTGTCGTTTTTTATTTCATTTTTTTTAATGAAGCCGACTAGAAAGCTGAAACCACTAACTGATATCCTGACCTTATTAACTTTTTTTGTATCTTATATTAGGCATTATAAAGCATCGTCGAAAGAACCGATATAACAAATGAAAACTTGTGGTGTTTACAATTCTCTTTCGATCTTGATGATTTCGGCGATGCCATCATACATCTCCTTTACTGCATCAAATTCAGTCAAACCCATACGTCTCTTGTTGGAAATATCGTAGATGCCTCCTTCGGCTTCAGTGTGTTCACCGCGAGTACCACGTACTTGTAAGTTGTATTTAGCTGCGACTTCCTCGAGTTTAGCCTTGTTGGAGGCTAATTTGGGCACTTTAATGTGAACGGATGCACGTACAGTAGTGCCAAGATTGGTTGGGCAGAAAGTAAGGAAACCCAATCTATCATTGTGTGAGAATGGAATACGTTTCTCGATATCATTAACAGCGGTTACCAAACGCCTGTAAACTTGGCCAAGATCACCACCCATTTGCATGGAAATAATACGAAGATGATCTTCTTCATTGCACCAGACCAAGAATGTTTTATTGTCGTTGTGGTAAATACCACGTCCAGTGGGCCAGAAACGGCAAGCGTTGGCTGCTTGTAAGAAACGATCACCTTCCTTGAACAGGAAATGGTCATCGATCAGCTTCTGTTGAACGTCTTTGCTCATTCCGGTCAATGGGTAGAATGTACCCTTGAGTTCGCCTTCAAGACCAGATAATGTGCTGGAGACTTTCTGTTCCATTTCCTTGTATTGTTCTTCAGTCAAGCATGGGTTGAAAGGATAACCTTCCAAGGAGCGACCACAACGTACGCGAGTAGATACGATGTATTCATTGGCTGGGTCTAGGTTGCCGAAAACGCTAACATCGCCCCAGTTCTTTGGTGGATGTCTATCAGTCTTCTTAAATCCACCATGGTAATCTTCGATAATCGGATCGAATAATTCAGCAAATACGGTGTAGGCTTCAGCATCGGGTGCGTAAATACCAATACCGGAATCATGATTTTCCAAACCTAATTAAAAATTGAGTATTACATACAAAACTCCATTTACATTCAAGACGTATATACCTGATTGGATTACATCGAGAAGGGTGGATCCAAACGATGTTTTCTTTGTCTTTAAGTTGTCGAAGAGTTCCTGAGTGAGGAATTTTTTCAACAAGGATTTCGAATCGGAGGCTGCGAGTTTCTTGAATCCGGCTTCCAATTTATCCAGGACTGCTTGGTCGACCATATTTTCTGATTTTCTGCAATAATAGCGATGGTAAAATGATTTCGTGTCGGTTTCGAAGGACGCTTTAGTCGCATATATATATATACATATATATATACACAGATGTATATAATATATACAGTATACAAAGCTTTTATAGGCATACAGCGATTTTGCGAGTTTTTGTGACATTTACAATGTTTACAAATAGAGAGAGTAAGATAATAACTGTGTGCTTGTTGTTAAGAAAATAAAATAAATAATAAACAAGGAAATAAAAATAATAATTGAAATAAAAAACAGAGGGAAAATGAAAGCCGTACTTGTTTCACAACATGTAGAAAGACAATACAAAAGACAAAAGATGAGGCGTCCACAGGTAATATTTGGGCGCATCCCTGTATGTTGCTATTGACCCATGCAGACACAACCATAGACGGAATTAGTACAAACCCGGAGTCATCCTGTTTGGTTTTTTTCGCATTTTCCTTTGATGTACAACCTCCCATCTTTTTACTACGATTATTACTATTTTACGTATGAAATTTCCTATCCTAAGCTAAATGATCGAGATACACTTGAAAGACACTATAACTAAATAAACGAAGCAACTAATCGTCATGGGGTGTGCCGACGCCCTTCTAGATACAACCAAGGTGTGGATGATGTTCCTGTCTGCGCTACGCGCCTCAAACTAAATCCCGAAGTCGTGACTCTGTTTAACCGACGATGCGCCGCATAGGACGATCGATATTTACGCACAACCTCGCTTTTTTTACTTGCTTTCTAACTACTACACCGATCCAACTGTTTACAACTAGAAGACAAGAAAAAAACTTCAATGCAACGTAATGAATAGCAATAATAAGCTTATCATAGGAAACGATCAAGCGCCTCCACCAGAATATTTTATATACGATACTACTAACAGCTTTATCATTAACATATTTCAAACCACTTCTTCCAATTTGTTCAAATTTTAAGCACATCTACAATCACATTAAAGTCACATTTGATAAAAAAAAAAAAAAACAAAAACAAAATGAAAAAAGCTCATCTCTAAATTGGGAATTAATTTTGACGGTCCCAAAAACTTCAACAGTAATATCGTTCAAAATTAGCTCGCAATTCTCCAACAAATCAATCTTTGCTAAAAAGCCTATGGCTCTTGGCAATAGCTAAAGCGAAAAATTTGGTAATATTAGCTTTCCCCAAAAGCAGATTTCTCTATTTAAAGACCGATAACATCGTTTAGTTGCGTTGATTAATTGATTGATTTTGATGACGTGTTAATGTTTATTTGATCAATAAAAATGGTTCTGAATTATTTCTAAGAAGCTTTCACGACATTTCCTGAAAGCACCCATAACAAATTTTACTTTATTGCATTAAACTCCTGTAGTTCATTCATGTTAAGAATGCAGTAGATAGCGCTAGAATCGCCGTCCATACACCGGGGAAATTTACCCGACGGAAAAATAGCGGCAAATTCAAATTGGTTATCAAAAATTTTGTAGTAATAGCAAAGTATAATATCGAATGAAATTACAATGACATAAATTTTATCGTATTTTATTTGTAAAATGTTATAGTTATATATTATGACGTGATAAAATAATCCAGTAATGTGAATAAAGTAAAAGTGAATATGAAATAATATCTTTGCGACAATTTGGTTATAAAAACTATAACAAACGATTCTAAAATGCAATACATACAAAACTAAAATCAACAAGGAAATTTGACAAATGACATTTTATCCAGCTTAAAATTTCATTTATGAAATAGAATATTTTTGATGTACGTAAACTCGCCTAACGAACTATAGATCAAAACAAAAATCGAGTAATATGTGCTCAGATACATGACATATTACATATTTTACTCATTATTGTTTATATACTTGACATAAAAGTTCTTCTATATGCTATTACAAAGACAGTAAAAGCTTCCAATATTGACCTTTATGAAGTGCATAACTATTGCGCATGAATAACGCGATTTGGGTTGCATAACTTTAGAGGAGCATTCGTTGCTAGGGTATTAAGTGGCAAACTGCAAATTTTGTACGCTTATGGTGCTTTTAATGTTTTAATGAGGTAATGGAATTTATGCGTTATACAAGCAACTAGCGCTGGACAATTCAGAGAATTATGTAGCACTAAAACAGTCGCGTATATAAATTGAGACCAACAGCAATTAATTGAATGGGTGCAAGTTATGTGAATAGTTTTAATGAATACATTTAAAATTAAGTGCGAGGTCCAAAGACATTAAAGAAAAAAGCTATTTTATGGTAATAATATAAAAAAAAACTTATTGTAAAAGCGTTTGGAAAAAAAAAAGCAAACACAAAATATTAAAATTTCACACATACAAAAAAAAAATAAAGTAAAAATAACACTACAAAAAGGAAAATCTAGGTTTTTGATATTTCAAGACAGTTGGATTGATTAAAGGAAATTACTCTTACAGTTAATGAAACAAGTTAATAGTGAGTTTATCTCTCACCTTTAAGATATATAAAACGAAAAAACGACTTGATTTAACTTTACACACACCCGATTGATGATGGACTGAATCTGTGAACACTTCACCGGCTTTGAGTTCTACTAGCACCTACCCCACCAGCAACTTGATGACGTAGAATTACACGGAATTATAAATCGTCCCATTGGTGGATCCAAAACGACCTACCACTATTTTGCTCTTATAATATTTATTAAAAAAAGTGCATAATATACACCTGACTGTACTAGGTACCTGATATCACCGATCTTATCAAATGATAAAGCTCGTGATTTGTAAAGCCCGGATTATCGACACTAATAAACCTGTCTGAGGGCTCCTAGTTTACAATTCAATTCTCGTTTAACTATAGCAACAACGCTTTTTTTAAACCCAAGAAAAACTAAAACCAGAATTAAAAACTTTGCCAGGGCTCTTGTACAAGTTTTGAGAACGGAAATAGTAAAGTTGTTTACATTACCGTTGAATAGCGCAGAAAATAATTCAAGATAGATCAATTAGTATACGTAAACGTTTACGAAATCGTTTAATTTCCAAGTTAATATTATATTCTCAAATTTTGACCTAGGAATCCTATGATTTTCTACTGACACAAGTACTTAATATCCTACAACGAATATAAAATAATACGTATATTATTATAATAAGCTGATTTACAATATCAATCTAACGATAAGATTAAGTTACTTATCGCAAAAAAGTTCTAACACATAAATATACATTTAAAATGCATACGATACTTGTAGATTTTTTGAAGATTTTTCCAGTAGGTTTTTCTGCGATATCTACACCAATGGTAACCTTGAAATCATGAGTGGAGGATCGCAGGAAAGTCAATATTCTTAAACACATAAGGACATGAATAAGAAACTATAAGACGATGCCGTGTTGCATATTTTAAAATGGTGGGAGAAGTTATTGAAAAATTTCTTAAAACAAAATAGGTGTGGTTTATTTCGAAATTAATGATTAATTAAAAAAAAATATGCAGTGTCATCCATAAAGTACGCACCACATGGGAAACTTCTTTATTCTGGGTTTTTCGAAAAAAAAGTTATTCTTGATATAAGTTTGCGTATCCCCTCAGATTAAACATGTACTAATAAAATCTGGAAAATTTCTAATATTATACGGGGTACGTCTGAAAAATTGATTTTATTCCAAGAGTAAACTATCTTTATTTTAAAAAATATCGAAAAATGCTATTTGAAAAAGTTGTTTAGCATTTAGAAATTATAATTTAAAGTCATGGCCACCTATGACAAATTTTTTTTTTACCTATTTTTTCAAATATCGTCTTCAAAAACAAAATTTGTTTAAAACGATAAACGACATTATGTAAATAACGTTTTATTTAAAAAGTTGATATTACAAATTCGCAAAACGTTATATTAACTCAAGTCAATTTACTAAAAAATGTGAGAAACTTAAGATTTTTTTGGTGCAGTTCCTTTTATTTTTGTTAACGCCTAAAATCACTCAAAATAATAGACTCGTAATAAGAAAAGAACAGTTATTAATATCTACTGGTTAAACTGCAAAAAAAATTAACAATCTCTCAACACTAATTGTTTTTATTTTATGGAAGTGTTTCTGCCAAAAATCATCTTTAAAAATTGACAAATGAACGTACGGCATGGTGAGCAATTATAAAGAAATCTCTATTTTACGTCTCAGTATGATGTCCATCACGCAACGTACACATTTTAGTTCTTCTTACATCATTAACTGCATTTGTAGTATGTTCGGGTTTCATGTCCTGTGTCTGTAAACGTTATTCTTCAAGTAACCCCAAAAGAAGAAATCCATTGGGATTAAATCTGGTGAGCGTGCTGGCATAGGAGACTTTGAATAACGTCTTATCCATTTACCGTTAAATGTTTCATTTAAAAATGGTCTTATTCTTACGCTACAATGAACGGTCACTCCATCTAACCGATATCAAATTCTATCTCTTTGTCTATGTGGCATTTGATTTAAAATTGGTAATAAATTTTCTTGTAAAAGTTGCAAATAAGGTTTTCACCAAAGAAGAAGGACCCAATCACAGTATTGTTCTACAGCAAAATGAGGATTTTCTGTAGTCCATCACTTACTGTTGTGTTGTGAACTTACTGTTCCATTTGCTGAAAATGTTTATCGGTCCATAAAATATTTATAGGAAACCTGGAATTTTCCCTGAAACCACGCAGGAATAAATGTTTACTATAATCCTTTAAAGTATTTATGAATTTTGGTTTAAAAGCTTTAAATTTATTTCTTTTGAGGATCCTTTGTATATCAAGAGATGTCGATATTTGTTTAAGTGATGTCTTACCATTCTCCTCCACTGTTACCGTTCACCTCTGTAGTCACTTTTGAAGCATTGTGAGATTTTTTAAAATCGTTGTTAACACTGCTCGTTTCATTAAATTCATTTAAAATACGCGTTAATTCATTGTATATTGGGATATTGCGATTAGGATGGCTGGCATTAAACATTTCTGCATCTTTTCTGGATGAAGTATTTTCCCCGCAGAACAGAATAATCTCAACTTTTTCTTTCTTTGTAAGCATATTAATATCATTTGAATAGTACATATTATCAAACAGTGACAAAATAAACAATAACTACGAACTGCATGTTTACCAAATACGAATACCTTTGTCAAACATTCATTTGTTGTCAAACCCAACTTTTAAAAAGATTATTTTGGGACGGAAAACTTCCACAAAATAAATGTGTTGAGAAATTGTTAATTTTGGCCAATTTGTAATGTTATCAACTTTTTTAATGAAATGTTATTTACATAATGACGTTTATTTGTCGTTTTAAACAAATTTTTATTTTTGAATACGATATTTGAGAAAATAGGCAAAAAAATGAAATTTTTTCGAAGAACCCATAATAAAGAAGTTTCCCACATGGTGCGTACTTTATGGACGACACTGTATAATACGTAAATTACACTTCGCGTGATAACAATAACACTGCATAACATGATCATTGCTTTTTTAACAATTTATTCTTGTTTATAGCTTGCATATTCTAACCATGTCACTTTCAAAATGTTTTTGGACCAACACCAAAGTGCATTATTAAAAATTAAGAAAGATAAGTACGTGACAAGATGAAAATTACTATTTCTGAAAACCTTATTTCACAATTCTTATATAATATTATGCGTCAAAAAGTATTGAAATTCTAAAATTTCCAAATAAAGCTTTAAATAAGGATATTACAAATTCAACATTATCTCTGATGCATCATGTTTGCATAAAATTCGTCAGCATACTTAAAATGTAGACATAAAGGTATTTTTAATTTAATTATCTACTTTATGGGCACGTATGTAGCTAACGAACAACTCGCACCACTTCCAGTGTAAACCATTGTAAGTACTAAAAGAATTTAGTACACAAATACAAGAGCTACATAAATAAATATATTATATATTTATGTTAGGTGTAGAAAAAAAGATGAGAACAGAATAAATAAACAATTTCTTGGTAATAGTAATAGTTAATAGTATTACAAAACTACTAAACTAAACTGTTCAAGATGCGATAATAACTGCTATTGTTTTTTTATCTTTGTTTGCAAATTCAAGTACGCTGAATAAACAACAGTCATCAATGTCATCATACAAAGATTGATATCCAGAGAAAGTTGTTAGGTTTGTTTCTTCTAAACATAATCTTTAGTTTAGTGTAATAAATTATATTATCATTGTTTGTGTTTAGGGATTTACCTAGATAAGTCTCTGAATAAAAGTTCGCAAGAAAAAATAAAATTTAAGCTTATTTTTCCTTGGATATTATGGCAGTTGAAACATAATCCTTAATGACGTTGGCATTTAGCAAAAGTGCAGCATACTGATAAAGAGCTACAGATCCACAGCAGGTTATAGTGCATAATACAGGCTTTTATATCACGAAGCAGGAAATTATTTTTAAACCTGAGGATCCGTTCTGAAAATAATGTGAACCTTCTTTGTCTGGGGTTTGTATAAATTCCTAGAGACTCAACATAAAAGGGAGTACTATATTTAGCTTTTTCATGTGCTTGGCTAGAATAATTTCCTTCTTTTTTTTCTTTTAACAAATGCTAAATAAACAGAATTTTACAGAAAAAAGGCACCTATTAGATGTATAGGTATGTATATATAATTGCGTGACCTAATAAAGTAATAAGTCAAACCTCAGATCTATGATATCCGAGTAAGGATATTGCTGTCTAAATAGTAAGGGATATGGTGACAAGCCACCACAAATAGATAATAGATCAAATATCGAAACCAATCCATTTAAAAATCTGTGTAATTTTAAACCCACTTAGAGATGTTGTAAAGTTATAAAGTAGTCCCTATTATAATTAACACCATTACACAAGCGGTAACCCTAAAAGCCAGTATAATTTATGGCCCCTCCATTTACATGCTATTCAACATGTTTTAGCGATAAGGAAGTGTTAGATAGTAAATAAGCAATAAATCTTAGGATATTTCTTTGAGATGAGGTCTTTTAAGATAGAAATTAATATGGAAAAAAAAAATCCAAAATGGCGTCGTCATATAAAGCTTATAATTTATAACAATATATGAAAATATACGTATAATTTAATAAATGTAAAATCTTTTTTTTTAATAATTCTGTTATGTTCTACTAGAATTTCTAATTTTCTGGGATAAAAAGGGATGTAATATACAATTTTGCGTGTATGGTAACCTCTTAAAAATGGCGGGGTAGTAATAGCAAAGTTAATCTAATTATCTAATCTACAAAAGCATTTCTAAAAAACTTATTTAAGCTTACAAAATTTCCATTCCTATGGTGGTGATTTCCATCTCGTTAGAAATAAGTTTGTTTCGTTACAAAAAAATTAGTTAAACTATAAACTGCAAACCACTAGAAACTTCCAATAAAGAATGGAACAAATGCCAAGTACCAACCCAAGATATTTAGGGTGAAAAGATATATATATATATTTTAGTAGAAGTCAAATATCCCCAATTTCAATATATTGCTTTTGATTTTTTCCAAAATATACAAATAATATTTTAATTTTAATCTATGGATAGTTCAGTAATACATTCATTATTGTGTTTTTATTAACTATATTTATTATAACTAAAAAAATAAAATACGTCCTACCTAGTACATAGAGATGAGAAAGGACTCTGTAGTATTAAGATCAAAAACATTTTCCCAGATTTTCATAGGAGATTTTTTTTTAATATATCTCAATCTATAGGTCTCAACATTATAATTTTTATTTATTAAAACTCTGTTTACAGCAATACAACGATTCTCAATTCAATTACAGTGCTCCATCTCATCAATCGTTTTGAATTTATATACTGACAATAAATATGTATTTCATACCAATAAATTTCAAGGTTGAAGAAATTATTAGTTTTTTCGAGGAAATCTACTAACTGAATCGCTTACAATGGTAACACTGGTAATGAGCTAATGCTGTAAAGTCATAGTCTGCGACAATAAACCTAGTTGTTAAAATTTAATGTCGTGTGTAATTCTTTATTACCCTAGTTATGAGTGTTTGGCAATGCAATTCCTATGAATATTTGCTACGGTATGGTTACAAAGTATTAAATATAACAAGGAATTAATAAACAAAGTATTATGCAATGATTACGTCTTTACTGCACATGACGATACTAGTAGAAATTTTAATTCGAGATAAGTATGATAGATGTCCTAATTTCAAATAATAAGTAACATTTTTCTTTTTTTCTCTAGCATATTCCATATTCCAAAGATCCCCCATTAGATGAAAATACAGAAAAGAAAACAACAAGAAAGAAGAAATTTAACTCCCAATAACAATCTTCTCAACGAAAAAATTCCTGTTATTCATGCGTTCTGTTAAATAAAGGTGAATACTGCTCCAATTTATTACACTCGAACGAACAACATACGTTTTATCTTATTTGCATTTTATCTGTGTTATTTATAATTCACATTACACTCAAGTAAAACAAACGATAAAGCCAACTGGATCCTAAAAAGTTAATCAGGTCTTAGGGTTAGTAAAAGCAGTAAATACTCTGTTAGGTTGTAGTTTCAAAAATTCTCTCATACCTAAAGGTATTCTCTCTAACTTGTTGAGACATTTCACGGCTTAAAAATTCCGCTACTGGATGTTTGGGAAGTTGCTGCTTGACAAATCTGATATCTTCAACGGGATCGTTAACCTCGATAGAATCCTCATCTTCATCCTCTTCTTCACTTTCTTCTTCATTGTAATCAATATTTTCAAATGCATCGTTTAGGATAGGATGTGGGGAAGGAGATCTGGGAGGTTTTAAAGGCTGCAATGAGGCTGCGTGACGTCCTAATGGTTGATTTGGCGGTTGACTGGGTTTGGGTAATTCTATAGTCTTGGGAATTTCAACCGGTTTTGGTATTTCTACTTGTTTAGGCAAGGACGCTGTAGGTATCCTATCAGGTAACTTTGATGATGGGATATTTTTGGTAACAGTTGGAATTTGGTTCGATTTTCCATTTTGAATTTGTTCAGAAGTACTAGTTTTAACGTTCGAAGAAGAACTGCTGTCTGATGTTAATCGTAATTTCTCTAGAATAGCACCCCTTGAAACCACAAAAAATAAAAATATATAACTCAAAATAAATGAACAAAACAATAGACGTAAAAATATTGGTATCCGTATCATTTTGTTACCGAAATGTGTACACAAACTGTAAAATATCGATATCATTACGTGTTGTGATAATAATTCTGGTTTAAAATGCGCATTATCTTTAAAGTATTACGACGATAATATTGATTTTCATTAAAATTTACTTTTAGATTAAGTGAATACGTGATTTTTCTCACTTTCATTCTTTCATGAAAAAGGGAAGCTGTAGATTTAACATGGTTTAAAATTTTCGATCCTATTGTCGCTGTTTTATGACAAAGTTAGTCATGCATTGGACGAAAAAAGGTAACCTTGGTAACAAATGAAGTAGTGAATAAATATTTGCGGTTAAAATCTACTGCGAAATAACAGCTATTACGGTGTTTAACAGCAGAACATTGTCGTTTTATGTAACGTTGATTCATCGTTTCTTGTTTACATTTTTTGGTCTACTTGTAGTTGAAATGGAAACTTTACTTAAAATTGGGTGTGGCAACATTCAAAATGCACTTAATCCAATTTATTAATTTTTGATCTGAATAAAGATTAATTTTGAATCTTTTACGACACCATTTTAGTTCTGTTATATTAATCCTCAATAACAGTGGCGTAGCTAGGGGGTGCGGTAGGTGCGGTCTGCACCGTGCCCCTGGAATGCGATAGGCCCATGAGGCCCCCAAAATCACAGGAAAAAAAGACCCGAACAAATTTTTGTCGGGGGCCCACAAATCTGGTTCCACACCGAGCGCGGAGAACCCTTGCTACGCCACTGCTCAATAATAGTAGGATATAAAACACATATTTAAGCCAAGTTTGTATTTTTAATTACTCCTACTTCGGGCTTAAAAATACGTTAGCACATGCGCAATTCTTTTAATTGATTAAGCAATATACTTTATAATGACAACCAATTATTTTAAATCCATCAAATAGATCTTTCTAATATTTTGGTAATAGACTAGAATAAATTTGCGTATTCTGTTTGACATTATACAGGATTATTTATAACAATGTGACATTGTATTAAATGTATTCCCCTACAATGAAACACGTTTCGAAAATCCCACAGCCTATAAAATTATTTTGTCGATCAATATCTTTACCTACCCAATCGTAAATAATACGAAGTCGTAATTTAGTAACTCAAATTATTTTTAATATGATTGATGCCTCATTTTTTGTTATCTACTACGATACACTTCGAACAGACAATAAATATTACTAATTCCTTGTCATTTGTATATCTAACATTTAGAGCATATGACAGACGTTGCAAAATTAATATTATTTGGCCAATAAATATATGTAATTCATTTCAAAAGTAAATGCCTTACAATTACATTTTTATTACGATCAATAAGACGAACTATAGTAAAAACGATTCTCTCTACCATAACTTGTTCCAAAAATTACATAAAGTATTATTTTACTTTTGATTCACAGCCAACTAGAACCGTTTAAATATGTTGTTTTTGAATATTTTCGTACATATAAGTTTAATAGATTGTTGATTATCTATGGGGATTTAACTAGTTTTTTTTTCAAAAACGATAAATAAACAGATTACATAAGACACTTAGTAAATGGAGAGGAAAATTGAAGGTTATTATTCATAACTCATAAGAGTCATAAGTTGCGATTCCAAATTTAAATTGAAATAAATACCAGATGAATTCAATGTTTTGGATTAAAAAAATGAAAGAAAAATGATCCAATAAACTTTTTGTTTGAATTCCGATACTATACAGAGTATTCTAAAAGTGTTTCTGCCCTTACATACTCACCGTTGATTTTTTTTATCTTCAGATTTAAATAAATACTTTGGGCAAGCAGTAATAAGTTTACAACATTGTTGGCAGCCGGTGTATTTCGACAATTTCAAAGAGCTCTTCAATTTGGCAACATCTGGCGATTACTCAAGTCCTAGTCTTAAAGATTTGCTATGAAATAGACACGAAATCATAGTTTTTAAATAAACTAGAGCCATATGATTCCTAATTGTTAACATGGAAACGTTGTAATAGGAGTATTCGGACAGATCGAAGTATAGACCAGTTACGACAAAAAATCTTACGTGAAATGCAAGTATAAATACATCGAAGCGGCCGTGGCCCTGGCGGTTTTGAGATATTTCTGGAAAGCACGTGGCCAGGCTGTCCGGGGCCGTATGTATGGCTAATGTACGAAGCAGAATTGCCTGCTTTCAAGTCTTCAGCTTTATTCTGGCGAGGTAGAATGAGAACAAGAGGAATAGAAGTAAAATTAACGCATTTATTTATACCGAGGAGATGCATTTTATACGGTTTCACGCTGCAACTTGAAGTAAATCTTCTACGAAAATTAGAAGCCGAACCAAAAGACTAGGAATTATTCAAGAGGCCTTTTGAAACAAACACTTTAAAACTAGAACTTATGACCCGTGCTAGTCAATTAGAGCATTATTTAAGGCGGTGAGCTTCACTTTTAAAATGAAAAATATGTTAGTATTTCACTTAAAAAAAACTTTAAATGTAAAATAATTTAATTCACAATGAATTTATTTGCCCATGTTTTTAGATCATTTTTGAGGCACATTTTTTTTGTTGTTGATACGCTTTAAATCGAAGTTACACAATATTCTATCTACCTTACATCGATTACATTTATTGCATGAAAGATTTATAGATAATGTCTAATATATTAATAAAATTAACGATTTTATGATTTATGAATTACAGCCGATAAGTTCAGTAATATCAAATATGTCGTAGACATTAAAATTACCGGATAAGGATTGTTTAAATCGAAATTTTTGATATTGTAAATATTGTTAGTTACGTAATTTAGTATTTGGAAAATTTCAACTTATTAAGTACCCATACTTGATGTTTTATATCAAAATTAAATGATTGTTAATTGTAAGTCAGATAAAATAATAATATATTTCAACAGCAGATTTAAGTACAAAGATACAAAGACCTTATGGTCTTAAATTGTGCCAAGAGATATTATTTTCGTAAAACGTGTATCCTAAAATATTCTAAATCAATATAACTTTATCACTCGAGAATATCAAAGTTCTAAGGTATACCACATCATAAGTTAGAAATGAGGGCGAGACTAAAATAGAAAATATCTAAAATCGATAATAATGCAAATAATTCATAAGTTTTCAGATTTTGCCTGGAACAATCCTTTATACAATTCCAAGAACAATAGCAGCAACAATATCTTACATATTTTCCAAAATGTTAAGTGTACTAATTGTCAGAACAAACAAACTTATGTGTGTATAAGAAATGACATCTGAGAATAAACAAGCGTCAAATTGTTTGTAATATAATTATGTTTTTCACCTTAACAAGAAATAAATTGTTTGAGTAAACTATACACAGGATGTTAATTAAATTAGAAGTACATTAACGACAGTCTTATTATATCCTACTATAAAAATATATCAGACATCGCGCTAATTATCAGTACAGTTAGAATGACTGCAACTTAAATTACTGATCACCCTGTGTAAGTTGCTGACAAAAATAATGTAGTTGTAGGGATAACGTTATGTAATACTTGATCTTAGAATTAAAAACCCTTTAAAAATACACATTTAAATTTCTTATATTAAACCAACAAAATTTAAAAAATCAAAATTCCATCGTTGCTTCCGAACCTGATTACGTAAGATGATTCGAATTTTAAATTCGTGCAAATGATTTGAGCAAACAACATCGTGTTTGTCAGAAATACCTTCCTTATAAACATTTTTTTATATTCTCAGTTACGAGGTCTTATTATTACACATTTTCAGGGGATTCAAAGGAGATATCGAGATTTTTGCCTTAGGTTTTACGTAGAATGTAGGATGTTATAAATAACTTCTCGGTTTAGTTAGTTACAATGAAATAATTACGATTATACAGTTGGCAGTCAGTGAGAAAATAGGTGATTCTGTGAATATAGCGGTATATTAGGGATTTTTTTAAACATTTGTTCTTAAATGAGTATAATAGCAGCTGTAAATGTAAAATTTGTGGTTAGATGCATTTATTGATTAAAATCGTTAAAAAATAATTATAAGGATTTGTATATTTTCGTTGATGTAATCAAAACACTTTAAAATTGGATATTATAGAAATTATAGTAAAAAAATGCAAATAAATTAAAGAATATTCGATTTTTGTCTTTTGGGTAGCGGCCAAAATAACTAATTTAGTACGTTGTCAAGATATCGAAAGCTTATCTTTGATGAACATCGATATCTGGGTGTTGGGCATCTAGGCATTATTGACGTGTAAAGCCTAAAAACTAATTTTAACTACACGGATAAGTTAGATAGGCCGTGGTATTTTCTATAAGAAAATAACAATACATTAAACACAAACTAAAATAACTTGGGCATAAAGCCAGATATGTACAGCTGTTGTACCAATTCGTACGGTGTAAAGTATGAGAGATTTGTGAAAAAAAACCATAGAATTTCCTAGTGTAATTTTATTCAAACATACCTGTACTCTTTCCACGATAAAACGGAATACCATAGAGTGAACATGTTTGTTTGTTTAAATAGATAATTCTTTTGTTGAAAATGCAGCTCGGCTCTGTCAAGTGTGCACGGTATCTTCGTCTTAACTGAGTAATTTTACGTATTAACTGCTTTATAGCTGTGTATACTCTTTTCAATTTTATTCTAAATCAAATTTATATATTATTTTATTGCATCGCAATTTTATTTAAACACTTACACGCACTACTAACTATTTATTAATTTATTAAAAAAAATTATTAAAGAATAGAAAATGAGCGACACCCGTTTTATTAATACTTATTACTCCTCCGTTTATACAATATTTAATGGAAAATAACTCTAGTTTAATATTGCGATGGCTTGTAATATTGTTCTCAACGCAGTAACGTTTTATAATGTTCTATGATTCTTCTTGAAGCAAGATGTAAGTGAATGACCCTATGTATATTGATTTTTAGAACGTTCTACATAATCCCATTGCCAAAATAAATTTTATCACACATCCAAAACGATTTTACAGAATTAATGGTACCATCGAACAAAAAAAGCCGCTTATAAGAGATTCTAATCGAAGGTACTGGGATTGCAAATTAACATTTTACGCGTTGCAAACCTGGCAAAAAATAGGTATTGCGTTTGTTCTATGTACAGCATATATATATTGTACTTTGATGCGTCATGCATTGCTGATAGCGGAATAGGTGAATTGAAGAAAAATTAATGCAGCTCTAGTGCTTCGTAACACAACAACAATCCTCTAACGTCCGCTCTCCTTGTGTGTATTCGCGATTTCTTCAAGTATTTAAAATCTAATCTCCTTGAAATTATACAATTTGAAATGCAAGTGTCGCCTTAAGATTATGCAACCCATTATATTGACTTTAAGCTAAATTATTTCTCATACTGCGTGATAGGTTCTTCATTACATACTTCTTTACTTTCCAGATGTCTAGTACTAAATTCTAAATGTAATATCGTTTTTATTACTTCTATTTTGATAATATTATAATTTAAATATTTTTCCCTTAAATATCATGATATTTCAGTACCATCTACAATTAGTAAATTAAACTACGATGTTTTAGTAAGGTGGCGGGGAATTACTGTACAGTTACCGAATTTTAATAGGAAAGTAAAGTATACATCAAAAGATGGCGTTGTATCCAAACAAAATATTTTTTTTTAAATATTTATAGAAAGCGCTTGTAAATTATATTTTATTTTTACCTTAATACCTCAAATTATTGCTTTTATACATTTCCTTAGTTTTGTTATTACATAAAATAAAAATTAACACCACTTTAAATCTAAAAAAATAATTTCTAGCAATATCTCCCACCAAGCTAATGAATTCACCATTTTCTAGTACCGCAACATTGCATTACGGTAAAGTTGAACAAATCGTATCGATTGTTAAACCGATATTTAAAAAAAGGTGCATACTGAAATCCATAAACGTTTTAAAATTCAAATGTATTTGTTGTAATTATATTTAGAATTCAATAAACTATCTATAAAACAAAGAGATATCTTAACTCTAGCCAAAAATAAGGATGTGCAATGAAAATTATTATATATATAATTTCTTGCTTATTTTAATTGGATTTTATTCTATTAAATGGCAGGTGATAATTAAAGCTGGCCACGAGCGGTACCGCGCAATAGCGTAGAGTCGACCAGGCCTCGCGTTCCACTAGAGTTATTCTGCTAATAGAGATGTTTGCTGCCGCAAATAATTTCGCTCATCTTTTAAATAAAAATTAAATAACACGTGCTCAAACACTTACCATTTTAAGAGTCCTCCGTGAAATCACAAAGTGAATAATGTCTGTTAAATATCTGCAACATCAGATATGTTTCAACTGTTGTTTCGGCAAAACTAGTACGGCATGAGGAAAAAATGCGTTTATATGCAGAGAACGAATGTTCTACATCTAGTGACGTAATATTTGCGTAAGTAAAATAATCTTTCAAATAACTTAACGATTCTGTTGACGCACCTTCACAAATGTGTCTTAATGTGCCAAAATCAGAATTTCTCTCAAAACACTTTCAAATTTTTCTAGAACAGAAACATTTTTTGCGTCTTCAATCGCGCATAGCTGTGCGTGAACATGTTGCACTATTTGTAGAGATTCTTCTAACGGCACCGCAGGATTTTGTAATTTTTCTATTGCATCTGCTAGCCCGAAGTAATTGTCGTGAATGATTTTTAAATCCATTTTAACCTGACTATCTTGAAATTTCGACTGGCTTTTCTGGATAGCGGCAGCTTCCTTTGTATCGAATTGTAAAACCACGTTCTTAATATTGTCAACATATTTATGATAATAAAACGCGGCCTGCAACCATGTTCCCCAACGAGTTAGAATCGGTTCTGGTGTCTCTGGTATACGGGGGCACAGTCTGTGAAATTCGCGAATACGTTTCGGTGATTTGACAAATACTGCTTTGGTATGCGCTATTAAAGCGTCTACCTCAGGATAACATTTTCTGATACTATCCGCCACAAGATTGAGAGCATGAAATTTACACGTAATGTGTAACAAATTAGCAGAATGCTTTTTAAGAGAACGGCCTACAGAAAGCATGTTTGCAGCACCATCACTCACTAACATCAAGAATTGGTTTGTTGAAAGTTCAAACTTGTCCATTGTATTTAACACTAACTTTGAAATTACTTCGGCAGTACACTGTTGTATTCGTTTGGAGACTAATAGAATTGAAGGTGCCGATTGATGAGGTTCCAATTTGCGTGCCATTACATTAAGAACAGAATGTTTCTTCCGATCTGTTGTTTCGTCGATACATAACCACAATTTTTGATCTTTCAACTCCGATTTTATTTTTTGTTCAATATGTTCGCGCGCAGATGGCACAATTCTTCGTAACGATGTTCGACTTGGTAATTTGCACTCCGAATAGTTATTCCAAAAGCAGATAAATGGTTCCTTGTCTAGTAAATTAAACGGTATATTACATGCGATAAACGTAACGCATAAATTAAATATAAATTTTTCATTGTCTCGTGCGCAATTTCTTTTTGAGACATGCTTTTCACTATTTACGTGTCGTAGACAATGTTGTCTGGACCAACACATTAACGGGATTTTACAGATTACACATTTAATTTTAGCACCTTCATATATTACGTCTGAAATTTCTGCAATAAATTTTCGAAGTTTGTCCGACCGCGGTCGTTTTGCTGACGAAATCATAATTTTTCTAGGACAGATAAACAATTGCGCAAATGACGTGCTGCGAAAATGTCCGTACTGCTCCGCAGACGAAGTAATACTACCGTTCCTCTCGGTCCGAACTGATACTACGCCGATGCGCGGTACCGCTCGTGGCCAGCGTTAGTGATCATTAGAGCGGGCCAAGAGCGCCACGCGCCAGGTTCGCAATCAGGCTGCCGGGCGCATATATGTATGTAAACATAGGTAATTTAAATATGTAATTATTAGGACGAGGACCAAAACCACTGTCTATTACGTCGTGAAGACGCGCAAATATACACCTGCAGTTTGGGTGTTCGTTGATAAATAGGGCGTTGTTCACAGTGGGCCACTACAAAAAAAAGTTCATTCATCGACGGCTACGAACTAACAGCGCGCTTATTCATTTACGGATGACGCGCTCTATTCATCAACAAATGACGAGTCTGCAGATGTTACGTTTGCACCACTTCGTGGCATACTAGAAACAAGCGTCGGTGTGCTCGCTTTAGTGATTATGTCTAACGTAACTATTAAAAATAAACGGCCATTACCTACGAAAGTTAATAAATTTCTTAGTGAATTTGTGGATTTACACTACAATGGGAGTACAATTTTCTGTAAAGTTTGTAAAAAGAAACTACTGTGCTGGAGCAACGTGATTGTGAAAGACATATAAATAGCGCACACCACAGAAATAAAAGAATGGTGTGTCACAACAACGTCAATTTCAATTAGAATTGCTTTTAAACGTTTATGGTATGTGGTCTACCACTTCGTATACTTGATAAAAAAGCATTTCGAAAATTCTGGGGTACATACAATACCGAGTGGATACTACCATCTCGGACAGCGTTACGGAGAGATATTCCACGAATACGTGAGGACATTGAAAATCGAATTAAAGCCGAATTAAAAGATAAACAGCTGTGGCTATGTCTTGATGAGACGACAGATTGCAAAAAAAATTCTATTTTGAATATAATAGTGCGCGTATTAGATCCTATTAAACCAAATTTTGCAATTCTATTAGCCAGCAGAAGATTAAAACAGTGTACTAGTAAAGCAATTACGGCCGTAGTTCTCGAAACGTTACAAAAATTTCAAGTGTCAACCAGTCAACTGTTGTTGTTCATGAGCGATGGTGCAGCAACAATGTGTAGTGTAGGCCGTTCCCTTAAAGAAAAGTGTAAAGGACTTTTACATGTTACGTGTAAAGTCCATGCTTTACATCTTGTGGCACAAACTATTCGAGAGTGTTACCCGGAGGTGGATGCATTAATAGCAAACACAAAAAAAGTGTTTCTCAAAAGTCCTAAGAGGACTAGGGCATTCCACAGGTTATGCCCTGGTATTCGAGAACCACCACAGCCCATTCTTACGCGTTGGGGAACGTGGTTAAAAGCCGCTTTTTATTATAATGAACATTTTCAAGAAGTCAAATCCGTTATTTTGCAATTCGTCCCTGCCGAAGCTAGAGCTATTAGGATGAGCCAGAAGGGATTTCTCGATATTTCTGTTGAAACACATCTAAGAATATTAGCAACAATTACAAAGGGTTAGTAGACGCGATAGAAAATTTGCAAAATTCTGGATTGTCGTTGGTAGAATCAGTGCAAGTCGTGGACGAAGTTAGTACATTGTTACACAGTATAAACGATGCAACAAGTGGACGAGTTTTAGCTAAGTTCGATAGTGTTTTAAAAAAGAATCCGGACTACACGAGATTAAGACAAATGTGCGATGGGGCATCTGCAGATTCCTTGACTAAGTCTAAAGATTATTTTAATTACGCCTGTCTTACTTCGGTAGACGTGGAACGGTCGTTTTCGAAATATAAGAACATTTTTTCGTCTCGGCGAACATCCTTCACCGAGGCAAATATGGAAACTTATCTGATGGTGCAACTTTTTAAACAAGCCTATCCGCATTATTAAGAAGGATAGAATTTATTTATTATATCTTTATTTACAGTTACATTATTAAGTACAACAGAATAAAAAAAAGCGTTCAGTTTCTCAGTTATTTCCTTATTACATCCCATTTACAACGCATACCGTTTTCAATCAAATAAAAAATCATAATGAAAATAAAAACACCTCATTAGAGCGGATATATATATCCGCTCTAATTACTAAACATTATTATTGCGTCAGCTTTTATTTTTTTACTCTTGCGTATTAATTTCGAAATATCACATATCTGCTGTGACTCACATATACGCTATTTACAATAAGCGGCCGTTGCGCCTGATTCCGATTCTGTTGGATGGCGCAATTTGGCCCGCTCTGGTGATTATACAAATTAAACGTTCTTCGGTTATGCAACCGAATACACAACATAGTACAATAATTTGTTCTTCCGTTATATAATAAATTAAATGATTCTAAATTATTATTTACAGGTTATTTGATTTTCAAATATTAAAAATTGAATTTAATAATAAAATACTCATACTTTATTGAGCATAAATTTTTAGAATTCAAAATAATTAGTAGAAACCGCCGCAGAATTATGTAACCCGATAAACGTTAGATATTCGAATTTAAATTTTAGGGTCCTCATTAGAGTGGAAATAAAACTCCCATGTTTATTTTATAAATATGTGTTTATTCACAGTAAGTGATAAAATAAAAAAATAAATGATATTATTTCTATAATATACTCGATATCTACATAAATTATCATACTTCTATTAAACGCAAAATATCACTGTCAAAATTACAACAAAAAAAAGAGAACGAATTTCGAGGTAATATACAACCATGTATCTATTTACAATGTAAAACACTGCATCACATATGGAGAAGTAGAATGAAATATCCAAGACGCTGTTAGAATATTAATGCTGTTATTACCACAGGAATGTGATGAAATTTAAAACAATGGTTTTTATAAATCGTGCTGACGCTAGTATTTTCAAGGCCTTGACTAAACAACCTGATTTCACATGGGATTTAACTAATTTTAAAGGTTCTAAGTTCTAAGCTAGACGACTAACTTTGATATACATTTTACATTTTCTAAAACTCACAACAATTAACTTAAAGTTACCCGCAATATTTCGATATACCGATATTAATTCTATAAACATTTTATTGCTATGAATAGGATGGAATTTGGATCTATATTATTAATCGATTATTATCCATATGTGGGACAGTGAAAAACTAACATTTTATAAGATTTAACGTGAGGTACAAATTTATCTATAAAATGTCTCACTAATGGAATTATAACAAAATAAATTGAGTCTTTAAAATTGTCCAGTTAACTAGAAGGAGAATTTAATGAATATGTATTCCTGCTACGATTTTTTGATCACCTAATTATACATCAATTACAATATTTATGTCGAATATAAACACATTTCGTATTAATTATTGTAGATTATCCATTGGTAATCATAGGCTTTTGAGGACTGAATATTTTGACAAGAAATAGGGTACACAAGTATAAAAAATATATACTCAGAATAATATTTAATAGAAAGTATGAAGAAAACAATATGAAATGACGATTATACTTATTGAATGATATATAAAAGTAGATTAAAGGTGTTTTGGTGCTCATTTAAAAATCACAATTCTTAAATTCCTTTTTCGTTAATACAATTCAAGTCTTTCAAACATTCATACTAGGTAACTTATAAAAAAAAATGCTCCTGTACCCTATTTTGATTTTATCCAATGCTACTTTCTTGAGCCATTTGTATGTAACGACCTTCCAATAATATATGATTTAAATAGCTTCTGTCAGCAAGTGTGAAGAATAGATTTTTCCTTAGTTTCTTCTACCTTATTAAATTTAATTAACTAAATAAAATGTCCATTCATCCGTATGTGCCAGGTATACACTAATTAATTAATATATCTTTCAATGTATTGCAATATATACTGCAAGCATCAAAGATCTAGGTATTAAAAGAGATTCGTTCCTACAGACTCTGTGGTGTTCGTGTAGGTTCGAATCCTACTGGAGTCAAATGAAAATTTTATTTCATTAATTATATTTAATTACGTCGGTGCAACCAAGGAAAAGCTGATTGTTCAACTTGTTTGAAAAAAAAACTTAAAAAATAAAATGTACATAATTATCTTGTATTCAACAACAATATTACCCCTTGATTTCAAGATACGGAGTGATTCATACGTCCTTTTTGTAAAACAAAAGCCAAAATAAATAATTTTATATGAATCACACTGTATATACATATATTTACATTTAAGTGGAATCAAGGTTGCTATATATACACTTATACATATTACAAATTTGTACTTTATCTAATTATTAAATTAAATTTCACATATTGATTACGTAACAAATTCTATACTACAACACAAAAATGGGAGCCAGTTTAGGTATTTTTTATGGATACTTTCAAAAATATCCATTGGGGTTTCTGTAGCTAGCCTTATTATTAAAATATAAATTCGCAGAAATAAATTTCAAACAAAACAGGTAGCGTATCAATTCCACTAACTATAAAAATAACCCAATTTATTAAATAATAAATTGATAGATACTACGGTTGAAAAGACTGTTTAAATGACTAACCGTAAATAAGCCACATTCTAATGATTTGAGTTTTTGTAGTTAGTGAATTATTTTAACAGGTGGTAGTATTCAACAAACACAAACTTCTTATTTCGAAGATCATGACTTAAGTAAAATGGCACCAACACATATTGTTGCCTTAATAAGAAAAGCACCTAACTCCATTCTTTTATCCAAAATGAGATTTAACTGCCATCTAATAATAACTGAAAAAAAGTTTTCAGAACTATTTTTTCCCAAAAATCATCGAAATTATTCTACAATAGCCTCTGAAAGAGAAGCAAGAGTTTGCATTGTGATCATATTAAAACCAAATAGTTTTTTTCATCTATTGTAAATTTCCTTTTAATGGAGTTACGCACTTTTCTCACTAAGGCAACAATATCTAAATTGTGCATAATTTGTTATCAATTAAACCTTTATAAAACAAATAACGATGGTTAATCACATTTTGGAATGTTAGAAATCTTATAATTAATACTGACTTGTGCAAATTATTAGTAATAAGCGATAATAAGATTGAATCCATTGTTTTTGTGCTGTCGTATTATTAAGTATTAAAAACGGAGAAAAATATGTATTGATATGCATCACAGATTTTAAAATACTTTGTGTTAGTAAAACCATTATTAACTCTATTTATATGTACACAATAAAATAAATAATTTATAACTTAGTATGCTTAACCGTGTCTGTCCAATAATTTTGAATTGTCATCGCTTCTAAACTATTCAAAAATGAATCGTTATCTAAACTGTACATCTCTTCGGAATTATCCTAGAATGTGGAAATTTACATTTAATGTTTTGTAATTTAGCCAAACTTACCCTTACAGAAGTATCGTCAATGTATCCACTGGAGTCTAAGTTGCTGCAGTGATCGTTAAGTACCTGAGGCCGATTAAATCCCCGATTTCTATATAAAATATAACTAAGTGCTAAGATTATTCCTACTATAGATACACAACCCAATGTAATTCCAGTAATACCAGCCGCTGATAAGTTATCTGATAATTGGGAGCTATTCGAAGCGATTTGTTCGAAATTAGAGATTAACGACTTATTGGAATGTCCCTCTTCAAAATACGTTAAGCTATCGTTAAAGCTCGAATGATTAAACGCATTAAGTATACCGCTAAATAAATATTTCTGTTGTTCAGAACCATTCACACTACTCACATTCTCTTCTATCACAGGTGAATCTCCAACAAACGTACTGTTCGTAATATTACTTGATACCGAACTCATATGCTTTTTAAATGATTTGTGTTTCGTGGACATACTGGCAGGATATATGGGCGGACTAAAATTTTCAGACTTTCTTGAAGCAGACTGCATATTTTCACTCAATGGTTGTTTCGTTACTTTCATAGATTCTTCTGATATGGAATATACTGTGGAAGATATTATGTTAGACGAGGATGCTGGAATAATAATTATTAATAGAGATTAATAAATGTTAATAAGGAAGTAAGAATGTTTACCGTAAAATATACTAGTTATCCAAAACCAATGCATATACCAATACAGTGTCATGACTCCATATGAATAGTCCTCTAAGAACAAACAATGATTAACATCGAAGTCATAATGGTTATTTGTGCTAATAATATAAATAAGAAGATATTGTTATTTAACCTTGTCCATTATAGAAAAAACGTAATTTAAGCGTAAATACCTCTATTTACAAACCTATTAAGTTAATTAAAATAATATTCGATGATTGCTAAAACTTTACTTCCTAAACCTTACTATGTTTGATAATTACTAATACACGCACTTATAAACTAACATACCAATTCTCTTTTTTATTATTGACCAATATTCATTGTCATTTGTATTAAATTATTTTGTAATAATTGTTTATTTTAGTGACAAATGTCATTGAAGCAATAATAGGGAATAGATCCGTTCCTTTCATACTAATCAAATTGTCTTGACATAAGCTTCGCTTACTTTAAAGTGCTTTAGAGTATTATAGAGTAACACTCTAATTAGAAATATTGAAGAAACTTCCATATACCGTCTGTTACTCCAGGCTACTCCAAACATAACTTTTATAAAGGAACAGATCTATTGATTGCGTGATGTGTTGTCAGAAAAGAATCGTCGGCTGCTATTAGGACGTATGCGTTCAATTTTTGTATGTAACAATGTACACACAGTCAAGTACGTCCCGTGTTTTGTTATAAGTTCTATAATTTTTCATTACTAATCTCGAATTTACATGCATTTAATAGATTTTGAGTAAGTGATCTGATTGTCATGTAAGTGAAAGTAGTGAGTCTTCTCGTATGCTTTTTTAACTCTTTTTTTCAAGGTTATCTACAGCTGGTAATTTGTAGAGTAAGTTTCATTAGTTACATTACAGATGTTTTGTGCAATAAATTTCGTGTAACTGTAGATGTATCGATGTCATTCAGTGTTAAAAGCTGCAAAGCGACTTCTAGTTAGGAAGGGGCGGTTTTACATCATATCATGAGACTGCACTGCTATATTTCTTCACATAATCATTTTATTAGCATTCGTACAGCACGTTGAATGAATAAATTCAATGTTACTCTCCAGGATGTAAACAATAGGTTTTTCTGTTTTAGTTTAACATGTTCGATGCAGAGAAGAAAGTGTTATATAACGGAGTGTACATATTCTGTACTACGTGATTTGGTAAGTGTTTTTTAACATTGTTTACATAGAGTATCTTTTGAGAAAAAAAATTGGTAACGTATCTAAAATAACACGAGAGACAATATATAAGGAAACCTGTTGAATACGCTTTAAAAATTATTATTTGGTATTAATTTATTCTAGTTTTATTTGTTATTGTATGTCTCATTTACATTCTAAATTAGTGAAAACAGCTCTCGTTCATGTTTGTTACATTTAAACTATTGCTTTCGTATTGTCTTTCGTTTGAAGAAATAATTTAGTAGGGTTTACATTAGAATATTAAATAGGTTCTACATTTTCATTTTCTTTGATATCCTACTTTATTATGGAATTTAATTAAACCTTTAAGTTAATATAAATGGTCTGCACTTGTTTAATATCATTGTTCATGTTTGTTTAGTGTGATTATTGCCTTACTGTACAGTCGTTGACAAAAATATCCGTCCTGTTTTTTTTTTTTATTAACGCCCAATGAAATTGTTTTTAACGTAGGGATAGATAAGTGAACCTCTGTATAACAACATTCAGTAATATATGTATTTAATAGATAAGTTCTATAATTGTATAGTGTTTTACGTGCATCCAATTAATTTTCGCAATGCCGCTCTTGTTGTCAACTATAGCATTTCCTTGGACGCAATATTGTAAGTAAAATCAATGAAAATTATCACTAAAGGTTTTTTTTACGTAATATAATTTATTTTAATTTAATTTAATTACATGCGTTTATTTTCTAACATAACAACTTAAAAACACCGTGTGAAATTGCGGAATATTTTAAAATACGTTAGAAATTTTACCGTATAATTTAGACGCTAATCGGAATATTACAAAACACTTTGCAGTAAATACACTGCCATAAAGACCATGAAAAATAAATTTATTATAACGAGGCTGTTTATTTTCACTAGGACGTTTTTGTGTATTTGTTTTGTTCAGTATTATTATAACAAATTCCAAGAGTATTTATTTATTTTCAATTACGCGTTTTATTGGGTGTTACTTAATCTGCTGAGTGTTTCTTTGAGTATAGGAATTATTTAATTTAATCTTTAGTTACAATGCTTATCAAAACTATTGATTCTTAGTTTAAAAATAAATTAATGAAACTTACCAAGAATTAAATACGATGTTACATCCTCGTGTACACAGTAAGCACTGGATATTCCTGTGATCAATATATATTCCTTATCAAAATGAGCAAAATATGCGATAGAAATGACTAAAACTATTTTTGATTAAATATAGGTTCAATTGAATTGATTAAAAAATTCCATATTTGTGGTATGATTTGATTTGAATTCTTAATGTTAAAGGTAGTCGTATTTACAGGGCTGACTCAGTAGTTCGGCAATTCTGAATATTTTTTTGTTATTAGGGGCACATTATATATATATATATATATATATATATATATATATATATATATATATATATATATATATATATATATAAAATGCAGGTATAATCAAAATTCCTTATGTTTCATAAAACCTGTGGTAGATAGTATACAGTGTATGATATCTCGCTAATATAATTAACGTCCTGTCGTTATACAGCTTGTTCTTTTTTAACCATAGGCTGCCTATTTTACTATAATTAATATCTACAATTGCTTTGTATTTTAACTTGTTATTAAATTAATTACATTTGTTTACCTAAGTAGCTATAAATAAATTGAAATAAAAAATTGTATTTGGTTTATTTGTAATGTTATTGTTTTCATGTCTTTTTTGTTGCCATTGCTGGTTATAGTTTTTTTATAATTTAAGAAGTATAAATTTCGTTCATATGAAGTGGAAATGTCCCAGATAGATTACAGAGGAAGAGACAATAATATATAAAAATAAAGGTTTCCTAAACAAACTACTGTAACTTTCCAAATACATCCAATGTAATTTTTTATTTCAATTTATGCATAGCCACTTAGATAACTATAAATAAATGTAAGTAATTCAATAACAAATTGAAACATAAACAGTAATATACAATTAAGTGTGTAGTGACAATGGACTTTGAAATTTCTTCAAATTGTTTATTTGCGGTGTCACTTTAACATTTTGTTAACTATAGTTTGTCAAACTTTTAAAACACAATGTACCTTAAAACAATTATTCAGAATGTAGAATAGATATGATGTGCAAAAAGTTTGGGTTTTAATTAATAATATGGTTGTTATTTCAGGTATGGGGGTGCCATGGATTGCCCAAGTGCGGTTTCTGCACATAGCAATGCTGGGCATGCTGGGCGTTACGTTACTGATCTACATAGCGTATTTATCACCACAAGTGGAGTTCACATCGACACCTATTTGCTTGGAGAATCGAAGCCACACTAATATAACCCAAACCGAACCGATGTCTGTATCGAAAAATGAGACCACCGTTAAGACGAATAGCACATCAGAAGCGGCACCCCCTAACGCATCAATCGACCATTTAGATCTGGAAAAAGGTGTCGTCGCGGAGGTTATCTACGAATCCGGTCATACTGACGTGAACACCAACATATGCCCCGATTTCGGTAAGAATATTCAACTCCTAATTGCGATAACATCAGCCCCGAGTCACGAAGCATCTCGAATGGCTATCAGACAAACGTGGGGCCATTATACTCAACGCATAGACGTTGCCGTGGCCTTCATGCTGGGTTCTACGGCCAATGCAACTTTGAATGAACGAATAAAACAGGAACAATTTATCTATGGCGATATTATTAGAGGTAAATTCATAGACACTTACGATAATCTAACGTTAAAAACTATCTCGATGCTAGAATGGATAGATAATTATTGCCCTAAAGCAAGCTTTGTACTTAAAACGGATGATGATATGTTCATAAACGTTTCTAGACTGTTAGCGTTTATAAGTAAGCATAATCCGCAACAGAGATCCATATATGGGCGCTTAGCAAAAAAATGGAAACCGATCCGCAATAAAAAATCAAAATATTACATTTCACCTAGACAATATAAGCCGTCTTTGTTTCCCGATTTTACCACCGGTCCAGCTTACCTTTTACCGGCTAGATTAGCTAAAGAACTGTATACCGCCGCTTTAAACCATACCTATTTTAAACTAGAAGATGTATTCGTTACTGGCATCGTAGCGAATAGTTTAAAAATTAAACGGATTCACGCGGCTGAATTTCTAAATAAGAGAGTTCCGCTGACCGCGTGTAGTGCCCAAAAAGGCATTAGTATCCATATGATTAAAGGGCCAGAACAATACGATCTATGGAAAAAGTTATTAGATGGATTAACTAAGTGTAAGTAACCACTCTTAACAATCTAGGCTTCATATTGCAGCGTAGATAACTATAGAACATTGGTAACTGCAATAATTATTTTCTAAAACGAAGTAAAAACGAAAATGTGATCTCTAGACGTTTAGAGCTAGATAGCGTTTTAGAAAAAAATTGGTTGGATAAAAATTGTTTGGTCTTCAACAAAAAATAAAATGGTGATATTGTAAGTAGACCTTCATCACATTTTCAAGTTAATTTCGTTGCTAACCTTGGTTTTTTTTGGAAATTTTAAATTAAAAGAAACAGTTGGCCAAGAAATTAACTTGAAAACATGGTCTTCTATTCAACACATTTTAAAATAAAGTCGAATGCTTCACTCTGTATATTAACATGTATATGCAAGATTTTCCAGAGAAATTGAAATTAATCTTTTAGTTAATTAATAATTTACATTTTCTCTGAAGCCAAATTTTGAATCATCTTGTATATTATTTATTTGTTACGTTTTACATGTCATGCAAAGATAAGTTGTTTTTCTTTCCTTCTGTCAATAAACTAGAATACACTTCAATAGAAATTAGGTCAAAAGCCTCTTCTTTTCAATGTTTAAAGAAGATAGGTCTTGTATATACATGACAGTGAGAGAATTGAAGATTATATTGGATATTTTAGATTGGAATAGAAATATTGTCTGTAAAATATCCACAAGTACGCAATTATTATTCAGTAAAATCAGAGTTTAAGAGCTCTGGATAGAGGGGAAGGTTTTTTTTTCAAGATTTGCGATATGCTACTAGTGCCTATGAAATTTCCAGCCCTTTTTCTATATTACACGTACGGTCTTTACGTTTGTGAGGTGGTGAATGTGTAGATAATAATCTCATTTACTATGGAAAATACTCGATTATATAATTTTCTCCATCGTTTCCCTCGATTATCTTATTTATTGTATGATTATTTTGTTCCACAAAGGGTACACATTCTATTGCATCAATAAAATTTCTCAAATCACTACAAATTTATAGAATCTCTTATTTTTAGCTCTAGATATATTTATTTCTGTAACTAGAATTATTTATACTTAATATGTAGTGTATTTTTTAATACTCTTTGAAGCTGAGATTCGAAATTTATAACTAGACTCTCTTAGGATTTGTAATTGACAATTTATTGAAGTTTCTTTAGATGAGAGGAAATCAACGAGGAATTTCTGGTCGTGAACGACTGGTTGCCTAATTTTTCTTTTGGTTTCCTCAACGAATGTAATGTTATAAAGAGTGTTCCATGTTGTATTAGTTTGTGATTTTTTAAGTCGTCCAAGGGGCCAAAGTATGTGCTAAATTAAGCAAACGAACATTCTAAATCTTTCGACCGTTATAACAAGACAAATTTAGGTATATAGGTGTGACTTTATTACTAACAATATAATTGACAGTATTCCTTATTTATATCATCATTCTATCTTAAATTATTTATAATATATACATGACATTTGTAACTTGTAACTCGCAAAGCCATGATATTCCTCTTCCTATTTATGTTGTCGTTTTATTTATGTAATAACCCTTTTGCGGACAATATTTCATATCTCAGATGTACATTTTTTTCTTCTTAAGTCATGTCAAACGATAACATCACATACCTTTTATTTCTATATTTAAGTCTTTTATTGTGAACAAAAGGGATGTATGTAATCATGTATGTATATATAATATAATTTATCATTATTTCCATTTCCTTGTATGTGGTAAGTGAAAGGCATAGTTAATAAAGGTATAAAAATTAAAACAGTCCATTGTATAATGCTTTTTCATTAAAGAGAAATAAGTGTTAGGGTAATATAACGAAAATACTATGATAGTTATTTGTCGATTAAAACTTGTGATGAACTTCATCTGCCAAAAGCTTTGACTTTTTTAGATCTAAGGCTGGTTACACACGACACAGCAAATTCGCCAGCCGAAAGGAATTCCGAGAAAAGCTAGGTTTTTGCTTTTTTCTCCCGGCGGATCTACCGTGGCGTGTGTCTGGGATATAAAACATATTTTAAGCCTGTAAACAGTAGATTATGGATAACGTAGTAAATACTGAAGATATTCTCTGTTAGACCCAATAATTTCCCGCAAGGATTGTAATAAAATATACAGTTAATTTTATTTACTGATGATCTAAACATGTTATCTAATATCGCGGATTCTAATGTATTAAGTCTGGATCATTTCCTGTATTAATTGGTATTATAATAGTTTATCATGTGGTTTGATCAAGTATTTTAAAACCAGAGCTTCATAAAATTCAACTACGTGTACGTCCTATTGCATTATAATGGATCATTCATTGCTTTATCCAATGTCTACTGTAGTTTTCTAATTTTAAATAGAATAAAACAATATTTTTGATGTATGTAGGTATCGATTATTATAGTATAATAAATATAACTTTCTCGTATATTTTAAATTAGACATCGAAAGATAAATTTGATAAAAAAAATACTCAAAGAAGGAAGAATGAAATTATTATGGTGCTAGTTGCTTCTTTATTGATATATTTTTTTTCCACACAATTCCTCGTTTAGTATTAATTTCAATGCGATAGGATATATAAGGTGTCCCGTTTCGTTATGTTCAATTTTTGGGTCCGTAAAGAAGACTTCTAAGAAGAACAAACGCAAAAGTTACTGGTTGATTATTTGTTTAAAAGTTAGAGGTGCACCTCCTTGTTGAATGCAAGCTTGCGCCCGTAAGCCTACAGATGCAGTAGCCATTCGTATTTCACGTCTGTTTTGTCGTATTTGTTCGCCGGCCTGCTGAATACGCCCCAACAAATTTCCTGTAGTATTTGAAGCTTGCACGTATACTAAATCTTTCATATACCTCCATAAATAAAAATCTACGGGATTAAGGTCCGGTGATCTAGGTGGCCATGCAACTGGACCAATCCATCTAGGATAATTGGTGTTAATGAAATTCCGGACAGCAATTCCAAAATGTGCTGATACACACAAATGACATTTGCACACTATCAATAGTATCTTATTTACATTGCCATGACTATCGTTAAAACGTCTGTAACTTTGAATCAAATAATGATTGACCTACAACTTTCGGGTTTTTCTTAGAATGAAATTTACTTTATGCTCCCAAAATTTGAACATAATGCGGGCAAATACATCTTGTACGACATGCGCGATTGAGTATTTAACCTACTACTCTACATACTCCACTGAAAATAGCTGTGTATTTCTTAGGTTCTAATTTGTTTTTCTGATAATTTCTTTATTAAACATTAAACACAAGTTCAAATCAAAGAAATACAATAATTTTTAAATCAATGTACTAATATGTACTAGACAAAACGGATTGTATGTAATGAAACTACAGAAGCATGTAATTAAATTCAAATATATTTAAATATAAACTTTACTTTTTGTTTTCTTCCATTTTTTTTAATGTAATCAATTGTACAACACATACATAATATTTTAAATATTGTTCTCCTGTTTATATATTTATATACATATCACTGTACATATTACCATGATAGGAAGTAATTTTATATTACTTTGTAGTTTTCACATAAAGAAATGTAAATATAAAGTTATAACTTGTATATTTGTTTTCTTGTTTTCATCTTTAAGATGTGTTTTCTCTATTTTGTGAATTAATAAGCCGTGTAATACTAAAGCAAATTGTTTCGTTGAATTGAAAAGGTTTTCTTATTGCATAAGTTTCTACTGGACATCTTCGGGATTTGGAGGCACAAACGATCTGACTTCTTCTAAAACCAATTCTGTAGAGAAAAAAAATGATTTATACTTTTTTCAAATTTATCAAATTCAACCTCACCTCTCCATCTTTCAACAGGCAAGTCCATATCTTCTGTACTATGATCGTAAGATGCGGAAACAGGTTCATCCGCGGGGTCAGCATACTGCGCCAAATAAGGATGAGCTAAAGCCTGTTCAGCGGTTATACGAACATCACTATCTAATTCCAACATTAACCTGAGTAGATCAACAGCTGCTGGATTGGCTCCTTGAAAAACTTGGTGTAAATCCTTTTTGGGTAAATGAGGTAGTGATCTGATATAGCTTCTTGCCTATTATAGAAAGAAAATTACAAATTAACATTGGAAACTTCTTCACTTACACTTTCTGAAGTGATTTTCTGCATAAACTCTTCGCTGGGTGTTCCAAGGATTTCCATAATTAAATTTAATTGATGTATGTCTAGTATAGAAATTAAGGAAGTTTCTATTTAAAAATTTTCAGCGTTAAAATTTATTTTAAAGAAAGGATACGATCTGACCCTGGGAACAACGTGCGACCAGTAAGTAACTCTGCCATTATACATCCAACAGACCAAATATCAACGGTTTGATTATAGTGCATCCAATTAAGCATAATTTCTGGTGCTCTATACCATCTAGTAGCAACGTAACCGGTCATTTCAGTTTCAGTAGGCCTTGCTAATCCAAAATCTAAGATTTTCAATTCGCAATCTTCATTAACGGCAATATTAGATGGCTTTAAATCCTAAAATAATGCTTGTATAATCTGCGAGGATAGAGATTTAATCGTATCAGGTTTACCCTATGAATTACACCTGCTGAATGAATATATTTAAGGCCACGTAGTATTTGGTATACTAAAAATTGGACGTGTTCATCTGATAAACGTTGAGTACGTATGATGTTATTCAAATCAGCACCCATTAAGTGAGTAACTAAATAAATCTAGGAAGAATCTTATTTAATGCATGCACGTTAAGTAAATAGTAAGAGGAATACCTGACTGGTATCGTTGTGTGGGTAAAATACATCCAATAAACCTATAACATTCTCGTGTCTCATATGCTTTAATAGCTTCAATTCTCGATAGGTCCTTTTAGCATGTACAGCTGATTGAAAAGGACGGGCTAGTTTCTTTATTGCTACTCTAGTATTGGTTTGTGTATCAGTTGCAGCGCTAAAAGAATTCGAAATTGAGGTTAGCTATGGTTAACCTTAAATTTACAAGAAATTGACTTTCGAAATGTAAGCATTCTTATTTTAGATTATTAATTCGATTGCGTAGGTTGATATTCAACAAATAGGCGACATTACATACCAAACTTGTCCGTATGCACCGGATCCTACAGCATTTAATTGCTGGTACCTATCCGGAATTTCCCAAACCGTTTTATTCACTTCTACTTTATGAAAACCAGACATCTTCTTAATATTAAAAAAGTATACAAATTACTCAAAAAAAAAACCAAGTAATAGGCCGACAAGGTTTCATTCATTAAATAAGATAACTATGCAAACACATGACAGAGAGGATTGACTAATCAGACGAAGATAGCAACTTTACAGGTTTACTTTATCTATTAAACGCGCTAATCTATAATATATTTAAAATATATTTTTTAATGATTCTCGCGATATTAAAAGCGGTAAAATCGAAAATACTAGAGTCAATTTAATTCGTTAAATGATCGAATAAATTTTCACTTTAGAATTTAAATTTTTACAGGTAACTGTAAATTTGAAAAAGGCAATAAGTCGATATATATGTATATGCAAAAAATTATAATTTCAAATATCGCTAACACATTAAATCATTGACGACGGCGAGCTAGACAAATGTCTTTAAGCTCCCTTATCACTATTGGTAGCTTCTTCATACTGCCAGGATTGGTGCCAGAATGTTCTGCCAGGATTGGTGATTGAATGTTCAGCGAAGTAGTGGGTATAATTTGGAACATGGTTTTTCCTCGGGTTATAATCCTCCGATTCAAAATCCACGACATCTCTTGCTTCTGGCGGCGGACAATCTTGCAGTTCAACATCTAATTTCGTCAACGGGTTCTCCGCATTTTCTTACATAACTCCCTGGAATATTCAGCCAGGCTAGGCACACCGCTATCTCTTCTGACTCAAATATTTTTGACAAACCATAAGGCATTGTTTGTAGAGTACCTAATAACTTAGTCTCCACACTTAAGGAGCTGCTCCTATACACTTGAGAGGGAATAGCTTATTCCTTGCACGGATGAACCTCGTCTTCAAAGCTTCTACGTCAAGAATAATACTACTATTAAGTATCTTATCGGATCGACGTTTTTCTTTAAAGATTTAAAATCGCCATCTATCACCCCATTTGATAAGCTCGTTTTTGGGACATCACCCACGTATAATAAATACAAATCCGGACCCAATAGCGATCCCCGAGGGACTCTGGAGCTAACGGGGTGCCTAGAGGAAAGATAACCGCCACATCGCACAGAGAAGGACCTCCTGGAAAGATATGATGCGACCAGCCTCGTAATACCAACACTGAATCCTGCCTGAATCGTCTTATAGATGACTCCCGTATGCCAAACGTCCAGAAATGCCATCTCAAGGACCTGTTGACAACCGAGAGAGTCCCTTATAGCTTGTGTTAGTCGAAGTAGCTGTAGATGAATCGACAACCCCTCTCGAAAAACAAACTGCTCGTTTATTGTTATAATCACGCAGATTTAACTCATTTCTGTATCTTGTAAGTAAAGCTCATTCGACTATCTTAGAGAGTACCGATAGCAGACTAATGGGACGGTAATTCTGGGAATGGAGGGTTTTCTTGTCGGATTTGAAAATATTAATTACCTCGGCTTTTTTCCAGATCCTCGGGAAATACGAGCGCTCCAGGACGGAGTTGAAAAATCAAGTTGGGGAGGGAGACATTTTAACGTCCTGTTTGTAACAGCATCTAAACGAAGTGCCTTGCCATTCTTAAGGGATTTGATGATGGCGTCCAACCCCTTCCCCGTTGCGGAGTTAATCGACTCTCCCCCAGAAGACCTAGCCAACTCTTCAAAATATCCAATCGGAGGAGAACCCGACGATAGACACTTTCTAAATATTCGACATGGGCGTCTACCCTGTCCGAGACCCGAGTAACGATACTACTCTTCCCAAGGATTGGTTGCAAACTCTCTCTGGAACCACGCTTAAGCGCTTTCGACATCTTCCATAACGAGTTGTCTATGGTTAGCGATTGAACTTTGGAATGTCACTGTTGACGTCTAAATAATTTCAGCTTCTCTCGGATCCCAACAATCAAAGAGTTACTATATTCTTGGTTTCCGGGTTGGAAATCCACACTCTTATGGGACATCTTTAGGGCTGTTTTTGCACATTGATTGGGGCTATTCACTCCGGAGAGGTTAGTATAGGGCTTGTTTCGGATGGAGCGGAAAAGTTATGGTTCAATGAAGCGCGACGGTTGCTAGGAAGTTTAATGAGTTGCGATTTGAATTGTTGTAATGTTTGAAGATCTCTATTGATTCACGGACTTTTCTACTATAATAGTGAGGGTTGCGAGACAAGATGCGGGTAGAGTTAAATTGGATTTGGTGGCTAGTTGTCAATCTGTGCTCAGCCGGCGCGAACCCAGCTACGCAACAACCGCGTACAACCCTTGAAGGGATGTTGTTACTGAGATAACAACACCCCTTCTCCACAGCAACTCACTTTATTTAACCCCAATTTCCGTAAGCAAGCGCATCTACCTTACATTCAAGGTGTCACCGATCGCATCAGCAAGAAAATCTTCAGGAATATCATAAAAATCATCTTCAAGCCCAATTTCGAACTCTCCGTCTACTTTCCCAACAAAGACCGCAATCATCTGGAAGCCTCTGGTGTCTGGTCAGATTCCATGTTTTGTGCGGTAATGTGTATATCCGTGCTGGTTGAGCAAATCCAATTTAACTCTACCCGCATCTTATCCCAATCATCACTATTATCGTAGACAAATCCATGAATCAATAGGGACCTTCAAACATCCCAACAATTTAAATGGAGAAGATGGCTACTTCTCACATCACACGTGGAAATCTCAACTGATTAAATCTCCTAGCAACCGCCAAGCTTCATTGATCCATAACTTTTCCGCCTTATTTACCCGAAACAAGCCCTATATAAACCCCTCCGGAATGAATAGTTCCTAGTCAGTGTGTACTAACAACTCTGAAGATGTCCCATAAAAGTGTGGACGAAACGTCGGTATAAGCTACGACAACGACGTGGTTCCAACCCGAAAACGAAGAGTATAGTGTTATTGACGACCGCGGTAGCCTACGTGCCAGAATCAAAGAATTAGCTTGAGTATTGTCCGTGGGGCACAGGGTCTTATGCGCTCGTTTGACAGCCTTTCGCTTCTCTCGAGTCAGGCTTCTAGGGTCCATTGGCAACCAAGTGTCTTTGATCTTAAGGATGTTGTAACTGCTTTCAATGCTCCCATAATCACATATTTCAACGCTTCTGCGGCGAATCAATCCTTCAGGGAGACACTTCCGTTGCTCTCAAAGCGGAGCAGCTTAGGTCCCACTTAATGTAAAGAATATGTACCGCGTTAGTAAGTTCTGTAGTAAAGTGAACCGCTAAAATATATGAACAGTGTTACGTTTGCCCGCTATGAAAGTATAAGGTGGGGATCGCACGAAGCGAATCAAGGACGCTCATAGCACAAGCGACAACATTATTCGCGATATGCATGGGACTCGCGCTTATAAATGAATGCTTATGTACCCTAGTAATTGTTTTCATCAAATTTCGGTAGCCCTTTTTCAGGGCCACCTAATAAATTAATGCATTTTTTTTATCATCAATTTCAACGGTTTTTTTTTTTTAATATCATTTACAGAAAATATTTTTTTTGTGGTAATAGTCTTTTAACGCCTGCACTTGTTTATAAATTTTATTTTTGGCATTCCTCCATTTCATTTTATTTCAAAATATGCTATAAATATAATATTGGCAAGGTTTTTGTGATAATTTTGGATAACTACATAAAATGCAGTAAACAATTTATTATGAGTAATATTTAACTTTAATACGAGTTCCAAGGCATTGTATATAATTATTGTTTATTATTAAAGCTTAGAATTCTTATCCGGGCAACAGATCGGTCTTCAAGGAAATGTATGAATTGTATTAACGCATGTTCAAGAAATTATTAGATCGGACAACAATCTCTGCTCTCTTTACTATAATTGTAATAAAGATATAAATGATTATAATAAATATATAAATAAATAATATAAATAAGATCACATATACAATAAACTAATAATGGTTCTAGACAGGGGAAAAAATCAGTCTAATACAAGTTTGGCATTTTTTCCATGTATAGTTCGAAGGTTTCCATATTTTAATAGATAAGCTCTTTTTGAATAGGCGAATAAAAGATCGGTTAAGATAAAAATATGAGCAGTTAGAAATGCTAGAGTTGAACCAAAGAAGAAATTAGCATTGGCACTTCCCCAAGAAATCCAGAGGTCCCAAACAACTGGAGCTAAAGTTGTTGCAGTGAAAATCGTTACACCACTTACAAATGTTTGTTGCATACCTAAAATGAATAAAATTATTATTTTTCACTAAAAATAACGATTATGGCATTACTTACAATTATACATATATTTCCAACATGGTAATAATGACAATATAAAGCCGAAATCTCCAATAGCCGGGAATGATTTAAATATGGCAATTATTATAACAAAACACATGGCTAATAACACTGGATCTTTACGGAATTTCAAGGTTAATGGTATTAAATACAAAATTGTCACATTAATTTGAAATGAAAATAGAAATAGATTTCGAAACTGCTCAAATATATCTGTAAAGAAATACCAGAAGATTCCAATATTTGGCCTATGATCAGTTACGGTTAAACTAAAACAAAAGACCTTATTAAATCTCCAATAAAAATGTAATATGTATTATAATTTACATAAATCCATAAGTGCTTTTGAGAAAATTAGAACTTCCCAAGACGTAATACGAAGAAAACACAAATACACATAGAAGCAAAATACTTATTATGGCAGCGATAGAAGCTTTCAGATTTGAATTTTTGTGCTTCACTATTGATAAATACAAAGGAATTATTAATATCGCAGGGTAAAAAGCTTGAATAGAGCTTAGGGTTAGCGAAATAACACCAATAGCAATAGACCCTAAAATTGTTTATATATACACATTAGATCACATTTTAAAACATAAAGACGTATATTCACCGCAACTAATCCCATAGAAAAACGAAGCCAAGCATAGATTTAAAAATATCGTGGTCGCATACCCAACACAATTAAATATTATATATGGATTAAACAAATAAGTGATACTGGCAACAAATGGAACATCGGCAACATCTGTTAATTGTAAAACATATTCTTTTACGTCCTCACTATATGTACCTTGATGCAATTGTTCATCTTGACATAAAGTAATGATATAATTCTTAGCAAATAAATATAGAAAAATGGCAGTCATTATATCGCATAAAACAAAAACAACAGGAAGATATTTTCCTGCATTATCAATTATAAATTTATAGAAATAAAGGTGTAGCGGTGATTCATGCAAAACATCACCCGAATAAGGATCCACATTGATGTTCATACGGTAACAACTCTCTACAACTGCAATAATTTATTAAAATTATATTGTAAATTGGGTATTTTGGATATTACTTCTAGTCCATGAATTTATTGGATTTGATATCTCAATTCTTTCCGTAATATACTCCTGAAAATCGGAAAATATTAGTGCGAAACGTAAAATAATTGCTAACGCATATAAAACGATACAAGACTTCATATTGGTTTATTTAAATTTGATTATAAACTCGCATTTAATGTTCAAAAATGAAGTTTGTTGATAAAAGTAGAGGTTATAGCTGGTTATAGCAAACTTCGTTTCTAAATAATAAGAAGTGCTGACCCAAGGTTGGTAGATACATTTAATCGAAAGGTGGTCTCAGTTTAATAGAACATCCATCAATTTAAACGTTGCTAGGAACAAGTATATCTATATATTACTACCAATGACGTCAAAATATGTGTCCTTCACCCCTCCTACGCCAAACTTTCGATCAAGTATTGCAAGATAGGAACTGAGACAACCTTTAGAGACATTTTACCAACCATGGTGCTAACCAGGTGCTGATAATTAGTGAAGGGGATATTTCACTACAGGCGGTGGTTAGAGAATCACCAGTTACGTCGGTGAAGTGACATTTTTAGTCAATGATCAGTGATTTAGCAGTGATTATGATAAATAACCAAGTAACGGAGGTAACGACGGCGCGGCAACACGGTGATCACTGTTTGGCGAGTGGCAAGTGAATAAATAATACTGAAAATAACCTTCAAGTAGTAATGTCGCGGCGAAGTGGTGATCACTAAGGTTCGACAAACCTTAGTACCTTTTATTGAGTAGTATTTTGTCGCAGTGGACATCAAGACGTCAATCGCCTCTGACGTTACACTCGTTTGTCGAACCTTAAGGCTCGATTACATTGGGCGAGTTTAGTAGCTACAAGTCGGCGAATTCGCTAGCTGCTAGTAAACTCACCCAATGAAATCAAGTTCACTAGCTAACTAGCAGGTAGCTCAGCTTGTGCGAGAAAAGTTGAAAGCAGGGCTACTTTACTCGCTACTCGCTGGCGTGTAGGCTACCTAGCTAGTAAACAAGCTGTGTGTAATCATAGTTGCTAGTGAAATTGCTGCGAGTATCCCGGTGATTTCTGGTTCCTCAGTGTTTTCAAAATGTCTATGGAACTAATTCGTAAGTGAGTTGAAAAGTTGTGTGTAATCGCACAAACAGCTCTAGCTGATTCGCCAGCTACTTTTCTCGCCGGCTTGTAGCTAGTAAACTCGCCCAATGTAATCGCGCCTTTAGTGATCATTGGTTGTCCATTGGGAATTGAATATATTAAATAAAGCGGAGGTAGCAGCCAAGTGCCGATTGTAGTACGAATCGGTACTTGGCTAATGATGTTGACCCACGTGTCTTCGAGAAGGCCTTCCCGAGTTAATTAATAATTTGTGTGGTACAGAGTGTGCCGTGAATATTTTGTTTGCCAAACTCTAAATTAGATTTTCAAAATATCTAATTTAAAATATTAACTGTCTATTTGCATTTCTAGAAAAATATATGCTTACTTCTCATATTGCAATTATATTATTTTTATTGGCAAATTTATAAAAATTAAAATTTGAAAAAATCTTTATTTGAATACATAAATTATATTTTGCAATATAAAAAATGTGTACGGTAATCCAACGCTGCGAAATGAAAATAATCACTTCTTACCTAAGATGGAAAAATATCAATAGAAACGTTACAATGCCGATGAGTCAAAACAGTGATCACAATCACCTCTTACAATCAACGTTAGTTATAAAACACGATCACGACTCACGGCGTGATTTAAAAATCACAGTTTCGCTGATCACTACTGACACTATTATCAAACTGAATTCTCCTATTGGAAGGACTTTGTTATTGTAATGATTGATATCGATTTGTATACACAAAGTAACTTAGATTTTTAATTTAAATTATTGGATTATAAAAAAGTTGCGAATATATATATTTTTTAAGTTGTCTAAAAATACCATTCTTTGCAACACATGTAATAAACCTATATTCTGCCATATTCATTCTTTCTCTGTCCTATACCGTGTGACTAATAAAGATAAGATTTAGTGAGTCATATGTATATTACACGTATAGACGTAAATATTTCTGCTGTCAATTTTTAAGCTAAACGCAAGTCGAGATAATAATTCGTTGATAATGTATTTATAGATAAGATTGAAATATCAACATATTGTCATATTTCTTAGTTACCTTAATACGTTAAAAATGTCTGGCTTCGACGAAAATCCTTTTGGTGAACCAACCACGGATAACCCTTTTGCCGTAAGTACATTACGTTTTATTAAGACATATTGATTGTATCTAACCTACGTTAGAAACCGTCAACTTATAAACATTTCAGGATCCATCCGTACAGCAGGTTACAAGAAATGCCAATGCTCAAATACGTGTGGAAGATTATAATCCATTCGAGGCACAGACACAGAATCAGAAACCAGTATGACATTTGTCTAATAGTAAGAATAATATCGAAGTAATATTCTTTTAAATTTTAGATGCAATATAATCCGATAAACAGCGAACCAGCAGTAATGCAGCCTACACAAGACCCTCCATCGTACACTAGAAGCGGCCAACAGACCCACAGACCAGTGTTAGATACAACGGAATTACAGGTATTGTGGAAAATTTTATTTGATATTGTCTATGCAATTTAGATGGATATTAATTGACTTCATATATATATATCATTTTATCAGTAACTTATCTCGTATTATAATAGGCTTTTTGTTCCAAGTATTTGTATTGTTCTAAATACGTTTTGAAGGAAGTAATATAAATAGATTTTTTTTGCATAATTTTAATAAACCTTACATGCATGATCTTTCTATGTTGTTTCATGATTAAAAATAGTAACTTTGTTTATTATCATTTTGTAAACATTATACGATGTTGTCAGCATCACATGTTTATTATTTACTTGATCTAATAAAATTAAGACTAAATTGATGAAATGTACTAATTAGGATACCTTATTATCTTATTTTTGTTATCAATTTTGGAAAAATAATAGAGAAAGGATTGTTAAGACATATAAGTTCAGAAACTGTAGCACCGGGTGTACCAGATTCAATATTACAAGCAATATCTTCCTTATTTGTAGAGATATGAGATCGAGCAAGATGTCGTTGAAAATGGTTTGCAGAATCCTAAAAGATATACTTTTTAAAACTACGTCATTTAAATACTCTACAACCAACCGCGAGTTATGGGGCGGAGCGCCATCCTGTTGTCACCACAAATCATTGCGCTCTGCTAATGGAATATCTCGGGAAGGTCATTATGTAAAAAAATGTAAATAACGTTGCCCTGTCAAAGTTCCTTCAAAGATGTATGGACCCATGATACGTCCATTAAATAATCCGCACCCAACGTTGACACCCCATATTACCTGAAAATGAGTCTCACGCATCCAACGAGGAATTTCTGGAGTCCAGTAATGGCAGTTATGGCGATTCACCACCCCATTGTTATGAAATCGTGCCTCGTCAGTCCACAAAATATTATTGGTAATCATCTTTTAACATTACTTGCATTACAGCAATGAATCCTAGTCTCCGATCAAAATCTGTAGGCCTTAATGTTTGCAGCAACTGAATTTTAAAGGAATGATGTGTATAATTTTAGTATCCTCTGTACTGTTGATTATTCCCATATCTTCTGCCATAGTTCTAATTGAAATATGTGGATTCAATCCAACATAAGCATAAATTTGATGGAAACGAGTCCGTCTACATTTTAGTTTCAACACGGGGAAATGCTATATGTAATGGTGCTACTCTGTCAGGAAAGCGCTCTCCATAAAGTGTTGCTGCTTCACGAGAATTGTTATGATATTCTTTATAAATTAATAACATATCGACACATTCATTTGGAGAACAATTAGAAGGCATTTTAAAGAAATTATAACACTACTTCACTACGTACTTAACTATCGGTACGTACTATTTTCGCAAATCGGAATAAATATTTGAATATTTTTTGTTCGTACAAGCAAATTTAAACTAACAATTTATAATATGTTTTTATTAGCAGCTATTTGTTGAATGAAATTTTTGTTTATACCGTTGTACTTCTAACTTCTAGTACTTCAATCATGAAGTCAAAAAGATGAGGGGTAGATTTAAAAAGTATATCTTTTAGGATTCTGGAAACCATTTTCGACGACACCTTGCTCGATCTTAGATCTATACGAATAAGAAAGATATGGCTTGTAACATTGAATCTGGGACACCCGGTATATTATCTTCAACGTGGATAATATGGTTGCTTGCAGACAAGTCACAAATTAGTCATACGTAAGGTTCGTTCCGGCACGCTTACAAAACCGTAAATGTACCGTCCGGTACCTGCGCAGCGCATATGAAGTGTTCCAACTGCAATATGTACCTTACCTGGAACGATAATAACTCCAACTTAACTTTGTATCGTACAAGTACCAGTTACTGTACCGTCATATATCGTATCGAGCAGGAGCCGTTTGTACTAACATGCGCAATGTGTATCTGTAGCAATAGAAAACATTCATATTGCATGCTACATCCTTGTCTATCATTTTCTTTCTCAATCGCGATACACAATTGATTCCAAAAGCGTTCCAACATCTACGAACCATTTACTAATTCACAAACGATGTACATCTGACGCACGCGCAATAATCAATGTTTGAATTGATACGCGTACCGTACAGATATCGGTGGTTGGAACGAACCTGTAATTTGATTGGTAGAAAGAAATCCACAACTAAACTCCAACTGATATCGCGCTATTTGATTGCTCCTGGCGGCTCTGATTAGTTTGAGATTTACTCTGGGAACAAACCTAATAGTAATTGGGCCATTTACAAAATTATTCAAATGAAATTTTGTGAATAAAATGAACATAAAGGGCAACATATATTGCTTGCAATACGATTGTTAATTATTAAATAATAGAACATTTTTTTATAGAGAAAACAAGAAGAACTAGAAAGGAAAGAAGAAGAATTAGCTCGTCGAGAAGAGGAAATGCGCCAAAGTTCATATAATGCAAGACGTAACAATTGGCCACCACTTCCTGAACAATGTTGTTTCCAACCTTGCTTTTACCAGGACATTCAAGTAGACATACCCCTTGAATTTCAAAAGATCGTAAGGAACTTATATTATATTTGGATTTGTAAGTATATTGTTACCAAGAATTGCCTTCAAAGGTTAATAATACACTTCCTGTTTATAGTTCATGGAATTTTATTGTTAGTAAATGTGCTTGGTGGTTTAATTATGGTAGAGTTTACTGTAATAGGTTTAGGTATCCTATATGTATTGTTATTTACACCATTTTCTTACTTGTGCTGGTTCCGTCCAGCCTACAAGGCATTCCGTTCAGATTCATCGTTTAACTTTATGGTGTTTTTCTTTGTATTCTTTTTTCAATTCGTGGTAACTGTAATACAAACGATTGGTATCCCCCATTCTGGAACAATGTAAGTGTAGATATAGGAGCTAAAATCTAATTAAATTTTGTTTACTTAATTTCGTATTTTTTTAGCGGATTTATTACGGCCCTGGAACAGTTTAATGGATCAGTAAGAGGTACTATAAACGGCATTATTGGCCTACTAATTGCTTTAGGATTCGGAACCGCTGCATTAGGAGATCTATTTTTAATATCAAAAGTAAATTATTGAAACTAACTAAGTTAAATTGTGTTAAATTTATATTTATTTAATTTAGATTCACCGCATGTACAGGAGCACCGGTGCTAGTTTTGCTAAGGCTCAGGCTGAATTTACTACGGAGTTCTTACGAAATCAACATGTTAGAAGCGCGGCATCAAATGTTGCAGCTGCAGCCGTACAGTCCCAGTTTAATCAAACTACAAATGCTACCAGATACTAATTATATTATTACTTGTTATTATTCGCCATTGGTTCTACAGTATTTATGTAGGCTACATTGTTTTTTTCATATGTTTAATTTAACAAAAAAGCACATAGAAGATGACATTTTAACAAGGTTTATTGTTATATAATGAAGAAGACACTAGTATGCTGCGTCAATGTTCACTATGTTGTGCAAAAAAAGAAATGAGAACTTATTAAGACTGTATAAAAAATGTTCAGTTCGGTTTTGGTAATTAGAAGTGATCTTTTGTTCCGTTAACTATAATATGCGTAGATGTTATTGAAAAAAAAAACTGGCAAATAGCAAGAGTTTTATGTGTTGTAAGTATATAGTTTGTACTTAAATTTAACTATGTATATGTTTTTATACATTCTAAATTACCATAATTGAACTATTTTGTAGGTATGTAATTCTTCTAAATATTTATAATCATTCTCATTAGATGGACCTGTCTAATTATTATTGAAGTTATATATTATCTTCTGTTATTTTGTAAATCATTTAACAATCAATAAAAAGGTTTCAACTAGGAGTGTGTACTATAATAGTAATGTTATGATTAGAGCCTGTGGCGGACGCATGAAAGTTTACACAAAATAAACAGGACCGGTACAATTCGGTATAAGCGTCAGTATAACTGCGACTCGAAAGCCGATCTGTTGTGTATGCATCTATGCTGTCGTATACTATATCGTAGTTCTACGTTTGTTTTGAAAATGTTTCCTACGTCGCGAAAACGACCAAAGTTGGACACAATAAGAGAATTTATTGCAGAAATGCCTGATTTAAAGTGATGGGGCAAAAATTCAATGTGTAGTGTGTAAAATAGATTTAATGTGTTGGTCGAAAAGTGATTGTCTACGGCACGTAAATAGTGCAGGGCATGTTTAAAAAAAAATTCCACACGAGATTATGACAAACTTAAATTTAATTTATGTGTTACCTTTATTGCATGTAATTTACCATTTCATTTACTAAGGAAGAAAGCATACGTCTCGTTTTGGAATGAATATTCGGACTTTAAGTTACCAAGTGAGAGAACATTACAGAGAGTTGTGCCGTCTGCTCGTCAGCATGTCGAGAAAAGAATTAAATCGGAGTTGCAAGATAAAAAACTGTGGTTATGTGTGGACGAAACAACAGATCGTAAAAAACATTCTGTGGTTAATGTAATGGTACGCACAATTGAACCACATCGACCGTCACCCTCAATTTTACTAGCTTCCAGACGAATACAACAATGCACTGCCGAAGTAATTTCAATGTTGGTGTTAAATACATCGGAAAAGTTTGAACTTTCAACAAATCAACTGTTGATGTTTATGAGTGATGGTGCCGCAAACATGCTTGCTGTAGGTCGATCTCTTAAAAAACATTGTGCTAATTTGTTGCATATTACATGTAAAATTCATACTCTCAGTCTCGTAGCAGATAGTATCAGAAAATGTTATCCCGAGGTAGACGCTCTAATAGCACATACAAAAGCTGTGTTTGTAAAATCCCCAATACGTATTCGGGAATTTCATAGACTATGCCCCGGTATTCCTAAACCACCACTACCTATTCTTACTCGTTGGGGAACATGGTTAGAGGCTGCATTTTATTATCTTAAATATTTTGAGAATATAAAGAACGTGATTTTAGAATTCGACCCAAAGGAAGCTGCGGCTGTCAAGGTAAGCCGCTTGAAATTTCAGGATAGTCAAGTTAAAACAGATTTGGAAATTATTCAGAACAATTACGTGGGACTAGCGGATGCGATAGAAAAACTACAAAATTCTTCGGTGTCGTTAGTGGAATCTGCAAATACTGCAACATGTTCACGCACAGCTATGCGCGATAGAAGACGCAAGAAATGTTTGTGTTTTAGAAAGGTTTGAAAGTGTTTTAGATAAAGACTCTGATTTTGGCACATTAAGACAAATTTGTGAAGGTGGGTCAACAGGACCGTTAAGTTATTTGAAAGACTATTTTACTTACGCAAATATAACGTCACTAGATGTAGAACGTTCGTTTTCGGCATACAAAAACACTTTTTCTTCACGCCGCACTCACTGCGCCGAAACAACTTTGGAAACATATCTAATGTTACAAATATTAAATAGACATTATCCACTTTGTGATTTCACGGAGGACTCTTGAAACGGTAAGTGTTTGAGCACGTATCACATTTAATTTGTTTTGTGTAAACTTTTATGCGTCCGCCACTGGCTTTCAGCGCAGTTGCGTTGCTCTAGTTATGATTCAGTTATTTTTATATCACCCCCTTACCATGAATGTATATTTAATTGAATGATGCACTTGTATGAATTGTATCTTAGTGCTTTGGCGTCTTTTTATATTGCACATGTGCACTATGTCACAAATTTATGCATGCAATATTAATTTACGAACGTTAAACAGGTTGCTGCCTTGACGGCGCACAATTAACTAGTACTAATCCCTTTCAATTTGTGTTGTGCGCAAGAAACAAATTCCAAATGTGCATTTAGATGCTACAATTATTATTCTGCAAGATTTATTGCAAGAAATTACATGGGGTTGTAAATTATTAATTAATTTTGAGGCTATATTAGACACTTCTAGTGTATTTTGGAATTAGTCATACGATTGTTTCCCCCTATACTGTGTATGAAGTTTCTTCTGTAGTGGACCACCGTTATTACAATTACTTTGGAACCTAGATAACAATAACTAATAATGAAAACAACTGTTGATCTTTTAATACATCAGTATACAATAACGTGAATAAAACTTTCTTTAAAATGTATAACTTAGAAGTATTTGCAAATGAGTGATTGCATTTCTTTGACGGACGTTAAATATTCAAAAATTACGTCAAAAATAAAATACGATATATATATATTTTGCGAGTTTCTTTACACTACTTACATTCAATATAAAATTATTAATGAACTATTTTACATAGACGTGTATGAGACAATTCTTGGTATTATTTCGCGATCAAGTATATGGACAAGAAGATAATAAATATTTGCCTATTGAAGAAAGAATTTTTTAAGTAATTTCCAAAGCTTGCGAATTGCCTCTTTCTGTCGTAACGAATGAGCCCGACTCGGCCCTATTAGACCAGCTATAAATTAAGTCCGATTCGATTTGAAATTATCCCGACTGTGACCGATTAAACGCGGTGTAAATTCAAACGAGTCCAACTCGAATTGAAATTAGAAGTCATTCGGGGTTTTCGATTTGGGTATACAACTCGAGTTAGCGAGTTAAAATATCCGACTCGTACGTCTCTGTTACTAATACAGTGCTACAGTGTATATTGTGTTGCATAAATTTGCGTGTATTATGAATATTAATTATTTTACTTAATTATATGTAATAAAACATAGATTAGATAACAAGTTAATTTTTAAATAATCGATCTTAATTATAAAATAGAAATAAATTGTTTAAAATAATAAAGTTTATTCATCCAAGGGAATTTTCATTTACGATTGTGGTACGCGTGTTGAAAATAAATTGTCATATGAGGTTCAGATAGTTTGTGTTCGTAGTTTCTTAATTTAGGACTAATTTTCTAAATTTTGACGAAAAAAAAGTATTTTTTAGTATCGTAGAGTTAATTAGTCGTCAGTAAACATGGCAAAAATGGCATTTCAACATCAGGCCGGCACGGCAATGGAGTGTTTAAGCGTAAGTAGTATTTTGGGCGTAAAATAATAAAATCCTCTTATCTGGTTTATGTGTAATAAATTCAACATTTATTTAGATACCAATAACGCTTCATAAAGAAGTTGATGGTGATACTCTTCGTTGCGGCTTTAAAATAGGTGGTGGCATTGACCAGGATTATCATAAAAGCCCGCAAGGATATACAGACAATGTAAGAGATTATGCGTGAATATATGAGAATTCTGTTGTATTATTGTTTGTTTTATTTTTAGGGCATTTATGTAACCGAGGTTCACGAATCCAGCCCGGCATCCAGGAGCGGTTTAAGGGTACATGATAAAATATTACAATGTAACGGATATGATTTTACTATGGTAACACATAAGAAAGCTGTTAGCTACATTAAGAAGCACCCCGTATTAAATTTGTTGGTAGCCCGCAAGGGTGTCACGTCAACATAATTATTAAGCAATGCATTTATTTACTTTCAGTATTGTACGTTGGCAGATAAATGAAAAGCATTATCGTTACCAATAACATGTTAGCTATTATTTTGATAACTGTTTTCTACATATTTTGATATAAATATTTAGAACGATGATTTATAATATCGTACTTGTTATATTGTTTGTAAGATTAGTTTGTAAGCACCATTGATTTATTTCAGGCAGTTGATTTGTCTGTATTCATAGTCATCATATGAATAAGAGTTTTTTATATACATATGTATACATATAATACGTATATTTAATAAATATTACATAAAGTTTAATTAATTTCTTTTAAGTGGAGATGTCACTAGTTCTAAAATAATTTACTTTGTGGAACAAAAAGTCACTGTGATTTTAATCTGTTATTTACCCAGAATTCAAAGCTTTCCACCATTTTTGTTTTCTATTTTGGTTTACTATCGATGGTGTTCGAAATTAATTCAAAATTGCCGGCTTTAATATAAGAATTTATTAAATTAAAATGATTCTTCCTATAGCAGGTCTTCTAATTTTAATAATTTCTTCAATTTACAAGAGATTAACACGTAAGCCAAAGACAGTAAAAGGTAAACATGTCGTGATTACTGGTGGTTCAAGTGGAATTGGAGAAGCCCTAGCTGAGATAGCTGTAAAGCAAGGAGGTCATGTTACTCTGGTCGCTAGAAATCTAATAAAAATGAAAAAAGTAGAGAATTACTTGAAAGGCATTGCTTTATCCAATACGCAGAAAATTAATTCCATTTGTCTTGATGTAAGGGATTATACTACTGTCCAAAAGTTTATTTTACAGATTGACAATGATTTACCAATTGATATGCTTGTTAATTGCGCTGGAATGTCAATCTGTGGCAAAATTGAGGATATGCCGATTGAGGATACTAAGCAAATGATTGATGTAAATTTTTATGGTACATATAATCCTATAAAAGCTATACTTCCGAGGATGAAACAACGTAAAGAAGGCTGTATCCTGATTACTGCTTCGCAAGCATCATTTTTAGGAATATTTGGTTTTGCTTCGTATTCCGCAAGCAAATATGCACTAAGGGGATTAGCAGAAGCTTTAGACATGGAAGTTCGAGTTCATAATATAAATGTTACCATTGCTTTTCCACCAGATACCGACACACCAGGCTTTGCGAATGAAAATTTAACAAAACTAGAAGAAACTAAGTTGATTTGCGAATCTGCAGGATTATTTAAAGCCGAAGATGTTGCTAAGAAGATGTTGGATGATGCTTTAGTAAGAAAACCTAGTTATTTAATATCTTTCGTACATTTAAATGATTTTTATATTTTAGGCTGAAAATTTTATGAGCAGTATTGGATTTGAGAGCTATTTATTGATGACCCTATGTTCCGGAATGACTAGATTTTCATCCATATGTGATTTATTATTTCAAAGTTGTCTATTGGGATTATTTAAGATAATTTGCGCTTTTTATTTAGCTTCATTTAATAGAATTATTAAAAATGTAGCTAATAAAAATAAGACTGAAAATAGAAAAGATAAATAATGGGATAAGATTATGTTTAAAATAAATTTATTCGTTTTAGTTGTCGTTACTTTTTTTTTTCTTTGTTCATTCCTTCCACTTAACAGACTGAAAATGGAGTGGTAGAATTTAAATTTGTATGTGGAAATAGATGTTGATTATTACTGTAAAAAGAATATGACCTGAATTATGTTTATGTAATTGAAGTTGAAATAAAATATTTTTGTTACTTTGAAAATGTCTTTTATTTTATTTAATATAGTAATAGTATATTGGTGTTAATGGAAACAGCGTTAAGTGAAATACGTATTTATATACATGAAAATAGCTACTAAATTTATTTATGGAAAATTCGTAATTATAATTTTATCTATTATGTATAAATTTCCGCGTATTTACGTAGAAATGATTGTATTATCTTCCCTGCATAAATATCTTGGTTAAATATGTTAAAAGTAAATATTGAAATAATGTGCTGTGGAGATTTGGCTGTGTTATAAATAATATAAATGCTCTGTATAATTTGAATGTGAAAACTGCCCGCTTTCAGTTAGCGCATCGGGCATGCGCAGTTGACATTACTTTTTGTAACTTGCTTCGCTTACATCGTTCCGATATGTCAGTTGTTGGTTGAAAGGATTATTTGAAAAATACGTCTTATTTATTAATTATTTATTTAAATATATATGTCTCTTCACTAGTGATTCGTATTGATAAAAAGACTAGTTAAGATGGATACACCCGAAATACTACAAGTCGGAACCAGTATTAACATCCGAAGAACTGATGGTAAGTAAATTTTTTCTTAACGGACTTTTTTCGCGAACAATCCTATGAAATACATAATTCGTGATATATATCAAATTAATCCTAAATCGTCCCTTACGTATTAGTATTGAATCTCGCTGAGTGTCGCCGATTGGGGGTATCTATCCATTATGTTTAGCTCCTGAAAAAATGACATTTTTTTTTGTATTCGATTGGTCAACCAATTGTCTATTTATTACTAAATTTAAATGTTCATTAACTCCTAAATAATAACCGTTATTCTGTGTGATTACTCTAAGATATTCACACGTGCTAATTTCATAGATATGACTCGCTCTTAATTGTAACAGTCGGTTCCAAATTTTAGAAAATCACGAACTTTTTTGCTATATACAAAAAAATGTTACCATGTGCCTTCATTTATGTGGGTATATGGTGATTCACATGCATGTTTTTGTTAGGTACATATAATTCATACACATACAAATGAATTTTAGATAGTATTGTTTGTATACTAATTCTTGCGTATATGTCCATGTACAAGATATTCTTTGCTCGTCTTTTTTAATTAATATCTAATTAAAGAATCGATTTCCTACGTTAAGATTACCTCGGAATTGTAGATTAGAAATTCTGCATTTATTTTTTTTTGTATATATTATGAGTCACACCTGTTTCAGGCTGGAATAGTGACATTAAAACTGTAGGTGTCAGAATAGCCTATTCCATATAATACAAAGTCAAATTAATTCTATAGTAATTTGAATTTCCTACACTGTTTCGTATAATTACGCTAACACAGACATCATACATCACCGAATTTTCAAAAAAAAAAAAACGATTAGATACAATAACATGTACCTTGATAAAATCGCATTTTTTTCACGATTGCCCTCTTATAATGATATGGGAGGTTTTATAAGTGACGTAAACATAACTTCAAATCGTATGGTACCTTATAAGGTTAGTGTATTACTCAACAAGGTCGTCTTACCTGAAATTAATGGTTAAATTTTACAAATACGACAATGAGAAGTCGATATTTTATCGAACTACAAACGCAATCATTTTGTACCGATTTAAATTTTACCCCTGATGTTGAAATTTCAAAATTGTGATCTGAAGATGTCGTTTATCGAAACGTTTTCAGTATATTAACCCCTATAGGAGCATTAAACTTACTTATGTTAATTTATTTTTAAATTAGAGTTAATTAACTGTTTATATATAGCAATAAAACAGTTTTATTATAACATCTGTGTATACTTTAACTTGTTTAATCGCTTGGATTAGTTGGAAATGAATTAGGTACCAAGTGATTAAAGTATTTCCCTGTGCTAATTACTTATACCGGGTATGTTACAAGTGATATCTTCTCTCGTCGAAAATGGTTTGCAGAATCCTAAAAGATATACTTTTCAAAACTCACCCTGTAAACCACCCTCTAAGAAACTTCCCTAAAACCAATTTTTTTTTAAGTTGCACCCCTCATCTTTTTGACTTTATGACTGAAGTATGAAGAGTTTGGAATACAACGGTATAAACGAAAATTGCATTTAAGAAATATTTAATACAAAATGATCACATCAATAATAAATAAAAAAAATCTTACAAAAAGTTAAAGAAACGTTAATTACATTAATAATTCATAAAATTAATCACTTACAGATATTGTTCAAAATGACCACCATTCGACCCAACACACGCTTCAAATCGACCAATTAATTCCCTGGAAGTTGCTGTGATCATATCCATTGCAACGGAATTACATGCACGCCGAATCTTAAGTTTCAAGTCGTCTAAGTTCGTAGGCAGAGTAGAATACACAACTTCTTTCAAATACCCCCGCAAAAAGAAGTCCATTGGGCTCAAGTCTCGCAAGGGAATTGGCCATTGAATAGGACCGTTGGTACCAATCCATTTATTAGGATATACGTCATTTAAATACTCTACAATCAATTGCGAGTTATGAGTCGGAGCGCCATCCTATTGCTACCGCAATCACTGCGCTCTGCTAGAGGGATATCTTCCATTAACTCGAAAGGGTTATTATGTAAAAAAATGTAAATAACGTTGCCCTGTCGAAGTTCCTTCAAAGATGTATGGACCAATGATACGTCCATTAAATAATCTATATTATATTACCTGAAAATGAGTTTCACGTATTGAATGAGGATTTTCTGGAGCTCAGTAATGGCAGTTATGGCGATTCATTACCCCGTTGTTATGAAATCGTCAGTCCACAAAATGTTGGTAATTGTGTAACGTTACTTGCATTACAGCAATGAACCCGTTCAAAATCTAGAGGTCTTAATGCTTGCAGCAACTGAATTTTAATAGGATGATATTTGTGAAACTTTAGTATCCTCTGTACCACTGCCGTTCCAAACAACTTGGCCGCCTGTGTGCGAAAATATTTTGCCACCACCCCTCCCTCTCTTTATTTTTTATACTTGAGGAATAGTTATTATATGCGTAGGTATTATGTTGTAAAAACCACACATGTCAGATATTATTCACGATATAACTCTACTCTCTAATCTCGAGTTCGTTTATTTCTAATGATAAAGATCAACTGGCGATGAAATGGAATAATATACACCGAAAAGTAGTAAAATTCCTTACAAGCATTTCTTTATCGTGGAACTAAACAGTCAATAATTTATATCCTTCAGACTGTTTTGATTTCTGCTTACTCAATTCGTGCCGCGTAACGGCTCGTTTTGCTGTTGATTACTTGTCACAGATGCCGCTCTCTACATTGGCCGCCTATGTGCAACGCACACTTCGCGCATCTATACGGCACGGCCCTGCAGTCTGTAGTGTTGATTTACTTATTCTCATATCTTCTGCCACAGTTCCTAACTGAAATACGTAGATTGAATCCAACATAAGCCACTACATTTATTTGTATTTTTTCTGTTCTAACTGGTGTTATTTTTTTGTTTGAAGAACCTATACGAGTGTATACATACAATCAAATTCAAACTAACCATTTATAATATGTTTTTATTAGTAGCTATTTGTTAAATGAAATTTTTGTTTATACAGTTGTATCTTCTAGTACTTCAATCATAATGGTTTGGGGAAGTTTTCTTAGAGGGTGGTTTAGTAGGGTTAGATTTAAAGAGTATATCTGTTAGGATTCTGTAAACCATTTTCGACACCTTGTTCGATCTTATATCTCTACAAATAAGGAAGATATCGCTTGTAACATTGAATCTGGGACACCCGGTATTATCCAAAAGCTCGTCCTTTTTTTTATTCGTGATTGATCATCCTGCATTTAAATCCAATTCATTTTATCTTAGGAATTGCAAGGTATGAAAAACAATTGATATACGGGGTGCTTCAGGAACGTACCGATAAATTTCCAGGGTATAGAGTTTACTACAAAATAATTAGATTAAAAGTCTTCGAAAAGTCACTTAAACGTAATTTCTTTACAGGAAGGGTGCATTCGGCGATGGTGGCAAGTGTGAACTACGAGATGAGAACGGCTACTGTTGAATGGTTCGAACAAGGCGAAACCAAGGGAAAAGAAGTTGACATGGCTGCTATAGAAGCGCTAAATCCGGATGTAAGAATTCTAAAACCAGGCGAAAACTACATTCAAGAGCCTCCTGTTATGAACCAATCCTCCTTAAACAAGCTCCAACGAGTAAGTGTTAACGACCTCGTATAATATAATCTATATTGTCCAAAATTTAACAATAACCTTCAATGGTACCAGGTACTTGGATTCATTCACGGTTTATTGATTGATTAAGACTATTGTTAAGTAAATCACGGCGTGTTGATATTATTTGTGCCACAACCTAACTTTCGTAGTAGCAATCGTGCATTTAAGCGTCAAGAAAAAACATGTTCTGCGATTCAATAGATTCTGAAACTATGGATATTTTACAAGTAAATCGTTTATTATGTGTTATTTGCTGTCATAATTATTTCTTTCTCTTAACCTGATAATGTGAATTGATAATCTGAAATTGTACTTGTTTGTGCTGCTTGAAAAAAAGGATGCTTCTGCTTCGTCTGAAGAAGAAGAGACCAGCGTTGCGATGGCACAGTCTGGCCGATTTAGTCACAAATTAGATGAATCTGATGATGATTTTAACAGTAACCAACTTTCCCCTGATACAGCTACGTTATCGGTAGAGTTAACAGTTTATATTTTTGTGTAATTTGTGTGCGTATCTTTTTGTGCGTGTATCTAACTTTAAGACCCAACCAAAGCCAATTTAATCTAATATAAAACATGTTTTACAGAACCCTACACGCCAGTCCATAGCAACAACAATTAACAATAAGACTAGCAATGGTAAGTTTTTTTTTTTTATATATATAATTCTAGTGAATAATGATTAATTAAGAATGTTTAGGTTCTATGCGTTCCACTAGAGCTACAAGTAGAGTAACGCAATATCAAAGGAACGGACAAGCAGCGCCTGTAGAGAATATACCACAGATTTCAAAAGAACTGGGTTCTTCCAAAATAGCTATAAATAATCCACAGCAGGTATATATCCGACTTGAACCGCATGAATTTAATTTTAATCCTATATTTTGTAGAATGCCAAGCGTAGTAACGTTGTAAAAGAAGTCGAAAAGCTGAAAAAGAATAGAGAAGAAAGGAGACAACGTCAAGCGGAGGAAAAAGCGGAAAAGGAAGCCTTCTTACAGATGGCGCCCGGAAATCCGCATTGGGAACTATTGAACATGATCCAGTAATTCATTCGTGAGTTTTTACTTGGAAGACATCATTCTTTTATGATGTTTTTCAGAGAATACCGGCGAGGATTGGATATTAAACCTTTGACTGAACATGACGCTATTGAAGATCACCTTATAACTGTTTGTGTTCGAAAGAGGCCTGTGAATAAGAAAGAAGCAGCTAGGAAAGAAGTTGATGTCATTACAATTCCTTCCAAAAACCAACTTATTGTCCACGAACCTAAGAATAAGGTTGATTTAACCAAATATCTAGAGAACCAGTTGTTTAGATTCGATTACGCTTTTGATGAAACATGTACGAATGATATTGTTTACAAGTAAGTGCCACCTATTTCAAATTAAACGATTCACCCAGTACAATTTTCTCCTTATACCCAGATACACGGCGCAGCCTCTTATAAAAACAATATTCGAAGGTGGTTTTGCCACATGTTTCGCATACGGTCAAACTGGTTCTGGCAAGACTCACACGATGGGTGGCGATTTCAATGGGAAGAACCAGGATTGTCAGAAGGGTATCTACGCCATGGCCGCCGGTGATGTTTTCAGATATGCAAATTCAGCGAAATATCGACATCTAAACCTAGTCGTCTCCTCTAGTTTCTTCGAAATATATTCCGGGAAAGTATTCGATCTGCTGAACAATAAAGTTAAACTACGAATACTCGAAGATGGAAAACAGCAAGTTCAAGTGGTCGGCCTTACGGAGAAGGTAGTCACGTCCGTTGAGGAGGTACTGAAGCTCATACAGAAAGGGAATCAAGCAAGGACATCCGGACAGACTTCCGCAAATTCCAATTCTTCGCGATCGCACGCCGTCTTTCAGATAATCTTAAGATCGCATATCTCTATGCAGAAGATTCATGGGAAATTCTCACTTATCGATTTAGCCGGTAATGAAAGAGGAGCTGATACTTCGTCTGCAAATAGGCAAACACGTAAGTTTGAACCTCGGATCTTTCTTTTTAATTATCTTATTATTTTTCTGGTTATAGGAATGGAAGGTGCAGAAATCAACAAATCTCTATTAGCTCTGAAGGAATGCATACGAGCTTTAGGACGTAAAGGTGCTCACTTGCCGTTTAGGGTCAGTAAATTGACGCAAGTGCTTCGAGACTCCTTTGTCGGCCCGAATTCCAGAACCTGCATGATTGCAATGATATCACCCGGGGTATCTTCATGTGAGCATTCTCTAAACACTCTACGGTACGCGGATAGAGTGAAAGAGTTGGGAGGAGGTGACTTACTCATTAGTCAAGGTGACGATGGTTTTAATAGTGATAAACAGGATGATGGTGATCTGATGCATTTAAGATCTCTAAGTGTAAGTATACCTAGTGCTCCGTCTAAAATGCGAGAACGATTTAGTGAACCCCATCTAAGATTACAGGACCACCTTCGAGATTTGTTTATATATCTAACGGGTTTAGTGCTATTAAGGTAATATAAGCAGTTTTGTCGTATATTCACGTCATCACCAATAATAAATTAACTAATAATTAACTAATATGTTGTCATATTTATGTATATAAACAACACTGTTTTAATATGGTTTCTTATTGAATTGTAGTAGAAGATATGAAAAAGGTATAAGAATGGCAATCGACTTTTTAGATGTACTCATTATCTACCTTCTAGATTCCCTACTTTCATGTCGTTTTCTTTTAAATTTCCCATTTTTGATTTCTTCGAGGTTCTGTCCGGATTATTCCAGATTCTACAAGTCTTTGTTGTAATTTGGGGTTGATTTGTTTGCCAAGCGACAAGCTATTGTGATGTCACTTGTATGTGTTGATTAAAGTACAGCGCGCAACCTAGGAACGCAATTAACATCACGTAGTCTTGTAACTCGGATTTTATCATCATATAATATCTTCTGCTACACTCAAAGCTTTTATCAATCAATAAAATCATCGGTATTCACAAATATTTATTAATAAATAATATATTTCAATAAGAAGAATTACGAACTTCATAGCACTTAATCTGTTAATATTTAATACAGATTATATCGAATTAACATTACCCTTTTTTTTGTAATTAGAAAGATATTAATGCAAAGTTAATATCGTTCTGTTAATTCTTCTCAATCATCTCTTGCAGAAATTTGGAATAATATGCGAATTTGGGCTAATATTTATTCAATTAAAAAAATGCGCGAAATTTGTAACAAAATTTGCAGTCGCATGAATTCGGTTGTTTTTAGGAAAATGATATGACTCCTGAACTATTAAACTTTCACCAAGTTATATCAGAATTGCAAGCGGCAGAAGATAACATGCTTGATAATCATAAGCAGACGATTGACCAGTTGCACGCAACCGCTCATAGAGCTGAGAGGATCCTGAGGATGGCCGATGATGTAACGTACGACCAAGAAGGTAAAAATCTATTTTGCACCTTCCATGTGACCATCAATTTCTTTATTTGTAATGGAACGTCGCTATTTTTATTTCAAATTTGAATTTTATACCAAATTTTAATGTAAGTTTATCTACAGTGTTAGTTCGTGGTCGGAAGATAATTCATTTCCTGAGTAATTTGGAGAAAACGTCTAAGACAAGTGTTGCGCAACATAAAATTATATTCAAGTATACAGGATGTTCAGTTTCTGCTACAAACGATATGTTTGGCTTTTTGAATGCAACAGCCTGTATATTCTTACGTTTTTGGATGCCTCTCTTCAATTCACAGACGTCAAGCTGTCGCGAATGTAACTTCTGGTATGCCGCAGGGCTTGCACCTGAGTCCAACTTTGTTTATTCTATTTATTAACGATGTAAGTTCATGCTTCCTGAATAATAATTCCTTGTATGCTGATGCTGATGAAGGTAAGAAATAAATTATAAAACGTGCTGACACACTTACCGTTTTAAAAGTCTTCCGTGAAATCACAAACTGGGTATCATCTGTTAAATATTTGAATCATTAGATATGTTTCCACAGCTGTTTCAGTCAAGTGAGTACGACGTGCGGAATAAATGTTTTTTAATGCCGAAAACGGCCGTTGAACATCTAGCGATGTTATATTTGCATATTTAAAATAATCTTTGAAACAACTTAATGCATCTTCACACGCACCTTCACAAATTTGTCTTAATATAAGAAAATCGGAGTCTTTCTGTAAGACACTTTCAAATTTTCGTATTACACACCAATTTGTTTCGCCTTCTACAGCGCATAACTGTGCGTGGACATCATTCACAATTTGAACAGAATCCACTAGCGACATCGAAACATTTTGTAATTTTTCTATTCCCTCCGCCAGTCCGAAGTAATTGTTGTGAATAGTTTGTAAATCTCTTTTAACCTAACTATCTTGAAATATTTCCTGGCTTTTCTTGATTGCTGCAACTTCTGTCGGATTGAATTTTAAAACTACCTTTTTTACTTGATCAAAATATTTGTTGTAGTAAAACGCAGCCTGCAACCATGTTCCCCAACGTGTAACAATCAGCTGTGGTGGTTCAGGTAAATCAGGACACAGTTTGTGAAATAGTCGGGTACGTTTCGGAGACTTTAGAAACATTGCCTTTGTACTAGCAATCAATGCATTTAGTGGAAAACATGTAGGAATCGTTTGTGCCGCAAGATTTAGAGTATGGATTTTGCACGTTACATGTAAGAAGTTACCACTGTGTTCTTTAAGAAATCGGCCCAAAGAACGCATGTTTGCAGCACCATCACTCATAAACATTAAAAGTTGCCTAGTCGAAACTTCAAATTTGTTCAATAAGTTCAACACCACCTTTAAAATCTCATCGGCAGTACAATTCATAACTCTTTTGGAAGCAAGTAAGAAGAAGGATGATGGTCGATGTGGTTCCATTGTACGTACCATTACATTAACGCAGAATGTTTTTGACGATCTGTTGTCTTGTCCACACACAACCACAGTTTTTTATCTTTCAATTCCGTTTCCATTCTTTTTTCTATATGTTGACGAGCAAATGGCACTACATTTCGTATCGATGTCCGACTAGGTAATTTACAGTCCGCATATTTATTCCAGAAGGAGACAAATGCTTCTTTGTCTAGTAAACGAAACGATAGATTTCATAAAATAAGAGTAACACATAAATCAAATGTAAATTTTTCTTGGTCTCGTATGCCACTGTTTGCTTTCGATGTGACGTTGACAATGGCTTCTGGACCAACACATTAAAGGGATTTTACAAACTAGACATTGAATTTTAGCGCCATCAAAAATTAAGCCCGACGTGTCCACTATAAAGTTTTTAACTGTGTCTGCTATTGGTCGTTTTCGCGACGTACCTAACTGCGGCATTTTTAAAGCAAACATAAGCGTACAATTACGAAATAAGTTACGGCAGCCTTCATATACACAGAACATATATATATACAGAACTACTGGCATACAGCATCGATTTAGTATTGACGCTGTGAACGCGTGAAATAAATAATCGCCGACTCCGCACCACATAGCTACTACACTGACTGTTACCGCTGTTTGCCCAGACTACTGATGATTTAAAAATTTATCCTTTAAATGTCTGTATTAAACTTTTGTTCCAAGAATAACATTTATTTAAACATAACTAAATGCAATATAATATCGTTTTCTAAAGGAACCTCACCTACCGTTTTTATTTACGTTTTGAATGGAGAAACATTAACAAACGTGAGTTGAATCAGTAGGGAGAAAATTTGTTCGATATCTAAACATTAAATTTCTTCATTGTAAGGAATCCTATAATACCTTACTGTTGTATAAACTTACATTAATATTTGGTGTTGAATTTAGAGTAGGTTAAAACACTCTGTATATTTTAATGTTTGTAACGAGTAGTCTGAAACAACGCCCAATACGTGAAATTTTATCCGTTTTACGAAGAGAACAGACTTTTTTAAATTATCCATTCACCTTGGATATTCCTTGGTTAGGATTTAATCGATTATATGTACTTTTTCAGCGTATTGCAAGGCTTGGGAGGAACTACTGGATAATACTGTCACGTACATTGTACGAGCACAAGAAATTGTGTCCGATTATAAAGCAAAACTAGCAACCGAAGAGCAACTCAGCCGCAAGACCAAACGAAAGTAATTTATTGGTAATAAACGGAGTACTATTTTCTCCTCTCCTATCTTGTACAGCATTTAATACTAATTAAAAAGGAAACAAGTGAAACCATAACAATATCGTACAATGATTGCTCCGTCGATCTTTGCGACACGTACGGAAAATAAAACAGAATAATAAATGGCTTGAGTTTATTAGATTGCTCAATTATATAATTGCATTTTCTGCAATGAACATGCTTCTATTTAATAAAATCGAAACAATGATATTTTGTTAGCGGAAACTGTTTGTTAAATTGATCTGATCTGGCACCTTTGACAGAAAAACAAAAATAAGAATTTATTATAATATCCGTTATTATTGGAGATGACCCAGGCCTTTCGATGAACCAATATAAGTAGTAGGCAATAAAAAGAACAGACTGTACAGTTTTACCGATGAAGTAGGGTTGGCATTTTTTTAACTATGTTTTTGTTTGTTTTGCTGTTTTATACTGTAATAAAATTTTCCATTTAGGCTGTGGTAATACTTTTTTTTGAATAGAGGAAGTGCCAACTACTCATCACACATCATGAGTTATTTATATTACCCTCCTTGTTGTATTCAAAAAAAAAATACTTATCTCACTAATATAGAAACACTGCAATGAGGTCTAGTTTGTGTAACTGTTTGTGAACTATTTCCCACTTTGTATTTTTCTTGTAATTTTTTATATTTGTGTTTTATTATACAATTACTGAATCTAATGTTCCTTTTTTATTACATTTTCGTTTTTTTTATATAAATATATCCTATGATGTAAATGTTTTATTGAAAGCACCAATATATATATATATATATATATATATATATATATATATATATATATATATAGTTTATTTCAAATTATAAGAATATAACTGTAGACTTACAAGGCCTTTAATACTTTTATTGCACCTTCTGCGACGATAATAACCTGGCAATGCATATTGAATCTAGGGGCCGTATTGACTATAAATTACGGCCCTATAAGATAATTATATGTTTATGTATATATATTTTACAAACAGTATAAATTTACATATAAGCAATTCGATTTAAATGTACAAACAGGTAGTTACGCATATCGCAAATTAAAATTCCATTTCTATTCAATTAACTTAAATTTTGTCATTACGGTCCTCAGCAGTTTGTTTGCGTATCCAGGTAGTTATTACCGCAGGTGGTGCAATAACAGCATTTAAGCCGTTCAAAGTTATATTATAATTTGAAATAAACTATATACGTATAACGAAAAAAATCAGTGTTGAATTTGAAAAATGAACAAATTGCGTGCAAAATTGACCCTCTAGCAGTAATATATATCCGCAGTTCTTAAAAACGACAACTATCTTATTTATCCTATAATTTTACTAAACAAGCAAAATAATGTACTCGACATATGCGGTTAGCTTTAGAAAAATTATCGACTTTTAATTTAAAGGGAAGAAAACTTAATATTTTTGTAATCAAAATTTAATTTTGTCATAAAAACTTGCCTTATATTTCAAGAAATATTTATATAACCAGCTTGTTCATTAATTATATTGCAATAAAACTGCATCACAGTTAAAATCTTTGTTTTATTATTTCTTTAAATAATTTAAACAATAAATACGAAGTAGTAATAAGTAATAACACAGATCAAATAATGTCCTAAACATTCCTATTCTGATTCATTTGGATGATTGGGACCGATTCAACGTGATGTATCAAAAATTGGCTACTACCGAGGTAGGTGTTTAGAGTTTCATCTGTTGAATACGCTATAAATCTCACGAACGGTCTTAAATCGCCTTTGTTTGCCAATTTTAGGTATTTGTAATACTTCTTTCTGTAAATAAAATTTTGATGATGTGTTATTGCAAAAATAAAAAGATTTTTATAGCGTTTAGTAATTACCTGTCTCCTTTACTTATGATTACCGGTGGGTAACCAGAACGTAAAAGAATTAAGTTCATAATTAATCTACTTGTGCGCCCATTTCCATCTGTAAATGGATGGATATCCACCAATTTGTAGTGGGCTAATGCTGCATACCTATAAACAGTACAATACATTGGAATTGTAAGAGCGATCACCTATCCACCACACACAGATGCGTTTCGCCGTCTTCGGCTCATCAGTGTGTCCTGTGGAAGGTAATGGCATTTCAATATTTTAAGTCGATTTACAATATTTAAATGTCAATAGCTGCTTTCGATTTGTTTTATTAATTGTACCGTATCGTTCCTCAAAGTACTGTACTGAACAGTACTGGCAGTGAGCTAAATGGAACATGCATTTTTTTGTACTGGACATAAATATAATCATTCTAACCTAACTTTATATATTGAGAAATGTAAACAAACAGAAATTCGCCGAAATAAGTCCAGTATGTAATGTAAATCAAATTTCGAATTATGAACACAGGTGTAACCCTAAACTTAACCTCAGTGAGTGTAATAATGTGGAGAATATCAATAAACCTATTTTTTGCGCATGCGTCAACAGAACAATACGGAATGTATCAAGTATTCGGTAGGGACACGAAGGGAAAGGGGATTTCAAAAAAAGTACGGGTAGGAACTATCCGTGCTTTTCAAATGGAACATTTGAAATTTGTACCGGATAAACGGTTCAGTACAGTACTTTGGGTCAAATCGAAAGCAGCTACTATCTTCCACAGGACACACTGATGAGCTGAAGAACGCGTCTGTGTATGGTGAATAGGTGATGGCTTTTACAATTTCAATTAATTAATCATGGCGGTTTAAGCAAGTAGTCGAGGACTGCTGTCGCGTCAGAATTTGGAGCAATATGATTTGTTCAATTCTGTAGAGACGTTTGCAGCAATTAATTCGACGAAATGTACAAAAGAGAATCTCTTAGATATTTCTTATGCGTACAAGTTATCATAGTATAATATAGTTTATTCACATTTATTTATTTATAAGTTTGACTAACGGAAAAAGAGAGAGAGAGGTACATATTATTACGTCATCTGCGCAGATGTTATTGTATGTGGATGCGGAGTTCAGTAAAGCGGTAGACATTGACGAGTTCGCTCGTTCGGTTATTTATCGGATTCTCATTGTGTTTTCGAAAACATGGGACGTAAGCCTGATGTACCTCTTGCATCGCATGTGAAGGGTATAGGGTTGCTAGGTCGCACGACATTTGAATGTAGAAGTCATATTAAAAGTAAACGTTATGTACTGAATTTAAGAAACAATATCCGTGCTGGCAATTTTTGTATGACCTTATTTTCATGTTGAGCACGTGCAACATCCCACAACACCTAGTAGATAATGAAAACTTTCGTCTTTTTTGGGATAAATATGTTCCATCATGGAAGCTACCAACAAAAAGACAATTGCGGTACAATTTACCACATGTGCAAAGTACAGTAAAAGACTGTATAAAAGACGAGTTGAGAAATCAAAAAATCTGGCTCACTGTGGACGAAACTACTGATGCTCAGAAACAGGGCGTGATTCGTATTGTGGCGCGTCCTTTAAAACAATGGTCCAGCAGCTTCCTTGTTGTTGGCCAGTAAAAGGATTGAAAGAACTGATGCCCAAACCGTTGTAAACATAAAAAATATGTTAAGATAATTTTGTATTGTAGGAGCTCAAATCACCATGTTAGTTTCTGACGGAGCCGCAACAATGCTGAAAGCTGGTAGGATGTATAAAGTATGCTTTCCGACTCTTCTTTACAAAACATGCCTAATACACGCATGTCATCTCGTAGCAGAAACAATTCGAAGCAAGTATCCTAGGGTGATTGATTTAATATCATCTACCAAAAAAGTGTTTGCGAAATCTCCCAAACATATCCGCGTATTCAAGCAATTGTATCCGCAAATGCCGCTACCACCTCAGCCTGTATTGACGCGATGGGGAACATGGATCAAGGCAGTATCTTACTATCGCAAATATTCCCAAGTGAAAGATGTCATTTTCAAACTTAATTCTTCTAAATTCTCAAGTGGTTCGCGAGAGTCAGCAACATTTTTCCGATTCGGACGTTCAAAAAGAAATAGATGACATTTCCATAAACTATTCTGTAGTGACACAAACTATTTCGCAGTTAGAAAATACTCACTTATCTATACAAGACTCGTTAAATAACATCAACAATTTAGCAGCCGCTCTAGAAAGCTTGACGGATCCTATAGGACTAGATGTCGCGCAAAATTTTCGTGCAGTTTTAAATAAAAATTCGGATTTAGAAAAGGTTCGATCTATATCTGGAATTCAAGACTGCACAGAAGAGATACAGGGGTATTCGAATTTCGCAAATCTTACTTTATTAGATGCTGAACGATCATTTGCAAAGTATACGAGAACGTTTTCAGACCGTCGTCGAGGCCTGACCGAATCGACAATGGAAGCATTGCTTAGGTTGCAGTACTACGGGGCGTACCATGGCAGTCGCACATTACCGCAGTGGTCATCGATACGTCAATAAAAGGTAATAATCTATTATTTTTTTATTAATACTGTGTCTACTTTTGCGCGGTACGCCCCGGACGGTTCCACTAGTTTCTCGAACATTATAAATAGTACACGCACACTAATTAACCGATAATAACCGAACGTCCACTCGATTCCTTGTGCAACCGTTTGTCACGCTTTAATCATTAGTCAAGGGGTGGACCGTACTTCAGTGGCTTACCGTTACTGTTTTAATTTTCTATATTTCTTATCCTTTTACAAATTACCGTATTTATCAAGACATTTTACTTTTTTGGACAGATAAACACCTTACATAATTTGTCGTTTTCTTTTTTTTTGATTTTTGAACACCCTATACCGATCAAAATATCTACGGCAATAACAATTTCGTTCGCGCGGGTAATGATGACGTATATGTACTTTAAATGGGACTACTCTAAAGATCTAGTCATTTGGGTTGCCTATATTTATAGGCGAATTATTAAAAGCTATTTGTGTTGTGTTTATTACATAAACAAAAATAAATTATTAAATAATTTCAAAGAAACCATCATACCGTACTGGATGCATACTTTGTGCTTCAACAGAATTTAACCATTCAACATACATTTCCATCAGATGTGGCAGTTCTTCTGGAGGAGGTGGTACATGACCACCAACAAAAACCTACAAATGAATATTTTCTTTTCCAATAAATTGAGTGTAATTATAACTTACTTGTTCTTCGCGAAAAATTCCCGATTGTAAAGGTCGTACATGTCCCATAACTCTTCGATGAATCTCTAATATTTCGTTAATTCCAATGATATTGGCAGTAGTTAATAATTTAATGTAATGCAGTGCGATTTCTAGACCTAATACCTCATTGTGTTCTTGTATAGTTTTTCCAGCAACGACCATGCCTGTTTTAAGTAAATATTCTAGTTCTGGAATGGTCATCGTATTTCCCTCGATTCCCACCTTGAAATGGAATAAAATATCAACCCTATCCTTAACAATTTTTATTTGTTATTTACTGTATGATATATATGCAAGTAATACAATTTTCTTTTGACTTCATCATCGTAACCTGCCCGTAACTGTTCTTTAAGCATGTCTCGTTTTTCATCGATGATTTTAAACATATGATAATCGATTTTATCCACTAACTCAGCTGTTCTTCTGTGATTGCTCAATGCTACTTGATGATTTGGTGAATAAGTTAAAGCCTGTGTTTAAAATATTGACTGTGAAATATGGAGGTATTCGATTTCCTGAGGATTACCTTAAAATATAATTCATCAGCACCAACTACATCCTTATGCATTTCTTCTAAATATTCTCCATATTGGATAAGGACATCGGGATTATCGGGTGCCATAGCAGCAGCATGTTCGAAAAGGCGTAGTGCCTTGTCATTCTTACCAGATAGTTTATAAGCCAACGCTGCTTTCAAACAATGTTCCACCTCAGAATCGATTTTATTTTTATTATAATCTTTCGATGATTTTTTGTAAATATAATCGTCTTCATCATTTGCATAGTAGTTAACCATATGGTAGGTTCGGAAGTCATTTACTATTAAATCAGTAAATAAAGGCTCATAAGGTTTTGCGAATGTCGCTTTTTTGTAATTGATGTAATAGTACTGGAGAACAGCCAATAATACACATATCACAGACACCAATATTGAAATGACGATGACAGTAACATTCATCTCATTTAGTAATGTTACTGTATAAAATTGTTACTGAAAATAAACATTTTATCATAACAGAATTTAAAGTACACGTATACCAATATTGTTGGTTATCCATTACGTCATTAAAACATAAACAATAATGCCAGGGCAATTATAACCCACACACAAGATATGATTATCACCAACTGACAGTTATTCACCCATTGGTTAAGGATTTCCTACGCGGCAAATTTCACGTGGGTGATATCGTATTGTGATTGGTTCAAAATTATTTCCCTTCTTTAAATTCAGTTTCCCGCATTAATTTGAATTTTGAATAGAATAGATCGGCGATTCTCAAATCTTCTAAACAACTATCTTTTATTTCCAGAAATTTTCACTGATTACTGTAAAAGTTGTAAGTTTAAACATAGGTAAAATGTAAAGAAACATGATCACATGATTACAAAATATATTAGACGTACATAAGTGTAATATAAAAATGATTTATTTTGGTAGAAAGAAACATTACATAGAGAGTTTTCATTCGGTAATTTTTGTTGGTAATAATTGTTGTGGCAATCTTTTTCTTTATATTTTGAAAGAATTATGTAACTTTTTATCATTCACCCACATTTTCGAGTAAAGCCAAATTTAAAATATAAATACTAAGCGCATAAGAGTTAACTGAATTAGAAAAATATAGAATTTCACAAAATATAATCAATTTGTTTGCAGTACCTCCTAGTGGACTGAAATTTAATTCAATCTAGATGAATTTCAGAATTTCAAATCTCCTACATGTATTTTGAGAGTAAGTGGCTTTTCTTGATAATTTAATTTGTTTTTCCAAATAATTTTGGTCATCATATATACTAACAAATAAGAATAATAACTAGAGAGTGGAATTATATGCATCGGAAATCGACAAAATATGCAGTTTTATGCACACATGCTTCCAATTAACTTCTTGTTAAATGTTATAAAACAAGAATAATCACAACGAAGCATTTTACAAACGTTTATTGTTCTTACATTATTCCCACTTACATTTTAAAATCACAATTATATAAACACATACGTACTTAAAATTTGCTAAAATACATACTTAGACACTACATATTTTTATTATTAAAACAATTTACAATTAAATGCTTTTCTAAATTTTCTAATGAAAAATTATGTCGCCTATCTGTGAGAATGCATTTATATATCGAAAAACCTCTTTCAACATCAACGGAAGTTATTGGTGCGTACTTTAATGCATTCATAATCTCAGGACTTAATTTTATACTTGTTTCTGTTTCATCCATTTTTAATTCACCAGTTAAAATCAAGCTGATTTTTGCTAAACTTTTGTATCCTATTATTATTATTTCTTTAAACTTTTGACTTATTGAGTTTCATATTCTATCCAGAATATATGAAAGACTATTTTCTAAATCATTGATTAATTTAACTGATTCAGTTAGTGGCAGCGATTCTTTTTCAAGTTTTGTTATTGTCAAAGAAACAAATTCATAATTGGCTTTAATAAATATCAATTCATTTGGCAAAGAAGAGTTTTTCAAAATTTCTTGACATTTTGCAATAGAATTGCAGTTGTCAGTAGAGAATTCTGAAATAATGTTTTTGATTTCTGGATAATGGTTTGCATAAAATATGGCGGCATTTAACCAAGTACCCCATCGGGTAATGACGGGTTCAGGTGGTAAAGGAGTATCCGGCAGCTTTTCTCTATAAATCTGAACTCTCAATGGTGACTTTAAGAAAATTTTCTTAACGTTACTGGTTAATGTATTTACTGCTGGAAATTGCTGCTGAATTTCCTCAGCCACCCTATTTAATCCATGAGCCAAACAAGTAACATGTATTAAAGTAGGGTACCAAAGTTTAAGCTGTTGACCCGCTTTAATCATATATGCCGCTGCATCGGACAATAGAGCACTGCACGGGCCTATTTTTTACGGCCCGGCCCGCCCATGGCCCGTTACAGCATGGAGTAGGCCCGCCTGTTGCGTTCATTACCTAGGCACAAGGCCCGCCCGGCCCGGCCCGTTAGGAAATTTAGGACCGTTTGGCCCGTCTAAATTATTTTAGCCTGTTTAAGTAATTATATCTGCACCGTCTATTTCTAATCATTTTTTAATTACTACATTATAATGAGTAGAATGAAACATTTATTTTGTTTGTTCTTGTATACTATATTGTATGAAACCAAAAGAAAACGTAACATAACATTGCATACATTAAAATTGTTAATACAAAACGATAGCGTACAAACTAAACAGCATTTACTGCATTCGTTATATCCATTCGATGTAGTTAATAAAACATTCTCGGCCCGTCAGGCCCGTACAATTTTAGGCCCGGCCCGCAATGAAAGGAGACGAGGCCCGCCCGAGCCCGCTTGCGGGTCCGGGCGGGCCGAGCGGGCCGGGCTTTTCCTAGCCCGTGCAGTGCTCTATCGGACAACATGACTAAAATTTTTCCTGTGGGAACAACAAAACAAAAAAATTCATGAAACTTTCATTAACAAATCTTAATATTGTGAGATGGTTTGTTTTTTCTAATTGTTTACAAGCAATTACATACGATCTACCAGGCTGTTTATTATTTAGATGACCAATTAATAAATTTGCTATCTAGCGGCCACAGGAATCTGTCGTTTCATCAACGGTAAAATATATATATTCGTTTTTAACAATTTCCCTAATACTATTGATCGTTTTAGAATAAATATCGGTTACGTGACATTTTCTGAGCAAACTTTCATCCGGAATACTCTTTTGGCAGTACTTTTCTAAAAATTGCCGAAAACACGGATTTTGCAGCTTTTTGAGCGATATATTGGCAGTAAACATCGCTTTGCACAAATCTGCGTTAAATATTTGTTGCTCACTTTGTTTTGAGGTTCTGGCAAAAGATTGTGTTAAAGGCACTTGGCTAAGTTTTGAAACTTGAAGTTTCCGACAGTTTCTTTTATGCATTTCAGTTGCAACATGTTGGGTGACTTGAAATTTACGTTCACATGGCACCTGTAAAGAAAAAAAATATCACCGAAAACTTACAAGAAAATCGTATATGGCTGTACAATTCTAAATACTAGTGTATTATACACAAAACAAAACTTACCGTTTTCCCACATGCTTAGCAGAAAACTCTTTCATCCGTTAGAATAAGTTCAGGAACATTCTCGATCCACGAAACAATTAAACTTGTACTCACTTTTGGCATTTTTCACTACTGTACCAATCTACTTCAACGTTTGGTTATATGAATAAGAAACATTTTGGTAAATACTTAGACTTCCTATGAATCAGACAGTTGCCGGTATGGGGGTTGTTCATAATATATAATATGATAGTTTATAATATGATAATTTTATTTAGTGAATTTGCGGCAGCCCACCACTTGAAGGATGGTGGCTTCTTTGCGAAGTAGGCTCTTTGTCGGTGGGGAGGTCCAGCGACAGAAGAGCCGACTCCGCATCTAATACACACGTGTCTGATAAAATGTTCGTTGGTAAAGTTTTGTTGTATTACAAGAAAACATTAATAAAGTTCAAAGAAGAAAATATTTTTGTTCTAAATTTGCTAAAAAATGCACGATATGCTCTAGTGTGCAAAAATATGCAATAATCGCTGAAATATGAAAAAATTACTAAAATATGCGAAATATGCAATAATTAATCTACGTCAACCAATTCGAAAAGTTGTTATTCGCATATATACTGAAGCATTTGCTTGTCATATAAAAAATATGGGATATGCAAATTACATAAATTCCGCTCTCTAATAATGACAATGTTTTAAAAACTATTGTACTCATCTAACAATGTTTATATCTTTTCAGAAAAATTATCAGGGCTCTTGGTGACATGCTTTTGAAAGGTCAATTTTAAGTTGTAAGACTTTACCGAAATCCCAGGGTAGAACTGCTGGAATATATACTTATTATTACTTATTATTTAGATTTAAAATAAAAAAAAAAAAACTGTTTAGACAACATGCATATATTACAAAAAATCAGTCCAATTTACATAATGTATGTGGTAAATAGTAATTTAAAACGTTATATATACACATAAAAGCTAAGGCAAGATCACATCACATCTTTCTAGCATGCATTTAAAACCGGCTGCTTCCAGCAAAAGGAGACCTTGGCGGAGATGGTTTAGCAGGTATTGTTTCACTTCCGGAAAAGCGAGATTGCAAGTCAACTGATGGTTGACGACTCCTGTGTGCTTCAATAGCATCAGCATTTAGAAGCCAGAATGGTTGATGGGCTCTATCCCATGTCTTCAACCAATTTACGAGGTCTGCATCACCCAAAGCATCAACAGGGATCTTTTCCGTTGTTATAGTATTATCACCACTTTCTCCGAGACGATTTCCAAGAGCAACATTGTTAGTATTCGTCGGGGTCGCTGAAGAGGATTGTCCTGTGTTACGGAATCTACTAGCCAATTCTGGAACGCCGATCGGTCTTGACCCAGCGTAAGGGGATCTTTGTGCTAAAGCTATGGCAAATAAGGACAAGAAGACTACTGGGAATTTCTGGAATTAAGAAATAAAATATGAACAAATTTAATGGAAAGAATGCTATATTAATGCCATAAATAAGTCAATAGGTTATAAATATTTCTAAGACGCTAGTTATCGTCAGTGAGAGTAATATTATTGTTTTGATCTTACAAAATTATCATATTAATTAATTTTAAGAGCATATCTCTCTTACACAGTTTAAATAAACATACTAAAAAGGCCAAGGATTATTGCCCGAACTATATTTTTAGATACATATATGATGAGTTTTCAAATATATAACTAAATTGTTAATTTAATTTTACATTCAAAAAATACTTGCAGGAGATAAGTGAAATATTTTTTATGGTTATTATTTATTGTAAAGCCTAAAAAAAATTTGTGAAAAATATTTGACCAAATTCGATTTAGTTCGACTATCTATTTCAAATATTCACTAATTTAATCTAAATATATTTCAAATTTAAGTAAAAACAAAACAATTCATTTCTTACCATTTTGATGTATTTGCGTAATCACAAATGTAATGTGTACGAAGGATGTAAACACACGTCGAAAAATGCGCGACTGGTGAATGAGTTGAACGCTTGTTGCAATCTGACGAATACCACTGGATGTCCAAAACCTATATATCCAATCGAGTTGTGCACTGGCAGAGGTGGACCGACCTTTTCTTTGAGTAAATTCACGGTTGGAAAGTCCCAAGCGATGTTATGATACATCGAAAACCGATTGCTGTGGTTTCTTGAAAACCGCAATCATCTCAATTTGACTCTGAAAAAATAAAAAAAAATGCAAGAATGTATCCCCGAGCATCAATCGTAAATTATACGTTCTATTGAGAATATGAATTGATAAAGTTTTACAATTCATATACTTCAATAAGAACATTACTGGTTGTTAGTTGTTACATAACATTTGAACAACAAAGACGTTAGGTAGCAATTTTAACCTTGATCAGTAACATCATTTTTCTGTATCATTGACGTATCTTTTGCGGTTTCTAGATATGTAAATCACTTCTGAAACTAGTCAGAGTGCTCAAAAAAGACGATAATAAGCTTTATGAATTTTACAACACATCTGCGGTGTTTTTTTAGCATCACACAAAAAAAAACAAGAAATGCACAATAACATTCAAGGAGTTGTTTTCCTTAGTATTAATTAATGCGTAATTTGCCGAATAAATAACAATAAGTAAAAAAGAACTTGCATGTTGCCTTAAATAACTTGTTTCCAAAATTCTGGTTTATGTTTTATACCATGCTTGTTTGTTATACCATAAACTATGTATATATACAGTGCGGACCTAAAGTATTCCATACTAACTTTAGAACGACGGAAGCTAGCGTTTTTAGAAAAAGTTGGTCGATTTATATTTTTTGTTAACTAACTTTTGCCGTTATTGGCAGTTCAATTATATTTCCGGTGACACCGGAAGTGGCGTCAACTTTCTTATTTTAAATGGAACATCCTGTATATTTTTACGTTTCTGGAAACGTAATCGAAGGGAAAATCCAACGATACCACATATGTTACACTTTTACTTAAGAAATATGACGATATGCAGCAATAAAGGTTTTGGTAATCTGTTTTTGTTGTGACGCAAATTTGGCTAGGAAAGAACGCCAAATTGTTTCTTATGACACCCGACTGATCTAAAGAGCTAGTTGCTAAGCAAAGTAATTATAACAGTAATCTGACAACAATTACCACGAAGTGGAACACAATGAACATTTGTCAGCGGGAAATATTTTAACTTTGCGGTAAGGATAAATACGAGGCGTGTCCGGGAACAAAGGTACACTCCTGCGCATGTGCATGATATCGCGTGATTTCAACCCTGCAATCAAGTCGTCATATTGTGTCATCTTTTCACTCAATGTTAGTGCGTCGTTTATTTTGTTCCGGTCAGTACTTTGGAAATTGTTGCGATAATAATGGAGCCTCCTCTGTCAAAATGCGTCCCGCTGGAAGTTCATGCAATCATTCGCTACTTTTGTGTGGCAATGAAGGAATCGCCGACCGCAATTCACCGAAGAATTTCCGAAGCTTATGGCGAGGTTATATCGCGCAAGCAAGTGTCGGTTTGGTGTTCAGAGTTTCGAAACGCAACGTCTCACACCGCCAGAATCACCACGGATAAGCTTCGTCATTTCGGATGGGAAGTCATCACTCACCCAGCTTACAGTCCGGACTTGGCTCCTTCGGATTTTCATCTTTTCCGAGACATGAAAGGTTTTTTGGGAGGACAACGGTTTCGGTCGGATGAGGACGTCATCCAAACCACAACACAGTGGCTGTTAGACTTCGTCCGCAGATGGGACAAGTGCCTCAATCGGCTTGGTGACTACGTTAAAAAATAGTTTAAGGACCGCACTTCCATCCTGTAATACGCTTTTTATTTTTTAATAAATTTATTTGTATCTTCTAAGCGAGTGTGCCTTTGTTCCCGGACATGCCTCGTAGTATAAAATATACAGAGCGAACTGTTTTAACAGAAGATAATATGATTTAAATTGTACAATTTGTTGCGCAACCATGGCAAATAAGGTGACAATTGTTGCTAGATTTACCTACTATTAAAATTGACCCAGCAATTTTGCATGGTTCTTGCCGTAGCCATCATAAAAACCTAAAAAACAGGCATATTGTCTATCGAATACTAATACATTTAAACAAACTTACTATATTTAATTAATTGCAATAAGGTTCGATAAATTAAAGAAATAGCAACAATTAACAAAACAAGTTAAAATGAGAGAAAATAATAACGAGAACAAAGAAGGAACCTATGACAAATGCAGGATATAATAACAATAAATAACAAGAATAATTTGCACCTTTGGAATTGAGATTTGTTAGTTTGACAATTGTTATGATGACTTTGCTTAGTAACGAGCTCTTCAGATCAGTCTGGCTTCACAAGAAACAATCTGGCGCCCTTTCCTAGCCAACTTTGCGTAATAACAAAAACCTTTATTGCTGCATATCATTATATTTCTGAAGTTAAAGTATAACATATATGGTATCTTTGGATTCGCTTTTCGATTACCTTTCCAGAAATGTGAAAATATACAGGATGTTTTATTTAAAATAAGAAAGTTGACGTCACTTCCGGTGACACTGGAAATACAATTGAACTGCCGATAACGGCAAAAGTTCACAAAAAATCGAAATCGACCTATTTTTTTCTAAAAATGATAGCTTCTGTCATTCAAAAGTTAGCATGGGGAGGGGAACACTTTAAGTCCGTACTGTGTATATTTTTGATTGATTGATTGATCGATTTTTCTACCAGAGTAGGGCTGGTCTTTACATCCCTAACACTGAAGCTTAGTAGCTTATTGTATTATTCCTGCTTCGGTTTTGTTTTACTTGAACAGGTTAGTTCCCGCAATCAGGTTTAAGAGCCTATGTAGTAAATCTTTCTCCATTGGTAGTTCAATTGTGCTTCGCATAGCGAAACTGCGTTGAGCTAACGCTGCACATTCGAAAATAATATGAGGGGCTGTTTCCTCCTCCTCATTGCAAAGTCTACATAAGGGCTCATCTTTGTAGATCCCCATCTTATGCAAGTGGCCTCTCAAACAGCCATGTCCTGTTAATAGACATGTTGCTGCCCTAAGCTGTATCTTGCTTAATTCAAGCAGGTCAGCAGTCAGATGTTGCGACGCTCTTCTCATCATCCGTTTGCTGTGCCTTTGTCCAGCTGCATGTTTCCAATTTAATTGGTGTTGTGTTATAATCCACTCATTAATTGCACCACACACTGCACTCTTGGTAATACCTAGACCCGGTTCAGGGCCTATATAATTCATTTTTGAACCTTCCCTCGCTAGCTGGTCTGCAATTTCATTGCCCGCTATGCCCCTGTGCCCTGGCACTCATACCAGTGTGACCTTGTTGTGTTTAGACAGAGCCATTAGGGTTTGCAGGCACTCCCATACTAGTTTGGTGGTTATGCGATAAGATGCTAGTGCCTTTAAGGCTGCCTGACTGTTAGAGAGAATGCAAATCGTCTTATCCTGCGATCGCCGACGCAGACTCTCCCACGCGCAGATTTGTATAGTTTATATTTCTGTTTGAAATACCGTGGTGTATCGCCCAAGTGATACACATACTTTGTATCCCTGGTTTTCCTCATATACACCGACGCCAGATGTAGTGCCCGTTTTTGACCCATCTGTGTACCAGACTAGTGTTCTTGATTTTCTCCCCTCTCCATCCCTCCATTCTTCCCAATTCAAGAAAACTTTGAAAGGTTTGTCATAGGAGATCCTGGAGATTGTTGTACCACTACCCATATCATAGATAGGGTTTGTTACTACTGCTTCTATTCTGGTGTGCCCAGATCCACTGTGGGATCTCCAGTTGCTAGTATTTCTCAGTCTGTATGCCCCCATTCTGGCTTCTCCCTTGATATAAATCTCAAGAGGAGGTAGGTTTAGCATGGATTCCATAGCAGCTGTTGGAGTGCTTTTAATAGCTCCTGTTATACATAGACATGCCAGTCTCTGAATTTTCGAGAGACTAGTTATCGCATGCTTCTGTGTGATCTTAGGCCACCAAATCAGGCGGCCATAAGTTATCATGGGTCTTATCACCGTAGTGTACAGCCATGTCATATGTGGTTTGAGTCCCCATGTTTTCCCAAGTGTTCTACGGGTTGTCATTAACACCCTCTTACATTTGTCCATCATTTTTTGTAAATGTGAGTTCCAGTTCGGTTTAAAGTCCAAGGTTACACCTAAGAACTTAGCCTCCTGACTGATCTGTACTACTTCGTTGCAAAGAATCGGCTCCCTTAAACCGTCCAATTTCCTTCTCTTAGTGAAGGGTACAAGTGCAATTTTTCCAGGATTTACTCTAAGGTTCTCCTTCTTGCACCATACTTCTACCATTTTTAATGTTCTTTGCATTAGTTCTGAGATTATGCTGGCGTTTCTCCCACTGGTGAGTATTACAATGTCATCAGCATATCCCTGTGTATAGTAGCCAGCATTGTTTAGCAAGATCAGCAGTTCGTCTATCACCATATCCCACAATAGAGGTGATAATACCCCTCCCTGCGGGCATCCTCTGGCGACAGACACCTGCATCGTCTCACCTGCCAGTGCTGCCTCTACTTGCCTACCATGGAGCATGGCTCCAACCCATCTACAGACAGTGTTGTCTACTCATGGCTGTTCACAGCCTGTAATAGTGATGGAAATGAGGTGTTATCAAACGCACCTTCTATGTCAAGAAACGCAGCTAATGCAATTTCTTGATCACTGTGTATATACTGGATGTCCCATTTTAATCTTAACAAAGGAATATCTCGAGAAATATGAATCCTACGAGAAAGTTCGTCATACCATTGTTTGCCACAAAGGGACGACTTTAGTTGTAACGTAGATGACTTTGTAATCGGTGAAAATAGGGCAGTTTTATTTATTTTTTAATGGAAACCACTATTTTTTTATTACATATTGCAATTATATTCTAAAAAGTAAGTAATTTTTGATTGAAACATTCTTTTGTTAATTTCGTAGATGGTGCTGTAATTGGTGAAAAAGATTTATTTTAATGATAACCCCGATTTTGCATTTTATCAAATTTCTGATATATTGTTGTTTTTCGATTAGCCAATAAAGACAACAACAACAATTGTCCAACACTAATTTTATTCAGTTGTTGTCGAAGGACCAGCGAGGTATTTTCTTAAGTAAAAGGCTCGTGGACTTAGCGTATTTTAATATAACTATTTATACTTTATACTAGTGTTGGGCGATTATGAATTATATAATCGAGATATATCGATTATACCCGAATAATCGATCATTCGATTATGGTTCAGAAATCATTCATTATTCGTTTCGACGGCGCAGGAGCACACAAACGGATTACGATTCGAGATCTGTATTCGAAACTTCGAGGTTTCGAGTTTCGAAATAATTCACTCGTCACTCGGATTCTGTCAAATGATTGTGGAAAATAATCGAAATCGTTAGTAAATTTCGAATGATCATTCGGTTATTTAAAGCCATTATTTCGATTCATTCGATTATTGAAATATATCGATTATGCCCAACACTACATTATACTTAAATGTACACTATATACACTTACAATACTTAAGAACTAAACTCGCAATGAATTTGAATGTTACACTTAATAGTACATCGAAGAGTTCGCTAACAAGACTAAGTACATTATTTTGAATTGCTTTTTTTAACCTTTGTTCGCCACTCAAAAACTACCCCCAAGCTGCTTTATTTTTGGCAAGATGACACTAGGAATTGGTTGGACATCTGTTGCTATTTTCAGAAATCGGGTAAAACGAGTTCACTGAAAGTGAATTGTAGATTCTTGCTAATTGTAAAGATTAGCAACCTGACTTGCTGTTACTACGGGCGGCTACGTGAATGTAACACGGGTTTTACAATGAAGCGGGTAGGGAGCCTTCGTGTTTCATAAACAAAAGAGCAATTACAAATTGAATGGAAGATGCGAATGACGACATATTCCCAGAAACTTAGGAAGTAAATGCATGAGGACCGCTATAAAACGTGACTGAATGTTTACGGAATCTTAGCCAATGAGGAGAATCGGCGAAAGCCTGATTTTATAGCGGCTGTTCGTGTCATTTTATTTCAGAAACTGAAAGATATACTAAAAGGGTTTGTGTTTCCTTATTATATTATACTAGAAATATAACTATGTAAAAATACAAACAAACTAACAATAGTTAGGTACACTTAGGGCCTTTATTCTTCGAAGAAACATGGCCTTCATTCTTCGACGAAACAGGTGGTAAAAGAAATTAACTTAACAAACGTTTTTCAATTATTTCTTTTTAAACATCAATTTGACATATTTAAGATAATATTTTTAACTTTTTACGATAATTTTTTCTCTATTAGCAATTTATTAAGTTATTAACGCAGAATAATTACAACATACCGTTTGATGTATGTATGTACCTACAACAGGCGGATTGTATTAATTCAGTAACATGTACGAGAAGAATTTGGGTTTATTTTTAACCGTTACATTATTGACGTTATCTTTCGATGTTTCAATAACAAAAACCTCTTAAATACATAAATTTATATAATATATAATTTAGCTAATTGTTTATCATATTATAAACTCTATTTTGTAACCTTGAATTTAGAAGTATAAAAAGACAATATTTATGTTTTGCCAACAATTAGCGTTACGTGCAAATTTTAGTAAATAACAGTAAACTCAAAACATAATATATAATAAAGTTAATATAGTTCAATTTAGCAAGTTGACAAAAAAGTTTGACCCTGAATGAGATACAAATAATTTATGTATTTAAATAAAAGTAACAGTTGCGCTTAATTATTAATTTCCAAGGCTATGTAAGTAAAAATATAATGTACAAAGGTATATTCCAATATACATCCTTGTTTTAATTTAAATAATAATAAAACAAAAACTTCATTCTATGTTACAACTAATTTGAATAAATATTGAATTCGTGAGAGAGAATGATATAAAACTATAAAAAATGTTAATTTAATTCATGAAGCCGTAAAAACCAGAAGAATAAGATAATAACTTGTTTTTATTTCTCTTGAATTAACTTTGGGTCGATTATTATGTTATGTCTTCATAAGTACGAAGCAAGAAACAAGTTCTATTACTGTTTGGCGATAAGTTTGTTTTGAGTTTTTTGTTTCATTGTTATCTCTTCGAATATAAGTTGTCATTTTAAATAAATAAACTGTTATCCCCAGTAGAGGTTTTTAAATTTCGCTATTTAAGTTGGTGATGCCGGTAATAAAGTATATACTTGCTAATTTCATGGCGTACTACATGCAAATTTGATCTTTATTGTCGGAACTACCAACTTAAATTGCCCGCGGCTTTTAAAAATCTCTGCTTGGGGTTATCACGATATAAAGATGATTTCTTTTAATTTACTAAAGAAAGAGGCATTTTAGGTATAAGGATATGTTTATAAAAAGAAAACTGGAAGAGCTTTTTTATTAGATTCGGGAAAGATAAAAATTGTTTCCCTAAATTGCCGGACACGCTATATATATAGTACAAATTGTAGTAATAAGAATAAATAGTTAGCACATTTCTTCTAATTAAATTCTGTAGCAATTGGTAATTATATTAGGAAACCTGTTTGTTGAGACACGTTTCGATGTCACTGCACTGTAGTGGACTTTCCAACATTTTTCAAAACAATGAATGAACTATGAAGAGGTGATATAGGGCATGTAGCAATTTCCGTTGCTGTGTGTATTTGTTATATTTCAATGAAGTAAGTTATAATTCAAATTCAATTTGTTAAACAAAGCTATACCTGCATAGTTCCTATCATTATTACTACCGGTTTATTTCGAGAAAAAAGTGACGTAATTCTAAATAGAAAATCAATGAGATTTTTTATATGGGGGTTTTCATTTTCAAACATGTGACGTAATTACGTCTCTGGTGGATTAGAGATAAAAATGAGTACCACAAAGCGGATGTGTAGAATTGGAGTTTATATATTTATTTTATGGATCACACATCCTTTCCCAGTTAGAATTGATAAAGATGATAACGATGGATAATGCGTTTCGTATAATTAATGCGTCACAAGCTCACAAAATAAACAAACAATTCATTTGTTATAACCAGACTCTATCTTTGCCGGAATTCCATTTCCGTTGATGAATGACAGACATATTCATTAATTACTTTCAATTATCAATGACAAATTTACCAGAAAGAGAATGGAAACAAAGGAAATGTTAGGCAGTACGTTAAATTTAATGATTATAGACTCAAATTAATTTATACCAAAGCTAATTATCTCCAACAAAATTGCAAATGCATCAATTTATTTTTTCTTTATAATATACAACGCAATTAAGACTTTCAGCTGGAATCAAGGACGATTCAACATCTTACCCAGATTAGAATTTTTAAGACCAGTTCTGCGTTTAGCGTATTTGTCAGAAAGAGTAAATTTGATGACGCATTTGAACTTCCGTAAATAAAGATCGGGAAGTATAGTTTTACAGAGTTTTAGGATCAATCGGAACATTTTTCCCATAGAAATGATGTAATTAGGAAAGAACTAATACATGGATATTTAATAATACCGTTTTTTTGTTGAAATACAGTAAACTTGTTATTCGAAATACAAACCATTGTACTTATGAGAATTTTCCGACGGAAAACGGATTTATTTATTCCTCTGAAAAGAGAATAATTACCGCTGTGTTAGTTATACATACAGCAATGTCCATTTCAGATATCAGGTCCGGGGTTGGTAAATTGCGGACCAAGATACGATTAAGAAGGGTACTTGCTAATGACCGAATTCTCGGTAATAAAGTCGGGATGATTAAGACGGGTACCTGGTAAATACTGCTCGGTAAGAAAGTGTATTTAATCACACTGATGTACTTGCAACACATTAGTCTTTATTATAAGTAAAGCGTGACAAACGGTTGCACTCGCCGTACATTCAAGGAATCGAGTGGACGTTCGGTTATTATCGGATGATCGGTACACGTACACCGATCAACCGATAATAACCGAACGTCCACTCGATTCCTTGTATGCACATAGTAAACGCAGCGGGTGCAACCCTTTGTCAGCGTCATTCATGTTGTAGCTCGTCCTTTAAAACGTGATGGTCCACCAGCAATTTGACTCAATTCTAATTGGTTGTCGTTAGTCAAGGTTGGTTTATGAGATCCATCAATTTAAACGTTGTTACGAACAAGTGTATCTATATACTACTACCAATGACGTCAAAATATGCGTCCTTCACCCCTCCGTCAACAAATTTTCGGTTAAGTATTGCAAGATAGGAATTGAGGCATCCTTTAGAGTAGTGTTGGGCGATTATGAATGATATAATCGAGATATATCGATTATACCCGAAAAATCGATCATTCGATTATGGTTCAGAAATTATTCATTATTTGTTTCGACTGCGCAGGAGCACACAAACGGATTACGATTCGAGATCTGTATTCGAAACTTCCGGGTTTCGAGTTTCGAAATAATTCGCTCGTCAATAATCGAAATCGTTAGTAAATTTCAAATGATCATTCGATTATTTTTAACGATTATTTCGATTCATTCGAATATTGAAATATATCGATTATGCCCAACACTACTTTAGAGTAAATGTATTCTACCAACCTTGAGCTTAAGGAGGGGCTAAAACATAAAAAAATTCATTACATCCGATGTGGCGGAAATTTAGAAATCATTTTGAATATAGATGTCGCCTGCAGTACTAAATTAAGAAAAAATGTTGGGTAGGGATATGTTAAGTTTGATGAGTTGCCTATTTAATTAGGATATGTTCCACCTCTCTAAAGTTGCCAACTGAAAATGCTGGCCGGGTTGCATATATAGAGGCTTTTAGGAGTTTATTCTAGTTTTTCTACCGGGCAGAGTTGTCGCATTTTATCGCAAATTTTCTTCCCCACTACTAGTTTCATACTATTTGTTTCTTTTACTACCAATTTCTAATGTTGTAGTTGATGCAATAAAATATACATTGAATATTTTGTAAGAATGATATCGGAATCGTTTATGGATTTATGAATTATGAATGTTTGTTTTTCTTCAAAACTGACAACAATTTAAGATAAATTGATAATAATAACGAAAACACCTAAAGCCTGTTTTCCACGCCGCGATTTATTAGCCAATTAATTGAACAAGTTGATCTTCGATTTTATCGTACCGTATAAAACAGCAAAAATCAGTACGATTTCTTGAACAATTCATCCTACGGTTAATTAATAAAAAAACCTGCTCAGTTTTTGCCACGATTTTCCGAAGATTTTTCATTTACTTTGCTGTTTTAATACCAACCTAGTAACAGAAAAGTACCTACGAATTTTGTTAAGTATTTTTGAAGTAAAGTGAGGATAAATTTCGAAAATTACGACGACTAAGGTGTAATGGATAATTTGCATTAACTAACTGAAATCGAAGCGACCTAACCTCATCTCTATACCAAAACTAAAACGTTCGACGAAAGCAGATTGCCAATCTATTATTATATGCAGATGAGAATTTCCTATTTATTAATTCCCCCGTTCAACTATTGACGAAACTAAACGAGTATTCACGATTGTTAAGAAATTGTCCAATTACTGTGGTATGTGAAACAGCATATTTCTATCGATTTCTTGGTCAAGAACTTGTTCAATTAATTGGCCAATAAATCGCGGCGTGTAAAACAGGTTTAAAACAAATTTATTGGATTGCAATAATTTTTATTTTATTATCCGTCCGGCAAGCTGCGGGTGCGTGTAGAAATATCGATCAGTGACGTCAAAAGCACTCAACAGAACATTTCACTTTACTGTTTTATTATTTCTCAATTTTCCACTTGTTCCCTGTATGTACAATGACACAGTAAACTTGGACGATTGACAACCGACCAGCTAGCATCGGCGGGGTACTACAGGCAGTATACTATCGGCAGTATACTATTTAAGAAAAGAAGATTCCTTTTTTAAAGTTCGAAGCGCTGTAGCTCCCGAACCAAAAGAGATAGAAAGTTTCAGTTGGTCTCAATCGATTCCGTGGATAATTTTCTATAGGAAGTCGGAACTCGTTGACCAGAAAGGCATACCTAACGATTAATCAGACGAAAACTAGAGCGATGTCGATTTAAGGCCTCATTTTGACGCCGTTTTTTGAGGTCCGAAAGCTTCAAACGCGGGCTGAAATTTTATTCCGCAAATGCACCATAGGACTACAAATCGACACCGTTAGGTTGGCGATATTCAGACATTCTTTTTTAAGCCCTTCAAAAATGTCATCACTTTGGGTTGACATTTTTACGGCTCGCTTGTATATCGGTATCCGAACGAGTTAGGAGGTTAGGTTTGGATCCGTTGGAATGCCCTCGGCGAGCGCTTTATGATTAAAAAAAGCTCAACTCTTTAGCTCTAAGCGTTCCGACGCTAGGGCGTCTCAAGGTTAAGAAAAGAAGATTCCTTTTTCTAAGTTTGAAGCGCTGAGACTGCCGAACCAAAAGAGGTAAAAGATTCTGCTTGATCGCAATCGATTCAGCGGATAATTTTTTATCGGAAACCGTCAAATTTGAATTGAAGGCCTCACTTTGACATCGTTTTTGGATGTGCGAAAGCTGCAAACGCCCATGTCTCCTAAACGGTTAGAGACAGCGAGCTGAAATTTTATTCCGCAAATATACGACCATAGGACTACAAATCGGTACCGTTACATTGGCGATAGTCTGATTTTTTTTCAAGCTCTTCAAAAATTTTATCACTTCGGGTTCAAATTTTTACGGCTCTCTTGTATCTCGGCATCTGAACGAGCTAGGAGGTTAAGTTTGGGTCTGTTGGAAAGCTGTCGGCGAGCGCTCTAAATCTAAAAATAACTCAAATCTCTAGCTCCAACCATTCCGACGCTAGTGCGTCTCAAAGTTAAGAAAAAAAGATTCTTTTTTCTAAGTTTGAAGCGCTGCGCTGTAGCTACCGAAGCAAAAGCGGTAGAAGGTTCCTGCTTGGTAGCAATCGATTCCGTGGATAATTTTCTATCGGAAACCGAAAACTAGAGCGATGTCGATTTAAGGTCTCAATTTGAGGCACGTATTTGAAGATCTGAAAACTTCAAACTCCCATCCTTCAAAAGTATTTCAAGTACTTACTTCTTGAAATACTTTTGAAGGAATAAAAAAATCAACATTTTACGAACACAGATATTTGTCTGTACAAAGATTATTTAAAATATTTTTGATGACTTCCGGTTATGCCGGAACTGGATGTCAAGTTTCTCATTTTAGGTGGAATGTCTATTATTTTACCACAAATTTGGATTCTTCTTGATATTCTGAAATAATATAGTGCACAATTACCTATATCTAAATTTTACAGTTGCACTATTAACATTAATTAATTGTTTATTATAAACTATATAGGGTGTTTTAAAACAACGTTTAAAGACTTTAAGGGCGCATAGTACAATCGAAAATAAGGTCAAAAGTCTTAATAAACATATGTTCGCAAATCAACCGCTTACGAGATAACGAGTGTTCCCGATACATGAAATACTCAATGATAACACATCCCAGTAAACATGTGCTTATCGACAATTACAATGGTTACGTATTCAAATGCTAAAATGAGCGATATGGTATATATGTACAGTCGTACCAGTGGTAAAGTTGTAAAAGCACGTTGCGGATATATAAATATTAAGACTTTTAACCTTACTATATGCCCTTAAAATCTTTAAACGTTATTTTAAAACAGCTGGTATATGTAGCTGTGTTGAAAGTAATTTACAGGTGTACATTTTCGAGTCAAATTTAAAATCGACAAAATTAGCAAAACTCGTTTTTTTTTGAAATATCACTCCCTGAACTATATGTAATTTTCAATTCTATGGAAAAATTCATGTTATTTTGTGCACAATATCCTATGCCGAAAATGTGACGCTACTATGAAATAATCAATTTTTGCAAATATCGTTCGTATAAAAGTACATTACTGCAGTGGTAGTCTAAGTTGCCGTGGAAGATAATAGGTTTGTTCGTTTGTCAATTAGTGCAATACGGCGTAGCTCGAATTTCTAAATTGCGCGTTCGTTTGTAAAAAAAACTGGCAATCCGATGTTTGTTTGATGTTGAGCAGCTTCCGACAGTTTTGAACTGCACAAATTTACACCTCCTCAGGAGGTGGAGTAAGTTTGTTCAGTTCAGTGCAGCTGTCATTCCATTATTTGTCTAACCCAACTTTACTTCATATTCATACAAAATGAATATGAAGTAAAGTTGTAATCATTGAAAGTGAAATACAATAATTAATAAACAATAAGGATTTTTAGTGCTATCATGATTGCCAATTGCCACCATTCTCAATCTTTTAGGTTATGTATATTATATAAATACCAATTTGTACTGTTCGTTTGTACCCATTTAGAGTAGTTCTGAGCAATCTAAACGATCACGTGATCATAATCCTATCACACTCTAGAACTAACGCGAACAAGACAAACGAACAAACCTAATATCAAATGTCAGACATTTATTTTATTTGTTGTGCGTATCAATGGTGTTTATGTGTGTTTATTGTTGACAACTTCCGTGCTTATAATACAGCAACATAAATATGCTGCAGATGATTAGTAACAGGTGTTAAGCCTGTTTTACACTCCGCGATTTATTGGTCAACTAATTGAACAAGTTCTTGACCAAGAAATCGATAGAAATACGCTGCTTTACATGCTGTTCAAGACATCGTACCGATTTTTGCCGTTTTACACGGTACGATAAAATCGGAGATTAACTTGTTCGATTAATTGACCAATAAATCGCGGCGTGTAAAACAGGCTTTATAGGAAATGTAGTTGTAATAAAGCTTATTAAAATCATTTCTGTTTTGTGTTTTATATTATCTATTTTTTTTTTGAATGAACATCTTACAAATTTCAAAAAGGGGAAACCCTGTGTAAAATTTGAAATTATTAATGGAATTATAAGATACTGAAATGGTTTTTGATTGAGTTTTCTTAATTTGGTATAAATAACTTCGCTAGGTACTTAATTTAAAAGCGTCGTGCGCCATAAAATATTTACATACAAAGTACGATACTACGCTATTGCGATTGTATCAGTTTACTTCACCATTGTTAATTAAAACGTAAATATGATTTAATAAACGATTCTTATGGTACCTTAATTTTGTGTACCGATATACGTATGTAACATTCTATTTAGAAATATTAAGTATGAGAGAGAACTTCGTATGGAATGCCTCCTACGTTATGCATAGAGTTGTATACTGTACTTGTACAGGTCTTATCATAGAAGATTTTTGGTGGGAGTTACACAACTAAAATCTTCCCGTCTTAATACTGTAAACTCAGTATCGGTGGCAAGTAGAAGTGTATAGAGGTCTAAACTCGTATCAGATGCCATTCAACCAATGAACCTGAACGTTGTTATATAGAGATTGTTTGTATCATACAGAAACAACCTTATGTCAAGTTAGCCAAGGTCGTTTACGGAAAGTGCTCAGTAAACATCAAGTCGAAACTTTATTTACCTGACCGTGGGTTCATTTTTCGTGTTCTACACGCGTCCGAAGCGAAATTATGTGGCGGTAGTGCGTTTTTGTGTGATTTTTTGCAAATTTACTAACAGATTTGGTTTTGTGATTGAAAGTTGGTGTTTTTATATCCCCCCACCACGCGTAATACAATGTTCTCGAGATATTGCACTTGGTATGTTTCGTATTATATAAAATTGTCACACGTGATATTTCAAATACGATTTTAAATGTATTTAGCGAAAAAATGCTTGTTTTTAAAATATATTTGATATTGTTTGGATGAAATTATTGATATTGCAAAAAAAACAAGGCGTATAAACAACGCGAAATCGAAAAAATCTTGTAAAATAGATTCAGCACGTCTTTCGTGTACTACTTAAAAAGTAAACAAAACGATTAGAAATTGGAAAACTGTTATGTTCTAATGACCAAATTATTTCTATTAATATCGACAGAAAAAGTTTCTAAAATAACTAGTTTTCTGTCTTATAAGTAAGATCATTAAAAATGTAAGCTTAAATTTGGTACAATTAGTATGGTATAGATATACCATATCCTAAGAAGAAATATTTTATACTTTAAACAAAACAATATTTTACAAGAGTATCAGCAACTAAATGGTAACATCTTTGACCCATATAACTTCCAATATATATTTCTGCATCCCATTTATCCATCATGTCTAACATTTCTGAAACATAGTATAGGTTGTTTGAAATATAATCTGTTTTGTACCTTCCTTAAGATTTCATCCAACCCATTAAATTTTATTTTTTGGAATTATTTATTATTGGATATGTACGTATGTATATGAATTACCTTTAATATATATATCTACTATAACTGACAAATGTTAATGTATTGCCCATAGAGTACTCAAATTAACTGAGTTTGCTCATTGAATTGTTCTCATCATTATGAAAATATTTCAAATATCAAACATGAGTCAACCAAAGCCTAGAAGCCTGTTTTTTAATCAATATTCTATTGTAGCTCACTATCCTTCAAGCCTGTTTTACACGCTGCGATTTATTGGCCAATTAATTGAACAAGTTTTTGGCCAAGAAATCGGTAGAACTGTGCTGCCTTTACACGCTAGAATAAATTGGAGAATTTTTTAGTGATCGTGAATACTTGTTTAGTTTCGTTAATAGTTGAACGGGGAAATTACTAAGTACGAAATTTTCATCAATCTGCCTTTGTCAAGTGTTTTGGTAGTTTTGACATATGCACAGATTAGCTTAGGTTGCTTCAATTTCGGTTACTTAATTAAAATTATCCATTACATCATATATATATATATAAGTTAGAACACTCCTATGGGAGTTGTAGCAGTTTTACACTTTTATGATCCTATTGTACGTGGTAGATCAGTCCACATTTCTTTTTAATTAATTTCTTAGAATCCCTGGTACGTCTTTGCCCTCTCTACTATTTTCTTCCACTCTTCTCTATCTTCTATTTTTCTTCTCCAACTTTCTATCACCATTTTTCCTTTATCATGCTCTACTTGTTCCTTCCATCTTATTTTGGTCTTCCTCGTACTCTCGTTGTCTGTGGTATCCATTCCCTTATCATTCTTACTGGGTTTTCCTTTTCTCTCCTTATGTGCCCTTACCATCTCATTCTTTTTGCCTTAATTGTTTTAACTATATTTTCATCCTCTATCCATTCTTCTATTTCATGGTTCATCCAGGGTCTTGCTTCATTTCCATTTATTGCCTTTACTCCCACTATATTTCTTACTATATTTCTTTCAAAAACTTTTAATTGCTGTTTTTCTTGTTGTGTTAAGCTAGCTGTTTCTGTGGCATACGTCACGATTGTTCTTATTGTTGTCTTGTAGATTCTCATCTTTGTACTTCTGCTTACGTTCTTATCTCTTAATATATGTTTATTTCTGTAAAATGCCCTGTTTTCTGCTTGTAATTTTTGTTTGACATCCAATCTATCGTTTGTTCTATTAACCATTACTCCTAGATATTTAAAGGTTTCCACTTCTTCAAAATTATACGTACCCACTACCATTCATTCTTGCTAATTGTGTTTTCTTGTCCCTGCTAACATGCATGTATTTTGTTTTTTCTTCGTTTATCTTCAAACCCCTGGATTTTGCTTCTTTTTTCAGTTCTAGAAACGTTGTTTTTAATGTTCTTTTATCCCGAGAAATTATTACTAAGTCGTCTGCATATCCTACTACTTGTATTGTGTTTTTATTTATCGTCCCTCTATTTACTATTTTTTTATTACGCTATCCAATGATGTAATCAAAACAAAACTGTTGAAAATGCCCTGTCTTACACCATTTTTGACTTTGATCTTCCCTGTTATCCCTTTTGCTGTCTCTATTACTGCTTGCGATTCTCTCATTGTCATTTCTGTTATCCTTATTAATTTATTTTCTATGCTGTTGTTTTTTAGATCTTCTACCATTTTTTCTCTATTTAGTTTGTCAAACGCTTGTTGGAAATCTAGGAACAGTATGTGCATGTCAATATCATATTCATAAGCCTCTAATATTTGTCTTAGTATATGAATAACGTCTATTATTGATTTCTCCTTTCTAAATCCAAACTGGTAATTTCCTATAAACTTCTCTGTATACTGAGTTAGCCTCTCTTTAACTATTTCTGTCATTATTTTGTGTCACATTTAGTAATATAATACCCCGGTAGTTTCTGCATAACGTCTGATCTCTCTGTTTAGGTATTGGAACTATTGTTCCAATCTTCCACTCTTCTGGCATTCTCTCTTCTCTCCATATTACTCTTATTAATTCATGAATTCTTTTGAACAGCTCTTTTCTCCCGTATTTTATTAGCTCTCCACATATATCATCACAGCCCGCTGCCTTTATGTTTTTTAATTTTTGTAACTTCTGCGTATAAGCTCTTCATATTCTTCACTATGCTCTCCGTCCAATCCAATTTCTCTTTGTTTTGTTATTTCCGTCCCTTTATATAATTCTTCCAAGTGTTTTCTCCAGGTATCTTCTCCACTAGCTGTCATCGCTTTTGTTTTACTTTTTCTTATCTTTAGGTAACTATATATTGGTTTTGTGTTATTCCTTCTGTTTTCCCTTTCGGTTTCTTCCATTATTCCCTCTTGTTTACTTCTCTTTTTTGTTTTACATACTTTCTTTGCTTTTTTTCTTTTCTCTCTGTATTGTGACATGTGTTCTTCTGTACCAGATTCTAGCCATTTTAGTCTTGCAGTATTTTTTTTCTCTATTGCTTGTTCACATTCCTTATGAAACCATTCATTTCTTCTTGTACTTTTTGCCATACCTATTTCTCTCTTTGCAACTTTATTAATTCCTTGTTTTATTTTGGTTCATTGTTCTTCAATTCCCTGTTCTTCAAACTGCATTTCCTTGTTTATCTCTTCCCTGTATTTTTCTTTTATTTTTTCTTCTTCAAATTTTTTATGTTCCTCTTTGTCTTTGATTCTCATTTCTTTTTATTTTGTATTTCGCTATCACTAGGGTATGATCGGAGTCAATGTTTGTTTCTCGGCATGACCGCATATCATCTATAATTTGCCTATATATCTTTTTAGTCAAGACGTGGTCAATTTGATTTTCTGTCGTACTTCCTGGTTTCAACCATGTTATTTTGTGTAGCTCCTTATGCTTGTATTTTGTACTGCTTATCTCCATATTCAGTGACTCCGCTAAATTGCATAACCTTCCTTCGTTGTTACTGGTTAGGCTGTACTCCCTCCTGGTAATATACTTCCTTCCCAATTTGTGCATTAAAATCTCCGATAATGAGTAGTATGTCATGTTTTGGTACTTTATCTCCTGCATCTTTTAATATCTCATAAAACTGTTGTTTGATACCGTCATCACTAAAGCGTGACAAACGGTTGCACCCGCAGAGGCGCCGTGAAAGGAGCTGTGTTTACTATGTACATACAAGGAATCGAGTGGACGTTCGGTTATTATCGGGTGATCGGTGTGCGTGTACTATTTATGATGTTCGAGAAACTAGTGGAACCGTCCGGGGCGTACCACGCAAAAGTAGACACAGTATTATTAAAAAAATAATAGATTGTTACCTTTTATTGACGTATCGATGACCACTGCACCACTGCGATAATGTGCGACCATGGTATGCCGCGTAGTACTGCAACATAAGCAATGCTTGCATTGTCGATTCTGTCAGGCCTCGACGACGGTCTGAAAACCTTCTCGTATACTTTGCAAATGATCGTTCAGCATCTAATGAAGTAAGATTTGCGAAATTCAAATACTCCTGCATCTCTTCTGTGCAGTCTTGAATTCCAGATATAAATCGAACCTTTTCTAAATCCGGATTTTTATTTAAAACTGCACGAAATTTTTGCGCGACATCTAGTCCTATAGGATCCGTCAAGCTTTTTAGAGCGGCTGCTAATTGTTGATGTTATTTAACGAGTCTTGTATAGATAAGTGAGTATTTTCTAACTGCGAAATAGTTTGTGTCACTACAGAATAGTTTATGGAAATGTCATCTATTTCTTTTTGAACGTCCGAATCGGAAAAAAAGTTGCTGGCTCTCGCGAACTGCTTGAGAATTAAAAGAATTAAGTTTGAACATGACATGTTTCACTTGGGAATAATATTTGCGATAGTAAGATACTGCCCCGATCCATGTTCCCCATCGCGTCAATACAGACTGAGGTGGTAGCGGAATTTGCGGATACAATTTCTTGAAATACGCGGATATGTTTGGGAGATTTCACAAACACTTTTTTGGTAGATGATATTAAATCATTTACCCTAGGATACTTGCTTCGAATTGTTTCTGCTACGAGATGACATGCGTGTATGAGGCATGTTATGTGAAGAAGAGTCGGAAAGCATACTTTTAACATCCTACCAGCTTTCAGCATTGTTGCGGCTCCTTCAGAAACTAACATGGTGATTTGAGCTCCTACAATACAAAATTATCTTTACATATTTTTTATGTTTACAACGGTTTGGGCATCAGTTCTTTGAATCCTTTTATTGGCTAACAACAAGGAAACTGCTAGACAATTACGTTTTAAAGGACGCGCCACAATATGAATCACGCTGTGTTTCTGAGCATCAGTAGTTTCGTCCATATTGAGCCAGATTTTTTGATTTCTCAACTCGTCTTTTATACAGTCTTTTACTGTACTTTGCACATGTGGTAAATTGTACCGCAATTGTCTTTTTGTTGGTAGCTTCCATGATGGAACATATTTATCCCAAAAAAGACGAAAGTTTTCATTATCTACTAGGTGTTGTGGGATGTTGCACGTGCTCAACATGAAAATGAAGCCACAAAAATTGCTAGTGTGTTGATTTAACATGGAATGATCCTAGCGTTTTCTTCTCCGCTTAAGAGAAGTATACACCTGTAATTAAATAATTGTATGGAAAGATTTTTATTAAATAAGCAAGTCGACAGTTCAAGTTGGAGTGATCAGACAAGTGGTGGGGCAGCAAAGAAACGGAAATATCGTAAATACGACGATAACTGTTTGAATTCTGGCTTTGCATGCACATTTTGAAACTTTTGGGGACGGTTGTGCTGCAGTTGTGGATAAGAAAAATCAATGAGGATGGCGGTCAACGTTGTTTCCCTTAATTGCACAAATACGTGGCCTATAATAAAGTCGTACCTTTCAAAGGTCACTGACGGCTTGCAAAATACTTTGAGGAAGACAATGTCAAGAAATTTGTGTAGATTCTTTCCGTGCTCAAGCACCACCAGAATTCACATCGCAGGAAGAAGAGGGTCTAATTGAACTCTCTTGCGACAACAGCCTGAAAACAAAATTTGCTTCTTTGGATATCAATCAAAAATGAATATCCAACTCTGAGTTCAAAAGCTGTAAGGATCCTCATTCCCTTTGCGACAATCTATTTATGCTAAGCCGGATTTTCAGCTGTAGCTGTAATAAAAGCAAATATGCTCAAAAATTGATGTAGAGCGAGAAATGAGAGTGGCAGTGTCAAACCTTATTCCGCGTTTTGAAAAAATGTGGCGATCAGGAAGTTCACCCGTCACATTAACTTACTGGTCGTTTTCACCATTTATTTCATATTTCTTTATATTTTCATGTTTTAGTTTGATGGTTCTTGTGATTCAATTTTAATAAACGTGAGCTTCACATTGTGAGGTTTATCTTAAGAGTTGTTTTCATTGCTGTGCCTGATTTATGTCATTGTACACATATTTTGCAAACGGCGCCGGGACAAAATTCAAAGTGAAATTAAGCACAATATAAATTGGCAATGTAAACGATTACATACACTCTTCATCGTGCAAGCAGGGACTTTTCAATTCCAATTCCGCTTGGAAGTGAATGCAAATGTACCCTTGAAATAAGTGTGTCCAACCTTGAGGGAGTGGGTAATACGATACGTCTATATCGTGTGAACTAATATTATTTAACATTCAATATATTTTGTGTTTGTGGCGAATTTCATCTGAAGTAAACATAAATACTGTAATCTGTACGACTCCAGTTTTATTTGTTGTTCGGGATCTCGGGATTTAAATAAAAAGAAACACTTATTTAAACAGAAAAGCAGCATGTAGTTTATTCTTCGCCACAATTACGCATTGCATATCTACACTCCTGGCTATAACTATTTACCCATCTACATTTTGTCTGGATTTTAGAAAATTATTTATTTATTGTTATTTAGTGGGTGTAGTTATTTACCTATCGATTGAATCTCCTTAATCCGGAAATTAGGGGTCCAGGTAGGGTCATAAAAAGACCCGAAATATTATACAATTATCCTTCACTAATAAATAACCTGGGCAAATATGCGGTAACAGCCAGAGGCGTGGTAAGCGCATAAAAGTTTACACATAAAGTAGAAGGTAAGAAATAAATTATATACGTGCTGAAACACTTACCGTTTTAAAAGTCTTCCGTGAAATCACAAACTGGGTAATATCTGTTAAATATTTGAATCATTAGATATGTTTCCACAGCTGTTTCAGTCAAGTGAGTACGACGTGCGGAATAAATGTTTTTTAATGCCGAAAACGACCGTTCGACATCTAACGATGTTATATTTGCATATTTAAAATAATCTTTGAAACAACTTAATGCATTTTCACACGCACCTTCACAAATTTGTATTAATATAAGAAAATCGGAGTCTTTCTCTAAAACACTTTCAAATTTTCGTATTACACACCAATTTGTTTCGCCTTCTACAGTGCATAACTGTGCGTGAACATCATTCGCAATTTGAACAGAATCCACTAGCGACATCGAAACATTTTGTAATTTTCCTATTCCCTCCGCTAGTCCGAAGTAATTGTTGTGAATAGTTTGTAAATCTCTTTTAACCTGACTATCTTGAAATATTTCCTGACTTTTCTTGATTGCTGCAGCTTCTGTCGGATTGAATTTTAAAGCTACCTTCTTTACTTGATCAAAATATTTGTTGTAGCAAAACGCAGCCTGCAACCATGTTCCCCAACGTGTAACAATCGGCTGTGGTGGTTCAGGTAAATCAGGACACAGTTTGTGAAATAGTCGGGTACGTTTCGGGGACTTTAGAAACACTGCCTTTGTACTAGTAATCAATGCATTTACTAATGGAAAACATGTAGGAATCGTTTGTGCCGCAAGATTTGGAGTATGGATTTTACACGTTACATGTAAGAAGTTACCACTGTGTTCTTTAAAAGATCGCCCCAAAGAACGCATGTTTGCGGCACCATCACTCATAAACATTAAAAGTTGCTTAGTTGAAACTTCAAATTTGTTCAATGAGTTCAACACTACCTTTAAAATCTCATCGGCAGTACAATTTATAACTCTTTTGGAAGCAAGTAAGACGGAGGATGACGGTCGATGTGGTTCCATTGTACGCACCATTACATTAACCACAGAATGTTTTTGACGATCTGTTGTTTCGTCCACACACATCCACAGTCTTTTATCTTTCAATTCCGTTTTCATTCTTTTTCCTATATGTTCACGAGCAAATGGCACTACATTTCGTATCGATGTCCGACTAGGTAATTTACAGTCCGGATATTTATTCCAGAAGGAGACAAATACTTCTTTGTCTAGTAAACCAAACGATAGATTACATCAAATAAGAGTAACACATAAATCAAATGTAAATTTTTCTTGGTTTCGTATGCCCCTTTTTGCAGAAGAATGCTGTTTGCTTTCAATGTGACGTTGACAATGGCTTCTGGACTAACACATTAAAGGGGTGTTACAAACTAGACATTGAATTTTAGCGCCATCAAAAATTAAGTCCGGCATGTCCACTATGAAGTTTTTAACTGTGTCTGCCATTGGTCGTTTCCGCGACGTACCTAACTGCGACATTTTTAAAGCAAACATAAGCGTACAATTACGAAATACTACTCACATACAGCATCGATTTAGTACTGACGCTGTGAACGCGTGAAATAAATAATCACCGACTTCGCACCACAGATCTACTACATTGACTGTTACCGCTGTTTGCCCAGACTACTAATAAATATTGAATGTAGTGCAGGTGAAGATGATAATTCCTTATTTATCTGGAACTACTAGAATTATGATTATGAATTTAGATTTAGTGGTTATTGTTCTTTTAAACAGTGAATATCCTTAATATAAATTATCTAAAATAAGTACTAGAATGCCGAAAACAAGAGAGTTGCCTTTAGAAATCCACACAATGATTACTGCTTTACATAATCTAGGCCGAAGTAATAGAGATATCGCAAGAAAATGAAATTAAGTCGCTAAACTGTTGACTATAACGTTTAAAAAATGTCAAGAGGCTGGCACATTTTTAAATAGAAAACGAACAGGACGACGGAAAGTGACAACATCAGCGGAAGATCGTCGAATAGTTGTGACGAGTAAACGGAATAGATGAAAAATTGACCTGAAATAACGGCTGAAATAAGTATTGAGCGTGAAAAAACGAGTTAGTTTAACCACCGTGGAAGGAGGTTAAGAGAACCACTCTTACACAAGCAAAATAAAATAAAACGGCTGCCGTGGGCTAGAGAGCATCAACATTGGACAGTTGATAAGTGGAAAAATGTTTTGTAGACCGATGAATCCAAATTTGAACTCTTCGGTTCCGTTCGTTCGAAGGTCGAAAGGAGGATGAGCAGCGGAATCATGTGTAGTACCTACAGTCAAGCATGGAGGCGGACCGGTAATGGTTTGGGGTTGTTTTAGCGCCGCATCCGGAGGAGACTTGGTTAAAATAGATGGAATTTTAAGAAAAGAGCGCTATCGAGAAATTTTAGAAACAAATGTTATATCATCTTGAATGAGAATAATCGGTGACTGTTTTATATTTCAACATGATAGTGATTCGAAACACACATCTAAATTGAGCCGCAAATCTTTAGAATCGGTGGAACGCGAAAACAATAACAAAATAATGAAATAGCCTCCTCAAAGCCCAGGTGCTAATCCCATAGAGCTTTTGTTTCTTTGTTTTAAGAGTATTTTATTAAATGCAAAACTACAATTTCTTTTTCAGTTAATACTTCCTTTATTTATGCGTATTTCTTTGGGTGGGTAAATAATTATGGCCGGTAGTGTATATCAGTTACCGCGCGTCTCGTTTCTTGCACTTAAGGTAGCAGTCAGATTTCATTTGAGAGTAGCTTTTCGTATATACACTCTCAACTATTCTTGGAGAGTTAGCAAAAAGTGCTAGTAGTTTCTAGCGCAACTACTCTCAGAACTGTGTCCACATAATGCTTTTAATAATTTTGTGATTCCTGTCTGCGAGTTATGAGAGGGGTCAAAAATTGCAAAAAAGGTGCCAAAATAAGGTTTCGTAAGAAGCTGACAGTATTATCAGCAAACCATCAAGAGTAAACTCAAGATTATTCTTTAATATTGTCTGTTTCTTCTCCTTATCGCGATATTCCTTGGGTTTTGTATGCCATGGTATTGGATTCTCTTCATAAATATTGATTAGTTTCTTTATATCTTGTTGACAACTAACATTATACAAAACTACTTTGAATCTTGAGAGTGCACTTAATACAAATATTATCGTGTCCATCTGCGAGCAAGTCGATGCAAATTACCACTCGATAGTTACTCTCAATCGACTCACATACATATGTCTATTCGCGAAATAATCTATCATCCACCATCGAGAGCTGCGTTCAGTTTTACTCTCTAGTGAACAGCTACCTTTAGACACAAATTTTAATATAAAAGCTCTTATATCACATCTATTTTTACCTGAATTTTTCAGGTAAATACAAAATGAATTTCATGGAAGTAATGCTGTAAATGAAAAGAAACGTTGCAGTTGTATAATTGAGCAACTTTTATGAACGAATGTATATACCAAGAACCATTTTGTGGAAAAACATTTACATTACCTACTTGAGTGTAAACAATACTGAAATAAATCTAGTTTGCACACGAAATAAACAGTTGATAAGAATGGCTTTTATCAAGGAAAAGATAGGGAAATGTAATTAGTTAATCTAGTTTTCCTAGGAAACCAATATATTTTTTGTATATAATTGTTTCATTTTTACGCTTTCAATGGAAGCAAGTTTGTTAAAGTAAGGATAATTAAAAGTATTTTAATTATATTTATCTTAATTTTAATTATAGTTAGAATCAGTTCACTAAAATGAGAATTAACCTGTTGAAACCGAAAATTGATATCTTTTGTCGTTTCACAGATATTTCGATTGTTGTAAATTTTCTAAAGTGTTGGCTCATCTTGTAAACTATAAGTGCTGTAATTAAGTGCTTTCAGAAAAGAACACATCAAAAGAATATTTATCAACAGAAACTACCATCCATCCATCCATAAGCGATCCTCTTCTACTTCACGGTGTCGAGTGTCGCGGCAGAAATATCTCCACGCGCGACGATCAATAGCCATTAGCTCTGTAATTTGGCCAATTCACTGTTTCAGCTTCTATTGGGTCGACCTCTTTTCCTCTTCTTATCCACTCCCGCCCTCCACACAGCTTTAGTCTTTCTGCTTTCCCCCATACGCACCATGTGACCGAACCGCATCAATTGTTTTTTTTCTATCACTGATAGTACTGGATTCACTCCTAACTTATCCTGCACTGTATTGTTACTAATGTGGTCCCTTCTCGTTACTCCTACTGCCGTTCTGAGGTAACGCATTTCGCTAGCTTGTGTTCTACTCTTATCCCTGTCACCCAAGGCTCATGCTTCACTCCCATATGTTAGCACTGGCACATGTACTCCCTTAAATATTTTGGCTTTAATGGCTGTACTTATTTCCTTCTTTCTTATGAAAACCTTACTAAGCGCGTAGTACAGATTATTAGTGTTTGTTATATGGTTGTTAATCTCAGCTTCCATACTTCCTCCTGAATGTAAAACGGAGCCAAGGTACTTGAAATCTTTTATGTTTCACTGTACAACCATTCAAAGTAATATTCAATTGCTCTTCTCTTTTACTTATCATCATGATTTCAGTTTTATTCGTGTTAATGCTCATATTATTTTCCGTCAGGACTCTATTACATATACGTAGGTTCTTTTGCAGATTCTCTGCACTATTTGCGACAATTTAGTAATTGTTACAAATAAAAAGTCGTCCGCATGTAATATTTCAAACACATATACTTGTTGGAGCCTGCAGACACCCAACCTTGCCCCTTTCAGCTCGCGTCTGCCTTCTTTATACATGTCTTCCATGAGTATAATAAATAGCAATGGGCTTAAAACGATTCCTTGGCGGACCCCTACAGTTATGACAAAATCCTTTAAACTGCTATTATTTATTCTTATTAGATTCCGAGTGACAGCATACACACTTTTTACGGCTGTCAGTAGTGGCGTATCCACTCCTCTATCTTGCAGTATACGCCATATTTTCTCTCTGGGTACAGTATCAAAGGCTTTATTCAGATCGGCGAAACACAGGTTAATTGACTGTCGTGTGCCAGCGTTTTTTCAGCTGGTCTTAAGCCAAATATAAGGTCAACAGTACATCTCTCGGGCCTAAATCCGTATTGGTTATCATCTATCGTTGCTTCAACTTCTTAAACGTTTCTCCAGTGTTATCTCATATATTTTGCTAACAACGCTCAGTATTGAGATCCCTCTGTAATTTGAGCATTTTTTTGCATCACCTTTTTTAAATATTGGCAAAATTAAGGCTGCTGTTCAATCTCGTGGTATAGTCCCAGTTAACCAAGCTGTATTCATTAATTTGTGCAGGCCATCATTGATCATTTCCGCTTTTATTTAATTCTGACCTGCAACTTTGCAGTTTTTTAATCTTTTAACAGCTGTATATACGCCTTCAGGTATAATTTCTTCTCCTTCCCCATCCTTTTCACATTCTTCATCAATTTCTCTGGTTGTCTCAGTGCTACCTTCGAGAATTTCGCAGAAATATTCTCTCCATCTTTCAACAATCAGTTTACTATCCGTCAATAGATTACCCTCGGCGTCTTCAATTCTTTTAATTCCTCCAACTCTATCTTCTCTCAGATTTTCAAAGTTCTGTATAGAAGCTTTGCGTTTCCTTGGCCATCCACTCTCATCTTATTCCCATGTTTTTTGTTTTGCCTCTTTAATCTTATCCTTTACTCTTCTTCTTTGATCTTTATATATTTGATATCTAGATTACGTCTTGTTATTCAGGTAGGCTTTCCAGAGTTTTTCTTCTTAATTTGTGTTTTTATTTCTACATTCCACCAAGCAGTGCATTTCGTCGTTCGTTGCATACATTTACCACACTTCTTCAGCTGCTCCGTGCATAGCTGTTTTAAATACCTCCCATAGCGCTTCCACCTCTTCCATCTCTTCCCAGCCTGCTCTACCCAGTTCTTTCTTCATGGCTAACTGATATTTTCGTTTTATTTCCCACTGGTGTAATCCATGGACTTTGATGCTATGGGCTATGATATATATTATTTTCTAAATTTTTTACTTCATCTTGGGTAGGTTTCTCTGAATATTTGATTATTGTTTGCACCAGATAGTGATCACTCTTATTTCTGCTCCTCTGGTCACTCTTATATCAATCACTTCTTTCTTATGTTCCCTTTGTACAATTAAGTCTATTATAGATTTCTCATTTCTACTATGCATAACTCTGGTGCATTTGTGGATGGCTTTATGCTCGTAATACGTGTTGCCCACTATCATACCATTATTATTACAAAAATCTATTAGTCGCTGACCGTTGTTATTAATATCTTCACCGTGTTGTCCCACAGGGTGATCCGTTCCGCCATTTCTCCCAACCCTACCATTAAAGTCTCCCAAAATAAGTATTTTGCCATTTACTTAGTCTCTTTCTTCCTGCAGTGTCTCCCAAAATTAATCTTTGGTTTCTATATGCCACGAGCATTGTCTATCTATTATCTATTATTTTCCCAGTATTTAACCATCCAGTGAACGGAGAAAAAAAATTAGTACTGAATCCAATGTGCTGCGGGGTCTATCAGACCTCATCCGTGGGCTGGAGGGTTAATTTTAACTCTTATCAGTCTTTCGTTAATAAGTTTTCAGTTCTCTACATACTTAATACAATTCTTATCAATCATTACTCCAACTCCTGCTCTCGCTCTCTCATTTTCCTCCACCTCACTATATAATAGTAGGTGACCACTCACTAGTAGTATGTTTCCTTGCTTTTTCTTTTTTGTTTTCCCAAAAACTTGAGCTTGTTATTTTCGAATTCCTCCACGAGTTTGTTTTCTTTTCCATTTATTCCCTGTACATTCCATAAACCAATTTTCCACTTCAGTCGGTTACCTATGTTTGTGTTTTCCTGATCTAGTTTTAAACTTTCCATTCCAGTGTGCTTCCTTTTGTGTTTTCTTCTCTTTCTCTTATTCACCTTTTTTATTGCTCTAATCGTCGTTCTGTCTCTTCGACTGTTTGTATCTTGTATTCAAGGCATCTTCTTTCGTTTTGCCTTTCTTCTTTGCGTCTCATTTCGTCTTTAATCTGATCGAGCTCCTGGTTAGTTTATTCTAATTCCTTCTTTAGCATATCGTTTTGTGCGTTGGTATCTTCGAAGCCTACCTTCATTTCTTATCACATCTCATTTATTGCCTTCTGCACCGCATCCATCTCTTCTGTTTCCTTTCTAACAGGTGATCGCGCAATAATTTTACTTTTCTGGAAGGCTGCTTCCCCTTGTTACGATTTTTTAAAACTAGTATCCTTTATTTTTCGCTCATCTGCACTTATGCCGTTTCTGTCCAAACATACGCTATCAGTTGGATGGTTGACACTTCGCGCTAAGCCGTTACCACCGATACTAGAAGGCCTCACTGCTCTTCGATGACGTCACGCTGTTTAGGCGATGTATCGCCATGCATGATAGCCTAAGCGATAAAGGAATGGTTCTTTTTCAGTTCTTTGTTAAGTTTTGAAGGGTTTCCGGTTTAAAGAGGATGTCAGTCGTCAACTGAGCCCTTCGCATCTCATTTGTTTTTATTTTGGAAAAACGAACTTCCAAAGCAAAAACCAAATACGTAACCGAGCGCCGTTTTCGTGAAAGATGTACTTGTCATGGATATTTAATCGAGTAATTATTATTATTTGCAATTGTACATGTATTTGGACGAAACTAAGGTTGAAATGATACAGTAATTGCAATTTTGTTCGAAGTGTTCAATTTCACGAGAATATTTACAGACATGCTATTTAACCAGGGTCTTAAATTTCCTATTATGTGGTGTTTTACCTAATTTATCATTACATGAAGAGATGTTTTTAAATGTATGTAATAAGCGTTCTGTTTTAATGCAATATATTTTAAATTTTATCACTGAGCGTAGCCATTTTGGATACTGATATATGTAAATGTCATATTCACAGCAGTGAACGTATTGCAACAATTATAATAACTTATTCTACGAATACCCTACTTAAAAATGATTGTGGGGAAAGTAATGATAGATTAGGTAGAACACCACATAGTAGGAAAGATAGATTAGGTAAAACAGGTAATTGACGTATGTTGGTATTGAACGGTGATTAAAAAATTATTCCATTTTGTATTTCTTTTTATTATACGCTATAAGTAGTTATAAGTATTTTTGAACGTCTTACATTCTGAAGAGATACACGTGTTCCTATAGTATTGGTAACGTATTTAGTTGTTTGTTAATATTACAAAATCTAATAAATAAAATATTATATCAAGAGATACAAGGTCAGCTGTAACAAATATTTGCATATTGAGATATAATGAATAAATAGTGCTACGTATGTATATATACAGCGTTATTTATACTAAGGATACCTTTTAAGTTATTGCAAAAACAATGAAAGAAATACTTTTTTTGGTACAAATCGTTTTATTGTTTTTCAAAATATTTGCCATTAAGATTCACTTTTACATGCGTTCGAACCAATTCTCGAAACATTTTTTCCACTCTGAGGGTGATATCTTCAAAACATGGTTTTTTAAGGCTTCAACAGCTTCTTGAGGTGACAACAATCGTTGTTCGCGCATTTTTGTTTAACATGCGGGAACAAAAAAAAGTCGATAAATCAGGTGAATATGAGCAATGAGACGTTAATTCGATATTTTTCTCCTTCAAATAATCAGTTATTTGACGTGCCGTGTGATTGTCATGATGAAGGATGATGCGACGTTGTCGATTGTTTTTCCTGATTTCATCGATGACTTCTGGCAAACAAATCGTTGTATATAATTTAGCAATAGCTGTTCTTCGATCCTCCAAAGCAATGCATGCGAGATGTCCAGTACAAGGAAATGAACAGACAATCATTTTCTTGGAAGTGCTTCGTAAACGAATAACTTTTGTTGAATTCGGTGCATCTGGGATCACCTAAACGCTTGATTGTTGCTTAGTTTCCGACTTGTACGAATATATCCAAGTTTCGTCACCTGTTACGATGTTGTATACGGATTTTGAAGATCTTCTGTCGAATTTTTTGAGCATTTCCTTACACCAATTGACACGAGCCCTTTCTGTGCTTTGATCAAATTATGCGGAATCCACTGGTAATAGATCTCAGATGTCTCATCCCACGGTAGATCACATGCCAATTCTCTTCAATCACATTGCGCACACCAGCGATGTTCTTTGGAACAACAACCAATTTTGGTCGACCTTCGTGAAATTTATCACTGACGAAAGCACAACCACCACATTTTGCAAACCAGTCTTTTCTGTTGGCCCTTCATTACCAAACGTTGAACGAAGTAATTCCTGGCACTGCTGTTGTGTTAGGCCTTTACTAAAATGATAAAAAATCATCCAAGGAAAACCTTCTCGTGAAATTTCCATTTTTTCACGAAATTGCTTTTTTTAACGCTCACTGTAAACTACTCGGTAGATTTCATTGTCAAATTTTACAAAAAAAGTAATGTCAAATCTCAATAGCGTCATTTGTAAAAACTTAAGACGCTATCCTCGTACGTGCTTGTTATCAATCTGTACAGGAAAATTATGGTTATTTCGAGTAAATACGAGAACTATACCAAAAAGATAATGTGTTTACATTACCTTAATGAGTGTTTTTAGAAAAACAAGAATTTATAGTATTTCGTCGCAGCAATTTATGTTTTTAAACGGAAAACTTATCTGCATAGCATCATATTTAACTTGTTAAGGTACGACACACTTTAGGTATAGGAACATGTTTACAACAGAATTCTAGAACAGTTTCTTTATCAACTTTTGAAAAAAAAAATTGAAATAGCATGAAATGCACATAGCAACGATTCCGGTGGCCACCTTGTAGACGCTAGTTGATCTTCGATGTATTGACGAACACCCCAAGTAATACTGAATAAAATAAAAATTCAATCACCCCTTTAGCGTGTTTAAGTTATTGGTCCTTAAAGAGACAGGCGGAATTTTTTACAAATCTCAAATTGCCTCAATTATCTCAAGAACCAAGAGAGATAGGTATAGAGAATATTGAGGGAAGTTGACGTGAATTGAAGAGCGGCATCCAAAAACGTAATAATATCCAGGCTATTTTATTGAAAGAACCGCACTTACATATATTGTTTGTAGGGAAAACTGAACCACTTTATACTTGGACAAAATTTTGTATTGCGCAGAATTTGTCGCCGAATATTCTTTATTTGAAGATTTTCTTTAAATTTCTCAGGAAAGGAATTATCTTCCGCCCACACACTAGGTATATTTTCGCAAAAGCACTAGAGATAGAATCCATATAGATTAATGCACTGCTCAAAAATTGAAGTGGATAATTGATTTTAATAAAATTGCAGATTTATTATGTTCTCTAATTTATTATTTGATTCTTTTAAACACATTTAACATACATAAACTGTTAAAAATAAAACAAGAATGCTAAAGGAACACAAAAGTAAAGAAATGTACATAAATAAGATTTTTTATTGATTGTTTATAGAAATGGTACTTCTACTAATATCAATTTGATAGACCAGTTTAATATCGTGTGGGGCCTCCCCTAGTTCTTCGTAGTGTCCTCACTCTATTTGGCATTCTTTCAATTAAATTGTTAATGAAAGGCTGAGGAATGTTTTGCCAAATGTCTTGCAAAACATGGCAAGCTGCTGTAATGTATGGGGTGCCTGTTCTAGCCAGTTTAACGGTTTTAACATTTCAGCCCAGTCATGTTCAATGCAATTCATATCCGGATAGCAAGCTGGCAAACCCATTCGGTCAATACCGGTCTATGCGGTCGTTTACTATCTTGACATGGTGAGATTGACCATTATCGTCGATTAAAGTAAAATTTTCACCGATGGCGGCAACAAATTGGTTCTAGAATCATGTCACGATACGATGTCATGGTCGTATTAATTAGGACAACCAAATCAGTACGCCCATCAAAACAAAAGCCTCCCGAATCGCACTCTGATCCTCTACCGAAATGAGTAGCTAGTATAATGAAATTTTCACTATATCGTGTCTTTGCGCTCTCCACGCCAAAATTCGACCTTCGAAATTATACAAGCGAAATCTGGACTTATCAGTGAAAAGATATGTTCTCCATCATTGCAGATTCCAATTTCTATGTTCAATAGCCCAACGATTTTTTAGTACAGGCTGCTCCCTAGATAATCGTGGAGAAGTATTGAATCTTCTTGTCCTATACATTGCGACTATACAACCTATTCCTTACTGTTTGGTCAGAAATTATTCTTCCTGTAGTTTGCCGGAAGAACCGTGCTGAAGGTAGAGTTTCTTTGTGTAGTATGGACTGAAAGACGATCTTCAGCAACGGTTGCAGTTCTTTGTCTACCCCTACCATGAATATGTGCAGCATCTATACTTCTGTGTCGATTCCATTCTCTACTAATCACACTTCGAGAAACATTCAATGGTTAGCAACTTCTTATTGAGTTGAATGATAACAATCAATATAAAATTTGTTAAACATTCCACCATTGAATATCTGGAGATAAACAAAGGATATTAAAGACGAAAGAATGTGTTTTATTTGAAAGCATTGGAATTTATTATTTATCTAGTAAAAAAAAAATTTGGATAATATTTTTTTTTGTTTACAGTAGTTTGAGATATATAAATAAATTTAGTAAAACTTAAAAAAAAACAGAAAAAAACAATAAAAAAATATTTTTGTTCCAAATATCTACTTCGACTTTGGGCAATGTATATCACTTTGTTAGTTCCTCTTTTTCATTATTTGTATTACAAGAAATGAAAGGGGAACGCAGCGGGAGGGGGGAGGCGTGGGGGGGAGGTCGAAAAAGGGAAAAAAACGAGGGAGAAGAGGGAAAAACCAGGAAAGAGGGAGGGACGAAGCGGCCGGGGCGGGGGGAGCCCGACGGTCAGCATGCCCATCCCCACTGCCTCATGCGCGGGACTGCTTCATGGACGCTACCGCACCCGTCCGGAGCGGGGGGAAGGAAAGAGGGGCGAGGAAAGGGGTTAGGGAGAGAGATTCAAGTCTACGTGCTCCGCGTGAGTCGGGAATAACATTGGTGCATCTAGTGCATACAGGCGACAGCTACGTGCGTGTTCGCGCAGGAAACGTGTCTGTGTGTCACGTTTAGAGCGTTAACGAACCCCTCGAGTTCCCCTTGGGAAACCGGTTCAACTCGCCCGACAGGGGAAAAAAGAGGAAAAAGGAGAGGGTGGACGATGAAAAAGAGTGTCAAAAAGGGGGGAGACGGGGAAGCCGCCCTTTTACTGGACGGTGGACCAACCCCACAACGCGCTCGGCCCGTCCAGCAAAATGGGGACCAACTCCGCCGCGTTCTTCCCCAAAGTCAAACCGCTTCGCCGAAAGCACGAGGGCGCGGAGCGACCGGATTCGCTAGGCAAGGTCGCGTAGCGCAGCGGAGTGACCGAGTAGTATAAGAAACGAAAGGGGAACGCAGCGGGAGGGGGGAAGCGCGGGGGAGATTGAAAAAGGAGAAAAACGGGAAAAAACCCGGAAAGAAAGGGAGGAACGAGGGGGGAAGGAAGCCCGACGGTAAGCACACCCACCTCCACTGCCTCATACGCGGGACTGCTTCATGGACGCTACCGCACCCGTCCGGAGCGGTGAGAAGGAGAGAGGGGCGAGGAAAGGGGTTAGGGAGAGAGATCCAACGATAGACAAACGCTCCGGTAGGAGGAAGCGGAGGAGGGGGGGGGGGGCAAAAAGGGGAAAAACGAGGGAAAAAAGGGAAAAACGGGAAAAAACCTCTAAATAGCGGCCTCAAAAATTTATTGTAAAAATGGCCGTTATTGGGAGGTGGCCATTATTAAGAGGTAGCCATTATTGAGAGGTAGTCAGGAATAAATAATTGTGTTTTTTTTATTAAAAAAAATGTAAATATCAAGAATTAGCTTAAATAATAAAAAAATTAAATTAAAATATTTTACATGCATTTACTTTTTTCAAATATTTTTCAATTGAGATTTGTTTTAAGTTTTTAATTTTTGTTTATAAAATCTGAGATTCATATTTTGCTAAGATTTGAGCAATTTGTGCAGCCAGTTCACTTTCATCATTACAAAATAAGACATCTCTTAGTTTTTCACACATCCATATCTTTAATGTTTGAATTCCAAATGTCAAATTTTTCCACATCAGTTTCAGTGTTTGAATTACAGTCTTGACCATCAATTAATTCACTGATTATTTTTTTAACGTTAAAACTGAGATTTTCGTTTAAAACATTGCAATCAATAGATGCATAATTTCCTAGGCTTACACCACGTAATACAGGAAGAATTTTGTGGTATTTTGTCTTCCTCATCGAAATCCTTTCCTTGCTGGTTATTTTCCGAGAATCCTGTTTTTGCAAAACATTTTGAAATTGTAGCTGGCGAAACGCCTTTCCAAGCTGCTGATATCCAAATTAAAGCGCTGGTTAAGTTAACACCTTTTTCTGCATCTTCAAAAGAACTTTCGAGGTTTGTGAATGTTAGAATCCTTCTGATTAGAAATTTTCTATAGCTCATCTTAAACTTATGGATAATTCCTTGATCCAATGGCTGACAATAGGAAGTGGTGTTTGGAGGCAGGAAAATGATGTTCACATTTTCTAGTATCATTTTTGAATGGGACGTGACGTTATCCAGAAATAATAAGACTCTTCAATTTTCTTTTCTTATTTTTTCGTCAATTTTTTTTAGCCAGGAAGTCATAATCTTCGTTGTCATCCAAGCTTTTTTATTAGATACCCATTCTAAGAGCAGTTTGTCGATATGAGATCCTTTAAAGTATTGAGGGTTTTTACTTTTCCCAATGATTAGTGGGGTTTCCTTATCACCTTCTATATTTGCGCAAAATAAGATTGTCAATCTTTGTTTTGCAGTTTTTTTACCTGCACATTTATCGTTTTTTAGAGCGAACGTTTTGTTGGGTATTGCAAGATAAAAAAGTCCGGCTTCGTTAACATTGTACAAATTTTTTGGTGAATAATCCTTCAATATTACTTGTAGCTTTGGTTTCCAGGCTTCAACACTGTCAAAGTCAACATCAGCCGACTCACCACAAATTATTTTAAAGGCTATATTGCGTCTTTTACACAATTTTTCTAGCCGTCCATTTGAAGCTTCAAAACTTGTCAGTTTTAAATTTTCGGCTATTTTCAAAGCTTTTTTTTATTAAAGATCCAGATATAGGGAAATTTTTATTTCTGACATTACAGAACCTATTGCAGACTACATCGTCAATCGCCGATCCTTCGGTTTTAGGAATCTTTCTCTTTTGCTCTAAATTGGAACCTTCTTCAAAGCGCTTCTTTAAGTCGGATTTGTTTTTTATAACTTCATTAACTTGCGTTCTTCCAACATCAAACTTTTCAGCACTGGTACTGAACTTTTCACTTTCCACAATTTTGTCTTTAAGAGACAAACACTTTTTTTTAACGACATGATGATCGTTACAAAAACACAGTCGAACATAAACTAACTACAATCTATGAAACTAATGTGCTTGAAGTGAATCGGTAAACAACTAAATACATACAATCATAGATACATATTATGTACATAATTCCCCCAAATCTTAGAAATGTGCAATAAAGTAAATCTGCTTACAATAGTTCCATCTGTATTAAATTGACCGATAATATTTTCGCAAGAAAATTGTCATGGAAGTTTTATGTGGGGGGGGGGGGGGCTATTAGGAGGGTCATTATTAACGCTGGCCACGAGCGGTACCGGGCATCGGCGTAGAATCAGTTCGGACCGAGAGGAACGGTAGTATTACTTCGTCTGCGGAGCAGTACGGACATTTGCGCTGCCGGTCATTTGCGCAATTGTTTATCTGTCCTAGAAAAATTATGATTTCGTCAGCAAAACGACCGCGGTCGGACAAACTTCGAAAATTTATTGCAGAAATTCCAGACATAGTATATGAAGGTGCTAAAATTAAATGTGTAATCTGTAAAATCCCGTTAATGTGTTCAGACAACATTGTCTACGACACGTAAATAGTGAAAAGCATGTCTCAAAAAGAAATTGCGCGCGAGACAATGAAAAATTTATATTTAATTTATGCGTTACGTTTATCGCATGTAATATACCGTTTAATTTACTAGACAAGGAACCATTTATCTGCTTTTGGAATAACTATTCGGAGTGCAAATTACCAAGTCGAACATCGTTACGAAGAATTGTGCCATCTGCGCGCGAACATATTGAACAAAAAATAAAATCGGAGTTGAAAGATCAAAAATTGTGGTTATGTATCGACGAACAACAGATCGGAAGAAACATTCTGTTCTTAATGTAATGGCACGCAAATTGGAAACCTCATCAATCGACACTTTCAATTCTATTAGTCTCCAAACGAATACAACAGCGTACTGCCGAAGTAATTTCAAAGTTAGTGTTAAATACATTGGACAAGTTTGAACTTTCACAAACCAACTCTTGATGTTAGTGAGTGATGGTGCTGCAAACATTCTTTCTGTAGGCCGGTCTCTTAAAAAGCATTCTGCTAATTTGTTACACGTTACGTGTAAAATTCATGCTCTCAATCTTGTGGCGGATAGTATCAGAAAATGTTATCCTGAGGTAGACGCTTTAATAGCGCATACCAAAGCAGTATTTGTCAAATCACCGAAACGTATTCGCGAATTTCACAGACTGTGCCCCCGTCTACCAGAGCCACCAGAACCTATTCTAACTCGTAGGGGAACATGGTTGCAGACCGCGCTTTATTATCATAAATATTTTGACAATATTAAGAACGTGGTTTTACAATTCGATACAAAGGAAGCTGCCGCTATCCAGAAAAGCCAGTCGAAATTTCAAGATAATCAGGTTAAAATGGATTTAAAAAATCATTCACGACAATTACTTCGGGCTAGCAGATGCAATAGAAAAATTACAAAATCCTCCGGTGCCGTTAGAAGAATCTCTACAAATAGTGCAACATGTTCACGCACAGCTATGCGCGATTGAAGACGCAAAAAATGTTTTCTGTTTTAGAAAATTTGAAAGTGTTTTTGAGAAAAAAAATTCTGATTATGGCACATTAAGACACATTTGTGAAGGTGCGTCAACAGAATCGTTAAGTTATTTGAAAGATTATTTTACTTACGCAAATATTACGTCACTAAATGTAGAACGTTCGTTCTCTGCATATAAACGCATTTTTTCCTCATGCCGTACTAGTTTTTCTGAAACAACAGTTGAAACATGTCTAATGTTGCAAATATTTAACAGACATTATTCACTTTGTGATTTCACGGAGGACTCTTAAAATGGTAAGTGTTTGAGCACGTGTTATTTAATTTTTATTTAAAAGATGAGCGAAATTATTTGCGGCAGCAAACATCTCTATTAGCAGAATAATTCTAGTGAACGCGAGGCCTGGTCGACTCTACGCTACTGCGCGGTACCGCTCGTGGCCAGCTTTAGTCATTATTACGGGTATTCCATATAATTGGTTTTGTAAATTTGAAAGGCTGGCCGTTTTTAGAGGTGACCGCTTTTAAGAGGTGGCCGAAAATAGAGGTTTTACTGTATATAATTTTGAATCTATATGTGCATGTATGTTATGTTAATGTCCTAAGGAATTTCCATTTTTTTTAAAGAAACATTTTAAAGCATTTTACAATATTGTTTACTCTTCTCATTTGATAATAAATGTAGTTTCAAGTCATATGTTCCTTAAACATAACATTTTCCTTTATATGAATACTTTTGCCAACCACTGTATATTGAAGCATTTTAAGTACTACCTGGTTCAATCACAATTATCTCAACCGCTATAAACCGCAGCGTATCTGTAATGTGTAATGTATACATACATACACAATTACGCAATTTGTTGTTTAAAATATAGAAATAGTTTCAGTACGGACGTGCATATCTGCATGGAAACGTCGAGTGTTCACGGCATATTTACAACTCAGATTAATATGTTTAAATGCTTGGTATTTTTTATGATATATTTTCCGATATGAACTACAAGTATATAGATATTAGATGTCGATCGATTTAATAAGACAAATTAGTAGGTTGTAATTAAATATGTACGCATGTAGGCTGTCACGCCATAATTTTTTGATATCTACAGCTTCTAGGTCTCCTTTTTTGGTTTCAAATCACTTGTTATATAAAACAGCTCTATTTCTCAGTCTTTATTTTATTAATATATGTATGTATATTTATGTAAAGCAGTTACAAAGTGAGGACCTCACATTTTACAAAAATGTAAAGTCTAACAAACTGTTAACATAATCGGTGTAGTACAAGTTCAATTTATAAAACTTCTGGATATATACAGGAGCAGTCATCTCGGAGCAGTGGTCTCGGAAGATTGTGCCTTTGTAAATGCAGATGTTTCAAAATGGTTCCTTTCTTGTTATGAGGTCTCATTGTGGGCATGGTTTAAAATTATATTGAAACCTACAGCTGTCTCATATGTTCGTAACTACCCAAAGTTTTTATAATCCTAGTTAAATTCTGAGGCAAAATGTAATATGGTTCTATTGTCCTAAAATTAAGAGTTATTAGGGTTCTTTTTTTAAAAAAGTCGACATTTAGAGAAACTATGGCTTGCCATTTAAAAACAATTTTTTTTTCACTGCAAATTGTGGACCATTCTGTATAAATATCACAAGATACACCTTTAAGCACATTTCCTTCCCTAAATATTCTTTCCAAAATCACCATCGTATTATGAGACACCCTGTAGGTTTCAACATAATTTTAAAGCACGCCCATAATCAGGCGTCATAACAGGAAAAAGCCGTTTTAAAAAATCTCCATTTACAAAGGCACAATCGTATCGGAAAACCAAGTCTTAGAAATGAGGTTTCTTTGGGAATTTTTTGGAACCCCTGTATAATTTTTGTGTATTTGTAATATAAAACACCTTCGGTACATTAAAAAATAAGGTTATAATAACGGCGACCAGCATTTGCATCGTGACGTGACATCCATAACAATCACGTCACAACGTAATGCTTTCAAATTCCGTTATTAGATAGATCATCTTAACTAACTTAAATACCTAGAATTATTGCTATTGGACTATTATATTTTTAAAGTCATACTTCATTTTAATAAAATATTTGACCATAACACCTGTTTAAAGAAACCCCTATTTAATATACAATTTCTAACGATTTAACAGTGTGTTCTGTTTTAAAATTAAACTTGTGTCGTGTGCAGCAGAAACTGTAAACCTGTATACCTGAATGTGATTTTATGTTACGAAAAACTTGCCCCCGAATAATTTTTATTTGAATACGTTTTCTCTAGATTGCTCAGGAAAGAAATTATCTTGCACTCACACACCAGGTGGACACACTGTAGATTGAATCCTGTTATGGTTAAGATAGATTTGGAAAATCTGTCCAGCTTTTGCAATACCTATATTTCTAAACAAATATGTAATGGCCTTCATTGGAAATCAAGTCGTTTATACATATCTATACAGGGTGTTAACTAATTGGCGGAAAATAGACTCGTAGCGATATTGTCTGCATAATTGTGAGTTGAAAATCTTAATATGAAATTTTCGTAAATGTCTTTGTTTGGCCACAGGATAAATTTTTGTAATTCAGAATTTTGGCAACGTTACATGACGTTTAATTAAATAAGACTATTTATTGATTCAACAAAGTAAATTAAAACAAAGATAGTAAATAGTAACCACGATGACGAACATTTTAAAGAATTATTATGACAAATTTTGAAAATGAAAACCATTAACTTCGATACAGCGTTGAAGTCTCCGAGGAATAGCATCTTTGACTGATTGTAACATTTCAGGAGTAATTAGCTGGACGGCTGCGTTATTTTTGTTCCTCACGTCTTGTTGATTTATTGCTGGTGTCGCATAAACTGTATCCTTTAGGAATCCCCAAACAAAGAAATCGAGGGGATTAAGATCTGGAGATCTCGCAGGCCATGCAATGAGGCCATTATTGGCAATAATTCTGTCCCAAAACTGTTCCTGCAGCCAGATGCGTACGGCACGTGCATTATGAGCAGGAGCTCCGTGATGCATGTAATACATGCTTGGTCTTAGCACTAAAGGTAAATTGTCTAACATTTCTTCTAAGACATTTATGTAGCCTTTAGCATTTAATCTATTTTGAATAAATATTGGACCAATAACCTGCAAATTTATAATTCCGAGTCAAACATTAACAGAGAATTTACGTTGATGTCCAAATTCATGAATTGCATGAGGATTTTCGTCTGGCCAAAAATGAGTATTGTGAATGTTAAAATAACCATCTCTTGTAAATGTGCATTCATCTGTCCATAATATTTTTTTGTAGAAAATCTGGCTGTTTATTTATTAATGCCATCATTCTATTGCAATAATTTACTCTAGCAACGTAATCTTCGAGATATAACGGTTGCACTTTTGTTGAATAGTGTGGCCGCAGAAGATTCTCAGTAAGTACAGAATGTACAGTGCTATTGAACAGTTCTACCATGGCTAATGATGAAAAACCGAGGCCAATAATAATAATAATAATAATAAAAGTTCTACCAATTTCTCTCGTGCTAAGTTAAGGGTCTTCGTACACAACTTCCATAATACGTTCTTCAACATCTACTGTGCGTCGAATCCTTGGTGCTCCTGCATTGTTACGCATAGGTACAAATATACTTGTTTCTCTTAACTGAGTATCCAGTCTTCTAATTGTATTGTAAGAAGGCACACGACGATTTGGATATCTCACTCGATATTCCTCTACGACTGCATAAGCGTTTCCATTACAGAAGCCAAATACGATGTACGTGTCGGCATGTTCATTAAAAGTAAAATCCATTGTAATAGCAACGCAAAACCAATAACCTAATTATAGCAAAAGTGAAGTACAATGGATGTAATGTTCTACTTTGACACTTACAAAAATGACAACTAACAATCAAAAATAGTTAGGTCAATTTTCATAAATACGTATTGCATTGTTGTCAGATCTATCTTTTTATAATTTTCCCTAAAAAAAAAAAATTCTAAATTCTTAATTAAGTAATGAAACGGTAACGAAGTTCTAGCATTCTTTACCGATGGCTTCCTCAATGTCAATAATTGACATAAAATTCCAAACATTCAAAGATTTATCTACTTCTAATATTTGAAATTCTAAACTTTGCTGAGCCGGTGTAACCAAACGAGGATTTTTATAAGATTTTTATATTACGATTTTTAACTCAAAATTATGCGCACAATATCGCTACGAGTCCATTTTCCACCAATTACCGAACACCCGGTATACAGTGCGGTCCTAGCTTCTGTCGTTTAAAAGTTAGTATGGGGGGAACTTTTGAACGACAGAAGCTAGCGTTTTTAGAAAAAATAGGTCGATTTCTATTTTTTGTGAAGTAACTTCAGCCTTCATCAGCACTTCAATTGTATTTTCGGTTTCACCGGAAGTGACGTCAACTGTCTTTTTTTAAATAGAATATTTTTACGTTTTTTTGGAAAGGTGATCGAAAGATGAATCCAACGATACCACATATGTTATACTTTAACTTAAGAAATATGACGATATGCAGCAATAAAGGTTTTGGTAACCTGTTTTCGTTGTTACGCAAAGTTGGCTAGGAAAGGGCGCTAGATTGTTTCTTGTGACGCCAGACTGATCTGAAGAGCTCGTTATTAAGCAAAGTAATCATAAATCATAACAATTGCCAAACTGTCAAATCTCAATTCCAAAAGTGTGAATTATTCTTATTATTTATTGTTACAATAACCTGCATTTGTTATACTTTCGTTCTTTGTGCCTGTTAGTATTTTCTCTCATTTTAACTTGTTTTGTTAATTGTTGTTTCTCCTTTAACGTTAGTTTATAATAAATAGAAATCGACCTATTTTTTTCTAAAAGCGCTAGCTTCTGTCGTTCAAAAGTTAGCATATACTAGGGTACGTAAGGATTCATTTATAGTCGCGAGTCCCATGGATATATCGAATAATGTTGGCGCTTGTGCTGGAGTGTCCTTGATTCGCTTCGCGCGCTCCCTACTTTATACTTAGCGGGCAAAGTCCATATATTTTAGCGGTTCACTTTACTACGGAACTTACGAACACGGTATATACCAGGGTTGCCTTTTATATTTCGGGACTGAATTATCCTGATGCTGTCATCTACCAGCCAATGTCCCTATCGTAAACTTCAAGTTTTTGTCGGTATACTTTACTTAGAACGTTTTGACGTACAGGCGTTATTTGTGTTGAAAAATTCATCTCGGTAAAAACATGCAATTAAGTCGCGAACATTTCCGTGCGATAATTTTTTACAACTTTCGACGTGGATTATCGCAACAACAGTGCATCGTTGAACTGAATTCGACTTTTGGCAACGAAGCACCATTAAAAACCACCATATATCGGTGGTATACGGAATTCAATCGTGGCTGTGGTTCACTCAGTGACGAATTTCGTGAAGGTCGTCCTAAATCGGTTGTTGTTCCAGAAAACATCGATGCTGTGCGTGAACTCATATTGCAGGATCGTGAGATAGAGGCATCCTTGGGCATTAGTGGAACCAGCATACATTCAATATTGTATGAACATTTGGCCATCAAAAAAATTTGTTCGCGTTGGATACTACATAATTTGACACCCGCACAAAAAAGGGCTCGTGTCGATTGGTCGAAAGAAATGCTCAAGAAATACGATTGCGGTGTTTCCAAACACGCCTATGACATCGTTACAGGCGATGAATCGTGGATCTATGCATACGGGCCCGAGACTAAACAGCAGTCGAAAGTATGGGTCTTCAGAGACGAGTCGAATCTAACAAAAGTTGTTCGTACACCAAGCACTTCGAAACAAATGGTCGCCTGTTTTTTCGGAAAAACCGGACATGTGGCAACTGTGTCGTTAGTGCAACGTCGGACGATCAATTCTGAATGGGAAACAACCATTTGTTTGTCAGAAATCTTCGGAAAAATGAGGGAAACCAACCGCCGAAGACGCGTTGTTCTCCACCAGGGCAACGCGAGTTCTCACACATCGAGTTTATGAGGACCGAAAAAGTCGAATTGATGAGTCATCCGCCGTACAGCCTTGATTTGGCACCCAATGACTTCTTATTTCCGCACATCAAAAATAAATTAATGCATGTTTTGGAGGTACCTCCGTCGGAGTGGCAAAAGTGCTTCGAAAATTGATTCAAGGGCATGCAAAAGTGTATAGATCTTGATGGAGACTATTTTGAAAAACAATAAAGCCATTTGCGATGATTAATTTCTTTTTTTGTTTTCTATTCCCGAAATATAAAAGGCAACCCTCGTATTGTATGAAAATTTCTTTCGAATCTGCCCAACGGTACATGTATCATGCCTTGTATGGTTATCGTTGTGCAATTTTTATAGATGGTAGCATATACATATGTAGTTAACATTACGTACTTGAATGCAAATAGTTTCATATCTCGTTCGCCCATGAAGTAAATATTTGGCAATAAAATAAATGAGTTTTATCAAGAAAAAGATAGGTAAAAGTAGGTTTCTCTAATTCCATTAGGTATGACAATGCTTTATGTGCAGCCCAATATATGCCTTATAGGCATTAAAGTCTCTAAAATGCGAGAAGGGTTTGTTGACACATTTATACATATAGCTTACTTTAATAATTAATAAGCATAAGTATGTAGTTTTGATTTCCTCAATCTTGGTTGCTTAACAAATGACGTGATGTTTGGCAATATTTACCATCCACTTAATTACCTGAATCGAGCACTCCCAGTTATTATTTAATTTAATAATCAACTTTCTATTTATATTTAACTTTATGGCATAATTATTAACAAACAACTAGCTAGAATTTGTTGTTTATGATTTAAAACCCATTTTAAATATTTAAATAATATGAAACACACAATTACTGGTTATTCTTCAAACAGTCACAATTCAGTTGCCCAAGCTTTTTGGTTCTTTTTCAGATTTTTTTTCGTTCCTATTGTTTCATTGTTTAAACCATTTACTCTTATCCTGATAGGCGTCTCTTTTTTATAAATTGTATTCTTTAAGAGTTCTGGCACAGATTTTAAAAATAACAGTGGATTAATGTTTTGATATTTAGAAAATATAAGTACTGCCAACAATAATTCAAGTAGTTTTGAATAATACTTTCTTTTGTCTTTAAATAAGTAAGAAAATGAACGTACATGTATTACTACAACAGATTTATACATATAGTGTATCTACCAAGTGTGTGGGCGGAAGACAATTCCTTTCCTGAGCAATTTAGAGAAAGTTTTCAAATAAAAAATATTCGGAGACAAGTTTTACACAACATGAAATAAATAAATAAAACATGAAATGTACAAGGTGTTCAGTTTCAGCTCTAAACGATACAAGTTTGGTTTCTTAAATGAAATACTCTCTATATTATACGTTTTTGGACGACTCTCTTCAATTCATGTCAATTTTCTTCAACATTCCTTATACCCGTCTGTCTAATTTTTCTGTGAATAATTAAAGACTCAATTACATTTTATCATTTATTTTTATTATACAGCTTTAAATATTTTTTCATATCAATGTACATTTCACAAGTATTCAGCGAAATTACTGCAAGCAGACTTTTTCTGGGTTTGTTCTACTGATTCTGCAGTACTGGATTTTTTTATAAAAAATCACTTACAAGGGAAGATCCCGAACCCGTAAATTCTAAAAAAATTGAAACTTTGTGGACAAGTAGTCCTCACCCCAAGATGTTCGAAGCCATTTTCCTTATCGGCCCAATTTCGTTTTAAGAGAGTGAAACCACCCCTGAAATTTTACTTGATTTTCGTTTTTTTTTTAATAATTCGATAACGGTTGGACCAAATACATCAAAGTTATATATCGAAATAATCGTCTCTTTGAGCTCTATTACATATGTGAAAATAGCATAGTATTTCTATTTAAAAATTTGGTGGTGCCTTCCCCCATCCCTTCACGAACGAACCTATTCAAATGCCATATTGTGGATGTTATACAGCCCTTCAAGCAGTTTCAAAAACTTCACTTTTTGTAAAATAATTATTAGAAAAGGATAAAACTTGCCTCACGATACGTCGCTTTATGTAATTGTCAATGCCTGTGCAAAACAATGATATGTTAAAAGTAATCCGCAGATATTGTGTGAATAATGTATTATCTTCGATGTGTACACGTATTTCGGATATCTCTATTACTGACTCACAATCAATGTGATAGAATAATTTATGCAATGAGTTTATTAATTCTTTAAAATTCGATATATGAATTTGTAAACTAATGATACTTATGAAGGCAGATATAGTGCGACGACAGCTGTACATACATACGATAACATGATAAAGTATGACTTATACTTTAATAAGTACAATAATCTTTAATTGAGTAATAGTTAATATTATAGTTTAAAATTGTTGATTTGTTTGGATAAAAATAAGTATATAAGAAAAAGTCACTTTTGTAACCTTTTAATACTGCATCTGATTGTGAGAATTAGAGTACTGGTTCAACAATGGTAGTAAATCCAGTAAATGTAGTTCGATTACTAATACTGACATTCAATGTCGCAAATGATAATCGTCCAATAATTTTCAACAATGAAGAAAGTGAAATGCACGACGTATTGAAGAATATATTAATCAGATCTATAATTCACGACCTAGATCTTCGTAAATGGGCTATGGAAGCCAATGAAGAAATCGGATTAACAAATTTCAGAGCATCCCCACATTGGTTATGGAACTTCAAGAAAGTATACAGGATAGTTTCTAGAAAAATTACGAAATTTATAACCCGTTCATATGGGACAGACACGGCAGAGTTAAATCAAATTTTGTCGCCTTTCGTACAAGAAGTAAAACCTTATATTGCGAAGGTAGGCTCTACTAATACATTCAACGCTGATGAAAGTGGATTCAATTTGGAATTGCACTCTGGTCGCACGTTAGCTCTACAGGGATCGAAAGCAGTTGAAAGTATTGTGCAATTTATATTCGCTACAACACACAGCTATACCATACTCAATAGTGTATCCGCGTCTGGACGCTTGTTGTCGCCTCTATTCGTGGTTTTGAAAGAACAAAGGGGTACATTTGGACCACGAGTAGTAGAATCGATGTTCTACGCAGAAAATATTCATGTAACTGCTTCATCATCCGGAAAACTAACAACAGCATTATTCACGGAATGGTTCACAAAGGTATATCTTCCAAATACAGGATCTCAACCAGTTTTATTGCTAGATTCGTGGACTGGTCGTTGTCCATCTAACTTAAAATACCATATATTGGCCGACAAGAATATGAACATCCTCACAATACCAAAGAAAACCACTGGTATGATACAACCCCTAGACGTCTATGAATTTCGTGTTTGGAAAAATGTTGTTAAGAAATTATCTGATATTATACTCTTATACAACTACGATATTAATTTGCATACGTGTAACAACATTGTTAAATTACAGTGTTTAGTGCACAACCAATTATCTTCTTCAAAATATTATAAGTGGTTATATTGCGGACCGGCCAAATCGTTTCGATAAATCCTGTCACTTTTGCCTTCACAGAAGATTTTCATATTTCATCGCGATGTTCCATATGTGGAGCGCGTGCTATAATACGGTGTTCCTGGTGCAACAGTGTTTTGTGCTTTAAGAATTCTTATGAAGAAATGCATTATCATACAAGTTAAGTAATTACTAGCGTATATATTATATACACACATGTATACATAAGCCATATATTACAAAATATGTCATAATATGTATTTTATATGTTGGTTTGAATAAATTTTTCTACCACTACACCACATTTTTATCTATTTTTCTATTTTCTAAAACATATCTATCTAAAAACATCAAAATTTATGTTACATTCCTTCAGAGTCTCTAAAGACGACATATTAAATATCGTTTCCAAATTTTTTTAATAACTGTTTTACAAAAAGTGAAGTACGTTTTTGAAACTGCTTGAAGCTCTGTACAACATCCACTATATGGAATTTGAATAGGTTCATTCGTGAAGGGGTGGGGGAAGGCACCACCAAATTTTTAAGTGGAAATACTATGCTATTTTCACATATGTAATAGAGCTCAAAGAGACGATTATTTCGATACATAACTTTGATGTATTTGGTCCAACCGTTATCGAATTATTTTCAAAAAACCGAAAATCAAGTAAAATTTCAGGGATGGTTTCACCCTCTTAAAACGAAATTGGGCCGATAAGGAAGATGGCTTCGAACATCTTGGGGTGAGGACTACTTGTCCACAAAGTTTCAATTTTTTTGGAATTTACGGGTTCGGGATGTTCCCTTGTTAGTAAGCTGTGCATAGTTATAAACTCAGTAACAGTTTTAAGTTGATTTAAAATTCTAGAGTTGTTTTTCAGTCTGTTATAAGAAATTGTGCTTGTCAGTCAATTAATAGTGTCATTAAAGGTATTTTAAAGTTGTAAAGTTAAATATGTCTCGTGGTAAACAATTGAGTGAAATGAAATGGATTTAAGGAATTGTCGGAAGACACAAAGGCAGACAGCCAACACCATTAACAAATCACAAAGTGCGGTGAAAAATTTTCTAATGCTAAGAGTGGAAAAGTATAACAAAAAGAAAAGATCTGGACGTCCGCGAAGTTTTCACCAAATGCTAAACGTGCAGTTCTAAGACAAATGTCTAACACTGGAGTTTAATAGATTTTTTGGTTTAATTTCTAGACGACTACAAAATTATACCTGAGTCTGTAAATATTCACAGCGCGGTACATTGAATTTTCTTTTCTATCAACGGGCGGCTACTGATGACCATTGAAACATGTGTCGTTCTTACAAAATCAATTATGAAGCTATAAGAGCAGACAGGTTTTTATTTCAAAAACAGAGTGCAGCGGCGAAAATACTAAAACGTTTTGTCTCACTAAAGATGTAAATGTTATCTTGTTTGAAACAACTGAAAGTAACCATCATTTTCCTACATATTACCTACCAAGTTAACCAGCACGTATAAAAACTAAATAGCGAAAATAAGCAGGCAAATGTTGATTAGAGTTCAGCATAAAGCGAATAAATTTATTTAATGCATGGCGCACAAAGTTTTTTCAGCAGTAACAAATATAATATGAAGACAATTAGAGTTGCTCCATTTGCGCCAACAGCCAGTGGCGGGCGCATAAAAGTTTACACAACATAAATGGTCAGAAATAAAATATAATACGTGCTCAAACACTTACCGTCTTAAAAGTCTTCCGTGAAATCACAAAGTGAATAATTCTGTTAAATTTTCTGCAACATTAGATATGTTTCCACAGTTGTTTTCGGTAAACCGAGTGCGGCGTGAGGAAAAAGTGTGTTTATATGCAGAAGCCGAACGTTCTACATCTAGTGACGTTATATTTGCGTAATTAAAATAATCTTTGGAACAACTTGACGGTTCTGTTGACGCACCTTCACAAATTTGTACCGCGCATAGCTGTGCGTGAACATGTTGCACTATTTGTAGAGATTTCACTAACGTCACCGAAGGATTTTGTAATTTTTCTATTGCCTCCACTAGTCGGAAGTAATTGTTCTGAATAGTTTTTAAATCCGTTTTAACCTATCTTGAACGTTCTTAATATTCTCAAAAATATGATAATAAAACGCGGCCTGTAACCATGTTCCCCAACGTGTAAGAATAGAATCTGGTGGCTCCGGCATACCGGGGCATAGTCTGCGAAATTTGCGAATACGCTTTGGGGATTCGACAAACACTGCTTTTGTATGCGTTATTAAAGCGTCTACCTCAAGATAACATTTTCTTCTGCTATCTGCCACATGACTGAAAGCATGAATTTTACACGTAATATGTAACAAGTTAGCACAATGTTTTTTAAGAGACCGGCCTACAGAAAGCATGTTTGCGGCACCATCAACAATTGGTTTGTTGAAAGTTTAAACTTTTCCAATGTATTTAACACTAACTTTGAAATTACTTCGGCAGTACATTGTTGTACTCGTCTGGAAGCTAATAGAATTGAAGGTGACGATTGATGTGGTTCCATTGTACGTACCATTACATTAACCACAGAATGTTTTTTACGATCTGTTGTTTCCACACATTCCGTCCACACATAACCGCAGTTTTTTATCTTTCAACACCGATTTAATTCTTTTTTCATGTCAACGAGCAGATGGCACAATTCTTTGTAATGATGCCCGACTTGGTGATTTACAGTCCGAATATTTATTCCAAAAAAAGACATATGCTTCCTTGTCTAGTAAATTAAACGGTAGATTACATGCAATAAAGGTAACACATAAATTAAGTTTAAATTTGTCATAGTGTCGTGTGCAATTTTTTTTTTTTAAGAATGCTGTTTACTATTTACGTGACGTAGACAATCCCTTTTGGACCAACACATTAAAGGGATATTACAAACTACACATTGAATTTTAACGCCATCATAATTTAGTCAGGCATTTCCACTATAAATTCTGTAACTTTGTCCAACATTGGTCGTTTTCGCGACGTAGGCAACATTTTTAAAACAAACGTAGAACTACGAAATAGTATTTACGGCAGCGTATATGTATACACAACAGATCTGGTTGAGACTCGCAGTTATACTGAGGGTTGTATCGAACAACAATTGAAAGTTTAAAAAGTATTGCAATTAAAAAACCAAACATATAGTCTTGAATATAATTTTATGTTATGCAGCACTTGAAAACTTTTTCTCTAAATTTGGCACAGATAGCATTATCTTCCACCCACGCACTAGATGGACACGCTGTATATGCCAATATAGCCAAGAGGACAACTAACAGAATAATATTGCTTTATATTCTTTTTTTATTGTGTTGAAGCCAAACCAATTGTGTCTTGAGACAAGTACTCTAAATTATACGGTAGTGCAGATGCAAGACATACTAGCAGCACATATGCAAATAAATTGAATGACATACATTTAATTGAATGTAATGATTTTGCTTTTATAATACGTATGTATTAAAAGGTACCTTTTTTGGATTTTCAGATAATTTTTTTTATCAACGTCTGTACATTTATTTTGAAGAAAGGATCTAACGTACTGATTAGATTATTATGATCTCTTGTAATTTATAAAAAAAAAATAATTTATTTTGAGAACATTAACCGTTATACTTTATGTTATTAATAGATCTAAATCTAGAAATTCACTACTTATTTAATTAAGAAATTTTGTTAAATATGTCCCTTTGGATTTTATTGTATAATTGTAAATGTATGAATAGTCTTATGTTTCGTAGTTATTTGATTTCTTAGAAACAGGCGTGACAGTGTTAACATACTTCATGAGAATATGCAGTTAGGACAGTTTTCTAATGCATTAAATTTTTTTAAATACTTTTCAACTCAATATTTAATACGTGCTTTTGTAAAACAATGAATAAATTCGATAAAATCATATTCATAATTGCCAGATTTTTTGGTAAACACTCTAATACACGTTTCTACACATAAAAAATTACGTGAAGATAATTGCAACAAGGTTGCAAGAATAATTTTGTATCGAAAATGCACGTAATAATAAAAAGCTGCACCATCGTTAAAGAGTAATTTTCATTAAAATATTGGAGTAATTTTATTGTAGTAAAACATGCTTTAAACCTAGCAAAAATTCACAAAAAGCAGTCTAGTTCCTAATACTTTGATATTTAATAAACATTAAGTAAATTTATCCGACAAAGACTAAGGATTTTGCTATTCAGTATTATAGCGATTCAAACAATTGTAGGGGAGCCAAACAAGTTAAGTGAATTATATTATCTTTCCTATATTTGTGCTTTACAATGTATTAAAATGTGTGAAACAATAAGAAAAAAACCTGGAATATAATTGCGTCTTTGTATCATGTGCCTGTATGCATATTGGATAAATCATTACCTCCAAAACTTAGGGTTTTTATAGTGTTGCATCGCATTATTTTAAAATATATAGCAGAAAGTGAGTAAGTTTGTAAGTAAACTTTCTGTGCAACTAAATGTTTCTTGGACTTCTTCTAGGACTAAACTCGTAGTATTGGTTAGTCACCAATAGCGCAGGTGTGTAATATTCTCATTGCCGGCCAATGCTTCCCTGTAAATGGCCAAGCTGTTGGAGATGCGAAAACATGGAATAGTTATTATTTCGTTTACTTCTTCCTTCAAGTATTATAATTGTGGTAATTTGTATAATCTAATGTAATAGTCGTTAAAATTCGTTCATTTCAATAAGTGCGGTACATACAGTCCTTGGCCATGGAAAAAGGCCCACTTGAGAAATACTACATTTATAAGAATATTTATTAAATATAACTTTAATTTGGAAAATCTATAATAGCATAATCGTTATGACTAGAGCCCGGTAACAGGGAGCCGTGCCATAGCCGTACCTGCCTAGTATACAAAAATAATAGTAAGAAAATAGAAAAAAATAACAGAACTAATACATAATTATAATATGTGAAAAGTAGTGAAACACTCACCCTTTTAAGCAGCCTTGGCTACGGAACAGTGAAACTAGAAGCACCATTATCTTGACATCATTCCACAGTTGTCTCGGTGAGCGATGTTCGCCGTGGTGAGAAAATGAGTTTATATTTTGAAAAAGAGCGTTCAACATATACCGATGTTATACATGCATGATTAAAATACTCTTTGTACTTAGTCAGTGGATTATTCGATACACCATCACAAATTTGTTTTAGTGTGCTAAAATCGGGCTCTTTCTGTAGCACACTCTCGAACTTTTCTAAAACGCGATTATATTTTGCGTCATGTATAGTCAGTAGTAGCATGCACTTCGTCCATAATTTACAGAGACTCCAATAATGATAACGATCTATTTTGTAATTGGTCTATTGCTTCACCTAATCCTTTATAGTAGCTACGAATATTTTTTAAATCTGTTTCAACGGGAATGTCTTGGAATTTTCACTGGCTCTCCTTAATAGCTGCAGCTTCGGCAGGATTGAATTGTGCAACAACAGCTTTTACTATTTTGAAATGTTCAGCATAATAAAAAGCTGCATGCAACCATGTTCCCCAACGTGTAAGAATTGGCTCCGGTGGTTGACGAATACCAGGACACTCTGTGTGAAATGATCGTAGGCGTTTGGTAGATACTCTTTTTGTGCTTGCTATTAATGCATCTACCTCGGGAAAGCATTGTCGAATGGTTTCTGCCAGAAGATGTAAAGCATGCACTTTACACGTAACATGTTAACACTTGCAACCATGTTCAAGAAGAGAACGGCCTACCGAACGCATTATCGCTGCGCCATCGCTCATAAACATCAACACTTTACCTTTTGAAATTTGAAATTTTTCCAACGTACTAAGTACAACCTTCGCAATTGCTGCAGCAGTACACTCTTGTAGTCTTCGGCCAGCTGGTAACAGTGGTAATGTAGGTTTACTAGGGTCTAGCATGCGTACCATAATATTTACAATTGATTTTTTTTTTGCAGTCTGTTGTCTCGTCAACATAGAACCAAATAAACTGTTTTTTCAATATGCGTTTCATTTTCTTTTCCACGTCATCGCGTACAAATAATGATAATGCGTTCGGTAGGCCGTTCTCTTCTTGAACATGGTTGCAAGTGTTTACGTGTTACGTGTAAAGTGCAAGCACAAAAAAAGTATTTTTAAAATCTCCCAAACGTCTACGATCATTTCACACAGAGTGTCCTGGTATTCGTCAACCACCGGAGCCAATTCCTACACGTTGGGGAACATGGTTATAGGCAGCTTTTTATTATGCTGAACATTTCAAAATAGTAAAAGCTGTTGCACAATTCAATCCTGCCGAAGCTGCAGCTATTAAGGAGAGCCAGTCAAAATTTCAAGATATTTCCGTTGAAACGGATTTAAAAAATATTTGTAGCTACTATAAAGGATTAGTTGACGCAATAGACCAATTACAAAACAGATCGTTATTGTTATTGGAATCTCTGTAAATTACGGACGAAGTTCATACACAGCTACTGACTATATATGATGCAAAATATAATTGCGTTTTAGAAAAGTTCGAGAGTGTGCTACAGAAAGATCCCGATTTTAGCACACTAAAATGAATTTGTGATGGCGTATTGAATAATCCACTCACTAAGTACAAAGAGTATTTTAATCATGCATGTACAACATCGGCAGATGTTGAACGCTCTCTTTCAAAATATAAACTCATTTTCTCACCACGGCGAACATGGCTCACCGAGACAACTGTGGAAACACATCTAATGGTGTCAACTTTTTGCCACTCTTATCCATATGATGTTAATAGTGATAATGGTGCTTCTAGTTTTACTGTTTCGTAGCCAAGTCTGCCTAAAAGGGTGAGTGTTTCACTACTTTTCACATATTATAATTATGTATTAGTTCTGTTATTTTTTTTCTATTTTCTTGCTATTGTTGTTGTATACTAGGCAGGTACGGCTATGGCACGGCTCCCTGTTACCGGACTCTAATTATCAGTAACATTCATTATTCAAATATTATTGCATTGTGTACATATTTTTCAACCGATATTGTTTGTGTAATAGATAAGATGCATCCATATAATTAGGTACGGATGTACATAGCTGACGTCAGAAGAACCATATAAAAGGGCCTGCCACTTTGCCCACTTCCTCTTCCCACTTGTTGCGCTGGCCTTTCTTAGAAGCTCTGTTAAAGAGCAAACAATTTGAGATTTAAGCAATCTTTGAACGTGTAATCATTAGTTATAATTACCCTGGGCAAATATGCGGTAACAGCCAGAGGCGTGGCGAGCACATAAAAGTTTACACATAAAATAGAAGGTAAGAAATAAATTATAAAACGTGCTGAAACACTTACCGTTTTAAAAGTCTTCCGTGAAATCACAAACTGGGTAACATCTGCTAAATATTTGAATCATTAGATATGATTCCACAGCTGTTTCAGTCAAGTGAGTACGACGTGCGGAATAAATGTTTCGGCATCTAGCGATGTTATATTTGCATATTTAGAATAATCTTTGAAACAACTTAATGCATCTTCACACGCACTTTCACAAATTTGTCTTAATATAAGAATATCGGCGTGTTTCTCTAAAACACTTTAAAACTAGCTGCTTTACTTGATCAAAATATTTGTTGTAGTAAAACGCAGCCTGCAACCATGTTCCCCAACGTGTAACAATCAGCTGTGGTGGTTCAGGTAAATCAGGATACAGTTTGTGAAATAGTCGGATACGTTTCGGGGACTTTAGAAACACTGCCTTTGTACTAGCATTTACTAGTGGAAAACATGTAGGAATCGTTTGTGCCGCAAGATTTAAAGTATGGATTTTACACGTTATATGTAAGAAGTTACTACTGTGTTCTTTAAGAGATCGGCCCAAAGAACGCATGTTTGCGGCATCACTCCTAAACATTAAAAGTTGCTTAGTTGAAACTTCAAATTTGTTCAATGAGTTCAACACCACCTTTAAAATCTCCTCGGCAGTACAATTTATAACTCTTTTAGAAGCAAGTAAGAAGGAGGATGACGGTCGATGTGGTTCCATTGTACGTACCATTAGATTAGCCACAGAATGTTTTTGACGATCTGTTGTTTCGTCCACACACAACCACCGTCTTTTATCTTTCAATCCCGTTTTCATTCTTTTTTCTATATGTTCACGAGCAAATGGCACTACATTTCGTATCGATGTCCAACTAGGTAATTTACTCATTGTCGAGTAAACGAAACGATAGATTACATAAAATAAGAGTAACACATAAATCAAATGTAAATTTTTCTTGGTCTCGTTCACTTTTTGCAGAAGAATGCTGTTTGCTTTCGATGTGACGTTAACAAAGGCTTCTGGACCAACACATTAATGGGATTTTACAAACTAGATATTGAATTTTAGCGCCATCAAAAATTAAGTCCGGCATGTCCACTATAAAGTTTTTAACTGTGTCTGCCATTGTTCGTTTTCGCGACGTACCTAACTGCGACATTTTTGAAGCAAACATAAGCGTACAATTACGAAATAAGTTACGACAGCCTACATATACACAGAACTACTCGCATACAGCATCGATTTAGTACTGACGCTGTGAACGCGTGAAATAAATAATCACCGACTCCGCACCACATATCTACTACACTGACTGTTATGGCTGTTTGCCCAGTTTTGTTATAATACAGTCAGAGCATGAAATTGCAATATAAAAATCCATAAACATGTCACGTTTCAAATAATAAACAAGTCCTGCAACCAATACCGACGTGTATTTATTCCTCGTCGCAAATAACTCCGGGAACTTCACTTTCACTATCAAATCTTCCATTTTAAATAAATTATAGACAATTAAATTACTTGTCCACGCTAGATAGTTAACCCCAACAACCACGCGAGACAAATGGCAAAATTGCCGGGAACTCGTATAGGGTAACGCTACATTATTATTAGTTGCAAGGCGAGTCTACATTACGTCATAACAGATTAAAAATAATATTTTGTAAAAATTACAATTCAGGGTTATATTTATGTTTTAAATAGAAATATTTTTGTTATTTTAAGTAGATGTATTCTAACTTCTTTTACGATAAAAAGGTTGTTATGATTGGTAAATCAGTGTGTATTTGTACAAGATATTCTGGTCAGAGTAAAGATGTTTTCTTAAATACACATAGTACACACAGTACTTTGCTTGTCTCCTTGATTGCCTTGAAAACATTGATATTTTTTACATATTTCGGAAAGGCACTGAAAAACATCTGCTTTTTTCTAGCTTTCTCTTACAATGATTCGTCCTGAAAAATCTATAACAACATATACGTAAGCAAAATAGATGTATTTCCTTAGAAATGCTGCAATACTCCTAGTTCTCTCTCTACGGAATATTGAATATTAAATATGCTTAACAATAAATAGAATATTGGTTATTGGTCTTTACACATGTATAACGCATTCTAAAAGGAATTTATTGCTTTATGTCGATAATGGCAGCTCTGTAGATAAATGAATTTGGTGTTATTTACGCTAGCATACTTTATTTTTGTCTTGAATGAACATGGTTAGATCATAGAAAATGATACCAAACATAATGGGTTGAGCAATCATGGTATAATCTGATAAGTAGAGTAACCTAAACTTGCGGACTCGCATAGGCGTCGGTATTACGGGTTAATATAAGAATACGAAAAATTCATGTCACTTTTTCCCATTTAAAATATGACGGTAGTGCAGTTTTTTGCTTAGTATGCAATGTTCGTTTGGCTGCATTGGACAGAACTGATTGCCAGATGCATGTCAATGGAATTAAGCATATGAGAAATGCAAGAACTGAAATACCTTATACACTATTCCTCATACATTCATTAATTATGTTTACCTCTTATAATCTTCCGTTGTCGTTGGTGAGAAAAGCAGCTTTTAAAACGTTTTGGCGACAATACGTTCCAAAGTACCCATTACTCTCACAAACACAATTACAGAATCATTTGCCGCGAATGAAAGAGATGCTAGAAAATGTGTGTAAACGTGATTTGTGTTCCAAAAAAATATGGATCACCGTGGATGAGACGACCGATATAAGAAAAACAGTATTGTGAATGTAATAGCTCGCGTTTTATCTAGCGAGAACACAGCATCTCGATATTTGTTAGCTTGCAAACGTGTTCAACAATGTACCGCGGAAAATATTCAAAAAGTGATAATGAACGCTTTGAAAAAATTTAAAATTGCCCAAGATCACGTTGTGATGATTGTGACAGATAGTGCAGCAACGATGTTAAGTGTTGGGCGATCCTCAAAACATATATTTCCTAACTTAATACATATAACCTGCGTGCTGCATGCTTTGCATTTAGTTGGTGAAGTTGTTCGACAACATTACGGAAACGTTGATCGGATGATTGGAAGTATTAAAGCAGTGTTTCGTAAATCTCCTAAACGTTTAAAAGAATTTCGTAAATTTTGTCCAGGTATTCCAGAGCCTCCTGAACCAATTTGAACGCGATGGGGTACTTGGCTAACAGCAGCTTCTTACTATTTGATCCATTTTCAACAAATTCAATCAGTTATAATGCGATTTAATCGGAATGAATCCAAAGCAATTAGAGAAAGTCAAAGAGAATTTCAAATTCCTCAACTTTTAGAAGATTTAACAACAATATGTACCAATTATACAGTATTACTAGATGCCATCAGAAAACTACAATGTACTGAATTGTCATTGCAGGAATCATTAGACATAGTGGAGAGTGTAAAAAATAAATTACACACATTAAATGATACGCCAGGATTATGCGCTAGTCAAAAGTTGGCAGATGTTTTAATGAAAAATTCCGATTTTAATACTTTAGAGGCCGTTTATAATAAGTGTAAGAATAGTGAACTTTTAAGTGATTTTGAAAAACAGTTTCTACATGCAAATGTAACTTTCTTAGATGTGGAGAGATCGTTTTCTATGTATAAGAATATTTTTTCTTGTCGACGCACAAGGTTTAAAGAAGTAACTGTGGAAACATGCAATGATGCAAGTTTACAGTAGTTCACATCCTGATGCCTCTAATTTGTTGAATAATTAACAAGTAAGTTTATTTATGAATTTTTCGTATTCTTATATTAACCCGTAATACCGACGCCTATGCGAGTCCGCAAGTTTTGGTTACTCTACTGATAAGTTATACATTTCACAGAATTTCATAAAATGTCAATTTATATTTGCTTACCTGGTATCTATTGCTGTTGTGTTCCAAATCAATTATTAATTCCATAACAGATTTAGAACATATTATCTCACTGTTAGATTAGATAATACGTACTTCAATATTATTTAAGTTGATGAAAACATCCTTCATTTGTGCCAGTGATTATTACCCGATAAAGCTATCAGGCATAACAAGTTTATCTAAATCTTTATTACCATTACATAAAAATACCATAAATTTGAAAGGAATTAAGGAATCAATGATGTACAAATTCACATGCAGCTGAAACTCCGTCAAAGGATCTTATAATAGTAATCCTTATACATTAAACCTTACATCAAATCTAGTTCTGCTTTTTTGCTGAGTTGTTTATGATGTTTGCCCAATGAATAATTTAAGTATTCGACCTTGGAAGCTTAACACAACTTTATCAAAAATCCATAAAACCGCGAAATTTTCGACCTTCTTTCAGCTTTTGTCGATTTTGATCCTGAAGGACTACTTTTTCGAGAAAAACCTTTCAGTACTTTTTTAAAGCAGACTACATTTGCCACCATTTGAAACCAACCTTTCAGAATTTCAAAATTTTTTCAAATACTATAATTTTTAGCAATATTGTGTTGTTTTGAGCGAATTTTAAGCCTGCAGGCCTACTTTTTTCGGAAATTACCACCTCCCCCCACTATTTAAATGAACTCAACATACATCTGAGGGAACCCACAGATAGCTCCCCCTACCCATCGGTTTGAAAATTCTGAAAACTACGATATTTATCGAGTAGTATTGATGCAGCTTTCACAGATGTGGGGATCTTATAAAACAAAATCCGAAGAATGAACAAATCACTCTATTTTGAATTTAGGTACGTTTATATTTTTAAGAATAGGTACAGTACAAAAAAGGTAAAAAAAATGAATGTCGTTTGGATGAAGTTTTGCTCTCTTTGATGATCCTTGTTGAGCGATATCTTCAGCATCAGCAGGATCTTCTGCGGCTGGGTCATCTATGTCCATGTCATCGGAAACTAGCGTCCACAAAACATCGTCCAGCTCATGGTGGGTCGTCTTCTTCGATGGAGTCGAAGTCGATTCCAAAATCGAAGTCTGGCAAATTTTCGCAGGAGGTCTGAAACTGCAGAACATTTCAGCTCCGCCTTCCTGCAGCCGCACAACCCCTCTTGCAGCTGTATGAAATCATCAGCAAGAGGTGTTGAGGGGCTGCATCTCTCGCCATCATCTTGGGGTTGAGGCCTTGAGACGTGCTCCTCCACCCCCCGTCGAGAGCGATCTTCTCAATTCCCAACCACTTCAATTTTCAATTTGTTTTGAATTCCAACATACCGATCTTATTTCTCTGCCTAGTGAATATGAGAATGTAGTTGCAAGTAATAGTGTAAATACAAATGCTTTTAAACCATATATGTAGACTCTGTGTGAGTTCATTGTTAAGGGTAAATAAAACAAATTGGTCCGCTTTCCCACAATAATTTTTACTATTAATTTTTTGAATTAATAGCGACCGGTTTCATGTGAACACACATCAGGCCGTACTAGAAAATACAAGTGAAAAAAAAGATTACTGATTTGTTCCTCTTGTACTTTTTAGTACGGCCTGATGATGCGTGTTTACACGAAACCTGTCGGTATTATTTAAAAAAAATAATAAAATTTATTGTGAGAAAGTAGAGACGATGTAACGAATACGAAGACGTAAACCACTGGGTTTAACTTCCTGATCTGGCGGGGTCCCTCTCAGTTATTTATAATTGTTACTGTTATTCATAGTATTACACATTTGATATTATTACTTTTTATTTGTATTTTAATAATATTAATATCAACTAGACGCTGGTAGCCTTCAATTATACTGTGCTAGTTGCAAAATGCAACTAGCTGGGCACCCTAGGGATAAACCTAATTCAAATTCGCTGAATCTAATGGTGCCAACCGTTTTTAAAAGTTAGCTCGCGTTTTCGAGCAATTTCAATTTAAAAATTTTAGGCCCAAAGAACCTTTTGGAACATTCTGGAATTTTCTGGAAAATCTGATCAATGGCCGAAGAGTTTTCTGGGACCTTCGAGAACTTTCCACGGACCATTCGTGAACCTTCTAGAAACTTCCATCCCTGCTACTGCCACTTGGTCAAATGGGTATATAAACGGCGTTGTTAACCGCTGAGAGCCCCCCGGAATCATCGGAGAGTGCTCCTTTGGGCGAGGCCACAAAGGGGGAAATCCGGGGCATAATTAAACGACTTAAAAATGGAAAAGCCCCTGGCTTTGATAGAGTCTCAAATACAGCCTTAAAATGTCGTCTAGATGTCGCCGTCCGATTTATCCTGCTTCTTGTGAACGCCTCCTTGGCGTGTCTGAATTTCCCCACATGCTGGAAACATGCAGTCGTGGTCGCAATCCTTAAACTGGATACAGATCCCCTATTTTCGGGCAGCTATCGCCCCATCAGTCTACTATCCTCTCTGTCAAAAATTTTGGAGGCATCATCCTTACACGGCTAAGGGATGAACTGGGCACCCTAGAACCGTTGCCGGACGAGTAGTTTGGATTTCGAACGGGTCTATTAAAATTTCCGATTTCCAGCTGCTCCGCCTGTTCGAGTTTGTGAGGGATGCATTAGAACGTCGTGCGACTGTTGGGGCGATATTCTTAGATACAACGTGCTTTCGACACGGTGTGGCACCACGGCTTGCTATTAAAATTGAGAAGGATAGGAATCGGCGAGAGCATGACATCAATCATTAGATCTTATCTCGAAGGAAGAACCTTCTCAGTCCGCTGTGGGGAGGTCGTCTTCCGCATAAGATCTATACAGGCGGCCGTGCCTCAAGGGTTTCTTCTTGCCCCGGAGTTATCTATACTTTACACCTCGGATATACCCCACCATCCCCAAGTTCAACTATCCATCTACCCGGATGATACTGCAATCTATACCGCGGGCAGGAATGGGGGATGATGGTGATACGACTGCAGAGCGCCCTGGACGAGCTTATGGACTGGATGACGCGCTGGAGACTGGTGAACGCAGAGAAGAGTACTGCGATGAGACTCACAAAAAGAACAAGAGCGCCGCCGGAAAGACTGGAGAACGATGGCAGCCAGGTACCAATTGAGCGCCGACGCTAAATACCTAGGAGTACACATAAATCAATGACTCACTTAGAAGAAACACATTGAATCAATTCGGACCAAGTACGCGAGCGTCAGAAATATGCTGCTGCCACTGTTGGACGGTAGGAGCCCACTGGAGCTACAACTCAAACTGCTCCTCTACAAGTCCTATCTTCGGCCGATCATCACGTATAGGGCCCTTGCGTGGATAACGGCGGCACCATCCCACATCTCTAAACTGGAGGCACTCCAAAGTAAAACGTTAAGGCTGATCACCCGAACACCGTGGTATGTCAAGAACTTGAGACTGCGCGAAGACCTCAGCATACCAAGTATTAAGGACTACCTTCGGGAGCTGGCGAGAAACACGCTAAGAAGAGCCCAGGATTCCACCAACCCGCTTCTGGCTAGAATCGTGGACGTGCCTCAGGATCGACCCCCGCCCAGATTGAGGATTACTAGATTTGAAGACGTATTGGAGATGTGAGGTTGAATATCAACAACCGAAACCTCGTACGTGAGATAGTATCACCCTAACTTCTCGCAGAGCACCCGAATCTGCAACACTGTGATAGAGGAACTAAAAGGCCCAAACCAGCCTAGCTTTAGTGAGCATATGGAGATCCATGGCTGAGAGCTCAGTCTGTTTTCAGAAGTTAAAGTGTTAACTTTTATTAACATTAAAGCTACATGTGCTTGTGGAATACCCGTTTTGCCGGCGACCAATATAACGAACGGAACTGGTCTTTACGTGAGGAACTTAGATTACTGAGATTGCACTTGTGCCGATCGAAAAGGTTTTGTTGTCACCGCTCCACATCAAACTAGGAATTGTTAAAAATTTCATAAAAACATTGAACCCAGAAGGAAATGCATTCAATGAATTGCGTCGTATTTTTCCAAGTTTAAGTGGGGTGAAAATAAGAGAAGGTAGATGTCTGAATCTGAATGTTGATCTATTGAAATTTCATTTTGTATATTTATTTTACAGGAATATTTAATTATACGTCGTTTGATGAGAGACAAACGATTTGAAAATGCGCTCATTGACATGGAGCTTGTGGAATGGGATTGTGTGAAAGCGGTTATGGACAATGTTCTCGGAATTCATCGATCCGAAAATTGGCGCATACTAATTGAAGACATGCTCACTGCTTTTCACCGTTTAAATGTTCGAATGTAATTAAAAATTCATTTTTTGTATTCTCATGTAGAAAAATTCGCCGAACAATCACTAAACGAATCCTATGAGCATGGCGAACGCTTTCATCAAGTGACGACGAGGCTCGAACATTGGTACAGCAGCAAAAAACTATATGCTCTTTTGGGTTTTTTTGGAATTTACAAGAAGACGATACAGAAGAATTAGGGCAATCAGAGAATGAAAAAATGATGAAAAATCGATTGAATCGATTTCCATCGATTTAAATTCAATAAATGGTCAAAAAATGTCTTTTTGGTGTCTTTGGGCCTAAAATTTTTAAATTGAAATTGCTCGAAAACGCGAGCTAGCTTTTAAAAACGGTAAGCACCATTGGATTCAGCATACTCGAATTAGGTTCACCCCCAGAGTACCCAGCTTGTTGCAAAAAAAGTCTTCAATTCACAATGTTATTAACAAAACCGTTATGACTGTCAAATAAATTAATTTAGAAGTTCTGTAGGTAGGTACTATGTCTGGTAGAGTGAAGGGACTAGGCATGCGCAGTTACTAACTAATGAGAAGCTGCTATTAATCACTGTGACTCTACGGCTGTACGGTATGATATATTTTAGCAGGATTGAAGATTTATGGGATACGGTCACGTTCTCAGATGAAGTAAATTTAATCTATTTCGCTGTGACAGCCGCATAAAGGTTTGAAGAAAACCAAAAACTGAACTTGATCCTGATAAAGTGACCATCAATTGTGCATGACTAATCTCCGAATAACTGTTATTGAAAGTTATTCTCCAAATTGCCGGAAAATATGCCCTTAACCAGTCACCAAATAAACCTCTGCTCCCAATACCATTAACATCCAATTGATACAAGTTTAAAACTGCGATATTGTCTAATTTTAGAAAATGCCAAACTGTCGATGGAGGCATCTTTGTCTTTTTAAATTTTGATTATATTGAACTATTGCATTTGTAGGATTCAATTAAATAAAAACGTCCATATTAAGATGAGGCGTTTCCATCTGTGAAATGTGTCTTTAAAATCCTTAACATCTACTTTACTTATCGATGAAAATACTTAATTAGGGCTATTCTTTCCTAACAATATAACAGCGACTTTCTAAGTTAAATGTAGCAAATCTTGGCGATAAAGAATAAAAAGCTTACAAAGTATAAAACTTTTTCTTTATCCATACACTGTATAACTTTAATTGTCATAAGATTAAAACATTGTAACACCCGTAGTCCTAAAAACATGGAAACAATTTTTGTGTATAATTGCTGGGTGGTCAATTTTATTTTACATCAATCTCTGGAAAATTTAATTAAAAATGATTTTTTTATATAGTATTTTAAAATCATGCCTACATCTATGCCTTGTTTATATGTACAAAAACAATTAAAAACAAGCTTCAATTACTTCTGAAATAATTATGAACACAACAGATGGAATACCTATTATACTTGTTTGTACATTACATTTAACATCATCTTCATTTTTTAAAGCTTTTTCTAATACTTTCTCATTCTAGGTACATACAAAGGATGGATGAATATGAAGTAACGCCCTAGCCTACTCAGCATCATGATATTAAAACTTAGAAAAAGAGGGCAAGCAGATACAAAGAGCAGACATTCAAGTTTATAACAGTAACATAGGACTTTTTCAATCTAATACTTCTTAACCTGGTGGGTATATACTGTGATTAACTATTTTATCATTTATTCTTAAATTATTCCTACAATTTTAAAATGGTATTAATACACCTCTGTAATTCTGTTCCATGCTTTTAACTTTTGCGACAATTTGCTTATAGAATTTATCATGTAATTAATTAAGTCAAAATCGGAGATGTTGGGCGATTCACGATATAACTTAGAAGTATATACTATTTAAAAGCTTTCTGAGTTTGGACTGCTTTATAGTGAAGTATTTTATCAACTGTCAAAAGCCTGCTACGATAGTAGGTCAAATATCGAGTATTCTTTGTTACTCTAATTCAGTGGTTCTCAAACTTTTTTTCAATTGGCCCCCCTTAAGGCAAGAATTTTGTTCGAGACCCCCTCATAATAAAACGGCGACTGTTAGGAGTTACGCCACTGTTACTGGCATTTTTCTCCTAGTCGTAAAGCACCAAGTTTTAAAATATAAAGATCTTTCTGTTTTTATGTTTTGATATATATTTGAATATATAATTATGTTTGAAAATCAATATTAAAAAGATCAACCAATGTAAAAAAAGAAAGATTTAAACTTTATGTTTATCAATTTTTCTAGCGACTGTCTGCGCCATCTATCACTAAGTAGCACAATTTCTTCTTTGTTCTTCGCATTTTACGGAAGTTTCCACTATATTCGAGAGAGTGTTAAATGGCACTGGAGCTTTCTGGAAGTTTCATATTAGCTTTACACACGTTGCGACACAGATCGGCTGTACATACAATATGAAGAAAACAACACAGTTCGACAACAACGCATATATCGATTATATTCGCCAGCACAAGTTCGTTCGACAGAGCCAGGGCGGATGCGAGAGGGGATACAGCTAGTAACGTTGTCGTAGAGCGGTTTAGAATTTTTGTTTATTTTGTACGTAGTTATGTAGAGTATTTATTTTTCTTTTATTTCATCAGAATACTTTTCATTTCTTATTTAGAATTATATTTTGGTTTCGTATACGCCTCCTAGCAGCAACAACATAAATATGAGAACTCATTTTCAACATAATTTGCGAATACATAATACGTAAGTTCCGTAATCGTTCTCTGTCCCAACGAAATTATGCCTACTAGTTCTGTTAACGCACTGAAGGCATACGCTGCTGGGTGAGACGAGTGTAACCGTAGTAGGGGGATGCGGGATGGGGTATGCGAGCGCTGAGTCACAATCGCCACGATCCACATACGTACATAGTATTCCACTGTTGCAATTGAAAGCCCGTATGTACAGCCGCTCAATGTCGCAACGTGTATAAGCAGCGAAGCGCGACGAGGCATCATTTCTAACTTGTGTGCTGTGTTGTTAGCTACTGAGTGCAATATCGGTTATTTTGAAATTTATTGGTTTGTTAAATATGGATAAATTTTTAAAAAGATCATTACAACCATCTACGTCTGGAAGTGATAAATATAAAAAGGAAAATAGATTGTACAACGATGAATATCTTAAATATGGTTTTACCGTTATTTCCAATAAACCACAGTGTGCTGTATGTGGAGAAGTCTTGTCAAAAGAAAGTATGAAACCATCAAAGCTACTTCGACATTTAAATAGCAAACATCTAGACAAGGAAGAGAAGCCCGTGGAATTTTTTGAAAGGAAGCTAAACTCCCTGCACAAGGAGTAAGTCGCTTTTACATCAACAACCACTCATAACGAAAAAGCATTATTAGCAAGTTATCGAGTTGCATTTCGCATTGCAAAATCCAGTAAGCCACATACAATTGCTGAAGATCTGTTCTTACCAGGAGTTGTTGAAATGGTGCAAATAAAATGGTTGGTGAAAAAGAGGCTGCAAAGTTAAAAACAATACCGCTGTCCAACAGTACTATCCAAAGAAGAATAAGTGACATGGCAGAAGATATTCGAACACAAATTGTTGAAAATAATAAGAAGTGCACGTACTTCTCCCTACAAATGGACGAATCTACAAATATTTCTAACTGTGCCCAGTTTGTAGCATTCGTAAAATACGATACGAAAAATGGCATTACAGAAGATATTTTATTTTGTACGCCATTAGAGACCGGAAAATGTTTATTTAACACTTTTATGCAAAGTACTGATAAGTACAATATTGACTGGTCGAAATGCGTTGCTATATGCACCAATGGCGCCAAGGCTATGACAGGACATCGATTTGGTCTTATTGTCAAATTACAAGAAGTAATGCCAAATGCTACATGGGTACACTGTTTTTTACATTGAGAAGTTCTTGCGTCAAAATCTTTACCTCCTGAAATGGATTGTGTTATGAAAAGTGTTATTAAAGTTGTGAATTCCATCAAAGGAAAAGTGTTACAGACTCGTATTTTTAGAAAAATTTGTGAAGACATGGGTTCCTCATATGTAAATCTTCTTTACCACACAGAAGTAAGATGGCTTTCAAGGTGTAACGTCTTGAAAAGAATTTTCCAGTTAAAATGAGAACTTTCGATGTACTTGCATGATGAAACGTCGGAATATGAGAACCTATTTTCTAGTCCTCTTTAGCTTTTTTAGACTGGCTTTACTTGCTAATATTTTCGAACACTTAAATATTTTGAATAATAGCTTGCAAGGCTGCGATGTTAATATAATAACAGCCACGGATAAAATTAACGGATTTATAAAAAACCTTGATTTATGGTCGACTTCAATTGGGAAAAAGAAGTTTAATTCATTCCAGTGCATTTAAGAACTCATGGAAGATTTAACTAAGTATAGTGCGATAAATTCTAAGCATGTTTTTGCAGATATGCAAATCAGTTTGCACAACTTGAAGCAACAGCTCTGCGACTATTTCCCCAAAGAAATTCAAAACAGTTATGATAATTACAGATGGATACTGAATCCGTTTTTAGACAATTCTTTTCAACACGCTGAGATTACAACAAACATGAAGGAACAACTTATTGAAATGTCAAGTTATGGAATGTTAAAACTAGAATCTTTTTCGCAGAACCCAGATCAGTTTTGGACCAAAAGAATGCAAGAATACCTCTAGTTCGCAAACGAAGCTGTAAAGTATTTGGTTCCATTTGCAACATCATATTTATGCGAGTTGAGTTTCTCGTCTATGACTGTCATCAAAACAAAAGTGAGAAATCGTCTCGAACTTGAAAATAATATCATTGCGTGTGTATCAAATACAGAGCCCAGATTTGAGATGCTGGTTTTTGAAAAACAGGCACATACGTCGCATTAAGATTCTTTTACTTTGTATTTTTTTATGTATAAAAGTGTTAATGTTTTCGTTTATGTTCCACAAGGTGCACGAGTAGTCAACTTTATGTTCCTGAATATACGATAAAACTTAGGTTAGTTAAGTGTTAAAGCATTATTTTTTTATATGTTTCCATTTACGTCTTAGTAAGGCGTTTTCTCTTATTTTGGAAATCCTCTCGCCACCCCCTCAGTTTTTTAACGCGGCCCCTCGGGGGGTCGCGACCTACACTTTGAGAACCACTGCTCTAATTGGATTTAGTTCAAACCTGGAATGCAACTAGTATCTACTGACATTGGCCGTGGAAGCCTTAGTTATGGGTTAAAAATACATCTTTTGTTTTTTTGTTATTGACAATCCATTTAATTATATTATGTACATACCTGCTCGTACCATAAATATTATCATAATCACATTTTTTAAAGAAAAGCGGATCTGTTTAGAGAGAGGACTGCATTTTATAATGCCTGTGGTTTTTCGTATTCTTAAGGATAAGAAATGAGCTTTATGTTAGGATAAGTAAACTTAGATGGAGAAAGAATGAGAACTGTATGCAGTAGTTGAGGGTAGGTGGCACGCGCCGTGTACACCTGTAATAATAAAAAAAATCCTAGACAGCTACTTATAAGTGTACAACATTTTAAAAATAATAGGTATTTTTAGTTTAATTTTTAATATACAGCCTTGCTGTGTCAGAAATGCTGGGAAGTATCAAATTTTGTTCTGTGTTTGGCATAAATTTTAAAAGGCATAAATTGATAGAGATATCCCTCTGAGGTGTAAAGGCACCAAAATTTAAATCCAAACCGTATTGGCTTTCCTTTGATGAACATTTTAGCCGAATGCCTACCAAAATATGGAACTATCTACTCGTCGATTGACAAATTCTAGGAAAATTCACCAAATTGTAAGTACTTTTGGTTCATTGTGTCGAAAATTGGTCTCAGTTTTGCAAATGTCATTTTTATCCAAAGCGGAGTTTTCGCTTGATGACTCTAAACATATTTCTGTTCGTGCAGCTTCGAACCAGATTAACTTCTTTATCGAAATCTTTAGACATATCAGTTGCAGGAAGTGTGTGATAACCAGCAAGAATTAAAATTCCAATAAATAGTTTCAGTTGTGCCATTGAAAGTGTACAATCGCGCCAGTTACTTTCATTCAAATACTTTATACTAAACTCAACTGTTGAACTCAAAATTTCCTCATAAAAAAACAAAAAGAATTTAGAAGCGTTCTTGTCGTTGGTTTTTATTCAAATTCCTTTTTCAACTTGAACATTACGCAGTTTAGTAAACGATCCATTCTCGGCCAAGTTTCTATCAAGATCTAGAAAAATCATACGATGTGACTGTCGTCGTTCTGGGTACAATTGTAAGCGCTAGTTGCATTTGGGTTCGATCAATAAAAAATACTTAACATATCGCGTTTATCTTCGTTGGGTGTACGACATTTTTCTATTACTAATGAACAACAATTGAAATGTTTGACAGTTTGAAATTTCATGGCTACCTTATTTAATCGTAAAATGTATTTTTCGTCACTTTTGTCATGTTATACTAGATTGGTTGAAAAGTTCGCTGAGCGGATATGAAAAAACAAGTTTATGGTTCAAAAAATGATTTTATTCTTCAGTATATTCTCGCTTAAGTTCAATACACTTTTTCCAGCGATTCTCCAAATTACGTATCCCATCCCCGAACTGATTTTCCGGAAGGCCTCAAAATATCCATCTACGGTTGCAATAACTTCTTCATTTGATGGAAGACGTTTTCCACGTAGAAATTTTTTGAGGTTCGAGAACAGATGGAAGCCGAAGGGAGCCAGATCCGGTGAATAGTGTGGATGTTCCAAGTGTTCGTACTTTAATTCGACCAATTTCGCCTTCACAACACCGCTGGTATGAGCAGGTGCATTGTCTTGGTGATAGATGTTTTTTTCTTCTGCAAAGCAGGTCTTTTCTCGCGAATTTTTTCATTCAGCTGGTCCAAAAGGTTTTTATAATATTCTCCTGTTATCGTTTTATCGGCTTGAAGGTAATTAATTAACAAAATTCCTTTTGCATCCCAAAATACTGATGCCATAACCTTCTTGGACGATTTTGACCCCTTCACTTGCTTCGGAGCTCGACAACCGGGTTCAGACCACTCTGCGGTTTGTTGCCGCAGTTCAGGATCATAGTGGTAAACCCAAGTCTCATCCATAGTTACGAATCGACGCACAAAATCTGTTTTATTCTTTTGAAAACGGGCCAAATGTTCTTGAGAAAGTCTTACTCGAATGCGTTTTTGATCCAAAGATAACGAATGCGGCACCCATCTTGTCAGTAGCTTTCTCAGACGTAATTCATTTTTCAAAATATGTAACACCCGTTCAGTTGAGATGCCCATAGCCTTAGCAATATCACGCTTAGTCAATCGTCTATTATCCATAACCATATCATGTACAGAATTAATCATTTCTTCAGTAGTAGCACTTTTTGGACGTCCAGAGCGAGGATCATCTTCGAGGCTTAAACGACCACGTTGAAACTCTTTAGCCCACTTGCATACCATTGTTTTCGAAGGAGCATCATCACTCAACACATTTACCATTTCGTTATGAATTTTCATTGCCTTTAAACCTTTTTTCACAAAGAATTTTATTACAGCACGATGTTCAATTGTTTCCATTAAAAAAAACACTATGACACTTCTACTTTCAATAGCTTGTAAACAAAGACTGAAATAACATATTGACTTTACATTTTCTGAGGGTTCATACGAAGGATGAATACGTTTAATACAGTTATAAATTTGTTAGTACTAGTGGAGCGTAGGTATCGCTCCGCGAACTTTTCAACCAGCCTAGTACATGGTTGAATTGAGAAGGAAAGACTCCTTCTAACAGCGTAAATATCTAATATGGCGTTACTAAGAAATAACAAAGTTGATGATGGCCAGAAAGAACCGAAACGTCATATAAAAATTTCGAGTACACCGTTAGATAGAAGATCGAAAGTGGCCTCGAGAATCTGTTGTTAGTTTTTCTCTGCAAGGTCAAATAAAGGTGCTAGAGGTGAAAGAAGAAAATGAGCTTTTTGCTTCTTTTTAAATCTCGAACGTCAATTGTATAAGGGAGAGTGGGTGAATATTGACCACGGCGTAAAACGGACGACACGGGTTTTGTTATTTACTCCAAAATTTTAGTTTTATATATACAACGCCATCTAATAGGTAATATAGGGATATACAAGCTAACTCATTGCCAAAAAGAGTATATATTTGACTAAAATATGTGTTATGCTGTGAAATTTTATAAAAATTGTCATAGTTTTGTGTAACTTCCAGAATAAATCCGTATTGATATGGCGAAATATAGGATTTAATAGAAGGAGTGTATAGTTTTAGATGTAGCAAATGCTCACAAACTTTAGAATAAGTAGAAAGAACACATGAACTGCCCAAAATTTAATCTATGGTACACCAGCACTAATGACCCCTATTTAATCCGACACTCGAACTGCGCAAAACCATTAAAGGTTTATTTTAATCCCTTTACTTTCATTTCTAAGAATATCTATAAAGCAAAAGAAATTTAAATTTACTTTTACAATAAATGTGCATATAAAGAAGGATAAGTGAAATAACATCAACAGTTCGAAAAGAACAAATTAAGAAGCATTAGCAAAATGTTTAGTGAAAGAGGAAAAGTGTTACAAACAACAGAGAGTATCGGCACACTCCTCACCACACAAAATATTAATTAATTCGGAACAGCTGTTTCAAAGGCTCACTGGGCCCCCATTTTCAACCGAGTTACCGAATAAACATACATGACATATCCAACTATCGCCCAATAGCTATTTTACCGAATTTTGCCAAAGTGTTTGAACAATGCTTATACACTGCTATTTATCCTTGCGTTAAAAACAGCATTTCTTCTTGCCAACACGGCTTTACTGAGAAAAGATCTACTGTAACTAATCTATGTCAGTTCACTCAGTTTTTATCTCATGCTATAGATTCTCGCGTGCAAGTTGATGTCTTATATACCGATTTTGCCAAAGTATTTGACCGCCTTGACCATTCTTTAATTCCATATAAGCTTATGTCTTTTTGGTTTAGTGATTCGCTTGTGCACCTGTTTCAATCATATTTGTTCAATAGACTTCAATATGTTTTTTATAATGGCTTCTGCTCTCGTCAATTCATTGCCTCTTCGGGAGTCCCTCAAGGATCTAATCTTGGACCTTTGATTTTCAACTTATTCATTAACGATATAAGTACATGTGTATCGTCTAATGCATTACTATTCGCTGACGATTTGAAGCTATATCGTAAGGTGTCCTGTTCCGAGGATTGTTACTTCTTGCAGAGCGATCTTGCAAATATTTCTAAATGGTGTACATCAAATAATCTACCTCTGAATATCAGCAAATGTAAAGTTATTTCCTTCACACGTGCATCTACGCCAATTACTTTCAACTATGAGCTTAATCAAGTTAACATCAAACGTGTCGAACTAATTAAGGATCTAGGGATTTTGTTGATAGCAAACTGACTTTTGCGCAAACACATTATCAGTATCTCCCATGCGGCTAGAAGATCTCTTGGCTTTATTGTGCGAAACTGCAGAGAGTTTACCAATGAGGTAGCCTTGAAATCTTTGTACTACGCTCTTGTTAGATCCCGTCTGGAATACGCGTCCATCATATGGTGCCCTTACTATTTAACGCATAAACGCCAATTGGAATTGGTCCAACGCAGATTTGCTAAAACTCCTCTGGTTCCGGCAAGACGGAGTGTACCCACCGAGAGGCGTTGATCATACGTTACTGTTGTTCCGATTTAATTTACCCTCTCTTAACTTTCGGCGCATATCCTCCGGTTTGGTATTTCTCTGGAAATTGTGTAATAGCTGCATTGACTGCTCTGCACTATTTCAAAGATTACAATTTATAATCCCACGCTCTGGTGTCCGGTATTCGAATACGTTATCTGGCGTTTCCTCGAACAAATGCTCTTTTAAAATCACCTATTTATGTGACTTGTACAAACTTTAATCTCATATCTTCGCAATGTGATATTTTTCACGATACTTTACATACAATAAGGATAGTCACTGCTCTTTACTTTAATAATTTTTTGTAACTTGTTACTCTTACTTATTTTTTATACTCGTTTTGTAATTTGTTTAATTAATTACTTGTCCAGTAATTGGAATTTTCTCTGTTGGGCAATAAAGCTTATTATTATTATTATTATTATTATAAATCTGAACGAAAAAACTAAAAACTTTTACTTTAATTCTACCATGCATGTCTATCCCTCCTCTCGAGAAAAAAGAAGGGTATATATGTACAAATGTGTCTAAACATGTAACTGTGTATATCTATTTCCGAATAACCTACTTTTCTATCGCTTAACTCTAACATGCTGGGTATATGTGAAACGGCCAAGGGTCTTATCCCGCCCTCGTAGAAAAGAGCGAGACGAAAGCTAAATCTCTATCTACGCACTCTAAGGATACTAAACAAATCGATCATAAATTGCAGAACACCGAGACTCGGTCTTCGTCAAGTGTGGACTGAAAAGTTCTTTTACCCTAATAAATCAAACAAGCAAGAGAAATGAAGTGGGGCATTCTCCTTGTTCATGACCTGCAAATGTTCCATCTCTTTCTTCAGGTATATTGTCTCAAATGCGTCCAATTCCCGAGGTGAAGTTACGTTTTTAATTAATTTGAGGTTTTCCAATGTGATGACCTGTGTTATTCATATGGTCAGCTACACTTGACGCTCCTGTTCGACCGAATCTATAGCATCTCATGTGTTCATTAAATCTAGTACCTATCGCTCGTTTCGTTTGTCCAATATAGGCTTTATCACAGTCGTTGCATGCAATTTTATAAATTCCCGACCTTTCTTTCATGTCCGGTTTGTCTTTTGGATTACCAAGAAGGTTCTTAAGGGTATTTCGTGAACTAAAACATACGTTCATGTCTTGTCCCCTAAAAACTTTACTGACGCCTTTCGATATTCTATGGAAGGGGAGTTTCACAAATTTCTTGTCGCGCGTTTCTACCGGTATCAAGGTCGTAGAATTTCTTACATAATGCCTATGTTGGACTTTCTTAAGGATGCGGTCGACATCTATAGACGAGTAACCATTATAAATAGCCACATTTTTTATGAATTTAAGCTCTTTCTTGTACCTATTTTGGTTTAAGGGAAATTTCACTAGTCTATTAATTAAGAAACTAATCGCGGCCATTTTATGTTGTTCGCAGTGGTTCGAATCGGTCATAATGCTCAGCAATTTTAGGAAAAGTGTTGTTTATGCGTGAAAACTTGTAATTTTACAAATTTCGGGACATGGTGTCTACGGGTGAAGTTTGTTGGAGATATACGAGAAAATCATGCAAGGCGAAAATTTTCACTATCAGTTATGATTAGAGTTTGTTAAAAAGGTGGTACCGGCAGTGGCGCACCGCATAAAAGTAGGTACGTAATATACAATATTAGTGAAAAATAATATTGTTACTTTTTCCCGTCGTCTTGATGTCCACTGTGGCAATTGGCAACCGCCCTGGTAAGCTGCGTAGAATTGCAACATCAGCAACACTTCCATTGTCGATTCATTCAGCCGTCGACGGTGTTGTGAATACGTGCTCGTATACTTCGAAAATGGTCGTTCGACATCCAGTGAAGTAAGATTTGCAAATGTCAGATATTCCTTTTCCTCATATCGGTAAATCGGGATTTTTCGTTAAAATTGCACCAAATTTTTGAGCAACATCGACTCCTATAGTGTTCGTCAAGTTTTCTAGAGCGGCTTGTAAATTGTTTATGCAATTTAATGCGTCTCGTGCAGATAAGTGGCTGTTTTCTAATTGCTCAATAGCTTGTGCAACTTCAGAACAGTTCATGGAAATTTTATCTATTTGTTGTTGAACGTCCGAATTGAAAAAAATCATTTGAATCAAGTTTAAAAATGAAATTTTTCACTTGTGAAAAATATTTCTGATAGTAAGATACTGTCTGGAGCCATGTTCCCCATCGCGTTATTACAGGCTGAGGTGGTGGTGGTAATTTCGGACACAGTTGTTTGAATACACGGATGTGTTTGGGAGATTTGATTAACACTTTTGTGGTAGATGCTATTAACTTATCCACCATCGGATACTTCTTTCGAATGGTTTCTGCTACGAGGTGACATGCGTGTATGAGGCATGTTATGTGAAGAAGAGTCGGAAAGCATATTTTCAACATCCTACCAACTCTCAGCATTGTTGCGACTTCGTCAGTAACGAACATTGTGACTTGGGTTCCTGTGATACAAAATTCTCTCAACGAATCTTTTATTATCTTGACAACGGTTTCTGCATTAGTTTTCTGAATCCTTTTACTGGATAACAACAATGAAGCGGGTGGACCATCACGTTTTAAAGGATGCGCTACAACATGAATGACGCTGTGTTTCTGAGCATCAGTTGTTTCATCCACACCTAGGCAGATTTTCTTATTTCTCAACTCGTCTTTTATACATTCCTTTACTGTACCTTCCACACGTGGCAAATTGTATCGTAATTTCATAGATGTTGGCACCTTCCATGAGGGAACGTATTTAGCCCAAAAAAGACGAAAGTGTTCATTACATACTAGATGTTGTGGGATGTTGCACACACTTAACATAAAAATAAAATCATATAAAAATTGCCAATATGGAATACTGCTTCTTAAATTCAATACATGACGTTTACTTTTACAATGTTTTCTACATTCAAACCTATCGCGACTTGGCAATCCGCTTTGCATATTGTGCAGTAAATATGCGGACTTCTATATTCTAATCCAGGGAAATGCCCGAGATATTTGTTCACATTCGAAGAGAACGTTACACCCTTTGGGCGTCCCATCTCCGCGTACTTATTTGGCGTGCAGCGTGCAACGTACTGTCGTTTTGAAATCTCTCGCGGTACTGTCAAGATCGACTACGAATTGAAAATTACCCCTACCCACGCCGCTACCGCTACGTTACTGCCATCCGGTACCACGTTTTTAACGAACTCTAGTTATGATGCAGTTTTTTTGCAAAGTATCGGAATCCACAGTCACGAAGCAATTTCATCCAATGTTTTATTACGGCAAAAAATTAATAACAGCATTAAAAGAAAAGCATCCAAACAGCTTAGTGAGAGGCCACTGAAAATAATTCATTCACAGAAGCAGACCTATGGTATCTGTTTTCAACTCCTAAAAGGGAAATGTGTCGATGCAGGTTTTCATTTAAATCCGTAAAACATAGTGGTGCATTCTGAAATTGGACTTCAGGAAAGTGTGGCTGACAGTTTTCCGGGAGCCATTTGGCACAAGCTTGGTAAGTTAAAATATTTATTAAAATATTATGTAATATATTCTTACAAATAATTTTAATATTTTGTCATTTATTAGTAAAGCGTGACAAGCGGTTGCACCCGCTGTGTTTACTATGTACAAGGTTATTATCGGTTGATCGATGTGCGTGTACCGATCAACCGATAATAACCGAACGTCCACTCGATTCCATGTATGTACAGCGGGTGCAACCGTTTGTCACGCTTTATTTATTAGGTATCGGAAAATACGAGTTGGGTTGTGCAAGGAGTATTAAGACTTAACATCCGAGACGAGAAAGTGGTTGCGCTATCTCTTTGGGTTAACTTTTTTACCCATAGAAGAGGTTGGAGATGCATTTGTTTTCGATTTTGTGTCGCAGTCCGAAGATCCAAAAGGTGCAATCATGGTATATGCAATAGTTACCTCAAGAAGATTAAGTTGAAAGATCGTGAAACATGCGAATGTGGAGAAGCGGAAAGTCTAGAGCACATTATTATGAATTGTCCTAAATATTACATAAGTCGTCAACTGCTTTTTTCAAACATTACCCCATTGTTGCAAAATCCATTCGACTACAGGACGTTGTTAGGATCATCCAACATCAACGTTTTTCAATTTATATATTATTTTCTCCGCGAGAACAAAATAAAAGTGTAGTTTTTTGTTTGTTTCTTAAGGTATGACTGGTAGTGCGTTTGCATAGTGTAACTGCGTAATCCTTCTGTTTCTTCCTTTGTGGGTTTTCCCTTGTACCGTGGTTCTGTCGTGTGTCAATTTATTAAATAATGCCCTGATGAACCCCTGGGGGAGAAGTGTGTAACCCAAGTTAGTCCTTTGTTTGAATCTTGAGCGAATGTGAGATGATGGCCATGGCAAGCGCTACAGCCATAAATTGACTAATCAATCAATCAATCAAGATCCAAAAGTGGCGCAATTTACAGCCTATTTGATGAATCGAGTTTTCCACCAAATATTTGGGCTGTAAAGAGCGTATCTAATATAGGAACTACAAATTCGTATGAGTCCTTCCACAGTCAATTTAATTCGTATTGCCCGTCACCACATCATTTATGTTTCTATAAACACCATAATAAACCTTCAAACAGATTCGTATATTAAAATTAATAGTGTTAATTGCACACCACGTAAAAACGTAAGGGACCGCCAAATATTTTTAGAATAAAACTTGAACAATAACAAAATAATTCTATTTCAAAAGTAGATTTTGTAGTGTTGGTCATATAAAATAGCTGCATAATAATAATATTCGAATTTTTCGAGTTTATATACTTTAATGTGTACATATATGTATACGTAAATATTTTGAGGCAAGCTTTTGTAATAAACTATTTTTGCTATACTAGAATTTTTCTAATTTGTATACCTTAACATCTGTACCTATATATTTTGAACAATGCTTATTTACCGCACTTCCAGGAAAGGTTAATTGTCTTTGCGCAGTTCGTGATTATCGGATTAAGTGAACCTTCTAATTACTTTGCGTAGTTCAAGTGTAGGCTTATCTTCCTGGGATTAAAATTTGTACAGTTCGAGTGCGCCCATTTATCTCCGTATCTGAAAACGGAGGTTACGTTACTAGTTTCCAAAACCCCTGAAAGGCGGAATATTGTGCGTAACTATACCGAGACGCTGTATTTATAAAGTAGCGTGTTCGTCAAGATAATACGAATACATCGAAAGAAACCCAATTCCTTGTCGGCGACAGGGTTCGTTAGACTGAAGGACAGACAGGACAGATATCAGTTTTCTACCTGATCAATTCTTTTACCTGAGTCGAACAGCATCCAAAGTAGTTTACGTGAAAAAACATTCTACAAAGTAAAGCAGAGAATTTAGAGCAAGCATATTCAATTACGAATAATTAGGTTAATTTTTCGGTGAATAAGAATAAAATTCAAGTTGTTATATAATTAGACAAGACAGACATTAATTCATATAGATGAAATGGACGATACTTCATTACTTGTTATATTAAACATATGTTAAAAGTGATAAAATCGAACTTTAAGAGCATAGGAAGATAAGCAATTAAATTAATCATATTGATTCCAAAATAATAAAAAAAGCATTATAAGTAGAGTTGGCCACGCGCGCCAACGGATAGCGGCGTTGTTTCGATTAGGCCTCGGGTTCCACTAGAGCTATTGTGTGTAGATGTTTTCTGTCGTAAATACTTTCGCGTAGTTGTTAAATAAAAATAAAATAATGCGTGCTCAAACACTTACCATTTTAAGAGTCCTCCCTGAAATCGCAACATTAGATATATTTCAACAGTTGTTTCGACAGACGTAGTGCGGCGCGAGGAAAAAATGTGTTTATATGCAGAGAACGAATGTTCTACATCTAGTGACGTTATATTTGCGTAATTAAAATATTCTTTGAAACAAATTAACGGTTCTGTTGATGCACCTTCACAAATGTGTCTTAATGTGCCAAAATCAGAATGTATCTCTAAAACACTTTCAAATTTTCTTCTATCGCGCATAGCTGTGCGTGAACATGTTGCACTATTTGCACAGATTCTACTAACGAGACCGAAGGATCTGGTAACTTTCCTATTGCCTCCGCTAGTCCGAAGTAATTGTTGTGAATAATTTTTAAATCCGTTTTAACCCGACTATCGTGAAATTTCGACTGGCTTTTCTTGATAGCGGCAGCTTCCTTTGGATCGAATTGTAAAACTACGTTTTTAACATTCTCATAATATTTATGATAATAAAACGCAGCATTTAACCAAGTTCCCCAACGTGTAAGAATAGGTTCTGGTGGCTCAGGTATATGGGGGCACAGTCTGTGAAATTCGCAAATACGTTTCGGGGATTTGACAAACACTGCAACACCATCACCCATAATTTATGAGTGATGGTGCTGCAAACATGGTTTCTGCAGGTCGGTTTCTTAAAAAGCATTCTGTTAACTTGTTACACATTACGTGTAGAATTCATGCTCTCAATCTTGTGGCGGATGGTATCAGAAAATGTTATCCTGAGGTAGACGCTTTAATAGCGCGTACAAAAGCAGTGTTTGTCAAATCCCCGAAACGTATTCGCGAATTTCACAGACTGTGCCCCCGTATCCCTGAGCCACCAGAACCTATTCTTACACGTTGGGGAACTTGGTTAAATGCTGCGTTTTACTATCATAAATATTATGAGAATATTAAGAACGTGGTTTTACTATTCGATCCAAAGGAAGCTGCCGCTATCGAGAAAAGCCAGTCGAAATTTCAAGATAGTCTGGTTAAAACGGATTTAAAAATTATTCACAACAATTACTTCGGACTAGCGGAGGCAATAGAAAAGTTAGCAGATCCTTCGTGTTGTTAGTGCAATCTGTGCAGATAGTGCAACATGTTCACGCACAGCTATGCGCGATAGAAGACGCAAAAAATGTTTGTGTTCTAGAAAAATTTGAAAGTGTTTTAGAGAAAGGTTCTGATTTTGGCACATTAAGACACATTTGTGAAGGTGCGTCAACAGAACCGTTAAGTTGTTTCAAAGGATATTTTAATTACGCAAATATAACGTCATTAGATGTAGCACGTTCGTTCTCTGCATATAAACACATTTTTTCCTCGCGCCGCACTCGGTCTGTCGAAACAACTGTTGAAACATATCTAATGTTGCAAATATTTAACAGACATTATTCACTTTGCGATTTCACGGAGGACCCTTAAAATGGTGTGTTTGAGCACGCATTATTTTATTTTTATTTAACGACTACGCGAAAATATTTACGACAGCAAACATCTACACACAATAGCTCTAGTGGAACCCGAGGCCTAATCGAAACAACGCCGCTGCCCGTTGGCGCGCGTGGCCAATTCTAATTATAAGCATTAAAAGCTGCTATGAGTAAGTGTTACAGCAGTGGTATTACATTCGGGTAAATGGAACGCAGCCGATACGCTGTCGAGTAGCATTAAGGGATTCTGGTGCCATTTGTGACTGAGGCTATTGTTTTCTTCGTTGTGATAGATTTTTCATTCTAATCAGGTAAGTATTACACATTAAACAGGATGAGTCAGGAGAAACGGACCAAACTCCAAGAGTGTATTATACACGTGAATCTTATCCGATTTACATTTGTTTTCAAGTTATAGCGAAAATAACAAATAAACTAAATTTGATACATCAACATTTTTTTAATCATAGCGTTCTTTTAATAAATGTTCAAAAATACCGCAATTGACCTCATTTTACGAAGCGCGCCTGTTGCTCTCCTGATTGCATGATGTCCTTTAATATCGGCTGCAGTATTTCTAATACGTCGAATTGGTGCATCCCGAGTATCGACTTTTATCTTGTAAATTTCATTTTTGAACCAGCCCCATAACATTAAACAGATGACCGGTACGCCATACGAGGTGCATTTAAGTTATAACACTTCCGATTTTTTTTCTCAGAACTGGAAACAGATAGAAACATGCGGTTTGTTTTAAAATAAGCGGGCACTCCGTCATATACTCCTTATTATCAACGTCATTGTTTCTCATTATATTATATTATTTTCATCATATTACTTGTATCGTATTATTTTGACACGTTATTCATTTATTTTGTACATCAATCTTATTGTAATATTTGTATTTGCAATTATTTGTATTTGTTCAACTAAAGATACATATGTTGTCTACATTCGGTTCCAAATTCCGTAAACATGAACACATCGTTCCCAGAAACTAGATACATATCAAGACACATATTTTCAGAACTTGTTTGTTGTTTTATCATTATATTTCAATTAGTAACTTTCCACCACAAAATCAGATCAAAGTGCATACTATTAAGTGAAAGCTGTTTTTTATAAAGAAGACAATATCAACTCACGTAGTAACCCTTGCATTTCAAAAAGTCTTGTTACTAACCAGTTCACTGTTGTTATAATTATATACTTGTAATAAATATATAAACGGTCAGAAGTGTTTCTATTTAGCATACAACAACTCTTTGTCAATGCGTGACAGAGTTGGCAGCACTGTACGGCACACAGAACCTTTAGCGGCAGTAGCGAGAATGAAAACTGTTTTTGATACTTCAAATGGCAACGTTTTCTTTATAAGATCAGCGTGTAATCATTCGTTTTCTCCATTTGCGTGGTATGACACCGATAGAAATTCATCGCCAGTTGAGTGAGACATGTGGTGATGGTGTCATGGATGTGTCTAACGTGCCTCGTGACAACAAACCAAGTTAACCTCGGCCTCGCACAAGCCGGTCTGACGACATGATCCAACGAGTGGAGAAAGTTCTTTTGGGGGACCGCCGAATGAGTGTGGAACAGATCCAAAGTTGGCATTTCCGTGGGATCTGCGCACACAATCCTGCATGACGACTTGAAAATGCGAAAAGTGTCCTCCAGGTGGGTGCCACGAATGCTGACAGACGACCACAAGGGTGCGCTCCCTACTCACTTGACCTGGCTCCTAGCGACTTTTGGCCGTTTCCATCGATGAAAGGCACTCCCCGTGGCCGCACATTCACCAGCCGTGCCGTGCCGTATTGCATCAGCGATTTTCCAGAAGCGTTCGCAGCGGCCATGGAATCATGGCGTCGACGTTGTGAAAAATGTGTACGGCTGCAGGGAGATTACGTCGAGAAGTGACAGAAATTTCATAGTTTTTGGGTGATTAGTTAGTGAGAAAAAATCGGGGGTGTTATAACTTGAATGCACCTCGTACTTGATAAGCGAAAAACATTTTTAATGTCGAACGTGCCTGACTTTTTTGCTTTACATGGGTAGTCAATGCAAGGACATTTTTATTTTATTTAAGACGTATTAACTCGGAAATAAGTGAGCTAGTTAACATTTTTTAATTACGCTATGACTTGAAAACGAGTGAAAATCGAATAATAACATGAGTTTTTCTAAATTTTTACGTGTACAATGCACTCCTGGAGTTAGATCCGTTCCTCTCGACTCATCCTGTATAAATTAGTGCACTGGTTTACTGACGGCATCGCCAATGCTACAGCACTCACGTCGGCGGATTTAGTTATAACATATGAGACGGAAAATGCAGCAAATGCATTGTTACTAGTCATGTAAAATGAAGTTATTGTTCGTTACTGTGTACTCGTTACACACCGAGAAGTAACGATTACTAACGGAGAAAAGTATTCATTCCTTATGAGGCAATTACTTGTTACTAATTACTTATACCGAAAAACAGTTGTTAATGACTTTAACTTTACCTTTTGGCAATTAACTTTTTTGGTACATCATACAGTTCGAAGAAATCATTAAAATTGCTACCTTTAGCGAATATCCTGAAAATGTAGTCTATAATAATAATAATAGTAATAATAATATTAATAATAATAATATTATTATGTATATTTTTACCCAACAGTAATACCAATAACAGGGTAAATACAAAGAAAAATGAAAATAATACATGCAATATACAAATATAGTAGTAACACGAGTTTACAATAATTAGCAATAATTAACAAAACACGTCATAAAAAATAATGTTTGCATTCCTACACATGATTGTCACAGATGCATGCCTCAATATATCCGTTCTTGGGACGACCGGGTAAAACGTTGAAGCATATTTTGATGTAGCTCGCGGAACATAAAAGGACACACGCAAAAGCAAGTACGGGGCGTCAATTCTATTATGTATTAAATCGCGTAGAAGTTTGGCTCTACTGAGTTCCCGTCTAGATGCTAGTGAACACATCGCGTGGCGCTCAAGTAAAAGGTACTAGTCACATCCGCTCTTCGGGTAAATACCATCCAATCGGAAAGATAAGTACTTCAGAAAACGTCTATGAATGCGATCCAGCCGCATGCAGTGACAAACTCGATACGGATACCAAATCAAATTCGCATATTCCAATTTTTACATCACATACGCATGATACAACGATTTAGTCATATTTATATCGCCAAAAGGTCTACAAGTACGCACAATGAAGCCAGCCATTCTACTTGCTTCTTCACATACATTGGAAACATGTTCTGAAAAGTTAAGATTACTTAAGAAGAGGACCCTAAGATCTTTAACTTTTTGGTTTCTACTAAGTTCGATTCCTCTCATTCTATAAGATGCCATAGTTAATACACGAATATAAGTGACAACGCAATACTTTTCAATGTTGATCTTAAGTCCACTCATATCGCACCATTGGACCATTCTATCGATGTTTTGTTGAAGGGCATCAACATCATCAGCCGTTCCTACAGCAGTGTACAACTTAATATCATCCGCATATGCTAAGAGTTCACAGGAAAGACATGAGAATAGATTATTGATGAATAGTATAAATAATAGTGGTCCCAAATTAGACCCTTGTGGCACTCCAGATTTTGCAATAAGTTCATGAGATCTGAAGCCGTTGTAATACACATAGCTTATGCGATTGTCCAAGTAGAATTTCATGAGGTTAAGGAATGCAGGATTCACTCCAAAATCAGACAGCGTATGACATAGCAGGCGATGATTCACAGTATCGAAGGCCCGAGAGAGATCCGTGTAGACCACATCCACTTGACCACGTCCATCAACAACTTCAGAGATAGATTGCGTGACAGACGCTAACTTGGTAACAGTTGATCGTGCGGGTACAAATTCGTGTTAATTTGGTGAAAGAAAAGAGCGAGTGTTACTGTTTAAGACTTATATATCATCTTCTCAAAAACCTTGGCGAAGTTGTTTAAAATCGAAATTGGACGATAGTTCTTAAGAGGCTGTTTGCCTCCGTTTTTAAACACAGGAACTATACGAGCTCTCTTCCAGCGCTCTGGGAAGCACTTAGTTTTAATGGAAAGGTTAATAAGAATTGCAAGAGGCTTCGCGACAACATATCTCCCATCACGCACCAAGAAGCTAAGTATTTGATTTTCCCCTGCAGTAAATTTTTCAAGAAATCGTGACATAGTGGAGATTAAATCATCCTCGGATATAAAAGAGAAACCGAAGGACGGTAGGGACATGGAATCATCAAAATAGCTCGTGAATGTGTCATCAGTATAATAACTGAAGAAAATATCCGCAAATGCTCCCACAATATCCCTTAGGTTAGAGTATTCATTATCATCATAAAGTACACCAGGAATTCCAGATGTTCCATGTTTTTGACTCACATATCTCCAGATATCATCGGGATTATCTCTGACATCACGTTCAATATTCCTTATATAGTTCATGGGCATCAGCAGTCTGTACCTTAACAAGGAGGAAACGTACCACCTAGCGAAGATATTTGAGAAACAACGCACTGAGAATGCACGTACGTTCTGCGATTTGGCATTTTTACGCCGTTGCCGTGATCAAAAGCTAGTAACAACCTGCTGCAAAATCTCGTTCCTCACGAAATCGCTGAAGATATCGAATATATTACGAAAAACAGACCTGACTTTGGTACGCGAACTCATACACAGAGCGCGGCAACAGCTAAACGAAGTCGATACGAAGCTGATAAAGACCCACCTACAACCAAGTAACCTGATCCATCCCATTCTATGGCAAGAAATTGATGCTCTCGCCGCCCTCAAGGCAGAAAGGGAAACCTTGATAAGAACTAACAAATAGAAGAGGAAAATTCACCGGTTACAGCCACCTAGAGACACTCAGAAAGCTTTCCCACAAAATACGGTCGTTAACTTATCCCGAAAAACACTGGATGAAGCAGTAATTAGCGTATTGCAAAAAGGTATCAATTTTGCCGTCGCACCTAGGCACATCCCAGTAAAAAATATCATATGTGGCATCGAATTAGCTGTTCAAAACTTAGACGACAACACCGCTGAAGCAATCCGATCAGATGCTTCCAACTTCCTTAGAAACTCAAAACCGCCGAAGAGCTACCTTAACAAGAGTGAATTCCTATCCCTTAAAGACATTAAAAGAGACGAAAGCATTATCATCATACCTCCCAACAAAGGTAACGCAACTGTGGTTATGAACAAATCGGACTATCTCGAGAAACTGAACACCCTCCTAGACGATAACACATACAAACCTATAGCTAATGATCCGACCACGTACCTCGAGAAGACGACAAGAACCAAGATTAACGCCACCCCTTTAAGCGAGGAGATAAAGAAAAAGTTTTCACGGTGTCCGAAGTTCTATGGATTACCAAACATCCACAAGGAAGGTATACCCTTAAGGCCGATAGTGAGCTCTGTAGGTTCCCCTACTCAAGCCCTGACTAAGTACCATACAATTTATGTCAGAAAAGGACTACGACAGGGAGATGCCCTATCATGTAATATTACACTAGAGAAAATAATCAGAGAATCAACGGTCAACACCAGAGAAACAATAATAACAAAAAGTCTACAAATTTTAGCTTTTGCAGACGACGTTGATATCATAGTCAGAAGTTGGGGGAACATGGTGAAAGCACTTAACCTGATAGAAAGAGCAGTCCAGCATAGTGGCCTGAAAATCAATGAAAATAAAATAAAATATATATCTATGCTGGCAAGTCAACAGGGCAGAGACACCTCCAAAATATAACAATAGGAGAATATAACTTTGAAAGCGTGAATGATTTCAGATATCTAGGTTCAGTCACTTCAGGCAACATTAGTGATGAAGTTAAGAAAATAATACACATTGCAAATAGAGCATATAACGGACTAATTAAGCATCTCACATCCGATAACATATCAAGAAAAACAAAATGCCAAATGTATAAATCTTTAATAAGGCCAATCTTAACATACATATCAGAGACATGGACACATGTCAAAAAACGACGAAAAACTATTGGCTACTTTCGCACGAAAAATTCTGAGACATATATATAGAGGCGTGAAGGAAAACAATGCTTGGCGCAGACGATATGATTTCGAATTCCACACAGCCTATAAGGAACCAAGCATCATTATATTTATAAAGATTGGGAGATTGTGCTGGATGGGCCATGTGGAGCGGATGCAGGAGAACGAAACTCCAAAGAAATTAACAAAACAGACACCTATAGGAAGAAGACCAAAGGGGAGACCCAAACTCAGATATATGGAACAGGTAGAACATGACCTGAAGATTTTGAAGATAACCAATTGGAAAAACAAAGCACGTAACAAATTGGAACGGAGGAATCTTAGAGCAAGCCAAGGGGTTGTCGAACTAATGATGATGATGATGATTATTTTCCTAATATAATTGCAAATAGAAGTATTAATTAAAAGGATATTAATATTTACATAAATATATGCATAGAAGGTAGCCTTCGAAATTTACTGCTGATATATGTATTGTTATGTTCAACGTTGTGTGTACGACAACAACAGCCTCGGCTGTCACTTCTGAACGACTAAATGTCAGGTTAGCCACTCGTTGGTAACTAAATATCCCTCTTGCGGAGAAAAATGGAAATTTCCTCGTTACCATCTACCCTCAGCCAACTGGCCTTGGGGCGTTGATGTTAAATATGAAATATAAGTCCAGATAACGACGATTGCAGGGTTTCATGGACAAACCTACTCGTCAGTTAATTTTCCTATTCACGTAATTCGCCCAAATTCATGTAGAAATCGTCTAAAATAAGCAACAGCGTAAATTGAAAGGTATTTTAAATAATATTTTATCAATCAAATTTTTATCCGAAAGGTTTAAGTAAATTGTTGGAAAGTTTTCACGTTTAAAGCTTGTCAGTAACATTTTGTATCATAGAATCCTCGAAATACAACCTCCTCGTTGCGTCACTGCATTCATTCTCGTATGCTATTTGCAAAAATAATTTCATTTTATCGAAATTCATCGTAAAAGTTTCTATTTGGGTTAAATTATCAAAATTGGCTGTGGAATAAAACAATCGTCGGTCTTTCGCGATTTAAAATAAAAGAAAGATGAGCGACGCCATAATTTTTAATCAATCTTTATTCAGCCTTCGTTGAATCAAAGTGTTTCTTAACTCCGATCCCAATTTAAAATGCTCGATTGTGAAATCAAAGTATTTATTTGAAGAGAAAAAGGGTTAAATTTCCAGAACAGACTGTAGAGGTTATATAAACAGAGAGTGTATATAACATTGGTATCGTTCAAATTTCAAGGTTAGTTACATGTATAATTTTAAAAGTCGTTAATTTCGTTTTATTAATTTGGAAATACGTTATAAAATTGTCAAAAGGGTATCCAGGGATACTCCCGAACCCACTAAGAATTGAAAAATTTTATTTAAGTTAGAAAATTTAACAATTTCTCCAAAACTCCCTGAGAAAAATATTTCAGCACATATTCACCGGTTATTTGATATATTCAATTCCCAATAGACAATCAGTGATCACCGTTTCGCCGCGACGTTACTACTTGAAAATCTAATGAAGGTTATTTCACCGATATTATTTATTCACTTACCAATCGCCAAACAGTGATCACCGTTTTGCCGCACCGTCGTTACTTGATATCGCAATCACTACTAAATCACCGATCACTGTTTTTAGGAACTTCACCTCATCGACGTGATCGGTGATTCTCTAATCACCATGAAAGAATCACCGGTAGTGAAATATCGCCCACCACTAAGGAGAGCATACTTCTATCGCCACTCGCTCCAGAAGAAGATAAGAGTGAATTCATTAAAAGGTCGGGCTTACAACAGTCCTTCTCAGGACCAGCTCCAGACGGGGATCGATACCCGAAAAAACTACATTTCATATATACATACATATTATAAGTCTTTGATTTCTTGGATATTACTTTGATATAATATAGTGTAATAATAATTTGTAATAATCAATAATAATAATTACATTACTGTATTACATACTATGCATTTTCTAGATTAGCAGGCAAGAGTTACTATCTTCTGTCAGATAAAATATTTTTGTTCACAGAAAACGTTCGCTCAATGTCTCATGACGTGAGTGGAGCATCTTTTAAAGCGCATGTTTGACTGACAGATTTCTATTAGCTTTTGAAATTTATTCGCCGCCTTTTATCTTATACCTCTGACAACATTCTGGATAGTTGTTTTTACCTTGTTGAAAATGTCTAAAGATTCAACAATGCTGCTACCACTTTTTTCCAACTTCTTTACTTCATCCGGTATGTTACCAACTTCTTCACTTCAACACTATTAACAACCTAAAAGTTATTCATAAATATAGGCTGGTATTGTTGAGTATAAAAAAATAAGGAGTATGTACTTCGTTCAGTGCTTCGCAATTTTCTGCATAAAAACTATAAGCTGATATCCTTGTTCCCTATCTTATTGTGAGTGTGGAGCAACGCAAACTGCGCTGAAAGCCAGTGGCGGACGCATAAAAGTTTACACGGTATAAGCGTCAGTATAACTGCGACTCGAAAGCCGATCTGTTGTGTATGCATCTACGCTGTCGTATACTATATCGTAGTTCTACGTTTGTTTTGAAAATGTTTCCTACGTCGCGAAAACGACCAAAGTTGGACACAATAAGAGAATTTATTGCAGAAATGCCTGATTTAAAGTGTGATGGCGCTAAAATTCAATGTGTAGTGTGTAAAATAGATTTAATGTGTTGGTCGAAAAGTGATTGTCTACGGCACGTAAATAGTGCAGGGCATGTTTCAAAAAAAAATTCCACACGAGATTATGACAAATTTAAATTTAATTTATATGTTTATTGCATGTAATTTACCATTTCATTTACTAAGGAAGAAAGCATACGTCTCGTTTTGGAATGAATATTCGGACTTTAAGTTACCAAGTGAGAGAACATTACAGAGAGTTGTGCCGTCTGCTCGTGAGCATGTCGAGAAAGGAATTAAATAGGAGTTGCAAGATAAAAAACTGTGGTTATGTGTGGACGAAACAACAGATCGTAAAAAACATTCCGTGGTTAATGTAATGGTACGCACAATGGAACCACATCGACCGTCACCCTCAATTTTACTAGCTTCCAGACGAATACAACAATGCACTGCCGAAGTAATTTCAATGTTGGTGTTAAATACATTGGAAAAGTTTGAACTTTCAACAAATCAACTGTTGATGTTTATGAGTGATGGTGCCGCAAACATGCTTGTTGTAGGTCGATCTCTTAAAAAACATTGTGCTAACTTGTTGTATATTACATGTAAAATTCATACTCTCAGTCTCGTAGCAGATAGTATCAGAAAATGTTATCCCGAGGTAGACGCTCTAATAGCACATACAAAAGCTGTGTTTGTAAAATCCCCAAAACGTATTCGGGAATTTCATAGACTATGCCCCGGTATTCCTGAACCACCACAACCTATTCTTACTCGTTGGGGAACATGGTTAGAGGCTGCATTTTATTATCTTAAATATTTTGAGAATATAAAGAACGTGATTTTAGAATTCGACCCAAAGGAAGCTGCGGCTGTCAAGGTAAGCCGCTTGAAATTTCAGGATAGTCAAGTTAAAACAGATTTGGAAATTATTCAGAACAATTACGTGGGACTAGCGGATGCGATAGAAAAACTAGAAAATTCTTCGGTGTCGTTAGTGGAATCTTTGCAAATAGTGCAACATGTTCACGCAGAGCTATGCGCGGTAGAAGAAAATGTTTGTGTTTTAGAAAGGTTTGAAAGTGTTTTAGATAAAGACTCTGATTTTAGCACATTAAGACAAATTTGTGAAGGTGCGTCAACAGAACCGTTAAGTTATTTGAAAGATTATTTTACTTACGCAAATATAACGTCACTAGATGTAGAACGTTCGTTTTCGGCCTACAAAAACACTTTTTCTTCATGCCGCACTCACTTTGCCGAAACAACTTTGGAAACATATCTAATGTTACAAATATTAAATAGACATTATCCACTTTATGATTTCACGGAGGACTCTTAAAACGGTAAGTGTTTGAGCACGTATCACATTTAATTTATTTTGTGTAAACTTTTATGCGTCCGCCACTGGTTTTCAGCGCAGTTGCGTTGCCCTACTGTGGAGGCAAAAGTAAATTAGGAAGCTTTTATTTATAAATAACAACGTGTAACGGGACTAAAGACAGATTGGTGCATATTATTTTCAATATATCGTTTCGAATGTATTACCTCTTTAGTAGAAGAAATTAATTTATTAACACCTGCAAATTCTTCTATGATTTCACACACACGGTGTAATCTATGTGCTAAACATGTTTCATCTAACATGTTGGAATAAAAAAATTCTAAGTTTGCCCTACTTTAATCATGTAAGGGCCGGCATCTGAGACAAACAGCAAAGCTATCGCTTTTAACGGAATCTGCCACATTTTTAGGTAAAAGTTGTGCGGATTTATTTCTAACATTTCTCAAATGTTGCATGCCACACGTCAAATGTTGAGTGACGTGGTGCTTTTTTGTTGCAATAATCTGTAACAGATAAACAGTATTTAATAGAATAACAACGAAGTACAAATTAATTAATATGCACAGTAGATTATTCTTTACTTACAGTTTTTAAACAAATTTTACAAAATAAAGAATCATTACACATGAAAAGATTGCTTAGTAACAATAACCAAAAAAATTAATGCTAATATAGGTCATGGTATTGGTGGAATTATTTCCGGTAAAAAACAAAGCGAGGGAAAAGAGACAGCGTAAACCCGCGAACATGTTTCTGCCTACCTGGCGTCATCAGCGAGGTTCCGTACGTGTCCTTCTCCCTCGCTATTGTTTTTCACCTCTCGAGTACATATATGTTACCATTCTCCCCGAACGGAATCACGATATATCTCCCCACGCCACATAGCGTCGAGAAACATAGACATGCTGTTTAGAGAATAGCGACAACAACTCGGGATGCAGACTCCTACCACCTATCGAGCAGCTCCTGGGCTGTTTGACGCAAGATGGTATGGCGCCTAAGACGCCGCGTGTCCACACCCTTAAACGATTCCTACAGGCTTACCATGATGTATTACAACTGGTGCTAACATATTGGTGGAATCATTTCCGGCAAAAAACAAAGCGAGGGAAAAGAGACAGCGTAAATCCGTGAACATGTTTCTCCCCACCCGTCGTCATCAGTGCGGTTCCGTACATGCGTACGTGTTCTTGTCCCTCGCTATTGTTTTTAACCTCTCGAGTATATCCTGCTCGATAGGTGGTAGGAGTCTGCATTCCGAATTGTTGTCGCTATTCTCTAGACAGGATGTCTATGTTTCCCGACGCTAGGTGGCGCGGGGAGATATATCATGATTCTGTTCGGGGAGAATGGCAACATATACTTGAGAGATGAAAAACAATAGCGAGGGAGAAGGACACGTACGTAACCGCGGTGATGACGCCGAGTAGGCAGAAACATGTTCGCGGGTTTACGCTGTCTCTTTTCCCTCGCTTGGTTTTTTGCCGGAAATGATTCCACCAATACCATGAGCTATATTAGGATTAATTTTTTGGTTAAAGAATCATGATCCACTCCGAACTTTTTATCTAGTTTTGCCCACTCATGTAAATTGTTTTTAGTTAATTGGTGGCATGTTAAAATTTCTTAATGTTAACACTTAAACTGCAACTTAACTAGAATACCTTTCCCTTGTATAAGAATCACTTCAAATTCCTGGCGTAAGACCTCGCTGAGGTTCCAGTTCTTACCGGGGTTGATACTTTTCAAAAATTTAATTACATCAAAAATACCAAGGAAATCACCGATTTTCACATTTCACCGACGGAAGCTAGTATATATTAATTAATTAGTGTACTTGGCACGTAAGAAAAAATGACTGTCGAGATTAGTCTGGGCAAACAGCGGTAACAGTCAGTGTAGTAGATATGTGGTGCGGAGTCGGCGATTATTTATTTCACGCGTTCACAGCGACAATACTAAATCGATGCTGTATGCGAGTAGTTCTGTGTATATGTAGGCTGTCGTAACTTATTTCGTAATTGTACGCTTATGTTTGCTTTAAAAATGTCGCAGTTAGGTACGTCGCGAAAATGACCAATGGCAGACACAGTTAAAAACTTTATAGTGGACAAACCGGACTTAATTTTTGATGGCGTTAAAATTCAATGTCTAGTTTGTAAAATCCCTTTAATGTGTTGGTCCAGAAGTCATTGTCAACGTCACATCGAAAGCAAACAACATTCTTCTGCAAAAAGTGGCATATGAGACCAAGAAAAATTTACATTTGATTTATGTGTTACTCTTATTTGATGTAATCTACTGTTTCGTTTACTAGACAAAGAAGCATTTATCTCCTTCTGGAATAAATATGCAGACTGTAAATTACCTAGTCGGACATCGATACGAAATGTAGTGCCATTTGCTCGTGAACACATAGAAAAGAGAATGAAAACGGAATTGAAAGATAAAATACTGTGGTTGTGTGTGGACAAAACAACAGATCGTCAAAAACATTGTGTGGTTAATGTAATGGCACGTACAATGGAACCACATCGACCGTCATCCTCCTTCTTACTTGCTTCCAAAAGAGTTATAAATTGTACTGCCGATGAGATTTTAAAGGTGGTGTTGAACTCATTGAACAAATTTGAAGTTTCAACTAAGCAACTTTTACTGTTTATGAGTGATGGTGCCGCAAACATGCGTTCTTTGGGTCGATCTTTTAAAGAACACAGTGGTAACTTCTTACATGTAACGTGTAAAATCCATACTCTTAATCTTGCGGCACAAACGATTCCTACATGTTTTCCACTAGTAAATGCAGTGACTGCTAGTACAAAGACAGTGTTTCTAAAGTCCCCAAAACGTGCCCGACCATTTCACAAACTGTGTTCTGATTTACCTGAAGCCGATTGTTACACGTTGGGGAACATGGTTGCAGGCTGCGTTTTACCACAACAAATATTTTGATCAAGTAAAGAAGGTAGTTTTAAAATTCAATCCGACAGAAGCTGCAGCAATCAAGAAAAGCCAGGAAATATTTCAAGATGGTCAGGTTAAAAGAGATTTACAGGTTATTCACAACAATTACTTCGGACTAGCGGAGGGAATAGAAAAATTGTAAAATGTTTCGATGTCGCTAGTGGATTCTGTTCAAATTGTGAATGATGTTCACGCGTTATGCGGTGTAGAAGGCGAAACAAATTGGTGTGTAATACGAAAATTTGAAAGTGTTTTAGAGAAAGACTCCGATTTTCTTATATTAAGACAAATTTGTGAAGGTGCGTGTGAAGACGCATTAAGTTGTTTCAAAGATTATTTTAAATATGCAAATATAACATCGCTAGATATCGAATGGTCGTTTTCGGCATTAAAAATCATTTATTCCGCACGTAGTACTCACTTGACTGAAACAGCTGTGGAAACATGTCTAATGATTCAAATATTTAACAGATGTTACCCAGTTTGTGATTTCACGGAAGACTTTTAAAACGGCAAGTGTTTCAGCACGTTTTATAATTTATTTCTTACCTTCTATTTTATGTGTAAACTTTTATGTGCTCGCCACGCCTCTGGCTGTTACCGCATATTTGCCCAGGTTAGTTGAGATATTATAATGTATCCTTTGTCACATAAATGTATCTTTGATTTCCTTGATTACTTTACAACTCACACTTGAGCCATGATAGAATATTATTATAATGTATCTGTAGGCTTAAATAAGATCTAGGTGTTAAAAAGTGATTCTTTCCTGGTATACCCTGCGGTGTAGTGGTTAGCACGCCTGTCCGGCAAGCGGGAAATGTCAGGTTGATATTTTTCAAAAGTTTAATTAATTTAATATTTTTTAATAAATTTAATTTGTGAAGTTATGATAAGATTTTAGGTAAGTGCATTCCTCAAATTGTACATATACCTACCTATATAGTTAACAACAATTAATACTACAAATCATGTAACATTGTTTTTTTTAACTTCCTTCTATTTTAAATAGGATGTCATTTAATAGTTTCATACGACGTTCTGAACGAGTTAAACAGCTTCAATAGTTTTGGCCAGCTAGATCGGGCAAATACCCCACTGTGTAATGGAGGTTAATGTAATACTATAAAATAAGATAGAAAAGTCTTTTAAGATGATGCGCTTTTTATCTAATTGGCCTATATTTTGCGTCTTTATCCTTGATATGAGTGCTATTAAATTTTATTTCGATAGAAGATAAAACTACGTTCAAAGGACGCTCTTTGTCATTATAATAGTTAAATAAAAGCAAAGAAAGTTTCCATTTTTTTCTTTTTTATTTACACAACTTTAGAAGAGGAAGTTCAAAGTTTAAGTTCATCTGAGATACTCGCTATTGCTTTATCGCCTCTAACTGTCAGATTACTGATATTGTGTATTTATTGATTATTTTAGATATACTATGAACGTTTATGTAAATACGTATTTCTAAAAAAAAGAGCAGACGTTAGAGTGTGTAATAATAATGATGATACCACTTTATTGTAATTACTATTATGTGGATCTTGATACTGTCAATATTAAAATAAAGCAAGTGCACAAATACATAGTATTATAGAAAAAATCCAAAAAATTATTTTAATCAGACCAGGAGATTAACAATAGATGAGTGCATAAGCTAGTTTAAACTTTGTCCCAACGTTTCATTTAATTTTAATCTTAAATACAAACAACTTTCCAAGTATAAAAATTTAAACTATATTTATGTACACAAATACAACCACGCTTGAATAGATACTATTGTCTTAATTTATATAATTATGCGATTATAAACGGAAAATATATATTCTCATCAGTATGTTTCTAACATCTCAAAAGAAAAATTAGTAATAAATTGGTCAAAAGTAAGCACAGTTTCATTTCACATGGCAAGGAAATAGAATTTACCTTTTTTGATACCTGTGAAAGGAAATAACAAGATATTTGGTTAATTACAGCTTTTCGAAGGATTTGCCAGAGAGTATGTATGGCGCAGGAAAGGAGAAGCATTTCACCCCGATTGTATCGTATCCACAGTCAATTTCCTCTAAAAATCATTATCAACATTTCACCTTGATTTTATACTTTTCCTGGACGTTGGAAATGGCTAAAATTGTCCCAGTGCATAAAAAGGGTAATCATGAACTTCTACCTAATTACAGGCCTATTTCCATAACATCCAATTTTCCTAAACTTTATGAGAAGTTATTAAATGTTAGCATATATAATAGCACTCGCTCTTTTATTGTCTCAAATCAACATAGCTTCATTTCCCGGAGATCTACAGTTACGAATTTGGCGAGCATATCCCAATATATCAGCGAAGTCTTAGATAGACGTAGCCAAGTAGATGTGGTTTATACAGGTTTTTTACATAATCAGTCATGTCATGTTGTTATTGAAGCTGAGCCCCTTCGGTTTTGTTCTTTCGGCGATCAGTTTCCTCGAGTCGTACCTGAAACAGAGAAAGTGTTATGTTACTTGTATCGAATACTGCTGTCTTGACTTTGTTCTCACCTCTGTCGTCCCTCAGGGATCAAATCTGGGACCGTTACTGTTTGTGCTTTACATTAATGACTTGTTTGTGAAAATCTACCTTCCCATCCTTGCTTATGTAGATGATATTAAACACTTCTCGGAAATATCTTCAATTGATGACACGAGGAAAGTGGTGCAAAGTGGTCCTGATATGCATAGAGGTACTAATTTGCCACGTAATCTTGAGTTTAAGAATTTAGGTGTACATTTCGAGACCACTCTCACATTTAAATCTCACATTAACGATATGTTCTGAAGCCATGAAATCTCTGGGTTTTGTTATGCGTGTCTCTAAATACTTCAATAGTTCATCCTTAATAAAGTCGTTATGCTTTGCTTTTGTACTGAGTAAACTGGAGTATGCCGCTCTAATTTGGTATCCGTTATATACTTGTGACTTTCTAAATCTGGATCGTATCCTCCGTAAATTCCTAAAATTCTTGTCATTTAAGATTGATGAAAGTTGAGAGAGGTACTCCACAGGATGGATTACTGGAAGAACATAACATACTGGCTTCGAACACAAGGGGAGATGGCATTTGCATTGCTTCGAAATGACATAGATTGTCCCTACATACTAGAACGAATGAATTTTTTAGTGTTTGAAATCAAGATCTTGTAGTAGCTTCATTCTTCTACTCGCGTGGATCAACATCATGAGTTCCAACGTTGTCCAAGGCGGCAAATAGACGATGCGATTTATTTAAGTAAATTTTCATACATTGTATATATCTATTTTGTTTTTATAGTGCCTATACTTACCTACTATTATCCTGTTATTGGGCATCCATCCCTATTAAGTAATAAACGTATATAACACGGCGGTAGAAGTGTGATGATTTGGGGATGTATGTCGGAGATGGCCAAGGTAGGGGAAATTACTACTTTTTTGCAGTGACTGGACAGGCTCGTGTTTATTTGTCTCGTAAGAAGGGATGAATTGTATGCCGTTCAATTGGTTCTTAGGTGAATTGCTATTTCAAGGAATTGATTTTCAGTGAATTGCTTTCGATTAACTTTCCGGCTCCCCAGTGTCGGAAGAGTTTATTTATGCGGAGCCCGTATCAACACCGTCCTGGAGCAATTCATATTAAAAATATTTGAAAATGAGAACCCTCCCTTTCTATTTTCAACAGGAACGTCTTGCCACCGTTCCAATGAGACATTGCGTTGGTTTCAGGAAAATAAGATACGACTTTGAGAGTGGCTTGCACAATCCACGGGTCTGTCACTCATTGAACATCTGTGGTCCATTTTAAAGCGCAACATCGCGAAACACAAATGCGAATCATTAGAGGTATCAAAAAAGAAACACGTGGAAGAATGGGAAGCTATAACTGCTGATACTTGCCAACAATTTATTTTTACGATGCCCAATCGCATTACAGCTACGAATGGATTTGGCAGTGAAGGCGCTGAAGGTATACGTCATGGGACTGGTAGAAGAAGGATGGGAGAAGGCTCGGCTTTCCAAGGAGAAGGTGGAGCTGCAGGACAGGCCGCCAACAAAGCTAAAGATCAGACGCGTCAGGTATGTTTTAAGTGAGAGAGAATGGGACGCGGACCGTAGGAATGTGGAAGACACGAACGCTAAGTGAAATCCTCGGATTAGAAAATATCGACAAACACCGGGCAGTGTGAATGTGATGGCCAAGTAGGGGATAAAGGGACCAGAAGACCGCGATCTGTCCCAGAAAAAGAAGAAAGATCATAGTCAATCATTGAAGCAGTTATCTAATTTTGTTTTCTTCATTAGTATTTTACTCGTCAGTAGTTTTTTGTTTATATGATTTGCTCTGTTTTTACCATTATTTTATCCTTCTACTTCTGTTTTCCGTTCTCCCGTGCTAATAACCATTACACCAAAGTATTAAAATTTTTCTACCTCTTCAAACTCGTGTTCACCCACTCTTGCTTTTTGATTTTCAAACTTTTATTATTTTAGTTTTTTATTCATTGATTTTTAGCCTCATATTCTTTCCTTCAGTTATTATTTCTTTTAACATTTTTCCATTATTTGCCTTCTTTTAATAACGATAACAATATCATGAGCGTACGCAATTATTTGACCTCCACTTGCCCTTAGATTTCCTTTGTTTATATTTCTCGGTACATACTCCAATGCTAGGTTAGGGTAACTGATAACGAGTCACCTTGTCGTACTCCTTTATTCATTGTAAATTCCTCGGTTTCTCCTTTTTTTTTTGTTAGTATACTAGCTTTGGATTCATTCATGGTGATTTTGATTAATCGTATTATCTTTGGATTTATGCCTTCCTCTTTTACGGCTTGTAAGAGTTTTCTTCTGTTTACTACCTGTTAGAAGTCTATAAACAATATTTCTATACACATATTTATTTGGTGTTTATAAGCTTTTTCCATAATCTGTTTTCTTATATTTAGAGCATCTACTGTTAATTACCCTTGGGTAAATCCACATTGATGTTGCCCTACTTTGTTTCTCCTACTATTTACTAGTTTTTTTGAATTGTTGCAGAAAATATTTTGTATGCTACATTTAATAAGGATATACCCCTGTAATTATTTAATCTTGTTGGTTGCCTTTTTTGTGAATTGTCACTATTTATCCTATTTCCCATTCACTAGACATTCTTCCTTCCAGATTTTTCTGATATTGAAAAAAAGTTAAGACAAGTTTTTAATTGTTTGAAGAGGACTATATAATAGCATAACCCTTATTTCAAAAAGTATTAATTTTAATAGAAAAATTACCCCCACCCCAATCCTTTTGAAAACTTTAAAATTTTTAAATATCGGAAAAGAGGGGCTGTTCCATACTGAATTCAAACCGTATACATTGTTATCATTGAGTTTTACCTTTCAATCCAAAGAAAAAGTATTTTGTCATATGAAAGTTGTACCAATGGACTTGCTATACTATACTATAATTGAATAAATACATATGTAATAACACTTTTGAAATAAAAAGTATTTCATAATAATTTATCAAAACGTCCAGACGTCTGATAATAAACTTGATCTGATCTGCTAGTATGAGTAATTATTATTTGCTGAATTATACAATAACAACAACAAAGAGATTTTATCGCGAAAGTGTTTATATGAAAAGTATTTGTTATTTTCGTATGCGTAATTTAATAAATATTAGAATGGATTGTCAAGCACAAGTAACCGTATTATTTACATACTTACTGTTTAGTATTAAAATCATTTTATTAAATATCACTAAGATCCTGTATATATAGAATTGTTTTGAAGTGATATATTTAGATAGATAATGAAAAATTCTGTCACGTAGTTGCTGATAAGTTCATATATATATATATATATATATATATATATATATATATATATATATATATATATATATATATGCATACGACCATACTTAAATGTTTATAATTAATATTAAAGTAATCACTTCGAGAACTCACAATCAGAGAAAACGCGACGAAAAGAATAGCACGAGTTAACATTGCCAATATTATGTACATGTTACAAATAACTTTTAAAATTGAAAGTATTGCAAGAACTCCTACGACACCAGACGAAATAGAGTTGCACGACGCCTTAAAAAAGTGTTTTTAGTAGTCGAATATCATTAAAGTATCGTGAAGTTCTCATGAGAAATCCCAACATTCTTGAAGTCGACAAGCAAATAATTTCTATATGGTTATAGAAGGATAAAGTTGAATCAAAAGTTACGCCTAGATCATTGATTGCATTCATTTTAAACAGAGTTTGGTTTTCAATTGCATAAGTAAATTGATGCGGCTTATTGTCTTGTAAAGGTATGTAATAGCATTTGGCGGTATTGAACAATAAGTTATTACTCGCTCACCAGCTAACCAGGAGGTCAATATTACACTGCAATTGATCAGCTTCATCACGATCACACACAGCACAAACCAGCTTAACATCATCAGCATACGCCAAAACAGAACAGGTAAGTGATTGCAAGAGATCATCTATAAATAAGTTAAAAAGGAGAGAACCAAGGTTTGATCCTTGCGGAACACCACTTGTGGATACAAAATTAAATGACTCAAATCCGTTATGGAAAACATAGTTTGATCTGCGTGTTCAATATGATTCTATTAGTAAGCGCAATCCAGGAAAGAAACCAAAAGAATCTAGTTTACGTTAGAAATCTGTGATCAATCCCAGAGAGAAGTCGGTGTATACGGTATCCACCTATCCTTGATTATTCAATATTTCGCTAATATACTGACAAGGGAACACCGGCAACCCGGACTCCCCAAAAAAATTGAAATTTTGTGGATTTGTAGAGTGGTCCAAGGTAAGAACATCCCACTTATTTTTATCGGCGGAATCCTCCGTAGGTGGGGTGGAGGGCGCTCTTAAGAAAAACTACCCGTTTATATTTGTGCAAATATCTCGAAAACTATTGGAGATATTAAAAAAAAGTTAAGACAAGTTTTTAATTGTTTGAAGAGGACTAAATAATAGCGTAACTCTTATTTCAAATAGTATTAATTTTAATAGAAAAATTACCCCCACCCCAACCCTTTTGAAAAGTCCAAAATTTTCAAATATCGGAAAAGAGGGCTATTTTCATACTGAATTCAACCTTATACATTGTTATCATTGAGTTTTACCTTTCATTCCAGAAAAAATATTTTGTCATGTGAAATGTGTACCAGAGGACGTACTATTTATTATAATTGAATATGTAATAACAGTTTTGCAGTAGGATGTTCAGAGTTAGTTATCTAATCATACTAACTTTATCCGGTTGTGTTACTTTAATATCAACAATATTACAAACATTATTTATGATGTAAACAAACATACCGATTTGGAAGTTGGGAAATTTGGGTTAGAGGAGAGAAAAATAATCATCTATAAATTGAATATTATTATAAATACCTCCGGAACTGAAATATAGCCGGAACTAAATATAACAGAGTAACTAGTTGTTTTGCAGAATGGCAAAGTTTACATTGCAATTTGTATTTGCAAACATATAAATTTCACACATACATACATATATACATTCATATTTTATTTTCTTTCAAAGTTGCAGCGTTAACTAAATTATAATGTGTGAACCTTACAAGATAAAAATGCCTTACATTTATTGTACAGTAGTATACAAAAGAATTAGTGCATTTATTAAATAATATAATATATATTATATATATACATATATATATGCTGGACAGTGTCCACTCCATGAATCTAGTAGTAGTAAATTATTGGCAAGAAAACATCTTATATATATATATATATATATATATATATATATATATATATATATATATAAGATGTTTTCTTGCCAAATGCTGGTCCCAATAATTTACTACTACTAGATTCATGGAGTGGACACTGTCCAGCATATATATATAATATATATTACACTGACACCAAAAGAAAAATGTGAATATTTTGACCATTCCAAAGAAGACGACAGCATTAATTCAACCCTTAGATGTTTATGGTTTTAGATTATGGAAAAATGCTGTAAGAACTTTTTTTGACCAAGTTATTTTGATGGGCCACGATATATACTTGCTTCATAGAAATACAATTATTAAGTTACAGTCTTTAACCCATAATCAGTTTTCGTCTCCGAGATTTTTTAGTGTTTTTAAGTATTCTTGGTACAAAAGTGGATACGTTGCGGAGCCACCAAGTGCCTTTGAAAATCCAGTAAATTTCTGCTTCGCTAAAACTGCACAATCCACACCACTGTGCACTATTTGTGGAAAGCCGGCTCTTGTACGTTGTTCTTGGTGTAAGCAATATCTGTGTTTTAAACATTTCTTTTTAGATCGCCATTATTGTAACCCCTATATTGAATAACATTTGTATAAGTATGTTATGCATGTAATGTACTATATAAGTACGTATGATAAAATTGGCGATACCTGTATATATATATATATATATATATATATATACAGGTATCGCCAATTTTATCATACGTACTTATATAGTACATTACATTATATAATATATATTATATTATTTAATAAATGTACTAATTCTTTTGTATACTACTGTACAATAAATGTAAGGCATTTTTATCTTGTAAGGTTCACACATTATAATTTAATTAACGCTGCAACTTTGAAAGAAAATAAAATATGAATGTATATATGTATGTATGTGTGAAATTTATATGTTTGCAAATACAAATTGCAATGTAAACTTTGCCATTCTGCAAAACAACTAGTTACTCTGTTATATTTAGTTCCGGCTATATTTCAGTTCCGGAGGTATTTATAATAATATTCAATTTATAGATGATTATTTTTCTCTCCTCTAACCCAAATTTCCCAACTTCCAAATCGGTATGTTTGTTTACATCATAAATAATGTTTGTAATATTGTTGATATTAAAGTAACACAACCGGATAAAGTTAGTATGATTAGATAACTAACTCTGAACATCCTACTGCAAAACTGTTATTACATATTCAATTATAATAAATAGTACGTCCTCTGGTACACATTTCACATGACAAAATATTTTTTTCTGGAATGAAAGGTAAAACTCAATGATAACAATGTATATGGTTGAATTCAGTATGAAATAGCCCCTCTTTTCCGATATTTGAAAATTTTGGACTTTTCAAAAGGGTTGGGATGGGGGTAATTTTTCTATTAAAATTAATACTATTTGAAATAAGAGTTACGCTATTATTTAGTCCTCTTCAAACAATTAAAAACTTGTCTTAACTTTTTTTAATATCTCCAATAGTTTTCGAGATATTTGCACAAATATAAACGGGTAGTTTTTCTTAAGAGCGCCCTCCACCCCACCTACGGAGGATTCCGCCGATAAAAATAAGTGGGATGTTCTTACCTTGGACCACTCTACAAATCCACAAAATTTCAATTTTTTTGGGGAGTCCGGGTTGCCGGTGTTCCCTTGTCAGTATATTAGCGAAATATTGAATAATCAAGGATAGGTGGATACCGTATACACCGACTTCTCTCTGGGATTGATCACAGATTTCTAACGTAAACTAGATTCTTTTGGTTTCTTTCCTGGATTGCGCTTACTAATAGAATCATATTGAACACGCAGATCAAACTATGTTTTCCATAACGGATTTGAGTCATTTAATTTTGTATCCACAAGTGGTGTTCCGCAAGGATCAAACCTTGGTTCTCTCCTTTTTAACTTATTTATAGATGATCTCTTGCAATCACTTACCTGTTCTGTTTTGGCGTATGCTGATGATGTTAAGCTGGTTTGTGCTGTGTGTGATCGTGATGAAGCTGATCAATTGCAGTGTAATATTGACCTCCTGGTTAGCTGGTGAGCGAGTAATAACTTATTGTTCAATACCGCCAAATGCTATTACATATCTTTACAAGACAATAAGCCGCATCAATTTACTTATGCAATTGAAAACCAAACTCTGTTTAAAATGAATGCAATCAATGATCTAGGCGTAACTTTTGATTCAACTTTATCCTTCTATAACCATATAGAAATTATTTGCTTGTCGACTTCAAGAATGTTGGGATTTCTCATGAGAACTTCACGATACTTTAATGATATTCGACTACTAAAAACACTTTTTTATGTTTTTGTCATCAGAAAATTAGAATACGCATGTGTAGCTTGGTTTCCTTTTTATACATCTCAACAGCTTCCAGTTGAGCGGATTCAGCGACGCTTTTTAAAGATTTTGTCATGGAAAGTTGACGGAACTTATTCGGATTGGGGTGTGTCTCACCATAATCTACTTTGTAGGCATCAAATGGATTCATTGTCATTGGCGCGAGCTCCATAGCGCTCGGTACCTGCAGAAGCTTCTTAACAACAAAGTTGATTGTCCTTAGTTGTTGTCAACTATAAGCTTTAACATTCCGCGACTGGCATCCCACCATGCGTCTATTTGTGCCAACACCAAGGGCCAACCTACTACTCCGAGCGTGAATCTACCACATGACACGTAATGCCAGTGTACAATATGATTTGTCGATTCCTTTTTCAAATGACTAGTTTTTCCTTTTATTACAATTTTTTAGCATTTACGCACTTATACCAATACGTCTATTTTTCCTAATGCACAATGTTTGGCAAACAACACGAAGAATCGGCACACTCCTCGCCACACAAAATATTATTAATTAATTAATTCGGAACAGCCGTTTCGAAGGCTCCTGGACAACTCTAATATAAATCTAATTCTATCGAGCTTGTTTATCCCTACTCTCGGGAAAAGATATATATGTATTTACCTGCTATTTTGCCGTTTAACACTAAATATATGCGAAGTATATACGGAACGAAGAAAGTACTCGATTCAAAGAACATATCAGGTGCTACAGGTATGGCGAAACAGACTCACCTTGTGAGCTATACGCATTTGAAACTATATAAATAAAAAAGGATCGAAATCTATTGAACAGAGACCTCCCACCTCTTCATTACTCCTATTTTTTTTTGATTTACTAGGGTAAAACGACCATATGTTTTAAACAACGTGCTACATTAACAAAAGACTCTATTGTCGCGTTCTGTACATCTTGCATGGTTTAGAATTAAGAATGTATAGACGGAAGAAAAACACATTTGACGAGAGGGAACATATCGGTATCTTGCTCTATTTTATGAGGGTGGAACGGACGGGGGTCAGACCTTCTTCATTCCGTGTATACTTCGCATGTGTTTAGTGTTACACGACAAAATAGCTGGTAAATACATATATATCTTTTCCCGAGTGTATGGATAAACAAGATTGATAGAATTAGATTTATATTAGAGTTGTTTTGTGTTTCTCGCTTAGATTTATTCTGTCATTCGGTTGATCCAATCACATCCAATCGCAGTATTTTATAAAGCGAGCAGCGGTGTGCACGCATGTCCGCTCAATCACGTAATATTATAATTCAACGCCTTCCAACAAAATGTGTTAATAAAGACTTACTGCGTAATTTTTCTGTATTCTCATATTATGTTAGAAAGTACAGTTTCTTATATTCATTTTGTTGCTGCTATACAATGTAGGGGAACTAAAAAGTCATTCTAAGTAGGAAAAAACAATGATTCTTATAAAATTAAAATAAAGAAGAATACATTCGATAAATATACAAAATAAATTTTAAATTCTAACAATTTTACTTTATTAAGGAGAAAAATCTCCGGGCAATTTTGACCCTTGTAACTTTTGTATTTGTTGCGTTTCAAAATGCCATTTCAACTAACGAACAAACCCTGACTTCTCTCTCCTCCCGCTCGGGATGCATTAAAGGGATTTGAGGCTGTTCATTTACTTGTTGGCATTTACGGCAATTCCCAAAATACCATTTAATGATTTGTACCATCTCTGCGGTTGTATAAACTAACATAATGTATTCGAAATCCACGATCATTTGTTAGAACCTTGCGAGCGCATAGATAGGAAAAGAATGCTTCGGATAGGTGTCTTAGAGCTACGGAGTTGCGCCCGACGAGGCTGGCCGGCGGGGATAAATGCAATTATGCCAGATCGCGCTACGTACAATATATCTCGCATCCCGGTGTGAACTGAGCCTACGTGTATACTTTTTGTCCTGTAATTGGGGTTAACCTGTTGGGCAAAATATATTATTATTATATAGTCTTTAATCGAAGTTCATTAGCATAGTAGCACAATACAATATCTAGAATAACTTTTGCGGGTTTAATTTTCCATTAAAAAAAATTACATTTTTCATAATTTTTTTGTTGAGTTAAAAAGATCATTGAATTTTTATTCCCTACATTGAAAGGTTCTTCATACTAACTTGTAAACAATGTCCTGATACCCTATTACAAATAGTCACAGATAGAGATAGTGTGTAGTTATTAAACTGTTGAATTAAGCATGTATCCCTGCGACATGTAGCACAATAAGACTAAGAGTTACACTTCCTTTCGAGAGAAAAGATGCATATATATTACTTTTGTACCTTAACCTGATTTTATGCAAGTATTCTTGCATATTATTGCCTCTGGTTAATATCTCTGTTCCATCAGAATTAATTCACGATTCCTGGATAATTTATTGTTTCCTGGCAAAATTACGTAATAATCTTGAATGATTTCCATTCCATATTTTTTATCTTACAATTACTTGAATTTATCTTCAAACTGTAGATTTCCCATATACATACCTGAAATTATTGAACTGATTTGCACAATTTCTTGACTTCAAACATATCAATCACAAGTACTGCAAATAGCGAGAAATCATAAAATGCAACTGCATTTAAAGGGTATGTAAGCCCATACACTGATGAGCAAGCTCATTAACAGGAAAAGTCAGTTCTACACATTGCTTTATAATATTTAATTATATAAAGCTGTTAAAATAACATTTTACAACCCTCATAACTAAAGCTGGCCACGAGCGGTACCGCGCAGTAGCGTAGAGTCGACCAGGCCTCGCGTTCCACTAGAGTTATTCCGCTAATAGAGATGTTTGCTGCCGCAAATAATTTCGCTCATCTTTTAAATAAAAATTAAATAACACGTGCTCAAACACTTACCATTTTAAGAGTCCTCCGTGAAACCACAAAGTGAATAATGTCTGTTAAATATCTGCAACATTAGATATGTTTCAACTGTTGTTTCGGCAAAACTAGTACGGCATGAGGAAAAAATGCGTTTATATGCAGAGAACGAACGTTCTACATCTAGTGACGTAATATTTACGAAAGTAAAATAATCTTTCAAATAACTTAACGATTCTGTTGACGCACCTTCACAAATGTGTCTTAATGTGCCAAAATCAGAATTTTTCTCAAAAACACTTTCAAATTTTTCTAGAACAGAAACATTTTTTGCGTCTTCAATCGCGCATAGCTGTGCGTGAAACATGTTGCACTATTTGTAGAGATTCTTCTAACGGCACCGGAGGATTTTGTAATTTTTCTATTGCATCTGCTAGCCCGAAGTAATTGTCGTGAATGATTTTTTAATCCATTTTAACCTGACTATCTTGAAATTTCGACTGGCTTTTCTGGATAGCGGCAGCTTCCTTTGTATCGAATTGTAAAACCACGTTCTTAATATTGTCAAAATATTTATGATAATAAAACGCGGCCTGCAGGTTCTGGTGGCTCTGGTATACGGGGGCACAGTCTGTGAAATTCGCGAATACGTTTCGGTGATTTGACAAATACTGCTTTAGTATGCGCTATTAAAGCGTCTACCTCAGGATAACATTTTCTGATACTATCCGCCACAAGATTGAGAGCATGAATTCTACACGTAATGTGTAACAAATTAGCAGAATGCTTTTTAAGAGACCGGCCTACAGAAAGCATGTTTGTAGCACCATCACTCACTAACATCAAGAGTTGGTTTGTTGAAAGTTCAAACTTGTCCAATGTATTTAACACTAACTTTGAAATTACTTCGGCAGTACACTGTTGTATTCGTTTGGAGACTAATAGAATTGAAGGTGCCGATTGATGAGGTTCCAATTTGCGTGCCATTACATTAAGAACAGAATGTTTCTTCCGATCTGTTGTTTCGTCGAGACATAACCACAATTTTTGATCATTCAACTCCGATTTTGTTTTTTGTCCAATATGTTCGCGCGCAGATGGCACAATTCTTCGTAATGATGTTCGACTTGGTAATTTGCACTCCGAATAGTTATTCCAAAAGCAGATAAATGGTTCCTTGTCTAGTAAATTAAACGGTATATTACATGCGATAAACGTAACGCATAAATTAAATATAAATTTTTCATTGTCTCGTGCGCAATTTCTTTTTGAGACATGCTTTTCACTATTTACGTGTCGTAGACAATGTTGTCTGGACCAACACATTAACGGGATTTTACAGATTACACATTTAATTTTAGCACCTTCATATATTAAGTCTGGAATTTCTGGAATAAATTTTCGTAGTTTGTCCGACCGCGGTCGTTTTGCTGACGAAATCATAATTTTTCTAGGACAGATAAACAATTGCGCAAATGACCGGCAGCGAAAATGTCCGTACTGCTCCGCAGACGAAGTAATACTACCGTTCCTCTCGGTCCGAACTGATTCTACGCCGATGCGCGGTACCGCTCGTGGCCAGCGTTACTCATAACGGTCTACAAATATATCAAATTTGATTCAAATCTATGCGCATCGTTTAGAAAGATTTTCCCAGGAGATTAACATGGATGTTATTTCGTCGATATTTTGAACCTAGTTAGCAGGTGCTCGCTCGGAATCTATTTACGTAATTAAATACATCTCGATTCATTTGTTTATCTGCGTCAAACGGTCTGGAAATAATAGTTTAATTAATAGATCTGTACTTTATCGTATCAAATTTCTATAGTTTATAAACATTTCACCAACAATTTAGAGAAAAATTAATTTATTTAGAGAAATAAGACCGTAATTTATTCTAACCTTTGTTCTTTACTTCAATTTAGTTACTTTTGTTTGGATTCCGATTCAAACGTAGACCTGGCCATAATCGGTCTTCGCGACAGAACCGGATCAGTCGCATGGGCCGCGTATTATAAATAAAGAGTGTATGTGTGACTCACACCCGACAGAAGTGAAATTTAGAAATCAATACCCTATGGTAAACAATAAAAACTGACGCAATAAAAATAGTAAATATGGCGAATATATGTACCCATTGAAATGTTTTTGTTACCATTCTTTGTTTGAAAACGGCATTTGTTATGTATGTAATGTAATAGCTGTAAAAAGTAAACAAAATAAATAGTAATTAAATACTCGAAAAAACCTTGTCTCGGTAAGAAATCGAACCTGATACCTCCCGCTTGCCGGACGGGCGTGCTGACCACTACACCACGAGGACCTTGATGCCAGGAATGTTCATTTTTTAATATCTACTATTATTTTTATCTGCAAATATACTCAGTGACATAGAAATTGCAACAGCTAGAAGGGGTTGGAATTTCCGGATGAAATTTGGTAGGAATACCTATGTAATAGTAATAAATGGTCAAAATTTGAATCCTCTCAGTGAAGCAATAAAGTTATTATTGAGGTTTTTACCTTTCTCTCAGCACTGATATTGAATGTTTTTTTGCGGTGTTTTTTATAAGTTTCTCGATTTGTGTTGTTGTTCTCATTGAACTGCGGTTCAGTTAAGTGTTAACTATGCCTAGAGTAAGAAGACGAGCAGTGTATCGACAATTAAGCGAATTCGACAGAGGTCGAGTTATTGGTTTGCGCGAAGCTGGTTTTTCATTTGGGGAAATTGCTAACCGTGTAAATCGAAATCGGTCTACTATAATGCGAGTGTGTCGTGCATGGTTTGAAGATGACCAGGAACGTCGTAGAAGAGGAACCGGGGCCTCAAGAAGAACGAATGAGCTTCAAGATCATCGATTAAGACAGCTGGCATTTAGAGACCGTTTTTCCTCTACTCGGGCAATTGGTAACCAATGGTTTGGTGAAGAAGGTCGCCATGTAACCCTTAAAATAGTTTATCGCCGAAACCGAAGTTTTGGGTTAACATCATATCGTCCGTAGCTTGTGCATCTTTTGATTGCGGAACATTATCAGCAACGGTTACAATAGTGCAATGAAAGATCTCATTGGAATCTTGAATGGCATCGTGTTGTGTTTAGTGACGAATCAAGATTTTGTTTAGGCATGCACGACGGTCGTCAGAGAGTCAGAAGAAGACGGAGTGAACGACGGAATCTTCGATTTACCGTTGAGAGGCACGTGCACCGCACTGTGGGTGTTCTGGTTTAGGATGCGATGACTTATGGCAGCAGGTCTCCCTTGGTGTTCGAGGCAATATGACAGCACAACAGTACATTGCGGAGGTGGTTGGAACACATCTTCTGCCATACTTACAAGGGCTCAAAGATCCATTATTCCAGCAAGATAATGCACGTCCTCATGTAGCAAGGTTTTCCTTGAACTTCTTTAAACAGGCCCAGATTAACCTTTTGCCCTGGTCTCCAAGATCTCCAGATCTTTCTCCCATCGAACATGTATGGGACATAATGTGTAGAAGGTTACGAAACTTGCAGCGTCCTCCTTTGACTTTGGAGGCTTTGAGACATGAGGTGCAACTTGCATGGGAAGCAATATCCCAGGACGAGATAAACCACCTTATTCAATCAATGCCACGGTGGCCCCACACATTATTAACAATTATTATAAAATTTTGTTTAACTAATAAAGATTTTCCTCTCAAATCATGATCATTTATTACTTTCACATAGGTGAATATTCCTACCAAATCTCATCCGGAAAATCCAACCCTTTCTAGCTGTTGCAATTTCTATGTCACTGAGTATATATCATAATATTTTGACAGACAATTTTCAATTCTTAGACGCCAAGTACACTAATTAATTAATATATTTTGGCTGCCGTCGATGAATTATGAAAATCTGTAATTTCCTTGGAATTTCCGACGTAATTAAATACTTGAAAAAATTTCGTCCTGGTAAATTCCAGGGAAATTACAGATTTTCATAATTCACCCACAGATACAGATTTTCACATTAAAATTTCCCGGACTCCCATCTGAATTTCTTCTTGACAATCTTGGTACCGTCTGTAACGGGAAATATTTTCACTAACAATGAGACCGCAATGGAACGAGATGCCAGGGACATCTAAGTGCAAAAATGATTATATATTAGTGTATTACTTGGCGTGCAATTGCGATGCAACGCATAGAACTTTCCTCTATACTTCCCATCGTTGATGTTTTTAAGTGGTAAAATTAATGAGGACGTTTCTATATTTTATCTAAATGTCAGAGGAAATTAAGAGATGGGAAGAATAAGTTGCAGATTTGAATTTTGTGAGAACAGGTGTATTAGAATCAGATACTTATTCTCGTATGCAAGAAAAAAGATATATTTAATCCATAGGTGTAAAAAATTCTATGTAGGATTACTATGAAATACAACAGAAACTATTCATATGGTGAAAATAATAATAAATATAAATAAAGAGGTCCAATATGCACATTTCCTTTTTTTTAATTATTCCGGCAGCATATTAATAAGATACATTGCTTAAATTTCTTATTACTAGAGTTGCTCAATTTGCGCCAACAGCCAGTGGCAGGTGCATAAAAGGTTACACAAAATAAATGGTCAGAAATAAAATATAATACGTGCTCAAACACTTACCGTCTTAAGAGTCTTCCGTGAAATCACAAAGTGAATAATGTCTGTTAAATATCTGCAACATTAGATATGTTTCCACAGTTGTTTCGGTAAACCGAGTGCGGCGTGAGGAAAAAGTGTGTTTATATGCAGAAACCGAACGTTCTACATCTAGTGACGTTATATTTGCGTAATTAAAATAATCTTTGGAACAACTTGACGGTTCTGTTGACGCACCTTCACAAATTTGTCTTCATGTGCTAAAATCAGAATCTTTCTCTAAAACACTTTCAAACCTTTCTAGAACACAAATATTTTTTGCGTCTTCTACCGCGCATAGATGTGCGTGAACATGTTGCACTATTTGCAGAGATTCCACTAACGATACCGAAGGATTTTGTAATTTTTCTATTGCCCCCACTAGTCCGAAGTAATTGTTCTGAATAGTTTTTAAATCCGTTTTAACCTGACTATCTTGAAATTTCGACTGGCTTTTCTTGATAGCCGCAGCTTCCTTTGGATCGAATTGTAAAACCACATTCTTAATATTCTTAAAATATTTATGATAACACAACGCCGCCTGTCACCATGTTCCCCAACGTGTAAGAATAGGTTCTAGTGGCTCAGGCATACGGGGGCACAGTCTGTGAAATTTGCGAATATGTTTTAGGGATTTGACAAACACTGCTTTTGTATGCGCTATTAAAGCGTCTACCTCAGGATAACATTTTCTAATACTATCTGCCACATGACTGAAAGCATGAATTTTACACGTAATATGTAACAAGTTAGCACAATGTTTTTTGAGAGACCGGCCTACAGAAAGCATGTTTGCGGCACCATCACTCATAAACATCAACAGTTGGTTTGTTGAAAGTTCAAACTTTTCCAATGTATTTAACACTAAATTTGAAATTACTTCGGTCGTACATTATTGTACTCGTCTGGAAGCTAATAGAATTGAAGGTGACGATTGATGTGGTTCCATTGTACGTACCATTACATTAACCACAGAATGTTTTTTGCGATCTGTTGTTTCGTCCACACATAACCACAGTTTTTTATCTTTCAACTCCGATTTAATTCTTTTTTCAACATGTTCACGAGCAGATAGCACAATTCTTTGTAACGATGCCCGACTTGGTAATTTGCAGTCCGAATATTTATTTCAAAAGAACACACGCTTCCTTGTCTAGTAAATTAAACGGTAGATTATATGCAATAAAGGTAACACATAAATTAAATTTAAAATAAATTTAAATTTAACATAGTGTCGTGTGCAATTTTTCTTTGAAGAATGCTGTTTACACATTAAAGGGATGTTACAAACTACACATTGTATTTTAACGCCATCATAATTCAGGCCAGGCATTTCTGCTATAAATTCTGTAACTTTGTCTAATATTGCTCGTTTTCGCGACGTAGACAACATTTTTAAAACAAACGTAGAACTACGAAATAGTATTTACGGCAGCGTACATGTATACACAACAGATCTGGTTGAGACTCGCAGTTATACTGAGGGTTGTATCGAACCCCCGCCACTGCCCCTTGGTGCTAGTGAGCAACTCTACTTATGATCGGGTATATTTTATACTTCAGAACAGACCTTTCAGAAATCCTTGCATGAAGTAAATTCCAGCTTTTTTGTTTTTTTTTTCCCAAGAGAGTAGAATTTTTATGTTTTTAATTTTCGACATTTCGCATGCCCATTTTGAGCAAAATATCGTGTACTTCTTCAAAGAATTTCCCTTTTGCTGTTCCTATTCCCTCCTATTTATTTGTGAAAATTAGTCTATTTTGATATTTCGGGGTCATACGATTAGTGTCAATATCTTAAAATTCCTTAGCTTTCCAACATATCTGAATAGTGTTGGATATTTTACATTACATCTTAAAACAGCATCACGCAACAAAACTTTTTGCCCATTTATTCCATTTAATAAGGCAATAACAGCTTGTTTCATAGAATTTCCAGAAAACAAACCTTTTTCAGTTTTTCTTATTCGTCCACGGGACATTTTCCTAGGTTTTTCCTATAATTGAGGGAATAATGATATTCGTAAAATGATAAAAAATGGTAACTTTGAAATATTTGGATTCTGATATAGACAAAGATGTAGGTATCTTTAAAGAAAAATTGTAATGTGTCACAATGAAATATAATGGCCCCGAAGTTTTGTTTCTATGTAGCCCAAAACACATGGCAACATTTCTGTTAGGTTTTTGCAGATTTAGTACCAACGAATTATGAGTATTTATAGCAAACAAAATCTTAATATGTTTGTTTTTTTTTGTAACCAAAAAAAATTACCAGATCTGTGGTCAGTCTTTTTCAAACTTTGTGTTAGATGTAATTTTCGTCTTCTCACAAGGAACGCTTAACTGCCAACTGAATTAAGGGAATTATTGTTTAGAGCTAAATTCGTAGATTAGAGGACTAATTTACACAGTAATAGATGTCGCTGTCTAATACCTACAAGCGTATTTAAAAATAATAAATTTATTTATTTAACTCTAGCCCACATTTGATTCTCCAGTCTCCCCTACATATTTTGAAATATTTCATTTTACATTGTAAAGTTTTATCAACATTACATTGCCAAGCGGATAATCTGATTTTTATCAAATAGTGCTTTCAAGGGCTTCAAACAGATATAAAATTTATACTAATTTATCTCCTCAACATTAATCTTTTTTGCTGAAGTAAAAATGACGCTAAGCTTAGTGATTAGTACAGTAACCTAAACTTGCGGACTCGCATAGACGTCGGTATTACGGGTTAATATAAGAATACGAAAAATTCATAAATAAACTAAACCGGTGGAGAAGCAGGCATGTAGTGTCGACCTTGAATATAAATCATGTTAAACCGCGCTGAGAGAGATTTCGTTTTAGTACCGGTTGAGCTGTTGCAGAGATTAGTCGAACGGTCAAGGTTATGTACTTACGTGTCGCTTTTGAAAATATAGCTGGTGTTTTTTGTGTGTGTTGTATTATTATCCAAGTACATAATTAGTGTATCGTTTCATATAGAACTAATATTTACATACCTAAGAAAACAATGCCTCGTAATAGATTTGCTACTAATGTACATAAGTATGTGTCACTTTTTCCCCATTTAAAATATGACGGTAGTGCAGTTTTTTGCTTAATATGCAATGTTCGTTTGGCTGCATTGGACAGAACTGATTGCCAGAGGCATGTCAATGGTATTAGGCATATGAGAAATGCAAGAACTGAAATAACTTATACACTATTCCTCATACATTTATTAATTATGTTTACCTCTTGTAATCTTCCGTTGTCGTTGGTGAGAAAAGCAGCTTTTAAAACGTTTTGGCGACAATACGTTCCAAAGTACCCATTACCCTCACAAATACAATTACAGAATCATTTGCCGCGAATGAAAGAGATGCTAGAAAATGTGTGTAAACGTGATTTGTGTTCCAAAAAAATATGGATTACCGTGGATGAGCCGACCGATATAAAGAAAAACAGTATTGTGAATGTAATAGCTCGCGTTTTATCTAGCGAGAACACAGCATCTCGATATTTGTTAGCTTGCAAACGTGTTCAACAATGTACCGCGGAAAATATTCAAAAAGTGATAATGAACGCTTTGAAAAAATTTAAAATTGCCCAAGATCAAGTTGTGATGATTGTGAGAGATAGTGCAGCAACGATGTTAAGTGTTGGGCGATCCTTAAAACATATATTTCCTAACTTAATACATATAACCTGCGTGCTGCATGCTTTGCATTTAGTTGGTGAAGTTGTTCGACAACATTACGGAAACGTTGATCGGATGATTGGATGTACTAAAGCAGTGTTTCGTAAATCTCCTAAACGTTTAAAAGAATTTCGTAAATTTTGTCCAAGTATTCCAGAACCTCCTGAACCAATTTTAACGCGATGGGGTACTTGGCTAACAGCAGCTTCTTACTATTTGATCCATTTTCAACAAATTCCATCAGTTGTAATGCGATTTAATCGGAATGAATCCAAAGCATTTAGAGAAAGTCAAAGAGAATTTCAAATTCCTCAACTTTTAGAAGATTTAACAACAATATGTACCAATTATACAGTATTACTAGATGCCATCAGAAAACTACAATGTACTGAATTGTCATTGCAGGAATCATTAGGCATAGTGGAGAGTGTAAAAAATAAATTACACACATTAAATGATACGCCAGGATTATGCGCTAGTCAAAAGTTGGCAGATGTTTTAAGGAAAAATCCCGATTTTAATACTTTAGAGGCCGTTTATAATAAGTGTAAGAATAGTGAACTTTTAAGTGATTTTGAAAAACAGTTTCTACATGCAAATGTAACTTCCTTAGATGTGGAGAGATCGTTTTCTATGTATAAGAATATTTTTTCTTGTCGAGGCACAAGGTTTAAAGAAGTAACTGTGGAAACATATGCAATGATGCAAGTTTACAGTAGTTCACATCCTGATGCCTCTAATTTGTTGAATAATTAGCAAGTAAGTTTATTTATGAATTTTTCGTATTCTTATATTAACCCGTAATACCGACGCCTATGCGAGTCCGCAAGTTTTGGTTACTCTAGTGATTAGCTATATTAATTATATGATACCCATTGACGAATCATAATCATTAACAATAATACTCCAGGATTATATGTAAACGTAATTTACAAACCATATTTGTTTATTCTTTCATACCTTCACATACAAAAACACCAAAAGCGCGCTGCCTGGCGTGTGGAAAGTGATATTGATAAGTGGTGGTCGGAGGAGGAGCCATTACTTATTTGTGATAGTGTACATATTTTATATGCTACTGTTGTACATCCATGTAAATTGTAATATCAAAAACATATACACTAAGCATATTTATTCGCAAATAAAATTCAAGGATAAATGACCGCGTTTACCACCAAAAACTTTAGTGGCAAGGAGTATGCGACCAATCACGCGACAAGGAAGTTTGATTTGCTATAGTTTGTTACGGCTCGTAAGGTAATCATTTTGATTTTTAACCTTGACGTGATTGTATTTTATTATAAATCCACATAAAATATATCGAACTTAACTCAGAAAAGAACATTTTCAATACAGTAGTATTTTGTTTGTTATATAATTAAAGTACTTAAATTTGTTTAAGTAATTTATTATTTATTTCTGAGGAAGCCAAAGTCAAGCATTTTTAAGTAAGTTTCTACTAAGCTTTCTGCTAATGGTAGAACATCACAACAACTCTTTTATTAAACATATTCGGAATTTCTGAGAGAAATGGTTTCTTGCATCAAGAAAATAGATTTTCTTGCAAAAATCAGTCTCTATTCAAGAAAATATTTGAAAACTATAATAATGTGTAATATAAGAAAATAATTTTCTTGAAATTTTATTTGGAGTAAATTTTTTTAAGAGTTAATCAAGAAAATCCAAGATAGAAAAATGTTTCTTCTAAATAAATCATTTAGTTTTAAGCTAAGAAAATATTCATATTAAAGGTAGGAATGAGAAAATGGTCCAGATCTCACAAAGTTCTATTGAGAAATTAGGCGACCAGTTTCCAGCTGCAAGGATATCCAATAAAAGAAAAATTACAATCATGGGAAAAAAAACCTAAAGTTAATAATTAAAATTAGGGAAAAAGTTTTTTCTTTGTATGTTACAGTATAATTAAATTATTTTTTAATAATGTAATTAAATAAGGATTATTTTTACGTAGTTTAATAATTAATGAGTTAATATTTAAGTTTATTTATCCCTTTTTTATTATTATTATTATTAATAACAATAATAATAATAACAATAACTCTTTATTTCATAGACACATACATATATATACTGTTATGTTATGTTCAACGTTGTGTTTACGACGACAACAACTTCTCTCGGTTGTCACATCGGTACTGAAGTAAATGTCAGGCTGGCCACTCGTTGGCAACCAAATACCCCTCTTGCGGGGATAATTGGTAAGCCAACCGTCCTTGGGGCGAGGAAGGTAGAATTTAATTATAAGTCCAGATAACGACGAGTGTGGGGTATCATGGACAATTCTACTCATTTATCAATTTTCCTATTCAATTACTTCTTCCAAATAAATGTAAAAATCGTCTGGAATAAGCAACAACGTAAATTTCAAAGCACAACAGATAATATTTCGTCAATCAAATCCTTATCTGAAAGGTTTCCATAAATTAGTAGTGGATTTTCTCTTTTAAAGCTTGTTGGTGACAATTCGTATCACAAAATCATCAACAAACAACCTCCTGGTTAAGTCACTGCATTCGTTCTCGTGTACTAATATCATTTTGATTGAAAGTCATCGAAAAGTTAGTTTCTATTTAGGCAAATTATCAAAATTGGCTGTGAACGAAAACAATCGTCGGTCTTTCGCGATTTAAAATAAATGAAAGAGAAACGACGCCCTCAATTTTCATCAATCTTTATTCGGCCTTGGTTGGATCAAAGTTTGTCGTGAATCCAATCCAAAGATAAGTGGTGTATTCAAAGTCATTATATCAGAAAAGTAAATAGGGTTAAATATTCAGAACAGGCAGTTCCTGTGGTGTGTATTTAAACAGAGTGTTTATTTACATTGGCGTCGTTCGAAAGTTTAAAGGTTAGTTAATTTAAAAATCTTAAAAATTCGTTAATTTGTTTTTACTAAGTTGCAAATTCATTCAAAATTGCCGCAATGGTATCTAGGGATACCCCCGAACCAACAAAAATCATTTAATAGAGTTAATTTAGAAACTTTAACAAAATCTGAGTAAAAACCCCTGAGAAAGATATTTCAATACGCATAAACAAATACAATACATACATACATGAATAGAAACGCGTCACAAAAGGAAAGAGAAACAATGTTATATGTGAGATCATATATAAAAATCATCTATTGAATAACAATTCTGGGAAAATAACAGTTCTTTTAGGGCATACTTAAACATATGGTATTTATTTATTTGTTATATTGGGGCAGGAAGACTGTTATAAAGTTTGCATCCAATATAAAAAAATGCTCTTTTGGAAGAGACTTTGTTTATGAGACGGAGATATTAAATAATTACTAGGTATTCTGGTATAATGTTCATGTTCTATTTTATTGTCACTAAAGAAGTTGAAATGTTTGTGGACAAAACTCAAGATTTCTAAAATATAGACATCGTAGAAAGTTAGTATTTTTGTGACCTAAAGGTATTTTTACAAGATTTATTAAATTTTAAGTCAAAAATAAGACGTAAAACACGCTTTTGCAAAATAAAAATTCTCTGGACTATAGAAGATGATCCCCAGAAAATAATTCCGAACTTCATTCTAGAATAGAAGTTGGCATAATACATAGTTTTTAGAGTTCCCTTACTACAGGGCAAAATATGCACTGCTTAGTTGACTACATAGATGTTAGATATGATCATACCACTTAAGATTTTCATCATATCATATTATACTCAAGATCTTTATAGTTTTAAAAGAGGCAACACTTGCGTTATTAAAAATTACAAGGGGGACATTGGGCTGCACGCGGTTGTAGAAGGAAATCATTTTTGTTTTCTCTTGATTAATGCAAAGACGATTAACGATAGTCCAATCTTATATATTATACAGTCTCTGGCCAAATTACTTGAAACACTCAATATTTTGTAGTTTCTTCCTAATAAAATATAAACTATACATGTATTATATTTTTTATTTATAAAATTTATTGTAAAAATATGTAACATATGTAAATATTAAATAAGTAGTTAATATTTAGTCCATAACCCATGATTTTTAATAACACCCTTAATTCCTCGGGGCATACTTTCAATGCAAGATATAATTGTCTCTTTTATATCTTCATCGTTCTCCCATACATCCTTTATATTCTTCATTAATATTTCCTTTGTAGAATTTTCTCTTTCATATACCTTACTTTTTAGTCGATTCCATACGTTCTCGATGGGAATAAGGTCCGATGAATTTCCGGGCCAACGTAAAAGAGGTATGTGATTGTCTTCAAAGAATTTCTTAACCTTTTTTGCCACATGGCAAAGATCATTATCTTGCATAAATATACGTCCTGTCGGTATGCGACGTCCTGGCTTAAAATACGGTAATAACGTGTTTTTTAACACATTTATGTACTGCTCTTGATGCATTGTACCTTCTACAAAATACAAAGGGCCGGGTCCGTCTCCACTTATCACTCCTCAAATCATTACCTGCGGAGGGTGTTTCACAGTTCGAAGAACTGTGGACTCTGTGAGAGGTTCGCCAGGTCGTCTACGAACAAATTGTGCTAGCTGCACTAATACAGAGCGAGCACTCGTCACTAAAGAAAACCTATTAAATAATGCAAACATTAATTCATAAAAATCATGTTGTTAAGTTATTCACCTTTTTCCAATTCTCGTCTGTGAAATGTCGATATTCTCTTGCAAAGTTGAAACAAGCAGATTTAATTTTTTCTGTTAAACGCGGCTTTTTTACAGGTCTTCGGCCCATTAGGCGATTTTCGCGCAATCGGCGCCTGACAGTTCTGCTCGAAATCTCTATTCCCCTCTCATGTAAATTTTTTTGAATCGTTTTAATTGTAGCAAATCTATTGCTCAAAGCCTGATGAACAATTTCACGGTCAGATCTCTTCGAAGTTTTTCTTTTCCGACCGCACTTTGCCCGTCTTTGTGTCGATGTGCTAGCTCCTTCGCTTAAGTTTCTAGCTAAACGCGATACAGAAGAAGGAGATACTTTCTGTAATTTTGCAATTTCTCGTTGTGAATGTTTGTTTGATTGTAGAAGAGCTTGTGTAGCGGATTTTTGTTCACTTGTTAAATCTTTCTCGGGCATTTTCTACAAAAAAACCCAAATATTTCAATTTTTTTCAAATTCCAAATAATTAATTATTAAGAGAGAGATAGAATAACAATTTTACCTTTGCAATAACGATATATCAATACAAAACACTTAACGATACTCCACAACTTAGCTTCTATACGGTTATGGCGAAATATTTTAAAAAATATCGATGCATTCTCTAAACTGTGAACTCGCTAAATGTAAGTTGATAACTGAAATATTTATATATACGTACTTTACTCTTCTAAATATCATTTCTCTGGTATTTTTATTTATTGATACAATAATTTAGTCCCCCTATAAACGATCGGATTCAAAGCAAAAGAATATCACTGTAATAGGATGGGAATTTCCAGGTAAAAGAGTTGATTTATGACATGTTTCACGTAATATGGCAAGGGACTGTATATTTTAAAAAACTATAGTTAAATTAGTACACGTGGTAAATATTAAAAAAAAGAAAAAATATTACGTTAACCGGTATCTTTTGACAATGTTTATGAAGAGCGTTAGTGCTCTTTTCTTCTCACATTGTTTTTGCCAGTAGGGATTCCATCAATACTATGAACTATTTGTTAGCATTATCTTGGTTATTTTTTCCAGGCACTGTTTTCATGTGTACTTCTACGCATTTGCCTTTTTAAAATCACAATCAATGAGCATAATTTACTGCTTTATGTATGGATATGTCATACAGTTTTAAACAAGGTAAGTATAATTTTTAATGTGGATATAAATAATATGCATTTCGAGAATTTTATGTAAAATAAATGCTTTATCTTAAGAAAATGTAACTATGAACAATACCTAAACGCTTTCTGAAATTAAGAAAACTATTTACTATCCTTAAGAAAATATTGTTTTGTGTTATAACAGCCATTTACTTATACTAAGAATCGTTTTCTTCAAATTTTCTGCAAGATTTTCTTGAATCAAATTAACAAATGTCTTAAACAAACGAATATAATTATTTCATTACATGTATATACTTCTCTTAAGCGGAGAAAAAACGTTATGAAAATGTGTATATGTCCTGAATTGAGGCGGACAAGTAAATGTTTCTCTACGTGTACAGTAACTGGTCCTGCACTTTTGAAAAAAATTGTTAGATAATCTATGTTAAACAATTATGCAATTTCTTTAGCAATCATTTATAATTTTACAGTAAGTTTTACAATAATGAAACCGGACAAATGCCAAATGCCCCTCAACAATACAATCACATACACATTAACAACCACTCCGTTTTTTTGTGTCCTTTCACGGAAGCAGAAACTCATTCAATCATTAATAAAATAAATGCCGCTAGCTCACCAGCTCAGATGGTATTTCTCCAAATATTCTTAGAGAATCAAGATCCTTTATTGCCAAACCAATAACGCATCCAATTAATTACTCTTTCCAAAAAAGGCATCTTTTCTATCTGTCTGAAGAAATCGATAATAATTCCCGTATATAGAAAAGGTAACCAAACAGACATGGCTAATTATAGGCCTATCTCCCTAACATCTACCACAAGCAATATACTAGTATATGTCACCAATGAGTGCATTCCTGGAGAGACACAACATTGTATTTTCTAACCAACATGGATTTAGACCTGGAAAATCCACCATCACCGCAATCATGGAAGTGTATGGACTGACGCAATTAGAGAACAAACAGTTGCTAGTTGGGCTCTATTGCAATCTTCCCAATGCATTTGACTGTGTTCAGCACTCACTCATAAATGATGGAAACTAGAGGTGTAGCACTTCAGTGGCTATTTGCATATCTCTGAGAGAATACAATATGTACATACGTGGTGTGGCAATTAAATAACCAGACTGGTGCTACAAAACATTTTATTGATCACCAATTACATTACAAAGTTTATCCCGTTCAATGTACTCTCCTTGCCGATCCCTACAACGCTCCATACGAATTTACCATTGTCGAAACCAGTGCTGGAAGTCCGTTTCTGTCAGCCTGTTGAGAACCTCCGTCGCTTTTGCTTTCACCGCTTCCACACTACAAATCTTGTCTCCTTAAGCTCCGATTTTACCTTAGGAAATAAAAAAAAGTCACAGGGGGCCAGGTTGGGCGAGTGCGATGGGTGGTCCAACACGGTGATGCCGGATTTCGCAAAGAACGCCTCCACAGACAAGGCGGAATGGGCTGGCGCGTTGTCTTGGTGGAGCATCCAGGATTTGCTCTTCCACAAATCGAGTCTTCGTCTTCTCACTCGTTCACGAAGGGTAGTTAGAACCTCGACGTAATGATGTTGATTGACTGTCTGACCTTCGGGGACCCAGTGGACGTAGACAATTCCGACGCGACGCTAGAGTAAGGACTTGAACAGACGATTGCAACAGCGAGACTGAGCGACGTACAGCCGTGCTCATCGAGCTCAGGGTGGGGGAAGCATCTACAAGCACAGACATGTTCAAACCTGCCGTGGCGTGCTCGCTGTTTGCCGATAGTAGCACCAGTCCGGTTATTTAATAACCTCGTATGTCAATTTTCTCTGGAAATGAAAACGTTGTTCTCAAAACTAATCCTTTACCAGTGACAATAGGTTTACCTCAAGGAGCGTTACTAACACCGCTTTTGTTTACACTTTTTATTAATGATATCAATAGTTTTTCAAATGATTACTTTCTAACGATGTACGCGGATGATACTACTTTTTTCACTAACGCTGATCGATTAAATATTCAAGCTACAACTTCCGTAATGCTAGAGAAGATTAGCAATTGGTTCAAATTGGCTCTGAATAGATTGAAAACTCAATTTGTAAAATTTAGCTACTCACCAACGTTCGTTCCTCCTGACATAAATTTGAGATTGGATGACACTGCCCTTGCTCGTGTGGACTCAATTAAATCACTGGGAATTGAATTTAGCTGGAACTTAAAATGGCACATTCATATAGACTATAAAACTCTAATTTGTCAAAACCGTGCCATTCGAGCTATGATAGGTGTCACCAAGTGTCATGCAGACCTCTGTTTAGGAACTACAGAATATTAACTGATGTATCGATATCCACTACCCGCCATAATTATTTGCCCACCCAAAGAAATACGGAAGTGCTAACTTAAAAATAAATTGTAGTTTTGCATTTAATAAAATACTCTTAAAACAAAGAAATTGATAGATTTTCTTCAATTATAAAATTTATTTAACACGTTTTGTCGAAATGTCCACCTGGACTGTTAATAATTATGGCACACACTTGCGGCATTCTCGTCAGAGTAGCGGGTTCTATTTTAAGCCAGGTTTCTTGTAGTTGTTTCCACAACGATTCCTTGGAGGTTGAGGATTTATTTGTTTATACACCTGCCTATCGAGTTCCTCCCACAAAAGGGATTAGCATCTGGGCTTTGAAGAGGCCATTTCATGATTTTGACATTGCTTTCGCATTCCACCAATTCTAAATATTCGCGGCACAGTTCATAGATGAGTTTCGGATCATTATCATGTTGAAATACGAGGCGCGTCCAGAAACTAAGTCCCGTTTAGTAATAAAAAAAACGGGCACAGATACAGAAAAACTATTTATTGCAAACCTTAAACTATCTTCCTACATAGCTCCCACCATTTTGTAGGTATGGCACAAGTTTTTGTATGCTTCCCTCATAAAACGTTGCCACATTTGTTGTCAACCATGTGGTAGCATGTTCTTTGAGCTCCTCATCGTTGTTGAATTTTTGACCACCGAGAAACGTTTTCAGGTGCAAAAAGGGATGGAGGTCGCTAAGGGCAGGTCAGGGCTGTGCGGAGGGTGGTCAAACTGGGTCCAGCCAAAGTCCTGTAAGAGTTGCTCTGTCTTGTTCGCAGTATGAGCTCGGGCATTGTCATGAATCAAAACAATACCGTTTGTGAGCATTCCTCGGCGCTTATTCTGTATTGCGCGACGCAATTTCCTAATCGTCTCACAGTAAATATTTGCATTGATTGTTTCATCTCGCAGTAAAAAATGCATCAGTAGAATGCCGTGTTTTTCCCAAAAGACTGTGCGCATGATTTTTTAAGTGTCAAGATCTGCTTGGTTTTAGTCTTTCCTGGTGACGAAGTGTGCCTCCAGCCAAATCTCATCCCCGGTCACGATCTCGCTTAGAAAATCATCACTATCTTCGTTGTAACGTGTCAAAAAATCAAGTGCACCGCCCTGACGCTGTTTTTTGTGTTGCTCTGTGAGAGTTTTCGGCACCCAACGAGCACATAGTCTTCGAAAATTTAGTTTTTTAGAAACAATTTCAAGAAGAAGGAAATTTCGTAGAAAGATCAGATATTGCAATCTTACGGTTTTCCTTTGCGAGTTCTTCAACTGCACGAATTAATTCTTCATTAACCAAACTTGGACGCCCACTTCGTTCGTTATCGTGCACTTAATTACATCCTTCATTGAACTGTTAGACTCATTTCCTTACCATTGAATCACTCATCGCATTTGCTCCGTAAACCTCGCAAATTTGTCGATGAATGTCGACTGCTTCGGTGTTCTTCGCATTCATTCTCATAAGCGGCGAGATTTTCAATCAACTTCGCCATTCTAACCAAGCACTATAAACTGTGAACAACAAATAGCGATCTCGAAATGACGTCATCTCCTTCTCCTTAACTCAAAGCAACTACGGAGCATGCGCCGAACTGCGATTGCAGCGTTGCCGCGGCAATAAATACAAACGGAACTTATTTCCTTGGCGTGCCTCGTATAAAATAGTCAGCGATTATTAAAGCTGGCCACGAGCGGTACCGCGCAGTAGCGTAGAGTCGACCAGGCCTCGCGTTCCACGAGAGTTATTCTGCTAATAGAGATGTTTGTTGCCGCAAATAATTTCGCTCATCTTTTAAATAAAAATTAAATAACACGTGCTCAAATATCTGCAACATTAGATATGTTTCAACTGTTGTTTGGGCAAAACTAGTACGGCATGAGGAAAAAATGCGTTTATATGCAGAGAACGAACGTTCTACATCTAGTGACGTAATATTTGCGTAAGTAAAATAATCTTTCAAATAACTTAACGATTCTGTTGACGCACCTTCACAAATGCGTCTTAATGTGCCAAAATCAGAATTTTTCTCAAAAACACTTTCAAATTTTTCTAGAACAGAAACATTTTTTGCGTCTTCAATCGCGCATAGCTGTGCATGAACATGTTGCACTATTTGTAGAGATTCTTCTAACGGCACCGCAGGATTTTGTAATTTTTCTATTGCATCTGCTAGCCCGAAGTAATTGTCGTGAATGATTTTTAAATCCATTTTAACCTGACTATCTTGAAATTTCGACTGGCTTTTCTGGATAGCGGCAGCTTCCTTTGTATCGAATTGTAAAACCACGTTCTTAATATTGTCAAAATATTTATGATAATAAAACGCGGCCTGCAACCATGTTCCCCACGAGTTAGAATAGGTTCTGGTGGCTTTGGTATAGGGGGGCACAGTCTGTGAAATTCGCGAATACGTTTCGGTGATTTGACAAATACTGTTTTGGTATGCGCTATTAAAGCGTCTACCTCAGGATAACATTTTCTGATACTATCCGCCACAAGATTGAGAGCATGAATTTTACACGTAATGTGTAACAAATTAGCAGAATGCTTTTTAAGAGACCGGCCTACAGAAAGTATGTTTGCAGCACCATCACTCACTAACATCAAGAGTTGGTTTGTTGAAAGTTCAAACTTGTCCAATGTATTTAACACTAACTTTGACATTACTTCGGCAGTACACTGTTGTATTCGTTTGGAGACTAATAGAATTGAAGGTGCCGATTGATGAGGTTCCAATTTGCGTGCCATTACATTAAGAACAGAATGTTTCTTCCGATCTGTTGTTTCGTCGACACATAACCACAATTTTTGATCTTTCAACTCCGATTTTATTTTTTGTTCAATATGTTCGCGCGCAGATGGCACAATTCTTCGTAACGATGTTCGACTTGGTAATTTGCACTCCGAATAGTTATTCCAAAAGCAGATAAATGGTTCCTTGTCTAGTAAATTAAACGGTATATTACATGCGATGAACGTAACGCATAAATTAAATATACATTTTTCATTGTCTCGTGCGCAATTTCTTTTTGAGACATGCTTTTCACTATTTACGTGTCGTAGACAATGTTGTCTGGACCAACACATTAACGGGATTTTACAGATTACACATTTAATTTTAGCACTTCATATATTAAGTCTGGAATTTCTGCAATAAATTTTCGAAGTTTGTCCGACCGCGGTCGTTTTGCTGACGAAATCATAATTTTTCTAGGACAGATAAACAATTGCGCAAATGACCGGCAGCGAAAATGTCCGTACTGCTCCGCAGACGAAGTAATACTACCGTTCCTCTCGGTCCGAACTGATTCTACGCCGATGCGCGGTACCGCTCGTGGCCAGCGTTAGCGATTATTCTCATTCCAGATGGTATAGCATTTGTTTCCAAAATTTCCCGGTAGCGCTCTTTTCATAAAATTCCATCTATTTTTACCAACTCTCCTACGGATGCAGCGCCAAAACAACCCCAAACCATTACGGATCCGCCACTATGCTTGACTGTTCTTCGAACGAATATTCTTCTCTTGTAAATGAAGAGTTCAAATTTGGACTCATCGGTCTACAAAACATTTTTCCACTCATCAACTGTCCAATGTTGACGCTCTCTAGCCCACTGCAGGCGTTTTATTTTATTTTGCTTGCGGGAAATGTCTATAGTCTTATTAATTAAACACCACGCTCCACGCGATGCTATTCGGCCAAATAAACCACCCTCTCTTAACCTCCTTTTCATAGTGGTTAAACTAACTCGTTTTTCACGCTCAATATTTATTTCAGCCGTTATTTCAGGTGCAGTTCTTCGTCTATTCCGTTTACTCGTCATAATTATTCGACGATCTTCCGCTGGTGTTGTCACCTTCCGTCGTCCTGTTCGTTTTCTATTTAATAATGTGCCAGCCTCTTGATATTTTTAACGTTATAGTCAGCAGTTCGGCCACTTAATTTCAATTTTCTTGCGATTTCTCTGTTACTTCGGCCAAGATTGTGTAAAGCAACAATCATTGTGCGGGTTTCTAAAGGCAACTCTCTTGTTTTTAATACTAATCTTAGATAATTTTATTAATGATATTTACTGTTTAAAAGAACAATAACTACTACATCTAAATTTATAATTCTAGTTCCGGTCATCTTTATCTGCACTACATTAAATATTTATTAGTGAAGGATGCTTGTATTACATTTCGGGTCTTCTTATGGCCCTATCTGGACCCCCAATTATCAGATTAAGGGAGATTCAGCCGATAACTCTATATCAGAGGAATCTTTTGTGGAATTTTTGATGTGATATCTTTCTTTTACTTGTAGGTAGATAATTACACCCCGTAAATAACAATAAATAAATAATTTTCTAAAATTCAAGCAAAAATGTAGATAAGCAAATAGTTATGGCCGGCAGTGTATATACTGAAAACAACACAATAACAAGAACTTTTTAATATCAATGAATAATCCTAAACACAAATATAATACCAGAAATACTGACAAGCACTTACCAAATCATAGATTTACATTAACATCAAATGATTTTACTTGCTGAAGTATAAAAATTTATAACAAAGTACAAAAAATTCAGCAACACCGTTTTCAAAAAATCATTAAAAGATTATTTATTAGAAAAACCTTATAATTTTAATGAATTTTTTGATAATTTTGTACATTTTTATAGTTTGTATTCCAAACACTATACCGGGTGTCTAGGAAAACACGAAGTACATGGGTATATTGGAAACCGTTAGAGATATAAGGTCGGTTAAACGAGGGAAAAGTTGCGCACTTGTACGACTAACAAGGGAACACCGGCAACCCGCACTTCTCGATTTCGATGAAACTGCACAGACTGAAAGAGTACCTTAGTATAAGAACGCAATTTTTTTCTTACCTAGCGTATCTCGCCGATTTGGGGGTACAGCCCCCTCCAAAGATTTTTATGTTTTTTTTTATTTGTGTAAATATCTCGGAAATTATAACAGATATCTTTTTCTTTTTAGAATATAATTTGAAGTGAATTACATAGTCCCAAGGATGACGCGAATTATTTTCGGAAAAAAATTATAACGCGGGACCGGGGACTCCACCCCCCCCCCCTCTTTTTTTAATTTTTTTTCTTTATTTTTCACAAATAAAGTATATTACATAGTTTAAAGGATAACGCGAATTACTTTCGGGAAAATTAATAACGGGGGACCGGGTACCCCATACCCCATTTTTTTCACATTTTTATATTTTATTTTTTCACAAATAGAGTCGGTTTTATGTAGAATATGCATGTGGTCAAAACACATGCAATATTTTCATAATTGTCTTCTTCATCTTCTGCTACATCTTCCACAAATTGCGCTTCATGTGGTTCTTCTAATCGTTCAAACTCCAATCCTGTGACATTCAAAAGAGAACATGTTTTCTTGTTGGGCACTTACAATCATCTCCTTCAACGCACCATGCAACTCAAGTTCTTCAGACGTCAAAGGAATTACTGCGATGTTGGCTACTTGAAACGTTGCAAGTAACATGTTCAACACATTAACTACATTAATCGCTGCCATAATGCCAAACTACAAATTTACACTGCACGAAAGAATACTTCTGAACAATTATTTGAAACGGCCACCTTATATATGCTTCAGATAACTGTGTACGTGACACGAACAATCTAGTTTTAGTATATCGGTATCTACTGTAAGCACTTATAATTAATCCATCTCAATCGGATTATTTTATGACATTTTTTGGAAACGTTTTCGAACTAATTCATTAATATATGTCTATTTAGAACGACAATTATCTATGTACGTCAATCAATGACAAGTAAAGTTTTATTATCGTCTTTTAATATCTTTATTATTAACTGTCTAAATTTGACCACATACATATTCTACATAAAACCGACTCTATTTGTGAAAAAATAAAATATAAAAATGTAAAAAAAATGGGGGTATGGAGTATCCGGTCCTCCGTTATTAATTTTTTCCGAAAATAATTCGCGTCATCCTTTAGACTATGTAATATACTTTATTTGTGAAAAATAACGAAAAAAAGATTAAAAAAAGGGGGGGGGGGGAGGTCCCCGGGCCCCGCGTTATAAATTTTTTCCGAAAATAATTCGCGTCATCCTTGGGACTATGTAATTTACTTCAAATTATATTCTAAAAAGAAAAAGATATCTGTTATAATTTGCGAGATATTTACACAAATAAAAAAAACATAAAAATCTTTGGAGGGGGCTGTACCCCCAAATCGGCGAGATACGCTAGGTAAGAAAAAAATGGTCTTCTTATACCAAGGTACTCTTTCAGTCTGTGCAGTTTCATCGAAATCGAGAAGTGCGGGTTGCCGGTGTTCCCTTGTAAGTGCAATCCGGGATTACATTTTAAAAAATCCATTCCGTTACTAAGATACAGGGTGAAAACCAAAAGTGTGCGTTTTCTAAAAACCTTAATATTTTCTTTATTATAAAAAATATAGTCACCAAATTTTCAGCATAAGGGTAGTTAGTAACGAGGACTTCAAAAGTAGCCTTCGGAAAATTCTAGGCTTACTGGGTTCTTTGCACTTGTACCCAATTTTTGTTTTTCTTATGGGCGCCATATTGGATTTTTACATTTTTGAAATGGTCATAAAAAATGCTTTTCAAGCATGTAGAACATCCCTATGTTCAATGAAGAAGAACTATGAAAAATAGCAAAATTACAATTTGATCCTAGTACGCTGTGATCTAACGTATGTGCCGTAAGCGGTCGTATTACTTAAAAGTGGCTCACAAGAACACTGATATAAATTTGACGACCTAGCATCACTAAAACAAAAATAAGAGTAATATGAAACGTACTAATACTATTTAATCAAAATGACCTAAATCAGTGACTCTCGTTATGCACAATCTGTACCAATTCCATTTACACTTGCTTCAACTGCCCGTAGTTCTTCTACGGATTCATAAGATCTCGAGTGCACCAAATTTTTTAAATAGTCCCATAGAAAAATCGAGAGGCGTGAGATTCGGCGACCTAGCAGGCCCCCTTACTGGTCCTCAATTTCCAATCCACTTATCAAGATATTTGCTGTTTAAAACGTTTGTCTATTTGAGTATTGTGTGCCGTTGCGCCGCGCCGTCTTGCTGGAAAAACATATTTTGCAAAGAAATAAGCGGGAGGAATTCCATAATTCGTTCTACTGCATTTGCTTGCAAGAGGCTTAAATATCTAGCCGCGTTTAAGTTTCCATTATAAAAGATAGGGCCAACAATGTGGCTGCCAATAACACCTATCCATACATTAAACCCTCATTTCGCTTGCCGACTCCACGAATTAGATGTAGATTTTCATTGGACCAAAAAACAGTATTTTTGCGATTAAATAATCCGCAGTTGGTGAAGCGACTCTCGTCCGACCATAGAATTTTCATAGTAAAATTTGGAATTTCATTATGTTTTCTGATGAACCATTGACAAAATTCCATTCTTCTCATTTCGTCACCTTTTTGAAGCCTTTGGCAGGGTCGCTCACGATAGGGATGGTATTTGTAACGTTTTAAAATGCTACTGGCTGTTGATCGGGCAACACCTATGGTATTTTCAATTTCACGTAAAGAAGTACAGAGTTTCTTAACTACGGCTTGCAGGACCATATTTTCTTTATTTTCGCCTGTGTTTATTCCTTTTCGACTTAACGAAACTTCCGTGTTTTATTAAATTTTTACGTAATCGCCGAAATATGCTTCTTCCTGGCTGAAGTCTTTCTGGGTATTTATTGAAATACATTTCTGCGGTCATCTCATCATTTCTCCGATAAAGAATAAAACACTCCAACATATCATACTTACATATCTCTGTACGAAAAACGATTCATTTTAAAATCACAAATCACTGACTTTTTATACCACAAAGACTGTTTGACAGCTGCTAATTCAGAGCCGTTGCGATTGGTTGATAAATGCATGGATAAGTGCCAGCCTACTACGGTCAAAACGTAATTTTGCTATTTTTTATAGTTTTTCTTCATTGAGGATAGGGATGTTATACTTGAATGAAAAGCATTTTTTATGACAATTTCAAAAATGTAAAAGTCCAATATGGCGCCCACAAGAAAAACAAAAGTTGGGTACAAGTGCAAAGAACCCAGTGAGCCTAGAATTTTTGTAAGGCAATTTTTCAAGTCCTCGTTACTAACTACCCTCATGCTGAAAATTTAATAACTGTATTTTTTATAATAAAGAAAATATTAAGGTTTTTAGAAAACGCACACTTTTAGTTTTCACCCTGTATTTCAGTAACGGAATGGATTTTTAAAAATGTAATCTCGGATTGTACTTAGCCGTATAAGTGCGCAACTTTTTCCCCATTTAACCGACCTTGTACCTCTAACGGTTTCCAATATACCCATGTACTTCATGTTATCCTGGACACTGGGTATAGACATATTAATTACTATTCATAAGAATTTGTATTTGTGAAACATTAATGTGCGTAAATATTTATCTATTTTTGTATTGCTGACATGCCCTATAACATCTGTTGTTCGCTTTGGGAAATAAACCATTATTATTATAAATAGGTAGCTTCCAGAAATTGAAAAGTGTGTATATTTATAACGTTTGAACTTGATTTCTCCGCAATTTTGTACGTGTACAATTAAAATAATACGTACATCTGATTTGTAATACTGATATCATGAGCCTAATGTTAATAAAAATTTATTGTTATTATAGTTTATCTATGAGAATACTTTTCATCCTACAATGAAGACAACTTGTAGGTGTACCGCAATAAAGTAATTTGTACTAAGGAATTGCTACCCACATAAGAAATTATGTAATTCACTCTACTTTTTTTTTAATACATATATAAAACTGAGTGTTAAATGCACTTCAAGAGCTTGAGAATGCTACACAATCAAACTGGATAGCCAGTATGTCTTTCTTTTATCTAGTGCAGTCTTTTTTTTATCAAATTGTGCGTCAGCAAATATTTACATTCTGTCTGTGTATATTTGTAGTTTATCTCCAGAGGTGATATTTACTTAAAGTGTTAGAGTTTGCTGCTTATCCACAGTATATTAAATAATGGGAATATGTAGAAAAGGTGTATACTTGGATTCTGAGCGTGATATCTTAACAGGCGCTAACAGTCAAAATCCTACAGAATGGATGTCAACTAAATTTAGTTTAATAGATATAAAATATGTGAAGTAATCTGTAATGTATATACAATAATAGGAAGATATTAATGTTCTTCTGCACTTTCGAATCTGAATAAACTCTTCCACATTCAGTACTACTAAAACTCAGTGCATCTATTTTTTTTCAATAGCCAAAATGTGTTTTTCGTATTTCCCTTTTGCTTCGCTGCCTTGGTTAGGGAGTTTTTTTTTATTTGTAACAGTGAATTTTGTGATGGGTTTATTATTTTGAGTGACTTGTTTGTATACAATAAATGCATTTACCATTGCCACACCAAATAAAAACTCTAGTACCAGTTTTCGGTACCATTTGGTACTCCGTCTCATAAAAAATAAGAGTAACCCTTCATCTGGTTCGACAAATCTGTAAAAGGTTTGTATTCGTTGTAATCGATGATTACAACAGGCTCTTCAATACTCTGCTTCTCTGCCTCTTTTGTGAATTGTTTTCATTTCGTCCGTGTGCTTGGTGTTCAACATCATCATATCTCTTGTGTCGTGCCAATTCAACTACCCGGGAGTTACTGTGTGTAAAACATTCGGTTCGCTTCCTTTTTTTTTGTTATTACGTAGACAATTCTTTTTTCTATTCGAGCGAACAATACCAACTAAATGAGTTGGGCATGTGACTCTGTATGACAAATTATTCATCAAAGACATCACGACATTTGATAAAGCCTTTCCCCTTCTAGTGCTTCTAGAAATTACGTAACCCCTAATAATATAAGGATCCTTAGTACTGTAATTCCATCCCATCAGATAGTTAGCTTTAGTTATTCAATGGTAGTTAAACATTTATCCATAATTTTACTCCGGATGGTATTCCGAATTGTGCCGTGAAACTCTTGCCTTCGTCGGCGCGTATGGTCCTCCTGAACATAGTCAACGTTGTCCTAACTTCTGTCCTGTCCGACATTTCACGGAATGGTTGATGTTACACTTAACATTTTATTTATTTTACTCTGTAAACTAATAATTTTATTTGTTTTATTTTATAAACTCAACATTTTATGTACCTTCTTTGTGATTCCAACATTTCGTTTGTTTTGTATACATTCATATATTTCATATTTATATTCATTAAAACATTAACGTGTACGAATTTAATGTAAAAATATATTTAATTTCTTATAATATACGCAAATATTATCAAAATCGTCAACGCAAAAATTAAAAATTTAATAATAATTCATTTATGTATCTGTACGATGGAGCTACCGCTAGCGTATGTACTGGGAACGAGCGCGCTAGATATGCATTTGTTGCCTAGGAGGAAAACATAATGTGTACCACTATTGTCATTCGTCTCTCCTTCGTATAAGATAGCGTTTATTCATCACACAATCTTTGGTTTCCGTCTTTCTCACTTATGTATGGGGATAGTAGCAGGACCAATAGATACTACAGGTGGTGTACAAATAAATACATGAATTGACGCGAGCGTGTGGGTAGCCGTGAGTTGTATAGCATATTTTTGCGGCAGTGATCGGCTATTTAGCTGCTGTCACCCGACCAGACGCTTAGGCTCCGGCAGGGTTTGTGGTAGTAACCCGAGTATTTACAAAGGTTGCGATACATATAAATGTGTACACGAAAGGAACCGAATTATGTAATTAATATGTTGCACAATACTTATGTATTTGCATTTTTTATATATGAAAAATAGCAGGTTTTTATCTGTTCTTGTTACAAACTGTTTAGTTAATAAATTTATTTGTTATACCTACGTATTGTGTTTAATTTAAAGAACAAGCTAGTAAGCGAAAAATATATAAGCAATTGGTCCTCCATCTTCACAAGGAAGATATAACGAAGTAGACGAGTAGCGGCACTGTTCTTCAAACTAGGAGAACGTAACAGTGGAAGCAAGCCACCGTTGTCGTGATACTAAAGTCGGGAAAGGAGCCACATTTCCCGCGAAATTACCGCCCTTACCAGTCTTCATTCCTCTCTCTCTCCAAGGTCGTCGAATCTGTAATTTTGACCAGATCTCATAACGAAATCGATACTTTAGACCTTCTCCCTGACGAACAGTTTGAGTTTAGAGAGGGCTTGGCAACAGACCTCCAGCTTTTCTGTCTAATAATAATAATAATAATAATAATAATAATAATAATAATATGATGATGAATGAATTTAGAGCACGTGGATATGCACACCTTTGAATATTCAATAAGAAACATGCAATAAAAAATGTGAAATGCGCATCAAAACATTGTGTATAATAGTCAGTGGATTTATATATACCAATATTGAAATAATAAACTCGGACTCATATCTTAGCAGTTCTTTTATTTAGTGTTTAAATACTATAGCCGAATACTACATAGAATCATTTTGAAAGGTCAATGTTGGTGCTAAATTCAAATGGCATACTAAAATGACTACAATCATCACAGTCAGTGATCCTCCATCTTCTACCAGGGCAGATCGAAGTCTATGTCCCCCATTATCGCCCGTAAATAGCAGCAGTCACACTGTTGGATGTGTGTTCCCAATTTGTTCGTCTATTTGTTTCCTCTCAGGGGTGTCCAGCCCTCACTAATCCTCGCGTATAAAGTCCTGTATTCTTCTTAGATGGATCCTTGAAGGTAGAGGTCGGTTTCGTGGCTCCATCACTTCGTGTACCATCCGATGTTCAGACTCCGAGACCCTCTTCAGCGTTCCCTTCACCAATTCCCTGATGTGCTCCTCCATCAGAGGTACTCCCAGGTCGATCCGGCCTTCACCCGAAGTATTATACTCCGCACGGCCTCCAAAGCCTTGAACTGGTATCACCATGCTGATACCCCTCAAATCCATAACGCTGTAACTGCCAATCATCGAGTCCATTGCATTTCTTGCTATAGCCACCTTCTTCTGGATGATCTTCATATGCTCGGTCCATATCAAACGTCTGTCCAGTATCAAGCCCAAGTACTTGACGTTCTTTTTCCAATTAAGACACACGCGATCGATTGAGATGTTCGCCGGGGCTTCACTGACATTTGTTGGGATTGATTGCCAGTCTCCAGTTTCTTGTCCACGCAGTAAACTGGGCCACTGCAGTCTGCAGCTTTCGAACAAGACATTCTTCGTTTCGGCTCGTCATGTAAATGACGCATAAATCGCCAAAGTTGTTCCAGGCGCCCGCGGAATATCGTTTGTGAACACCAAGTAAAGCTCAGGGCCAAGCAAAGAGCTCTGTGTGATGATTTCTCCTGCTCAACCCGAACTACGAACGGGGAACTACGAGCTAGGAACGTCTAGACAGGTACCGATTAATAAGACGAATCAAGCTTGCGTTAATTTCCAATCTTAAACAGTAGGCTTTCGTGCCAGACGCTGTCGAAGGCACGAGTCAGGTCCATGAAGACCGCTAGTACTGTTTCGCGGCTTTGTAATGCATCCCTGACAGTCCCGGTGACCCCGAGCAATTGGAAGTTCGTGGAGAGACCGACACAAAAACCGCATTGCTCCACTGGTACTGCGTTTCTCTCCATCAACTCATTACAGTTGGCTCAGGGTCACTGCCCCAGCGATCTTAGACAAGCAGGACAACAGACTAATAGGACGATAATTAGAGGGAACTCGTGCATTCTTCCCGGGCTTCGGACAGACGACGATCACGGGAAGCTTCCATCTCTCGAGGAAATAAGAAAGATGTAATATAGCATTAATGATGCAGACAATGCAAGCAAGCGGAAGATGCTTCAGCAGCATGTTTTTCCCCCGATCAAAACCAGGAGCCTTCCCATCAGTTGTTCTGGCAATGATGCTCTTAACCTCTTCCACCGTTGTCACCGAAATTGGCGTACCCGCCATAACAGGCATAATCTTAAAATCAGACACACCCTTTTGTACGAAGGGGTGGGGATGAGGCTCACGCACATTAAGCCCCTAATTGCATCGAGTTTAATGTATTTCGATAGCCCTTTAAAAATGCTAAACGGCTGTATCTATCGATAATTTTTATCAACATTTAATAAGAAATAAGTAACGAGAAACGCAGAAACCCCCGATTTCACCCGCCAACTCCGTTCCTCGGTCAAAACGGAAACTTGTATTTTACATAGTCCTATAACGTCTATTAACCATTTCATTAAATTTATTCATTCATTAAATTAACGAATATGTCCTTTAGTGGTGGCTCTACCAACTTAAATCGACCGTGAAATTTAAAAAATTCAATTTCTGCAGCTAAAATTTATAAGCAATTAGTTACATTGTTGTTGGAAATATTTTTTTCATTACAGCAATATGATTTTGTAGGGGGCCTTAAATTGTGGTTGCAGAGTACTTTTTTTCAGAAATATACATTTAGACTATTAAGGAACAATATATTTTATTGAATAATTGCAAAATAACAACCAAAAACGTAATTTAATCAAACTAATAACGAAACTTCTTTTCAGACTAAATGGAATGGCTTATACACCGTACTTGATATTAATAGTACTCGTGGTATCAACAGAATCTCAAAGTAGATTGGACTCTATGAAAAATGACTTTCGTTTCATATCTTATCAAGGTAAGTGTTATGTATGTTTTTCAATCTTGGAATATTAAATGGTTTCGTAATATTGCATATGTTATCGTTTCAAAATAGAATTATCGGTTTAGTTATTAAATATTGGTAAATATTGATGTCGATCGATATTGACTTCGAACACAGATTAAGCCGTATGAAAATGATATGGGATTTATATTACAATCACGTACCCTTTTTAGAAATTCCTTACTATTACTTCAATAATAACAAAGCATGTGTAAAACAAACATCATGCATCAAAAATGCAACGGCGTCATATGAGGTATATTTCTGAATGCACTCCCAATATTAAAAATTTCAAAATAAATACGCTATCTTTTTAATTTTTTTTTGTTTATTTAATGTTCTTGCAGACCACAAAACGTCTTGCCATTGAAACATCATTTGAGGCGAAATCTTCGTCGCCTCTCATCAGTGTTTTTTGGAGCAAGGTACAGCTTACAGAAAAAAATAGCCCAACATATTCCAGACTACATATACATTATTTATTTCATTTGTGTTATTTGTGTATAAACGCACATTAGATTCTTTACAACTTGGCTGGCTGACTTTCTTGATACTCTGTGCCTTCATTTTATAGTGAACAAACAACCCTCTGCTACAGGTATTTGTGTTTGGCTCGTCAAGGATGAAATTTGTAGAAAGCAAGGCAAAATTGATTGATAACTTACAAATATAAGGAATTGTTTTATTCATCAAAGTATGCACCCATATTGTCTATACACTTTTGCCATTTAAGCGGCAGGTTGTTCAGGCCGGTGCTAAAAAACCCTGGCGGACGAGAGTCAATGAATTCCTGGAAGGCCACTTTTACAGTATTGTCGGGATTAAATTGTTTTCCTATTAAAAAGTTGTCCAAATTGCGGAAGAAGTGGTAGTCCGTGGGGGCTAGGTCCGGTGGGTATGAAGGATGATGAAGAAGTTCCAACTTCAATTCCTGTAGTTTTGCCACAGTCATTTGTGCACTGTGTGGTCTAGCATTATCATGTAATAAGATAGGAGTGGATCGGTTTATCAATCTAGGCTGTTTTTCTTTGCATCATTTCGTCCAGTTGGTTGCAGTATATTTCTACTGTGATCGATGAGCCAGGTTTCATGAAATCATAATGGGTCACACCAGCGCTAGACCACCAAACACTCACTATCAGCTTCTTTTGATGAATATTGCGCTTTGGAGTGTGTTTCGGTGATTCATCCTTGTCCAACTACTGTGCTGAACGTTTGCGATTGTCATATTGGATCCATTTCTCATCACAAGTGATAATTCGATTCAAAAATGGATCAGATTTGTGACGAGAAAGCAACATCAAGCAAGTTTTCAAACGCTTTTGTTTCTGGTTTTCATTCATGTGGAACCCACTTATCCAACTTTTTCAGTTTACCGATTTGAGCTAAATGAGTTAATATTGTTTGTTTGCTAACACCAAACTTCGACGATAATTCATAGGCACTCTGAGATGGGTCAGACTCAACGGTGACCTTTAGTTCGTCATTATTGACCTTTGATTCTGGGCGACCGCGTGGCTCATTTGTGTGGTCAAAGTTACCTGTACGAAATTTGGTGAACCAATTTGATACTGTCTACTGCGTGGTAACACTAGAGCCAAATACACTATTAATGTTTCGCGCGGTCTGCGATGCCGCAGTTCCACGTAAAAATTCATACTTCATAATAGTGCGGATTTCCGACCGTTCCATTTTCTACAAAATTAATTTTTAAAAAAGGTTTTAATATTTTTTAGAGCTTACAATGATTTCTTTAAATAGGCTAGACATGTAGCTTTCCAAAAAAAAAAAAACAGAACTGTAAAATATTAAGTCAATGTCAAATAATCAGCTGTTCAAGTTGACAATATTGCAACCTACAAATTGCATCCTTGCCAACCCAATGTATCTTTGACAGTTATTAATATGTGCCAGTTGGAGATCTCACTCAAGGGATTTAGTGGTAGCACTCCTGGCCATGATGATATCACTCACCCAATGTTATACCATCTTTCAAAGGTGTTTAAACACCAAGGGAGAAGAAGTTCCGGAATTCAAAACTGTAATCACCGTATCTATTTTAAAATCTAATTCAAATGAAAAATTAGCCGATTCGTATCGTCCGATTGCTTTATTATCCTGTGTATTCAAATTGTATGAGAAAATTATAAAAAGATTGGAATTATGGGTAGGTCAGTACAAAATTTTACCATCAAACCGATATGATTTCCAAAAGAGACAAGGAACCAGAGATACTCTGACAGACTTAATAATCCAAAATAAGGTATTTTTGGATGTTAAAAACGCTTACAATCGCGTAAATCTCGATCTCTTACAAGTAAAATTAGTGTAACTAGGTGCGCCTATCAAATTGTGACAATATTGTAAGTCCCTATAGAGAGCGTAAAATTTATGTCCGTTTGCGCAATAATCAAATTTATGGACCTAGATTTTGTTCAGTAGGTCTTGCACAAGGCTCCATTTTAAGTCCCATTCTACTTAATTTGTATACACCTTTCAGTATGCGGACGATATATGAGTTGCGGTAGCTAAAAAATCAGAACTTTTAAAGAAACGGCTTTCTATTGCCATGAAAGGAATTAGTATCTGGATGATGGAAACGAATTTCGAATTGTTTCTTAATAAGACTAAAGTAATGTTTTATTGCTAGACATCAGAATCTCCTTGAAGGAGAGCTTTTTCTAAGCAACTTAATATTGCCAATTGTTACCTCAATAAAGTGTCTTGGTATGATTGTTAATAACAAGCTGAAGTGGACTGATAATATCAGCCAGGTTGTCCAAAAGTGTGTCAAACTTATGAACATATTACGTGTGATCAACAAAGTTAAATGGGGTACAGATTTTATAGTGACAAAAAATTTCTATAACGCTTGCATTACATCACAACTCGCTTACGGATTAATTTTTTATGCACCAGCTTCCAAAAGACTCTACCGTGTAGTAGTAGTTCAAAATGCGGACTTACGTATCTGCGTGAGCGCAATGCGTTCAACTCCGGTGGAAGCGATAAGGATAGAAGCCAAATAACCACCATCTGATCTAGAACCTAAATTTTTGGCTTGTAAGTACTATATCTTCTTTATCGAAATCAAACAACTATTGATCGAAAAAAGAAACACCGCTACTAGTTCAGACACTCAATTTCGTTTTTAATTTCAAAAAGAGCCTTATCACGAAAGAAAGCAATCCTTTGGATTATTTTAAGTTCCTGATAATACCAAAAGTTTGCATACCACCATATAAAGGCGTCCCAGCAGAAGATAAGAACCTGCACGACACGATCAAAGCACATTTAGGTGATTCTTTAATCGTATATAGAGACCCACCGAAGGCCGAAAGTGAATACGGTTGCGCGGTGTTTGTTTCCGTTAACAACAGGAAGATGTTCCAGACTCAACCCGTAAATGTCAACTTTGCGAGAGCTGTGAAATGTGTACAGCAAAATGTGAGTTCTAGAGCTTATGTCGGATTCCAAAAGCGTTTTCTCAGCCATCCTCGCAGGGAACATCTTGCAATGCATCCCACTGTTTTGAACATAAGAATTAAGTTCATCGAGCTGGAACAAAATGGTTATGAGTTACTCCTTTACTAGGTTAAAGGGCATTCGAACATCTCGCCGAATGAAGAGGCAGATTCATTAGCCAAAAGTGCAGTTACAAAGGGGTATTTCTCTGATACCAAAGCTTTTTGGAGGGATATTGTAATGTTAGTAAGAAAGAGCTACTCGTTGGCAGAGGTACAATGCTGAAAAACCAATGCAATACGAATTGATCCACCCATTGGTTTTATTCAACCATTAGCAGGATAAAGTTTGACCGTGGTCAATAACCTGCCCCTTTTGTATAGACTGCAAATGGTGGAGTCTTCGGAATGTCAGTGTGAAGATGGAAACGGTGATTTAAATCACCTAATTCTAGGATGCAATACGTACACTCAACAAAAAGAAAAACTTACAAGAATTGAGAGATCTAAGCATTGAACAACATACTGTATCAGATTTTAACAATAATATTAATGTTTATGAATCGCCTCTACGGTATTTCAGGGTGGTTAAATTGATAGTGTAACATATGGGCTTAGTTATCCCTCGTTTTTCTCCTATGTGGGCTTTGCTTTTTTTCCGTTGGCCTGCCTTATGTACGTGTTGAATAAAGTCGTTTCAATGGATTCCGAAACGTGAAATTTTGTCTTTGTCAAACACGAGGTTATAGGTAGTCTTATATATTGGGCTGGTAAGAAAGTATTTTTTGTTGTCACACATAGAGAACATTGTTTTGAAGAACATGTGAATGTTATGGTTTTTTCCTTTTGCCATTAGTCACATTTAGGTGACTTTAGAAGCAAGTTGCACGTAATTTTGTTTGTAGCTGTTAGTTTAGGGTCAATTTTAACGTGGAGTGCAGAAATGGCCTCACATCTTTAGTAACTCGTGTGAAATTATTGGAGCATAATTGGGAAGTGATGTCGCATCCACCATACAACCCTGACCTGGCACCATCTGATTACCATTTATTTTGAAGTTTGCAAACCTCATTGAATAGCAAAACTTTCACAAATGATGATGACCTTAAATCCCAGTTCAGTTTTTTGCTGATAAGGAACAACATTTCTATGAGCCCGGGTGTCTCAAAAACTTTTGCATTTTTCTTTCTAATTTTGTTCAGCATAGATTGGAAATTCAAGTATGGAAAATTATATTATCTAGATGTCTTCCATTTTGCCGCTGGCATTCTTCCATTGCCTTGGATTTCCCATTACGCTTGTGCATAAGTAATGTCTTCAATCTCTTTCTGGGTACGATTTTTTAGCCGAATCTAATTTACTGGGGTATTATTATAAACTTAACTTAAAACACACACAAAAAAAAAACGTTTAGAACAAAGTCCGGGCTTCTTGATGACCAGTTGAATTTATCCGGAGACCATTCTTTTATAGCTTGTAATGCGGTATTTGATGTGTGGCTAGTATCCTTATCTTACTAGAACCACTACTGAAGGGCAGGGCCAAAAAATTCCCGGATCATTGCGGTACACCTGTCATTACTGTTTGCCCGTTGTTATTTTCAAAAAAGTATGGACATATTATGCTTTTGGAGGATATTGCTGCCCAAACAGTAACTTTAGGGCTATATAATGGAGTTTAATGTTTCTCCCGGGGATTTGCTTCTAGCCAATGACGACAATTTTGCTTGTTAACGTAAGCATACAGATGTAAATACGCTTCATCAGAGAAGAAAATTCTGTTAAAGTCGTCAAATCTTTCAAACATTTGATTGGCAAACGTCATTCGTATAGGTTAATTAGCTTCCTTTAATTCTTGTACTAGCTGAGTTTTAAAAGGGAATATTTACAATTGAACTACTTTAATTAAATTTCTTTATCCAGGTCTTGATTAGATTGGTACTAGATGTTTCATTGACGTTGTGAAGAACATAACGAACACGAAACCGACGCCGAACTGCGATGTAAGAATGATTTAATTTATAAAAACTGTGAACATAAAACTTAAGTTGTTGAGCATCAAACTGTTTCATTGTAACATATGTACAATTCTGACATTAAATTTCCTAGGCTTGCTTTACTCATTTCAAAAAATCAGGCAATTATATCAAAACAGGCTTTAAAGCTGTAGATAAAATAACACTCCCTGAGATACCTTGTACTATAAACTTTTCTTTTTCTAAAGCTGTTCATTAAAAATAATCTGCAAAATTTACTTATAGTAAATTTTACTATACCATTTCAACATTTGTTCGAACTTTGCACCATTTTCCTTGATACAAGCTGTAATGCGATTCCTTGTATTATGTCGAACATTTATTGGAAGGATGACCCCGTGCTCTCTAATCGATCATTGTAATGTGAATGGATGGTTTGAAGTAGATGATTGTATAACTTCGAAATTTGCCTATCGCAGGATTTATAACGAAAATAATGTAACAAAGCTTATAAATAGAAATGATAAGCGTAGCGGTAGTGTAAAATATGAGACATTTTTTAATACGTTTAACTACTACTTGTACCAATGTATTTTTTCCGATGGAAAATTGGACTTAATGATTTTTTACTTGAGTAATGATTTTAACTTTCAGAGTGTTGGGGTCAATTTGACCCCAAGCTTTGCTTTCTTGTACGTAAATCTATAGATAGATAGTTTTTTATTCGTTATTGCAGTATGATGCGTCGAATATGTCAACTGTATAAAACAAAAAGTATAAAATGTATAAAACGAAAACACAGTGTAAATAAATAACACATTCTTCATACATACAATAAATTACATATAATAAAAAAGTGGGAAAACAAATCAAAATAAATAGTAACCATAAATATTAGCAAAAAATATCACATATAGAAAACGACATACAAGAAAACGTATTTGTGCATTCTTTTATCAACACATAAGTAACATGATCCATAGTGACTCTGTGTAGGTTACTCATAATAAAAGTTTGAAGAAAGAAAAGGTCTGTTGAATGTTCAATTAATAAAGGCTACCGGTAATGAAACCAATCCAATGGAAATTTGACTGTTTATAGCTGATACACCTCTGTACCGTTAGCAGAAAGTTTGCTTGAGAAGATTACATTAGTGGGAACTTCGAAAAAATGGGGTTGGGATTCGGCCAGGGTTTTTACCGAATAAACAACGTCCTCTTCGATTTTGTTAAGAGTGCTTTGCAGGCACTATGAAAGTTGTATCTTATGTTCAAAAAAAAAAAACAGGTGTTATAATATTGAGCTTATTTCATGACCGAGTATCTGAAATAGATCACGATAACAAAGCCGGAGGAGATCTTATTTTACAATTTGACTAAGGGAAGCATTGACATTTTGCTTAAGTTATGTGCTACATATACTCAATGACATAGAAATTGCCACAGCCTGAAGGGGTTGGAATTTCCGGATGAAAATTGGCAGGAATATTCACCTATGTAAAAGTAATAAATGATCAAAATTTGGGAGGAAAATCTTTATTAGTTAAACAAAATTTTATAATAATGTGTGGGGCCGCCTCTCTGATTTACACATTCATTTACACGCCGTAGCATTGATTGAATAAGGTGGTTTATCTCTTCTTGGGGTATTGCCTCCCATGCAAGTTGCACCTCATGTCTGAAAGCCTCCAAAGTCAAAGGAGGACGCTGCTAGTTTCGCAACCTTCTACCCATTATGTCCCATACATGTTCGATGGGAGAAAGATCTGGAGATCTTGGAGGCCAGGGCAAAAGATTAATCTGGGCCTGTTCAAAGAAGTTCAAGGAAAACCTTGCTACATGAGGACGTGCATTATCTTGCTGGAATAATGGATCTTCAAGCCCTTGTAAATATGGCAGAAGATCTGTTCCAACTACCTCCGCAATGTACCATTGTGCTGTCATATTGCCTCGAATGAACACCAAGGGAGACCTGCTGCCATAAGTAATCGCACCCCAAACCAAAACACTCACAGTGCGGTGTACGTGCCTCTCAACGGTAAATCGAAGATTCCGTCGTTCATCCCGTCTTCTTCTGACTCTCTGACGACCGTCGTGCATGCCTAAACAAAATCTTGATTCATCACTAAACACAACACGACGCCATTCAAGATTCCAATGAGATCTTCCATTGCACCATTGTAACCGTTGCTGATAATGTTCCGCAGTCAAAGGAAGCACAAGTTGCGGACGATATAATGTTAACCCAAAACTTCGGTTTTGGCGATAAACTATTGTAAGGGTTACATGGCGACCTTCTTCACCAAACCATTGGTTACCAATTGCTCGAGTAGAGGAAAAACGGTCTCTAAATGCCAGCTGTCTTAAGCGACGATCTTGAAGCTCATCCGTTCTTCTTGAAGCCCCGGTTCCTCTTCTACGACGTTCCTGGTCATCTTTAAACCTTGCACGACACACTCGCATTACAGTAGACCGATTTCGATTTACACGGTTAGCAATTTCCCCAAATGAAAAACCAGCTTCGCGCAAACCAATAATTCGACCTCTGTCGAATTCGCTTAATTGTCGATACACTGCTCGTCTTCTTATTCTAGGCACTTAACTGAACCGCAGTTCAATGAGAACAACAACACAATTCGAGAAAGTTATAAAAAACACCGTAAAAAAATATTCAATATCAGTGCTGAGAGAGAGGTAAAAACCTAAATAACAACTTTATTGCTCCACTGAGAGGATTCAAATTTTGATCATTTATTACCATTACATAGGTGAATATTCCTACCAAATTTCATCCGGAAATTCAAACCCCTTCTAGCTGTTGCAATTTCTATGTCACTGAGTATATTTCATGCAAAGAGCAACACGAAGGTGGTTGATGGTAATCAAATTTATTGACTTGAACAATAACCGTGCACACTGGAGGTTAAAATGAGGATAGTAAATGCCAGGAAGTCATATACTAACGTAAGAAGCAATTCAGCCAAAATCTAGAAAGCAGCATGGAATGCAATAAAATCTGAAATAGATGCTGAAAATGCAAGTACCGATTGGAAGTACCTTAAATTGGCTGGTTCGGAAAGCACAAATCAATCTACAGTCGCGAATATGCTTCTTGTGCACTTCAACGACATACTTCCTCCAAGTAGTAACTCCCTAAATGCAACAAAAACTCATTCAGCAGCTACATCTAGCATTTTTCTCGCGCCAGTATCGGAGGAAGTTTATAGAATACTCTATGAGATGCCGCCAAAATTGTCTAACGGTTTAAACCAGATACATCCGTATATTTTATAAGTGGCACGGATGAGTATATTTTTTCAGCACGACGCACAGTGCGCCAGAAATTAGAAAACGTGGACAACATTATTTTTCAAGCAAATAGGGTTTATTTGCTTTTAATTAGAAATAGAAAAACAAACTAAAGGTAATTAAGTCTAAATTTTATTAAATAAAAAATTGTTCGAAAAAATTCTTCGTCGGAGTCATCGATTTCCGAGCTTGAACTGCTATTTTCCAAGGGCAAAGGCAAACTGGTTGGGGGGAGATTTGTTTCTATAGAAGAGGCTTCTAGCAATTCTAGAACTTCTGTGGGAAGTGCAGATATAGGTTTTTTTGGCAAATCGTGAAAATCGGTAATATATGGATCTAAAGACACAAGCAAGAATGCAGCAGATCTTCATTTGTGCTCACACGACTTATATTTCGGGTATGTGCTCGTCGATACATCTTCAAATTCTTATTTCGACATTCTTGAGCCTTTTCAGACAACTGGCCTATTGGTAGTAAAGCAGAATCAATAACGTCTGCTCCATGAATTAAAATCTCATGCACGGAAGCAGGCATGTAAAACCATTTATATTCTTGAACAAATAACCGAGCAGAATTTTTGGTGTATTCTTTAAATTTTTGCTTATTGATTTTGTACCTCGACGAAATCTCTGCGAAAATGACGGAAAACCGTTGAATAATTGCAACATTAAATCCCGTAATATTTGCAGACTTCTCTGACTCGCGAAAGAATCGTCGTGCTGCATTCCCATCGTTAGTTGTGCCACTACTGCCTGGTTTAACTTGGCCTACGAATAATCCCATTTCTTCCCGAAAGCGATTTTGAATTAATTCAAAAATTAATTCAAAAACGTGCATCCATTTCGATTTTATTCTCACTTCGTACTTGCCACATTTTAAAAGTAAGCCTACAAGAAATATGTAATAAGCACTCGAAGAACCTGATCCAAGCATGTAATGTTGACAACCCAAATCTATACATCGCTGGATCAATTGTTTGGTCAACTAATTTGCTAATCTTGTTCATTTCTTTAGGCGTAGCTTTGCAAAGAGAACATGTCTGAGCTGATTTAGTTCCGGAGAGATCATTGCATATCTTACCATCAATCATGGTTAAAACCAATTGGTGATGTATTGTAACATTTTGATCGTACATTTCTATATATGACGGCGTTAACTGTTGTATTTGTGCCTGAATTTGTTCTACTTCTGCCGCACGCCCTTTAACATTCTCTCAAATACTGCTTGTTGAGACTGCATAATTCTTTTAATAGTGAACTCACTCTGAGGTTAACAATTTTCTTTCGCTCTTCTTACGTTGTTGTAGGTCGGTAAATGTTAGCACTTTCTTGTTTAGCTTGCAATCTTATTAAATTGTATTGCCTTTTACTTAACTGAGCTTCAATTAATAGAGATAAGCCTTCATCAGGTGTTAAAGGAATTGGTTTATTATCTGATTGTATCCAAGCACTTCTTATTTTTGAAGCTCGTGATGGTATAGTGTGCGAAGCCTCCCTAATAACTTTTGCAGCATCATATTGACCTGCTTCTCTAAGCTTCATCTGTGCCGCATAAGTTAGCTCTGCCGTTGAAAATGTATTTCGCAGTTCCTTGGTTTTCCGTCTTTTAGATTTTTCTGATAGGTCCTCAAATGACTTTGAATGACGTCCAACGGGTGTATGACTTGTACTTGCAACAGCACAATCTTCGACCTCAAATTGAGAATGCAACACAATTGTTTGTGCTAACCATTTTGTATTTTTTTTTAAAACGTGTCAGACTTTCTAAAACTATCATTTCAACTTTTCGACAATTCGCTGGAAAATCTTGATACATTTTTTGTAACGAGTTTGATATCAACCTTTGGCTCGTCAGATAATGTTAATATAATCATCTGTTTTAAATTATTAATTTTCTCGATAAAACTTCTGCTCGGTTGAGACAGCCACATGTAGAAGAGTTCCTGCCGCGTGTAGCTGCACTTCACTGAAAAAAAAATTACTGTGAATGCAACTACAACTTTCCCCAGTATTTCTTTTTTCAGATTAATACACTAAAGTTTGATCTACAGTATAAACTGAAATTTACGAATGGGACATGTTGGGAACATAAGTATAATTCTTTTCGAATTTATTGACGCATGTTTGTTTGATTACACAAACATTCTATTATGAAATTCAATTATTGGTTATTAAAACAAAAGAAATCTTATAAATAATATATCATTAGAAAGTACTTACCTTCGGCTTTATTGGCTATTAGAACAATTAAAAAAAAAATATTGTTTTTGTAAAATTTTAAGCACTGAAACACAATGCACGCAAATCATTAAATATGAATTCGTAAGAAGCACTTTAACGGTGAAGCAACAACAGTTGACTGATCAGTGATCACATAAAACCAAGTTTATCGTTCAACCAGCCCTTAATCATTGGTAAAAAACATTTCTCTCAAGGTTAATGCAACTTTTAAGTTATTTTTAGACATTCATGCAAGTGGTATTTTGTCCGCGTTTTTCCATTTCTGGCCCAGAGTGCGATGGAGCCCCTGCACATTCTAGCCGTCAGATGACACATCATCTAAATCTAACATTCCCCGGAAGATGGATCGGCCGAAAAATCGGCCACATGCATTGGCCACCAAGGTCTCTAGACCTCACCCCTTTAGATTATTGTCTATGGTGATGGATAAAAGACGACGTCTACAAAGGAAAAATAAGCATACGCGATGAATTGCTAGTTCAGATTATCATCAGCTGCCCGCATAAAGGAATGTCAAGAAGATCTCAGAAGAACTACACATGATGTCAAGAGAATTCGAAAGTGTATTGAAGTCGGCGATGGAATTTTTGAAAATCAACTTTGTCATTTAAATAATTAATAAATGCAATCAATTAGCGATTTGCCTTTGCTTAGCACCTTCTGTAAGTCTTTTTATGGGTAATATTCAAACAGCTATGACACTGTAAGCATTAAGAATTGGATACATGCTTATATGCATTTTTTTGTTCAAAATAGTCCATGCTACCACATCAAATATTTACTAGCCCTCCTGAAACATCCTATATAGAGTGATATTCCAGTCTGATGTCAGGATTACTGTGGCTCTTTGATTTAAGTCGATTTTTTTTGCCAGGTACCCTATTTCTAGCAGATTTACAATTTTTCTGGTCGGAGGTAAAGTTTCAATAATATTTGGTTTCCTTTTATTATATGAAGGTGAAATTATTTCCCATTTACATTTTTCTCCGTCTTTTAGGTTCTAAACTTATCGTATTTCCATATATCCATTTCAGTGTTGTACATCTAATAAAGTTATAATTGGTTAAACAATGTTGTTATTTTATTCTCTTAGTTTCTGGGTTGGAACCGCGTCGTTGTCGTAGCTTTAGCCGACGTTTCGTCCACACTCATATGTGACATCTTCAGGGCTGTAACTGCACACTTATTCATTCCGGAGGGGTTTATATAGGGCTTGTTTTGGGTCAATGAAGCAGAAATGTTATGCGTCGATGAAGAGGGAAAATTATGCATTAATGAAGCGGAAATGTTATGCGCCGATGAAGTGGAAATGTTATGCATCAAAGAAACGGAATTGTTGTGCATTGATGAAGCCTGGCAGTTGCTAGGAGGTTTAACCAGTTGGGATTTCCACGTGTGATGTAAGGGGTAGCCATCTTCGCGATTTAAATTGTTGGGATGTTTGAAAATCTCTATTGATTCATGGATTTTTCTACCGGAATAGTGAGGATTGCGAGGTAAGATGCGGGTAGAGTTAAATTGGATTTGGTGGCCAGTTTCCAGTCTATGCTCAGCCAGTGCGGACCCGGCTACATGCAACAACCGCGTACAACGCTCGTGGTCAGTAACACGAGTGCTGACTGATCGCTTTGTTTCACCGATGTACACACTATCGCACGAACATGGAATCTGGTAGACACCAGGGGCTTCCAGATGATTGCGGTCTTTGATGGGAAAGTAGTCTGAGAGTTTGAAGTTGGGCTTGAAGATGGTTTTTATGTCATTCCTGAAGAGAATCTTACTGATGCGATCGGTGACACCATGAATGTAGGGTAAATATGCTTGCTTACGGAAGGTAGGGTTAGATGAGGGGAGTTGCTGTTGCTGTGGAGGAAATATTTTTCCTGGAATAGTTATTTCGGATCAAAGTTTCAGTGATGTGGCTCAGTTCTTGAGGAAGCGGATTGGGTTCAGATATGGAAATGGCCCTTTGGATAGGAGAATTGATAACATCGCGTTTTTGGGCTTGATGATGGTGAAAGAGGCCATTGAGATATCTATCCGTGTGCGTGGCTTTTCGGTAAACGGAATGTCCCAATGCACCGTCAGGACGCCGGTGTACGAGAACATCTAGGAAAGGAAGGCAACCGTCCGATTCGATCTCCATGGTGAAACGTATGGAATCATGTTGAGAATTCAAAAACGATAGGAAATTGTTTAAAGATTCGTCCATGGGGCCAAATGACAAAGGTGTCATCAACGTACCTGTACCAACACTTTAGCTTAAGGTTGTGAGATAACAGGGCTTGTTGTTCGAACGCTTCCATAAAGATGTTGGCAACAACAGGAGACAGAGGAGATCCCATAGCTGCGCCTGAAACTTGCTCGTAGTATTTACCCCGAAACTGGAAATAGGTAGAAGAAAGACAGGCTTCAACCAAGTCAGCAAGATCATCCAGTTGGTCATTGGAGATGAAGAACTCTCTAATAATGGATACTGGATCCGGTATGGGAACCTTGGTGAATAAGGATTCGACATCAAAGCTGACAAGTAAATCGCCAGGATTTACCGTCAACTCTTTCAGTCGTTGGACGAAATGTTACGAATTTTGGATGAAAGAGTCACTGTGTCCAGCGTAAGGTTTTAGAACCTTGAAGAGGTACTTCGATAATTTGTAAGTAGGGCCATTGATAGTGCTGACAAAAGGACGTAAGGGGATATTGGGTTTGTGAATTTTAGGGGCTGGGGAGAAGTGACCTCTGAATATCGGTAGGGATAGATGATGTTTTGATGGAATTAATAATGAAACGCTCAATTTGGGAAGTAGCATCACGTTTAAGAAGTTGACAGGTGCCGTCTTGCAGTAAGGAAAGAACCTTTTGCTCATATTCTTCGCTGTCCAGGATCACCGTAGCATTTCCCTTATCAGCTCTTAGTAGCAATTTTAGGGTCAGATTTCAGGTTCTTAAGGCCCGAGTTTCTTATTTAGGAAGGTTTGATTTCGGAGGTTTGGCATGCGCGAGAATTTTAGATGTTTCAAAGTGAATGGGATCAGCGGTTTCAGATGGAAGACCGACAAGAGCAGACTCTATGCCAGTAATGATGTCTTCGGTGGGAATAAGTTTAGACGTAGGGGCAAAGTTGGGACCTTTTTGATGACTGCGGAAACCTACGGACCAATGTTGTTATTATTCATGCTTTAACCCGCAAATAATTTTATTATAAAAAAAAACTGAAAAAGACAGGTCCGAGAAAATACATTAATTGGTTCTAAAATTTGGAAGACATTTTTTATTTATAGTGATAATCGAGTACCTACCTACACAGAAAATTTTGGAACAACAATCCCTTGTATCTTTAAAATAACAACAATTTTTACTAAGAATTACAACAATTTACAATAAAGTATTACTGTCACATATTTTACTATACTATATTGTTATTTTAACTATATATTTTTCTTCATGTATGTTAGATTAATTCCATCAGAAACCAGTAATAGCAACATTAATATAGCAGAAAAGGCACAAAACTCATTTCAAAATTATCCCATAAAATTCTCAAAAAAGTTTATAGGTGTTCGAAAAACATTTATGCGAAGTAATTACTAACCTGGGCAAATATGCGGTAACAGCCAGAGGCGTGGCGAGCGCATAAAAGTTTACACATAAAATAGAAGGTAAGAAATAAATTATAAAACGTGTTGAAACACTTACCGTTTTAAAAGTCTTCCGTGAAATCACAAACTGGGTAACATCTGTTAAATATTTGAATCATCAGATATGTTTCCATAGCTGTTTCAGTCAAGTGAGTACGACGTGCGGAATAAATGTTTTTAATGTCGAAATCGACCGTTCGACATCTAGCGATATTATATTTGCATATTTAAAATAATCTTTCAAACAACTTAATGCATCTTCACACGCACCTTCACAAATTTGTCTTAATATAAGAAAATCGGAGTCTTTCTCTAAAACACTTCCAAATTTTCGTATTACACACCAATTTGTTTCGTCTTCTACAGCGCATAACTGTGTGAACATCATTCACAATTTGAACAGAATCTACTAGCGACATCGAAACATTTTGTAATTTTTCTATTCCCTCCGCTAGTCCGAAGTAATTGATGTGAATAGTTTGTAAATCTCTTTTAACTTGACTATCTTGAAATATTTCCTGGCTTTTCTTGATTCCTGCAGCTTCTGTCGGATTGAATTTTAAAACTACCTTCTTTACTTGATCAAAATATTTGTTGTAGTAAAACGCAGCCTGCAACCATGTTCCCCAACGTGTAACAACCGGCTGTGGTGGTTCAGGTAAATCAGGACACAGTTTGTGAAATAGTTCGGGGACTTTAGAAACACTGCCTTTGTACTAGAAATCAATGCATTTACTAGTGGAAAACATGTAGGAATCGTTTGTGCCGCAAGATTTAGAGTATGGATTTTACACGTTACGTGTAAGAAGTTACCACTGTGTTCTTTAAGAGATCGGTCCAAAGAACGCATGTTTGTGGCACCATCACTCATAAATATTAAAAGTTGCATAGTTGAAACTTCAAATTTGTTCAATGAGTTCAACATCACCTTTAAAATCTCATCGGCAGTACAATTTATAACTCTTTTGGAAGCAAGTAAGAAGGAGGATGACGGTCGATGTGGTTCCATTGTACGTACCATTACACTAACCATAGAATGTTTTTGACGATCTGTTGTTTCATCCACACACAACCACAGTTTTTTATCCTTCAATTCCGTTTTCATTATTTTTTCTATATGTTCACGAGCAAATGGCACTACATTTCGTATCGATGTCCGACTAAGTAATTTACAGCCTGCATATTTATTCCAGAAGGAGACAAATGCTTCTTTGTTTAGTAAACGAAACGATATATTACGTAAAATAAGAGTAACACATAAATCAAATGTAAATTTTTCTTGGTCTCGTATGCTACTTTTTGCAGAAGAATGCTGTTTGCTTTCAATGTGACTTTGACAATGGCTTCTGGTCCAACACATTAAAGGGATTTTACAAACGACTGAATTTTAGCGCCATCAAAAATTAAGCCCGGCGTGTCCACCATAAAGTTTTTAACTGTGTCTGCCATTGGTCGTTTTCGCGACGTACCTAACTGCGACATTTTTAAAGCAAACATAAGCGTACAATTACGAAATAAGTTACGACAGCCCACATACACACAGAGCTACTTGCATACAACATCGATTTAATATTGACGCTGTGAACGCGTGAAATAAATAATCGCCGACTCCGCACCACATATCTACTACACTGACTGTTACCGCTGTTTGCCCAGACTAATAATTACTATTTTGCTACGGATAAATATAGTACCTACACCATACGATAGAGATTTTTCTTTGCAAAGAAACTGTGCATGTGAATTACTGTTACAAAAGGTAATGCTCTTTAATGAAATACTAAGACACTTTTTAAATTAATTTACAAAACAGGTTATGAATTTCTACTCAGTTTAGTTAGTAAGTACTGGTATTAAGTTGCTTTAAATATAAAATTATGTAAATAGTTTAGTACGATGATAAAAACCATTTATTTACTCTAGTCTAGAAAAAAATAGTTGCCAGATGTTCCTTGGCTTGTTGTGTAGGACGAAGAACATGTTGTATAAGCTTTTTATTTTGGTTAAGTAACTTTCGCTCCCGTAAGAGCAGAAGACGCAAAAAGGATTAAAAGTTAAATATTGGTGACAATTTTAAACTCGGATACGTGAGGACACAATTCCAAATTTAAGTAAAAAAAAAAAAAACAAGAAGAAATATAAATTCTCATCTAAACGGTGTTTCTGCATTTCGGTTATGTACATGCACCAATGGTGAAATAATACCTTTTTTGGTATACTGTGCCATATTCCTTGACCGCAATTACCACTTGTAAACGGCATTTCTTTTACAGTAGCAGATTTCGTATTGCCCTAATTAGAGCCAGTTCTGTATTTAGTTTCAAATTTGTGATTTTCGTCGATTTACTGTATGATGATTTTTCATTTGCGTAAAACATATGCTGTTTTTATTTTGATATATTCTTTGTAAAATCATTAAATAATGTATATTAAAACCTTCACAATTCAGTCTAATTGAAATAGTATTAAGCTTTTAACGTCTCATTATCAGATGTTCCTCAGTCTTGAACAAATCCAATTGCGTTTTTGAGATCAACTCTATCCCAAGACTCACTGGTCTCCTAAAATATTAAAACATAGCATTTTTGGGACAAATAATCAGAAAAATAAAAATACTTTAATTGCTAATATTGAACTTAAGATCGAAAATCCTTTTAGCTCTAGAAACTCTGCATAAATTAAGGCCGTTTTCAATTTCAGATCTCCAGTTGGCTTTTAATAGGTTTTCGCACGATAGCGTCACAACATACTCTCAACTGCTTTTTGACGTATCCCGAAACCAAGTTATAGTTGGTGCAAGGTTAGTATGTAATGAAATTATATATTTTTACCAGATACGTATGCGCAAATATCTGGCTTCTTTCACAAGAAGTGTTCAAGTTAAAGAAGCAATAAACTACTTTTTCGATTTTATCCTTTTATCCGGTCTTTATAATATGTCACTTGGGGACTACACCCTTTAGTTATATATGCACATGTACAGTCCCTGGTCAAATTACTTGAAACCCTCAATATTTTGTAGTTTCTTCATAATAAAATAAAAACTATACATGTACTATATTTTTTATTTATAAAATATATTGTAAAAATATGTAACATATGTAAATATTAAATAAGTAGTTAATACTTAGTCCATCACCCATGACTTTTAATAACACCCTTAATTCTTCGGGGCATACTTTCAATGCAAAACATGATTGTCTCTTTTATATCTTCATCGTTCTCCCATACATCCTTTATATTCTTCATTAATATTTCCTTTGTAGGGTTTTCTCTTTCATATACCTTACTTTTCAGTCGATTCCATACGTTCTCGATGGGAATGAGGCCCGGTGAATTTTCGGGCCAACGTAAAAGAGGTATGTGATTGTCTTCAAAGAATTTCTTAACCTTTTTTGCCACATGGCGAAGATCATTATCTTGCATAAATATACGTCCTGTCGGTATGCCACGTCCTGGCTTAAAACACGGTAATAACGTGTTTTTTAACACATTTATGTACTGCTCTTGATGCATTGTACCTTCTACAAAATACAAAGGGCCGGGTCCGTCTCCACTAATCACCCCCAAATCATTACCTGCGGAGGGTGTTTTACAGTTCGAAGAACCGTGGACTCTGTGAGACGTTCGCCAGGTCGTCTACGAACAAATTGTGCTCGCTGCACTAACACACAGAGCGAGCACTCGTCACTAAAGAAAACCTATTAAATAATGCAAACATTAATTCAGTAAAAATCATGTTGTTAAGTTATTCACCTTTTTCCAATTCTCGTCTGAGAAATGTCGATATTCTCTTGCAAAGTTGAGACGAGCAGATTTAATTTTTTCTGTTAAACGCGGCTTTTTTACAGGTCTTCGGCCCATTAGGCGATTTTCGCGCAATCGGCGCCTGACAGTTCTGCTCGAAATCTCTATTCCCCTCTCATGTAAATTTTTTTGAATCGTTTTAATTGTAGCAAATCTATTGCTCAAAGCGTGATGAACAATTTCACGGTCAGATCTCTTCGAAGTTTTTCTTTTCCGACCGCACTTTGCCCGTCTTTGTGTCGATGTGCTAGCTCCTTCGCTTAAGTTTCTAGCTAAACGCGATACAGAAGAAGGAGATACTTTCTGTAATTTTGCAATTTCTCGTTGTGAATGTTTGTTTGATTGTAGAAGAGCTTGTATAGCGGCTTTTTGTTCACTTGTTAAATCTTTCCCGGGCATTTTCTACAAAAAACCCCAAATATTTCAATTTTTTTCAAATTTCAAATAATTAATTATTAAGAGAGAGATAGAATAACAATTTTACCTTTTCAATAACGGTATATCAACACAAAACACTTAACGATACTTCACAACTGAGCTTCTATACGGTTATGACGAAATATTTTAAAAAATATCGATGCATTCTCTAAACTGTGAACTCGCTAAATGTAAGTTGATAACTGAAATATTTACATATATATACGTTCTTTACTCTTCTAAATATCATTTCTCTGGTATTTTTATTTATTGATACAATAATCTAGTCCCCCTATAAACGATCGGATTCAAAGCAAAAGAATATCACTATAATAGGATGGGAATTTCCAGGTAGAAGGGTTGATTTATGACATGTTTCAAGTTATATGGCCAGGGTCTGTAGTTTCAATTCTAACAATTAAGAGCAAAAACGGTTCTATCATAAAATAAACTTTAATACCAAAGTGTCTAAGGGTGCATATCCCTAGTTCGGCCAGCTACGATTTTCAAAAATGTTACTGGTCCTTAATTTTGTGCCGTTTCGTGGTGCTAATAATGTTTTTTGTCGCAAATAAAAAAATTGTACTGCTCTATTTGTATTGGTTGATTTGCGTATATCAATATTATATATAAAACGCTAATTTCAACTGTACTTGTTGGAATATTCGTACAGTAAAGTTTTTTAGGGCCCCGTGAAATCTCGTTATACAACACACAGACTTAGAATGCGTATTACATAAGAGTACGTACTTGAAGTATGCGTATATGTATTGGAACAAGTTATCGACGAAATGCCGTTGAACAAACATCATGACGTGATTTACATGCATGATGGTGTTCTGCTCAGTTTGCTCATAATGTAAGAAAGTAGTTGGATGAACACTTCCCAAACAGAAAGATTAGTCGCGGCGGTCCTATCTTGTGGTCTGCGAGATTTCCCGATCGCAATCCTTTAGACCTTTTTGTTTGGGATTCCATTAAAGAAAAAGTCTATGCAGCGACTCCTCAAGACGCTGACAATGCTAGAGACAGAATTAACATGGCAGTAACAGGCTGTGTGCAAAAATCGAAACTCGCTTTGTCAGCGTCCGCTTGTATATTTTTCGTTCAGTTTAGGAAACGAAAGCGTGCGTTGTATTTTGTGTTACGTGTTATTCGTTATAAATATATAATTATTAATTTAAAATGTGTAATGTGAACAAGGCTAAAAAAAAACCCTTTGCTGGCACAGTAAACAAGTTTATCTGTGACATTTCGGATTTGTTCTGCAACGGTGCTAAAATAGTTTGTAAAGTGTGCGAGAAACATTTGATGTGCTGGGACAAGGTGGATTGTAACAAACATCTAAATACCGAAGAACACAGAAATAGAAAAAAGGGCGTGCCAACGAGAATTACCTTTATTTTCAATTTACTTGTCATGATGATAACCTGTAATTTGTCACTTCGCTTACTCGAAGAAGAACCGTTTCAGAACTTTTGGTATAAGTACAACCCCGAATTGAAGTTGCGAACTACGAAAACGGCACGTAAGTTTGTTTTAGTTGTACGCAAAGACGTGGAAAAGGAAATCAAATCTAAATTAAAATGTCAGTTGCTTTGGTTGTGTGTTGACGAAACAACAGATTGTAAAAGAAATTCTATTCTAAATGTTATAGTACGTGTACTGGACCCTCATAAATCGACTTTTCCACTGTTACTAGCTAGCAAAAGATTGGAAAAATGTACTGGTGCAGCAATTGTGAGGGTGATACTTAGTACGTTAGAAAACTGTCAAGTCTCACCACGTCAAGTGTTGATGTTCATGAGCGATGGTGCCGCGACAATGCGTTCGGTAGGCCGTTCTCTTCTTGAACACGGTTGCAAGTGTTTATATGTTACGTATAAAGTGCATGCTTTACATCTTGTGGCAGAAACTATTCAACAATGTTCATCCGAGGGTAGATGCAAGTACAAAAAAAGTGTTTCTCAAATCTCCAAAACGTCTTCGATCATTTCACGCACAGTGTCTTGGTATTCCTGAACCACCACAGCCGATTCTTACACGTTGGAGAACATGGTTGCAGGTAGCTCTTTATTATGCGGAATATTTCAAACAAATAAAAGCTACATTTCTACAATTTAATCCTGCTGAAGCTGCAGCTAAAAGCTAGACAAAATTTAAAGATATTTCCGTTGAAACAGAATTACACTAAAGTTAAACAATTCGTAACAACTATAAAGGAATACATGACGCAATAGAACAATTACAAAATAGAGCGTTGTCGTTAGTGGAGTCACCGCAGATAGTGGTGCTGCACACTATACATGACGCAAAATATAATCGCATTTTAGAAAAGTTCGAGAGTGCGAAAAATTCCGATTTTATCACACTAAAACAAATTTGTGATGGTGCATCGACTAATCTATTAATTGAATTCAAAGAGTGTTTTAATCATGCATGTATTACAGCCGTAGATGTCGAACGATCTTTTTCAAAATATAAACACATTTTTTCACCAGGGCGATCATCGTTCAATAATAATAATAATGATATGGTTTATTTACTTCTGCAACAGAAATTACAACAGTAGTAATAAGTAATATTTCAAGTACAGCTTGCAGAGAAAATCAGAGGGCTGAATTAAAAACACAGTGATACTGGTTTTGTTCTTCCAGCCAGCCCTTAACAGAATAAGAATATGAATGAAAGGAAAGTATAGTTTATTTCAAATTATAAGAATATAACTGTAGACTTACAAGGCCTTTAATACTTTTATTGCACCTTCCGTGACGATAATAACCTGGCAATGCATATTGAATCTAGGGACCGTATTGACTATAAATTACGGCCCTATAAGATAATTATATGTTTATGTATATATATTTTACAAACAGTATAAATTTAAATAGTAAGCAATTCGATGTTACAAGTAATTAAAGAATTTACATATTAAATGAGATTTAAATGTACAAACAGGTAGTTACGCATATCGCAAATCATAATTCCATTTCTATTCAATTCACTTAAATTTTGTCATTACGGTCCTCAGCAGTTTGTTTGCGTATCCAGGTAGTTATTACCGCAGGTGGTGCAATAACAGCATTTAAGCCGTTCAAAGTTATATTCTTATAATTTGAAATAAACTATACATGCCTAATACTAGCTTAAAGCTAGGTTCTATCGCTCTTGCACCAAGCAAAGTAACTACATATAAATTCTGCGACGAAGCAAATGAACAGTACACACACTGCAAAGCTACATTAAAGAAACAGAGATATATGTAGTCGCGACAGAGTTCACCACTGACTGATGAGATGAGCAAAAACGATCGTATCCATGACTTGAATTTAGGGAGTGTGTAACCCCTAACCTCAGCAGTCAATGTACGAGGACGAATCAAATATTAACCGGACTTTTCTTTTTAACGCTCTCTAGGTGAAGTGAGTAACGTGACGTGTTGATATATGTTGGATGGGGATGTAAAGTGGAGGAGAGTAAATCGGTTCAGCCCGCCAGAGCAGACTGGTTGTTAGTAGCATCATGTCTGAGCAAGAGGTGCACACGTTTGTTGAGCAACGCATTATTATTAAATTTTTGCCGCGGGAGGGCGTAAAACCTGCCGAAATTTTGCGTCGACTAACTGCACAGTTCGCTGAAAAAGCGCTTTCAAGGACCCAAGTCTGGCACAAAAAATTTTGCGATGGCCGAGAGTCAGTGCAAAATGAGACCCATGCACGCCGACCGCGGACAAGCACCAGTGAGACGAATATTCTTGCGATCCGTGAGATGCTGCGTACTACTGTCAATTGCTTGATGAAGTGAAACTGGCCTATCGACGAAAAAGGCGAGACATGCCTATTCGAAGTGCGATTCTGCTCCATGACAACGCTCGACCACACACAGCTGCATTAACCCAAGAAAAATTGGACAAAATTAATTGGGAAACACTGGAACATCCTCCATACAGTCCCGATCTGTCGCCGTGTGACTACCACATGTTTGGGCCACTCAAAAAAGAACTGGGAGGTCATCACTTTGACGACGACGAAGGTGTAGAAACGTTCGTGCGCAATTGGTTACAGACGCGACCACATTCATTCATTGATGACGGAATTAAAAAACTTCCGATTCGGTGGGAAACATGTGTGAATAAAAGAGGAGATTATATAGAAAAACAAGGTGTATTCAAAATTTTATTTACTGTACCAATAAATGTTCTAAAACAAAAGTCCGGTTAATATTTGATTCGCCCTCGTATTATAAAATTTAGAAATATTACAAGGAAAGGATTGTTGGAATAACGAGCTTTTGTGAACAGGGGTGGTGATAAAATTTCTATACCGCAAGCCCAAGTGATGGACATCCGTTCGAGGGCTTAATTTGTTGCAAACGTAATCCATTCCCCATGTTCAACCAACTCAAGTCTACCAATTTATGGGTTACGTGTTCGAACTTGCGAATACCAAATATAAGGCGAATACATGAGTCTTGAACCCGTTGTAGTCTACGTAACATATCCTGAGTTAAACATGGGCCAAAAACTGAAGAACAATAATTAAATTGCAACAAAACTGAAGACTCACATAACTCGGTTTTTATTTTATAAGACAAATAATGATGGTGGGAATATATTCATTTTAAAGCGTAATAAGCATTTTTGACATATTTTAAGATTTGAGTATTAAATCTAAAGTTAAAATCAACTACTAGACCCAGATTCCTAGCTTCGTCAACCACGGGCAGCGGGACACCATTAGTAGAAACCTTTGTGGTATTAAAAAGTACGCGGGAACTGTTTTTGTCAGGGAAACCCTGAACGGTGGATTTTAACGGATTCAAGATCAACGAATGTTGTTGCGCTAGCTTAAAAATGTTGTTCAAATCAGCTGAAATATCGAGTAATGCTTGCTCTTTATTAGAAAGGCTGAATGTATGATAAAGCTGAATGTCGCCAGCATACATAGAGGTCTTACAGGTTTTCACTGACGTTGGCAAGAAGATGGTACAAATAATGAAAAGTAAAGGGCCTAATGTAGAGCCCTGGGGAACGCCAAGCACCCACACGAACGGATTCAGAGACGCCGCCAGGTAATCTAAGGGATTGACGATATTCAACGAGACAACTGTGGAAACATATCTAATGCTGTCAACTTTTTACGATTTTTATCCAGTGAGTGAAAATGGAGCTTCCACTTTTAATGTTCGGTAATTCCGAAGCAGCCCGCCAACCTACTTGATAACGCTGCTTAAAAGGGTGAGTGTTTCACAACTTTTCATATATTATAATTCTTGACTGGTTCTGTTATTATTATTCGATTTATTACTTATTTTTTGATATTGATTACTGAAGGAAGCGCACGCCTATGCCGCGCAAAGATATTACCTCGCTTTAGAAATTACACTAGAAAGGTTCGAACCAATGGTACAGGCGATACCTCGTAGATTGCAACTATATAAAAACAGACTGATTTCAATTCGAACAATTATGTTGGTAATAGTATCACTGATTTACTATCAGATAAATATCCAAAAATGAATCAGTTCTGTAATTTAACATTTTTCAATACGTATTGTTTTGACAATAAATAATTTCATGAGCAAGTCACATCTCGCGTAATGTGTAGAATTTAAAACGTAAAATTCACCCATCTGGTATTACTAATAGCCAGTAAAATATTTCCGAAATTCAGAAAATATTACGGTACCTACTATTAGAGTACTGTGCAAGCATAGTATTGCCAAATGTATATTTCTTTCAAATAGTTCCTAAAAACATACGAAACATAATGCAACCAGAGGCGGATTACCCGTAAGGCAAACTAGGCACGTGTCTAGCGGCCCCGGACCTCAGGGGGCCCCCGGGTCATTTAAGGTTACCTAATATAGATTTATTTTTACAATAAAATATATTTTATAAATTTCAAAAGTCTAATCATTTTCTTATGCCCCCTCCTGGATTTTTGAAAATAAGCGTATTTTATCAGTTAATTTTTAAAATTCTAACTGCTGTTAATTTTTTTTAAGAAAATTAGTTAACGAATTACTGGCTCATTATTAACTTATTTTGTATTTAATAGTAAAAAGTTTATTCCAAACAGTTATAAACTATAATAACTATAAAGCCCTATTCCAAATAGCTATAAACTATAAATAATTCTAACTATAGTATTCACTATTCCAAATAGTTATACAAATTTTATTATTTCGTAATCGAAAAGCAAACAATTTCAAAAATTTCGTACCAGAGAAGTCTAGAAGTCGAGCGCAGTATCTTGAATAGCGTGGAACAGTGTGGAAAGTTCCAGTGTCGTGTCGATCGATATTGTCCGCGTATATTTAAGCGCGACGCGCTGGTCTCCGCTCAGTCTACACACGACAGCGATATACGTTAGAAAGCAGATATTAGTAAGCTACCGAACCGCTCGCTATTCAGTAACCGTGAAATATTACTCTGACTCAACTTTATTTCCAAATTAGACAATAAGACACGTGAATTTATAAAGGTAAGTTTTATTATTATTACTAAACAGTAAACTTATTTAAATACCTACTCAAGCACAAAAGAAACTGACTTAAAGTTTGAGAGTTGTGTCCATTAGAGGCCAAGCTTTGCGATTTTATTAACCGAATAAATGCCGTCCTAATACATGTTGAAATCGTGGCATTACAATTTACTTTCCAAACTGCAAAACCTTATGCTGTTCTACTAATTAAATTTACAATATTATTACTTTTTACAGAAATGAAACGCCATTATCTCAGTGGAGCAGAAAAAAGAAAATTGCACGAAAAAAAAGTGAAAGAATCTGCTAAAGGACAGACGTCTTTATTGGGATTTTTTGAAAAAGAAAACACTCCTTTAGCAGCTTCAGACGTTCAAACGGGGTCACCAACCAAACAAGAAGATGAAGTCATTGAAATTGATTCATGTCGACATGGACCCATATCTAATGATTCTAGCAGCGATAAACAAGAACCAACAACATCCTACAGTAAATACGAAATATTTAGTAATGATCCTGCTGAATGGAGTAAGTCTGAAGAAGTTTTGCGATATTTGATCGAAAAAGGTAATTTTGAACAAAACATGGATTTTGAAGATAAGGAGATGATTAAAAATTCCTCTATAAGTTAGCAGATCGACGCAAAGATTTATTTTAAAATCAATGTTTAAGCGCAAATGTTAAATGGTGAAGAAGTAGATCGTTTTCGCCGAAGAAAATCAGGATCAATTTACCACAGGTTTCAATGAGTGGAAAAATGCCACAGCGAGAGTGGTATCTCATGAAAATAGTGATTCTCATACCAAGGCGTGTTTTAACTGGATGGCTAGATAAAAAACAGGGCTTGGAAACAGATTTCTCAAAAGCATATGAAAATGAATGCGAGTACTGGCAAAAGGTTTTACAAAGAATTATTGATGTTATAATTTTTTTGTGTTAACGTGGACTTCCATTAAGAGGCCAAGATGAAATTTTTGGATCAGTACACAATGGGAATTATTTAGGCATATTGGAACTACTAGCAAAATATGACGGGTTTCTAGCAGATCATATTGAAAAAACTAAACATATTGGACGGGGCAAAATATCTTATCTGTCTTCGACAATTTGCGATGAATTTATTCAATTATTATGCGATCATGTTACTAATTTAATTTTACAAGAAGTAAAAGAATCAAAATATTCTGGAATAAAAGTTGATTCTACACCTGATTTGCAACATGTTGATCAACTTACTTTTGTAATTAGATATGTGAATTCACAAACATTTGAAGTATCAGAAAGTTTTTTAAAATTTTTGCCTCTAAAAAGCCACAAAGGGATTGATCTGGCTCGAGAAATTGTGCAGTATTTAATTGAGTGCAATCTTGACATTCAAAATTGCCGCTCGCAAAGTTACGACAATGCTGTTAATATGTCTGGAAAATATTAAGGTGTCCAAAGTAAGATAAAAGAGATAAACAAATTTGCAGAATTTGTACCGTGTAGTGCTCATTCTCTGAATTTTGTTGGACAGACAGCAGCTGGTGTATGTGTAGAAGCTATATCTTTTTTTGGGATTGTGCAAACATTGTACAATTTCTTGTCAGGTTCCACATACAGGTGGAATTTGCTAAAAGAAGAAATTAATACAAGAATTTCATTAAATTCTAATGCAAATGAAAGAATTTTTGTGATGAAACTTCTGTCTGACACAAGATGGTCAGCGAGATTGATGCCTTAGAGTCATTAAAACAAAATTATCATAAAATTTTAATAACCTTAAAAAAATTATCTCAAGATACTAACTAAAGTTACGATACACGAAATGAAGCAACAAATATCATGAATAAACTGTGTGAATTTGAAACATGTGTCCTTAATTTATTTTGGTACGATGTTTTAGAGAGAACAAACAAAGTAAATTTGACATTTCAAAAAGAAGGTCTTATTTTAAAAGAAGTTGTAGATCAAATTACCTCTTTAACAAAATACATAACAACTATTCGTGAAAATTTTGACCAGTATGAAGAAGAAGCGAAACTTATTTTGAAGTATTCGACTGAATTTGAGTTTGAAGTTTCTTATAAAAAAGAAAATACACGCCAAATTAAGAAAAAAGTATTCTACGGCGATTCCTCCTATTCAGAAAACTTTTCTCCAAAACAAAAATTTAGAGTAGAGGTATTTTTAGTAATATGTGATAGCATAATTTCTGAAATGGAAAGAAGATCTTGTTGTTATAAAGAATTGCAAGTATATTTTTCGTTTATTTTCGATTATCAAAAGACAAATTTGAATGACAAACGATCCGCAGCTCAACGGCTTCTTAAAAAATATCCGTTAGATTTGGAAAATGAATTAGAAAACGAAATAATACATTTTCATGAACATCTGATAATAAATGAACAGAGCTTAAAAAATTGCAACAGCCAAGAAACATTAAACAGTGTTAAAGAAGTATTAAAGTCAAACCTCTATGCATTTAGAATATATTTAACTTTAGTTTGCGAAGTGTGTGAAGGAAAAAGAACATTCTCAAAACTGGCGGTAATAAAAAAACAAAAAAGAAGCGTCATGAACCAAAATCGGCTAAATGCTTTAAGCTTGTTATGCATAGAGCATGAATTCGTAAAGAAAATAAATTTTAAAGAAATTGTGCAAAAATTTGCTGCTTCTAAAGTCCGAAAAGTTAATCTGCTATAGGCTCTAATATGTAGACTTTATTAAATGTTTTTATTAAGAATAAAAATTTATTTATTTTAATTTTTACTAGGTTTTACAGATATTACATGTTTATAAAACAATGTTTTTATTAGGAATGTAAAATTTTGTTTAAATATTTTTATTGAAAATAAATTTGTTTACAATTTTTTTGTTTATTGTTATATTATTAAACATTATTTGCAAATATATGTTTTTATAAAAAATTAAAATTTTCATTTTACCTACTTGTTTACACATTTTTGAAATTGCTTATTTTACAATTTGCAATAAAAGATGGAGGGGGGTCCCGTTATTACTTGTGCCTAGGGGCCCCCAAGGCTCTTAATCCGCCACTGGATGCAACATTTCAATATTAAGACTTTCGATTCAACACATCCTCTTTTTCTAATAGGTTTATACCGACCTGACAAGAGACTTTCTAGAGATTCTATTAAATTGTCAATAAATTATAAGGAAACATAGAATAGGTATTTAAACAGAATAAATATAGTTTAGCACTAAATGCATGCTTTAGCACCAAGCATCTTTCGGCTTCTTTGCTTTAATAGTTGTGTTGCGCTGAAGTCAGATGTTTTATTATAAGGCAGATTGCATAACAGCGCAATTAAAAATATTATTTGCCCCTTTTTGTTTTAGGGATACCTTGCTCAGATTATCACTGCCTGAATTACAACTAATAGAAAATACCACTTGGAGCTCAAACGAAGGAAAAGTACAAATTTGCCTCCAGAAAGGTCAAACCGAAGAAAATTGCCATAATTTTATTAAAGTATTAGTAACTAATGGTAAAGCACTATTCGTTTGTGGTACAGACTCATTTGCACCACAATGCACATGGCGCGATGTAAGCTTATCTTTCTTTACCTTAAGTAGACACTTTTTTATAAACCGAGTTTTTTTATAGACCGAAAACATTACCTATGTGACTCAATGGGTAGATGGTATAGCAAGATGTCCTTATAATCCTATGGCTAATTCGACAGCTTTGATATCGGAAAGTGGAGAATATTTCATAGGTGGACCCACAGATTTCTCAGGATCAGATTTTGCCATATATCGAAGTATTAGTGAACTATCAGTTATACGAACAGAACAGTACAATAGTTTGTGGTTGAATGAACCGCAATTCGTAGCCTCATTTGAGACTGATCGTTTTATTTATTTCCTTTTCAGAGAAGCAGCTGTTGAATATATAAATTGTGGAAAGGTAAGTTTAAGAATTATTTTGTCAAGACAGATAATTCGAAAGATATCGCTTTAAAAAATATAATTGCAACAGTAAATGCCTTGTAGCCTTGTGGATCTATAACTGTTTATTTTACCACATAAATTAAGCCGAATATTAATAACAAAAAGTTTTATTTTATTATGAATAATATAGTTATCAATTCTCACACGCACCTCGTGAACAGCTTGTTTTCGCTCAAACTGAAGACCATTTGGAATCTTTTCCATTAGAAAAGCACATATTACCATTTGTAAAACAAAAATTCTTTCTTTGCTTATTCTTTATAATTTGTTTCACCAGTATTACAATACAATAACATAATAAGAAACCATAATGATAGCAAAGCCCGTGGGACGCTAAGTATCGGCACACTCCGCACAACACAGATGATTAATTATTTCGGAATAGCCGTTTCGAAGACTCGCGGGTCTCCATCTTCAGCCGTGTGACCGATTGATGTGAGAAAATATTTTAAATTTAACAAACCCGCTCTATCCCTACTTTTCAAGAAAAATATGTACAGGTACCTACTTTTGCCGCTTAAGACTAAACCATGCTATAATAAGGAGAAATAGGCAAAAGGTCTGTCACCACGAAGCTCAAGATCTGTGGCTTTCCCACCCTAATAAAATCAAAATAGAGTGAGACAACGATAAGGTCCTATTCATTCGTCGAATTTGTGTTCTTTCCGCCTATACACCGTAAAACTAAAGACTAAACACCTGCGGAATATATAGAGAAATAGACGCCCCTTATTATTGTAGCACGTACCATGAACCCAAATGATCGCCTTACCGTCATAAATCGAAAAGACAGGAGTAATGTAAAGGTCCGTTCTCTTTATTGATTAAGTATTTTTTGCTTTTTGTGTAGATAGTTTCGTAAGCGTCAAAGGACTAAAACATTGTATTCGCGACTCAAAAATCCCGGTGGATGAACTCGTTACATCAATAGAAACGCCCATTAAGAACCTAGATGCCACAACGAAAGATTATACAGAGTGTTTATTAAACATACGGCAAAAATTCAAGGGGTTATTCCATGAACTGTTCTAAGAATATTTTGTACTTACATGATTTTTGAAAAGCCCCTTTGTTTCGAAGATGCAGGGCGAGAAAAATTTTCGACAAAACCAATTTTGATATTTTTGAAATTATTAATGTAGTCAAAAAAAATATGGCGTACAACACTGGACTTACCGAGTATAAAAAAAATTGTAAAAACGCGTTGTTATCTTTTAACAACATTCTGATTACAAAGAACGGCTGTTTTACCCACTAACAATAGGCAAGTGCAGACATAGAAAAGTAAATCAATTAAAACGTGGATTTCATTTGAATACGTTTCGTGATTGATCATTTTGTATGAGTAAAATTTGTTGAGACTGATTGACGTGTATTTTCTGTCTTTTAATACTTAAACTTTTGTTAGTGAAGTCCTCTATCATGAAGCTAGACGGTTGTACATTGAACGATTTCCTGAGCGTAATGTTCCTGATAGAAAAACCTTCCAAAGTATTCATCAACGTCTTCATGAAACAGGCACATTGAAACGAAGTGGAGGACCAGGAAGGCCAATGACAGTAAGAACGGTAGAATTAGAAGAGAATGTGCTGGACATGATAGAGGAAGATCCAGGTACTTCTACTCGAAAAATTGCAAATACTTTGAATGTAAGTAATGGGGCTGTTTGGAAAATTCTTAGGGAGTATTTGTTGTACCCATACTACATACAACGCGTTCAGGCACTTCTTCCTGCTGATTTTCTTCCACGGATTGCATTCTGTCAGTGGCTTTTGCACACATTGGTTCAAATCCCTCAACTACTGACATTGATTCTTTTTACCGATGAAGCGAATTTCTCAAGAAATACAATAAGGAATTGTCACAATAACCATGTGTGGGCTGAAGAAATTCCATATGCGGTACTTGAAGATCGTTTTCAACATCAGTTCTCGTTGAACGTTTGGTTAGGAATTGTGGGTGGCTGGCTAATTGGACCGGTATTTCTACCGGGAAGTCTTACCGGCGAGGTGTATCGAAACTTTTTGGAACAAACGCTACCTTTGTTTCTGGAGGATGTACCATTGGCAGCAAGAAATGCAATGTGGTTTATGCACGATGGTGCACCAGCACATTTTATTGTGGGTGTTCCTGAGTTTTTAACAGCAACATACGGAGATCGTTGGATTGGTCGAGGTGGGCCTCACTTATGGCCTGCTCGATCCCCGGACTTAAATCCCCTGGATTATTTCCTATGGGGCCATCTAAAGTCATTAGTTTATTCTACTCCAGTGGAAAATGTGAAAAATTTAAGAAATCGGATAATTGCTGGGTGTAACTCAATAAGAAACGACCCTGGTGTTTTTGAAAGAGTTCGGCAGTCAATGAGGAGAAGATTGGATTCTTGCATCCTAGCTGAAGGTAGTAATTTTCAACAGTTCTTGTAGATTAAGAAACTTTAAATGTAATTTTCGGTAATAAAATGTTGGTTTTGTCGAAAATTTTTCTCGCCCTGTATCTTCGAAACAAAGGGACTTTTCAAAAATCATCAAAGGACAAATAATTCTTAGAATAGTTCATTGAATAACCCCTTGAATTTTTGCCTTGTAAATAAACAGCCTGTATAACAAACAAACAGCCTGAACGATGCAAAAAGTTTGAGAAACAACACAGGTAATCTCAGGACTATTAAAGGCCTCCAAAACAAAAATTGTTTTTACTTAAAAGTAGGTAAAAGGAACAGAATAGTTCTGAAAAATTGCCCAAAACTTATTAAGGCTACTTAAGCTAAAACTGCCAATCCCAAACCCGACAGTTCCAAAAATGTACCGTCTACCAAAAATCCATAAACCGGGAAAATCTATCAGATTAATAGTTTCAGGTATAAACTCACCTACGTATAATTGGTCCAAATGGCTAATGAACGAATACAAACATTTACTCATCAAAGTAGATAACCTAGAAATAGAAAATTCATTAGATTTTGTCAATAAGCTAAATAATATTGAATTAGAAGATGGGGAAATTTCAGTATCAATTGATGTTTGTTCACACTTCCCCTGCGTACCGATTTCAGAAACCATAGAAGATTTAATGATTATGTCAAAATTGCGGAGTACAAAAGACTAACTTTGCAGTACATGAACCAAAATCGCTGTCCCCTTTCATAGCCAACTTGTTCATGAGTAAAAATTGAAACTAGTTGGAAAAAAGGACAACGTATATTTCCCTAGAATTTGGGTTAATATTGCCAATAGCGCATCACCTTGCCTGAGCTCTATGTTGATGCGGAACTTTTCTGTAGGTCCTTCCTTTAATCTTACATAACCCTTAGAGTTTTGCCCCTTATTATGAACACCTTGATATTGCACCTTAGAATTTTTATTTATTTTGTACATATTTTTCGTTTCTTTCATTTCATCAGAATCTGTTTTTATTTTCGTCGTTAGAGTTTTTTATTAGTTTCGTAGCAACAACAAAATAAATATGCGATACTTTCATTTCCAGGCGACCATGACTTCAAATTAGTACGTGCGCTCTTGCAAACAGTAGGTAGATCTACACCCCAACATTGCTGGAAACGTACTAGCGCGCCCAGCGCGTCTCCCATCGAATTGATCAGATTCCACTCAATCCCTTCCTCGCTCGTGTACGATGAGAGAGCGAGGAGGGGATAACGATATTGCTAATTTCACATTTTCCCAATTGGTATAGTATTTTGCATTAGCAAAACAGAAAAAAACGTTTTGTCTAGCCTCTTTGTTCGTTAATTGATCTTTTTCATTTCCTTTTCGTATCCACCTCCTTCTTACTTAATTTTTCTGTTCGACTACTTTCTCACATTTCTCTTCAAACCGCTAATTTTTATTCTTTCAAATCTAATTGTATCTATTACACAATCCTGTAGCATCATCTTCAGTTTTCCCCATTTTTAATTTATGTTATCATTTCTGTTTTCTACATCTTCTAGTCTAAGTTCTTGCTTGAACTATTGCCCATCCTCTACTTTCATTACATATTTTTATACTATAACACAACAAAAACTTGTGTGAGTGTTCAAATATGCGACCTTCAGCTGCCTGACAGTGTTCTGGGGCTGAGTAAATGGGTTGCAATACCAGATTTTTGAATGGACCAAGAGTTGAAACGGAAAGTATGTTTAACGTTTAATAAAAGTTCTTATAGATTTTTGAAGCTATTTAATAATATGTATTGTTTTTTGAAGCGGTACATCCTGTGTATAATTTTAATTTTTGATCAATAATTTAAGAAATTGCAATGATATAAGATTTAAATTAAATGGATGGAAGAGGTTGAATAGTGAGCTTGGTCACCAAATTTAGTTCCTTTAGAAAAGTTCAAAAATTAGAACACCGGTCCAAAAAATATATTCCCAAACGATTCGGAGATCATTAATAGCATTCGTGGGTAGACCTGGAAATTGTTTAGCTGTTGAAGATTGCAATTTGGGCACTTACTAGTTTCCGATGTTTTATACCTTAAAAATTAAATGACAATGGTTTATTTTTAAGCTGGAAGTGAATATAAATTATCGTTTCTACTAATGTTTAGAGATCTCAAGTATTATACCAAGCTAATATCTAATCAGAAATGTATCAACAGTTGTACTAAATAAATCAAATTAAACAAAGCAGAAAAAATTATCAAAAAGATTTTTTTTTAATAAAATCATACCAGAAAAGTGAAATGCTGTTGAAACTGAATAAAATTTCGGAAAAAAACTAAACATTTGCGGAAATCCTTTGAGGCTAACAGAAAAATTTATTAATTCCCGCAATTTTCAAGTGTCTTTAAATAATGGTTGATTCGTAAATAACACAACAGGTATCTGTAAGCATTTTTGCTGTCCATTTGCGTTTTTGCATAAATGCTGTGCGTGTGTGTTTTTACATTTGATTTATTTATCACTAAGGTGATTTAATCTTTGGTTCTTTAGTTTTAACCTTGTTAAAAATTAATCAGTAAGCTGGGCAAATATGCGGTAACAGCCAAAGGCGTGGCGAGCGCATAAAAGTTTACACATAAAATAGAAGGTAAGAAATGAATCATAAAACGTGCTGAAACACTTACGTAGTACGACATGCGGAATAAATGTTTTTAATGCCGAAGTCGACCGTTCGACATCTAGCGATGTTATATTTGCATATTTAAAATAATCTTTGAAACAACTTAATGCATCTTCACACGCACCTTCACAAATTTGTCTTAATATAAGAAAATCGGAGTCTTTCTCTAAAACACTTTCAAATTTTCATATTACACACCAATTTGTTTCGTCTTCTACAGCGCATAACTGTGCGTGAACATCATTCACAATTTGAACAGAATCCACTAGCGACATCGAAACATTTTGTAATTTTTCGATTCCCTCCGCTAGTCCGAAGTAATTGTTGTGAATAGTTTGTAAATCTCTTTTAACCTGACTATCTTGAAATATTTCCTGGCTTTTCTTGTTTGCTGCAGCTTCTGTCGGATTGAATTTTAAAATTATCTTCTTTATTTGATCGAAATATTTGTTGTAGTAAAACGCAGCCTGCAACCATGTTCCCCAACGTGTAACAATCGGCTGTGGTGGTTCAGGTAAATCAGGACACAGTTACGAAATAGTCGGGTACGTTTCGGGGACTTTAGAAACAAACTTTTGTACTAGCAAATGTAGAGTATGGATTTTACACGTTATATGTAAGAAGTTACCACTGTGTTCTTTAAGAGATCGGCCCAAAGAACGCATGTTTGCGGCACCATGACTCATATACATTAAAAGTTGCTTAGTTGAAACTTCAAATTTGTTCAATGAGTTCAACACCACCTATAAAATCTCATCGGCAGTACAATTTATAACTCTTTTTGAAGCAAGTAAGAAGGAGGATGGCGGTCGATGTGGTTCCATTGTACGTGCCATTACATTAACCACACAATGTTTTTAACGATCTGTTGTTTCGTCCACACACAACCACAGTTTTTTATCTTTCAATTCCGTTTTCATCTTTTTTTCTATATGTTCACGGGCAAATGGCACTACATTTCGTATCGATGTCCGACTAGGTAATTTACAGTCCGCGTATTTATTCAAAGAAGGAGACAAATGCTTCTTTGTCTAGTAAACGAAACGATAGATTACATAAAATAAGAGTAACACATAAATCAAATGTAAATTTTTCTTGGTCTCGTATGCCACTTTTTGCAGAAGAATGCTGTTTGCTTTCGATGTGACGTTGATAATGGCTTCTGGACCAACACATTAAAGGGATTTTACAAACTGGACATTGAATTTTAGCGCCATCAAAAATTAAGTCCGACGTGTCCACTATAAAGTTTTTAACTGTGCCTGCCATTGGTCGTTTTCGCGACGTACCTAACTGCGACATTTTTAAAGCAAACATAAGCGTACAATTACGAAATAAGTTACGACAGCCTACATATACATAGAGCTACTCGCATACAGCATCGATTTAATACTAACGCTGTGAACACGTGAAATAAATAATCGCCGACTCCGCATCAGATATTTACTACACTGACTGTTACCGCTGTTTGCCCAGACTATTAATCAATCGTTTATATCGGATTTTTGCATTGTTTTCTCTACTCTACGCCAGACATTTTTAATTTTGAAAACTAATTCCAATATTATGTAAACGAAGTAAGTGTGTTTCGTTTTCATATTAGAATGCCTATATTTGAATCATTTGATTGTTTGTTTCTAATTTTAATAGAAGAAATGCAAATGTTATTAGAAGTAAAAGAATATTTTCTATTTTTGTTTAAAAGTTGTGATTTTATTACAGACCATTTATTCACGAATTGCACGAATATGTAAAGATGACAATAATGGAAAAATATTGCGCAAAGGAACGTGGACCACATTCTTAAAAGCTCGCTTAAATTGTTCAATAAACGGTGATTACCCCTTCTACTTTAATGAGATCCAAAGTGCCAGCTATATTCCCGAAGAAGGTTTAGTTTATGCAACATTTAGTACACCTCCTAATAGCATTGCTGGCTCGGCTATTTGTGCCTTTAATTTATCAGCAATTGAGTCAGTATTTTCCGGGCCATTTAAATACCAGGAACAAGTAAATAGCACGTGGGATAAGCATTATTCAGCATATAGAGATCATTTCGAATGCAAACCTACAACACATGGAAAACATCTTATAGAAAGCTCAAAATATCAGCTAATGGACAACGCAGTGCAACCAACTAAGTTAAAGCCACTACATATTGCTGAATTGGAAAGATATACTCATATAACCGTAGATGTACTGTCTACTAAATTACATCGAACAGTTCATGTTCTTTTTATTGCTACAATCGAAGGCTTCATTAAGAAGATATCGGTTCTTCCAAGAACTTTGGAAACATGTGTTGTGGAAGTGTGGCAAGCCGTTCCAAGTTCCAATATTCCCATATATAGCTTTCAATTCCTCAAAGATACCAATTCTATATACGTTGGAACTAAAACTGAACTATTAAAGATCCCATCTGATCATTGTAACAGGCATGTTTCTCAAGAAAGCTGCTTAAATGCGATGGACCCATATTGTGGCTGGAATGAATATGATGATGCCTGCACCACACCGCCTCAGCGTGAACCACTAACAAGTTACTGGGCTCAAAGTATAACATCATGTCCTGTACTGGATGCTCGAATTGACGGAGGTAATTTTTGTATCTGCTTATTTATATGTACAAAAATACACGTAATCATCCGTTAATTTCAAAATATTGCATATCCAAAATGAATCAATTGAATTAAACAGTACATATTTCTTATTTGGTAAATTATTTTTACGATTTTTACTTACAAGATAAGTGCCTATTTAATAATTATATCTGTATAAAGATTTTATATAGAATTTTCCGACAATCTAATCCAATCGAGCAATTGTAGATCCAATCGGGCACATGTAGTTTTCTACAGGTTACAGAGAAAATCAAAATTACTGTAAATCTGTGTGATTGACTTCTGAACGTCCTAAAAATATAGATTTCAGAAACTTGTGTGTTGTTTTGTATTCTTTCAATTTTATTGTCTTTACGAGCTAAGGTCTATGATAGATAAAAAATGAAAAATACATCATAGTCGGGAGATGTATGATCTCGTTAACATCCAATGCGTATGTTTTATTTTATTTGTTAAATTATGCTTCTGTCAGTCTCGAAAGGGGATGGTGGAAGAGTTGCCGGTCCTGTTCATCGTTCATTTGGTCCTATTTTAATTCTTTTACTATTGTTCTCCATTCCTCTATTTGTCCGGTTTTGATTTAATTTTCATTTTGTGGTTACTAAGACCTCTATCCCGCGTAGTAATTCTGGTAATGGTCTAACAAGGAAACTTTCCCACGGTCAAATCCAGATTTTAATGAATTTAAACATAGTAACTTTGGACAGGACATACACAAATTAATGGGATAGGATAAAAGAAAAGGATTTTACAACACAAATATTGTAACTAGCAGAGAGTTTAACAATGTTATTCAAAATTTATTACAAATACACAATCTATAGGTATTCTTAAATTTGTAGGTTGGAGCAGTTGGTCGGAATGGTTCCCATGCATACACCGCAACGGACAAAATTCAGATTCCCACGATAACTGCATATGCCAAATGCGCCATTGTAACAATCCTGCGCCTCAAAATGGAGGAAAACCATGTATAGGTACTTCCATTGCAGTCAGCAATTGTACTGTACACGGTGGTTGGACAGCATGGTCAGCTTGGTCTGAATGTTCTGCGACTTGTGGGGTTGCAGTGAAAACAAGAACTCGAACGTGTTCGAACCCATATCCCGCTTATGGAGGGAGAGTTTGTGTTGGTCAAGATCGGTCCGAAGTTCTTTGTACGAAAAATCCACCATGTCCAGTTAAACTAACTACGCCCCAAAATGGTATTTGGGACGATTGGGGTAATTGGGAATCATGCTCGGCAACTTGTGGTGGAGGCTACAGAAGGCGCTTTAGAACATGTAACAGCTCCTTAAATGGAGGATTAGATTGTATTGGCGCGAATGTAGAATACGAGAAATGTAACTTAAAACTATGCCCAAAAATTACAGAACAAATTCGTTCTACCGCTTGGACACAATGGTTTATAACAAACGTAACACATTCCAAAGACGAATATGTTTTGAAGAGATTTAAATATTACTGCAAAGCACCAGTGGACGACGTTTCACAAATTCAAATTGGTATGCACAAAGAAGAAGATAGAATTTGCCAGGATAACCCTTGCTTCCCCAGCAGTCATGACAATGGCAAATGGACAATGTGGAGTCCATGGAGTCCTTGTTCAGTAACTTGTGGGAAGGGTTACCAAACACGACAAAGACATTGCGAAGGCTCCGGTCAATGTAAAGGAAGAAACATTCAAAAAAAGGAATGCGATGCAGTGACAATATGCGAACCCGAATGGAGTTGTTGGACAGAATGGTCACCTTGTAGTGTTTCGTGCGGTTGGGGCATACGCAAAAGATTTAGGACTTGTTTGAGTGACTTCTGCGAGGGTAAAGATCACGATGAAGAACCGTGTCAAATAGAATCATGTGGTTGTAAGTAAACATCAGCTAAATATTTGTAACATAAAATAACCTTCTCTATTTCTAAAAGCTTTACTAGGTTGGACTAATTGGACATCGTGGTCAGTATGTGACAGCAACAAACTGCAGTATCGTAAGAGAACATGCAGGACGGTAAATCCTGGACCAACGATGTGTCAAGGACCGCCGCAAGAAAGTCGAATGTGCGTGGATAATCCATACATATCAACCGGTAAGAAATATATCCCAAAATGATTTTTACTTTGCTTTGCAGCTGTCAAATTAGAAAAATATAATTTAACTTACTTAAAAAATAATGTCTGTTACAAAGTTTCTAAACTATCAAAAGGAAGTAATAAGCCCTCCATCAAGAAATTACTGTCTTCTTGGTTCTCTTGCGATTGTTACAGAGGAAAATGGATACCCAATAAAAATATGTTTTTAATTAGTAAACCAACTGCTAAAAAACATAATGCAAGTTAGAGAACATGAATTTTTTATTATTGTAGATAAAGATTCTCACCATTTTATTCCCGCAGTTCAATTTTTTCTATATGGTACAATTTTTTCATTAATCTTCCTTGTGTGTGACTTAATTAAAAAAAAAACAAATCAAAATAGTTTATCAAAAGGATATTTCCGCTACGGCAGCTGTAACCTGAGATGATCCTCAAAAATTTTGCTTCTTTGTAAACACGACCAGTTTAATACTTAATTAATAAATAATTCTTGTTTTAATAAAATATTTCTTCGAAAATTCTACATTATTTTTTTATTTCCAAAATTTACCAGGCAAAAAGCAAAAAGTTAAACTGATATATACAAACAATAGATATGTCCAATGTATTACAAATTTGTTGTCCAAACATATACAACTTCTAACCAAAAAATTAATGCTAATATATAGCTCATGGTATTGGTGGAATCATTTCCAGCAAAAAAAAGCGAGCGAAAAGGGACAGCGTAAACCCGCGAACATGTTTCTGCCTAGCTGGCTTCATCAGCGCGGTTCCGTATCTGTCCTTCTCCCTCGCTATTGTTCTTCTCCTCTCGAGTATATGTTGCCAGTCTCCACGAACAGAATCATGATATATCTCCCTACGCCATCAAGCGTCGAGAAACATAGACATGCTGTCTAGAGAATAGCGACAACAACTCGAGATGCAGATTCCTACCACCTATCAAGCAGCTCTTGGGCTGGTTAACGCAAGATGGCATGGCGCCTAAGACGCCGCGTATCCACACCTTTAAACGATTCCTATAGGCTTACCATGATGTATTAAAATACGCATGAAAAGGTTGCCTAGTAACAATAACCAAAAAATTAATGCTAATATAGCCCATAGTATTGGTGGAATCGTTTCCGGCGAAAAACAAAGCGAGGGAAAAGGGACAGCGTAAACTCGCGAACATGTTTCTGCCTACCTAGTTTCATCAGCGCGGTTCCGTACCTGTCCTTCTCCCTCGCTATTGTTCTTCACCTCTCGAGTATATGTTGCCATTCTCCACGAACAGAATCACGATATATCTCCCTGTGTTCGTGGGTTTACGCTGTCCCTTTTCCCTCGCTTTGTTTTTTGCCGGAAATAATTCCACCAATACCATGAGCTATATCAGCATTAATTTTTTGGTTATTGTTACTAGGCAATCTTTTCGTGTGTATTTTTATACAACTTCTTGTTAACTGAGTTTGTCTTACGTTTACAGAATTGGAAACAATACTTCGAGCTTCACATGCTCAAACCAATGAACTATCTTCAATCGCCATTATATTTGGATATTCCATAATCGGTTTTATAGTGGGCATATTATGTACCTTGGTGTTCTTCTATATTCTCAAACGAAAGAGAAGAAACAGAATTCCTAGTTCGCCCCACTATATAAACGCTAAACCAAATCCATATACTGCAATACCGTTAAAAGAAAAACCACCGAAGAAAACCAGTGCGTCAACATCTTCGATTTTGAATAATTTTAATGGAACCTTAAAGTTGTCAAAATGTAACGATTACGAGTTAGGATCCACTATTAAAAGGAACAGCCACGGATTGAATAACAGTTTAACGAAAACCGATAAGGCATACTATGAATAGAAATTTTGAGACTGAATTATAATAGAATTTTAACTACTTAAAAATAACACTTCTATAACGAATAATCGCACTAAAATGAAGAGTAGTTAATATCCTATTAAACTTAAAAGCCAGTGCTTTATGAATTCCACAAATATTACTTCTGTTTTGTTTCTTTTTTATATATATATAACGTACATATGTATATCATTCCATTTTTAGTTTATTTCTATTGTTAAATGTATAATTTTTGCCAATCAATTACCTAGTTTTTAACATTAGTATTGAACTGTGATATATAACGATTGTGCCAATCTATTTTTTTTAATAATCGTACAATCGAAAGGCAGCTTTACGGACTCATATGTATTTGTATGTATGTTTGGACAAAAGGTACTACTTTATTTTGAAGGAAGCGCTTTTTAGATCTTAAGGAGCAAAATTAAATGGGATAGAATTATGTAATGACTGAAAGCAACATGTTGTCTGAAAAAAGAGAAATTGTTTTTACGACAATGAATTAAATGAAATAGAAAGCATACTTTCTTGTAACAATATTTAACGTTATATGTAATTCATTCAATAACACTAGTCTGCATTTTTAATTTTTTTGAGAAATGATTTCTTAAAAATAGGTGCTCTTGAATCAATTTTTAATCAATTATGAAAATAATTTTCATATTTACCCATCACTTCGAAATTTTACATAAAGATCATTTTCTTACAATATATTTTAAAAATATAAACGATTGTCCTAATAATTTTGGAGCTACTGCAACACATTAACTTTCAAATTGTCTCTTATTTTACTTCCTTGCATATTTTCCTTTGTCTTTATTTGTCCCTCTTTAACATCCAACAGTAGTTGGTCATCATTACTTCATTCCATCTCCCCTGGTACCTCTTTTCCATCTCCTTAATCTCTCGGTGGAAGCGCTCACCGTGCTCTTCACTACATTGTCCTAGATTCTTTGGAAAGTAGTCAATGTGAGGGTGTAGAAAGTGAACTTTTACACTCATTCTACAACCTATCATCTTGGAGTTTCTTAACACTGTGTCAATAATTTCTTTGTAGTTCGGATTTTTTTTATTCCCCAGAAAATTCCCAGTAACGCTCTAAAAGCTCTCTATGCATCTTTTTCGTTCATCAGTTTGCGAATTCGAGGACCAACAAAAATCCCAGCTTTCAATTTCTTTTGTGTGATGAAAGGAAATTTGGTTGAAAGATGCCTGAAGCCCTTCTCTTGTTGTAGAGCCGTTACAAACTGCTTCATTAGGCCTAATTTTGTATGTAGTGATGGAAGTAACACTCTTGGTGGATCTACACGCTAAACGCGGTTCATGCAAAATGTTTTTACCGCCAGACACAAAATGTTTCTTCTTTGGCCAAACTCTCACATTCCAATGCCTATCCCTTGTCCGACTGCCCCATTCACATAGAAAGCAACGCATTTTTGTGAATCCAGCTTGTTGTCCTAATAGTATTCCTATTACTTCGAAGTCATCACAAATTAACTAATTGTATTCCTTATAATAAATATTGACTAACAGTATCTTTATATTCTTAAATGTCTTTCAATTGTATTGAATGGGCTACAGGGATTGAGCAACATAAATTTCCATTATGCAGTAATACGCCTTTTAGACTTTTGGTCTCCAGTGAGTAGGATCATGTTCAATTCCACAGAAGTACATTATCTTCTTTATGACATTCTAGTAAACTGATGAATCGTTGTGTGAGAATAAAGGAAGTATTTTTTTTTCTCTGTGTCTGTTGCCATGAAAAATGTGTTCTGGTGCCAGAAAATTATTACTTTTAAGTCGGGAACTAAGTAATTCTGCAGATTCCTTAGACAAATTTAGATCTCGTACTAGATCGTTAAGTTCAAGTTTGTGTTCATCAGGTATTCAGCAGGTTTGTATTCATCACATTCGGCTTCTAGTTCATCACCTTCCACATAACCTTCTGCTTTGTTCTCTAAATCAGCAGGAGGAGGAGAGTGAGTCAGGTCGGCTCCATGCGGAACTAACCTAATGCCTGAAGGAATACTCGGATACACAATTTCTTTCTTATTTTTTGAGTTGCTTCCCATAACGTCAACTAAACAAAAGTATTAGTTGTACAGGTGATCTTTAGGTTCCCTCCACACCGTAGGGATTGCAAACGGCTTACACGATTCTTGCCTTTAGTCCACAACTTTAACCTCTCAACACAATAGTGACAAACCATTCTTGGCATTCGTGGCTTGTCCTAGTCTCTTAAGTTTTACTTTAAAATAAGCATGATAAGTTTTTTAAACAAAGTTTGTTGTTTGTTCTTTGCTTAAGCACTACATAATTTCCACAGATGTAACAGAATATATTAGGATTGTTCTTGCATTTGCGCATTTTAAGAAAAACAGAAGAACAGCAGTTAGAATGCACTCAAAATAGATAAATAAATTGAAAATAACTTTGAAATTAGTCATGTCAACTAATAGTAGCAGTTGTGCCAACATAAAAACAATCAAATATCGCTATAACAATGTTTATATTCTACCGCTAGGTACAATGCGCACTTGAAATCAACATTGTGAAAAAACTATACGTGATCGATCAAAACTCCGAACAGTTCTGAAATCAGCATAAAGAAAGTGAATTAATAACACGTATATATTTTCGATCATCTAATACCGTGCAGACTAGTGAATCTTTATGTGTAATTTTGATAATTTCTAAAAGATTTAAAATCACTTTTAATTTCCTACACTCTACTTGTTTTTTATTCTCAACAATTTTCTGCAAAGAAATTTTCATTAAAAAACGCACAACTTTTAACTGGCTTTAATTCATTAAACTGTTTGTAAGAATTTATTACAAAAATTGCACAAAATATTGCTTCGGGGCTTACGCACAACTATTATTGTTAGTAATATTGTGATTGTGAGTTTGATTCAGGTCGAATATGTTGGTATTACTCGGATGATAGGAACAAGCTACTTTACTTAATCCACGTTCTAAGGTCTTTTCCCAAAAAATGTCCCCACTTTTTCATTAATTTACTTTGGGAAATGCTAAAGAAAACAACTTATTTCACCTATTACAAAAACCTAGAACAAAATCAGAAAATTAATCGCTTGTGAAAAGAAACGTGTTCTGGTTTAAACCTTCGACTATTTGAGCATTCACGTAGAGCACAGGACATTTTACAATTGTGAATTAATAAAATTATTAAAACACATAGAAATAACCAAACCACGTGTTACAATTTTGACAGCTTCACTTTTCACAATGGCGGTCCTATAAAATTCTCCCTATTTCTATTTCTCTGATTGCTTTATTAAAATTTCAAAATTATGAAGTTTGTCTATTATCACTGTAACTATCTCATCGAGACAACTTAATTTTTAACTTAACCAAGTAGCACTTAAATTACAGAAAAACTTGATTTCTAATCAGGTGCATGGTGTTTTGAAAAGTATTGCCTAATCTAAGGATAACATCTTAAAATGGTTGCGTATAAGCGTATAAATATGCACCATAGGTAAAATTTACTTGTTTAAGTGATAGTGTTTTAAGAATTACTATATGTCAGTGAGACTGGCCAATACTGAAATAAAATTGAAATCATACCCTACCTCAATAATTTTACTGTTGTATTTAAATATATAAAAGCATTAATAAATTATTTACATTATAATAATCAAAGATTCAATCGGAGAGTACAGCATTTTACCACTTTACCTAATGTAACAATCGAAACCTGTCAACAGATATAAAACGTTTTTTGCGCCGATTTACGCGCAGAATTTCCAAGAAAAATAGAGCAGATTCTCAATTATTTTGTATTAAAATTGTACACATCGAAATCATTTCGGAGAAGCAAGTTAATGTCGAATACTAATTAAAATCAGGAATATTCTTTGCCGAGACGTCTTGGTTTGGGTAACGCGCTCCAGGTAAACGTAAACTATGTTACCTCCAAGCATTCGCTTCCCTCGAATGGGGTGGAGGAGGACGCCGCTTTTACTTCTTCCATCAATGAGAAATTTTATAGCATCGCTTCAATTATGAGCAATAAATATTTTAGTGCCTCCAAAGCGACACTAGTGCTCAAAGAAAAGCACATCTCTTCTGGAATATGAATTAATTCTTTAATTAAATTAGCAAAAGTGGAGGCGCTATTCTGAATTTCCATTACTTCTCCGATAAAAAAAATATAAGACTTTAAATTGGATAATTTTTCTACTTTTTGGTAATTAATAGAAGGAACAGGAAATTACCTAGAAGCATGAACATTATTTTATTTTAAATTATCACCGAACTCAAAATACAATTTGGTACTATTGATATTCACGTGAAGAGTACCAAACATTTAGAATTGTCATAAAAAAACCGAACATTTTTTTTTATGTCACCACCAGCTAACAGAGAAAGGGAAGATATCACCTATATAAACAATCATTCCTTATTAGAGCTAAACACACTTCCTTGAAATGGCTGTTGCAGTTTACGAAGCTAGAAGAATTGCTTAATAGACTTCAAAGCATGACCAAGAGCAGAACAAAGATGTAGGCCCAATTTTCAAACAATCCAAATCACGCTGGAGTGAAGAAACAGCTATAGGCCCCATTAAAAGTTAATTCTAATATTGGAGAACCCTGATGAGATAATATAACACCCAAAAGAAATTTGTAGCAAATACTAAAAGAGAATACCTCTTTAGATTAATTAGAGGTCATTTTTGAATTAACAAAACACTCGCTATACCTGAATCATATTTTTTTTTTTGAATGTCGAGAGTACAAAGAAGATCAGAAAATTCTAGTGGAGTGTTTGCTAGTATTGGAGGTTGATATGCTCACAGATATACCGGGTGGTGACTTGGACGACGCAGCATAGCAATTATAATGGTAGATCGGGAATGTCCAATTATTTGCTTCCCTAATTATTTTACAGGAAAAGTGTATTTAGGTTTTTTGTAGAAAAAAAATTCTACATCCATACATACCATTGCTTTTTAGTTTTTAGAATTCTGAAACCGAAAAATCCGGAAAATGTAAATGCCAGTTTTAGAAAAATCATTGATGCCATGGAATTATGAAATCAAACAAACGTGCTTGCATTTGTCATTCCTGTTTGACGTTTGTAATTTACGATAGTCAAATTAAATTCTGTTCTTTGCCACATGTATCCAACGGTAGAAAAGGTTGAAATGGTAAAATGGTATTATATGGGTAATAGTGCGCGTCAAGTAAGTGCGTTGTTTAACGTACAATATCCCTATCGGCCAATCCCAAGCAATACGACGACTGAGGGAATAGTACACAAATTTGAAGCTACAGACACAGTGTTAAATAATTGTAAGTGTATTAATAACGTTCCAAGCTTACATGAAAATGAAGATAATGAAAACATTTTGTATGTTTTGGCGTCAGTGGCTGAAAATCCCAACGTAAGTTTACGGCAAATCGCAAACAACGTCGGCTTGCATCACTCCCGAGTCCTGAAAATTTTAAAAAAGCATAGGTTCCACTTTTATAAATACCAGTTTCACCAAGAGTTGCGTGAAGATGATGCGGAGAGGAGGAGTGCATTCTGCTTTCAAATGATGGAAAACTGCAATGAAAACAGGGAGTTTATAAAAAAACATTCTTTTTACGGATGAAGCGACGTTCACCCTGAATAATGAGCCAAATGTGCAAAATTGCAGAATATGGGCACGCGAGAATCCACGCAACGTTCTACAAACCAGAACCCAATATCCCCAAAAGATTAATGTTTGGGTGGGATTATTAGGTCATCGTATTATAGGACCGTTTTTCTTGCATGAAAATTTAACAGGAGAACGCTTCTTACAGCTCTTGCAAGAAGAAATAGCTCCGGCAGTGATTGAAGTTACTAGGGAAGACCAAGAGATTTGGTTTCAGATGGATGGTTGTCCTGTCGTGATGTGCGTGGATTTTTAAATGACATTTTATAATGCCAAAGGTATCACAGATTTTTCTAGAAGTGACATTTTTAATTTTCCAGTTTTTGCGATCTCGGAATTCTAAACATTAAAATGCAATATTGAAAAGCGATATTGCTTATCGTAAATTAAAAACGTCAAACAGGAATGACAAATGCAAGCACGTTTGTTTGATTTCATAATTCCATGGCATCAATGATTTTTCTAAAACTAGCATTTACATTTTCCGGATTTTTCGGTTTCCAAATTCTAAAACCTAAGAAGCAATGGTATGTATGGATGTAGAATTTTTTTCTCTACAAAAAAGCTACACCTTTCCTGTAAAATAATTAGGGAAGTAAATAATTGGACATTCCAGATCTACCATTATAATTGCTATGCTGCGTCGGCCAAGTCACCACCCAGTATACTTGTTTATTGTCTACACTATAACTGCAAATGCGCCTATGTGACCTCCTTTACTTTTAATGATTGGTTGCATAATCGGGGCATTCTTGCAATTAATTTTAACAATGTTTCCGGAGTTATCCGAGCCCATGCTGCCTGCAGTTTGTTCCACATGTTATTTGCTAAAGTTGGAGTAGTTTTTCTTACTTCCCGATCGAGTTATTCCCAAAATAATTCGAAGGGATTCAAGTTCCTCTTCCAACTGTTCTAAATTGGTCTATTTATACACTTGCTACGGGGCAATTTTCTGTCTTTGAAAATTTTACAAAATAATTTGTAAATTCTTGCATCGTTACAAACGGGCCTAAATACTTTTTTTATTAATTGTGTGATACAAATATTTGAACGATCCAAAATAATTGTATGATGTTTGTGATGCTACCTTGCGAACATTGTCACTTGCATGGCTAATCATTGCATAATTAACATAGAAAATGCAGACAATCGAACCACTTTTGCAAAAGAAAAATAATTGTGAACCAAAATAATTTATTTTGAAAACGTAAGATACAGAAAAATATGAAACCATTTCCTAACAATTGTATTTCTGTATTAAATATTATCGTTATGTGTATCGTGCGTTAAAGAAATTTTGAATTCAAACGAAATGAAAACTAGCATGTATAGCTTTCCTCGTTTACTGGTATAGAGAAAAATATTACAGATTGATTCTAAGTTTTGGATTTTATTTAATTGATCTCGTCAACATCGTCCCGAAGATGCCAATCGCAGTGTCTGGCGAAATGTCGACATTTACTAGTCAAAGACCACGACCTACGAGATCGGAAATACGTACTGTTAGTACAAACTCAGACACAGGGCTTGGAAGCCTACAATTATGCGCTAGCATTATTCTTACTTTTCTAAATAGTTTTATTTCCTTTTGTGTTACTATATGTTGATATACTGAGAAAATTCATGTTATTTAAAGCGTACTTTATTAACATAACCTTTTAACATACATTTTACGAGGTCGATTTTTTGCAACCTCGATTAACTTGTAACTATCGTTTCGTCCTTTTTTATTCCTAATTTTTTTTGAGAATGTTTCAAAGAAACACGAATTTTTTTATTGTAAAAAATTAAATTAAGACAAATGCTGCATAAAGTTTCAGGGAGTCAATGAAAATTGATGATTCGTTAACAATTATTTTAATATTGAAAAGCTAAGTAGTTAAAATTGAAATAATAATCCTCAGTAGAAACTTTTAAATTTCTCCGGCAATTTAGGTTGGTAGTTCTGCAAATAACATAATCGTTAATTTCTTGAAACACTATATGCAAATTTATTTTTTAATGCCGGAATTGAAACCTAAAGTTGTGCGCGAATTAAAAACATTTCTGCTTGGGAAAATGAAATCATGTTAACCATTAAAAAAATGTAAAGCCACGGAAATGCATATCACACTTTTCTCAGAACATGCTTGTCTTTTATAGCAAATAAATTTAGCAATTTTCCTAGGAAGTGCTCCTTAATAAACTGGTGGTACCTGTTTCTTTTCTTACTAGATACGTGCTTATTTACTCGTAGAAGTGTTGCGCTGGTTTTGTTAAACTTTTTACATAGTTCTCTAAATAAATATTATGGAGATTATCACAGAAAATATACTACAAATTGTCAAGCTTACGGACCAAATTTAAAGAACACGAAAAATATTTTAAGACTAAAAAAATGAGGGATATGATATTAATGTCATTTTTCGTTAACGAGTGGGACTGTATAAGTACTTTATTTCTCTTTCAAGGTAATAACACTCCAGGTACAATAAAAATTCCACAAAATTCAATGCTTTGACTATTTTCTATTTTAATTCAATAGTAAGGAGTGTATATTTCTACAATTGCTAAAATTCGTTGGGATTTTGTTTAGACTTAAACCTCATTTAAAAACAAACAAAAACTAGTAATTAATTTTTCTAAATTCAAAATTACGAAAATGGTATTTGCAAATTGGTATACTATTTTGAAAAGCTTAAACAAAGACTTTATGCAACTCCTTTTAATGGACAGCAAAAACCTTTTTCAACTAAAGTGAAGAAAGGTTCGTCAATTAATGTATTAGAAGATTTTCAAATTTTGCAACTTCTTAATCTTTTACATTTTCAGAATAAATGCAAAATTGAAATTACCATCAGAATTTAGATACACTAATTTTATTACCAGCTAAAACAATATACTACTTGACCGCATTGTGAAATACGAAAGTTGACTTAAATATTTAATTTATTGGAAGATATTTTTATTAAATGTAGGGTTATCCTACTTTTTAGTTTTATTCTTCGAAATTTTCTAAATTATATATTAACTTACGTAGTTCTTTTTTTCCTAGACATCGCTTTGAATTACATGTTTCATGTAACTTTCGATGGATGTATGTATATCGTCATTGTACAATTTATAATCGCCAGCAATTAGCTGCAATTAGGGCAACTTAAGGAGGGTTTTAGTTATTAATATTTACTTGGTAGCTTTTTTTCTTTCTTATATCATCGAGATTAGTTCTAATTCATTGATTCATAATCGTATCTAATTTTAATCAACATATGTATTAGAATTTTATTTTGTAGTCTTAATATAATATCTCTTTTTTTTTGTTATTTAATAGACACTCTTTCAACTACTAAAACTTCACAGTTCAATTGATTCTTGACGTTTTGCCAATAAACACAGTTAAACGAAATTCACATATAACTTTATACACTGACTTTGCAGCAATAATTCTTTTAAATTGATCTTTGTACAATATACAAGTTATATGTGAATTATCGTTTAATTTTTACTAATATAATATATAATGTACCTGCAATTTTAGCTGTAATTTCGAAACGTGTATATGTCTTTTATTTCAAATTATTACTTTGTATATTCATTTAACATTTAGAAACATTTATTACTGTTACTAGAGATCAAATCGTTAAAAGATATTGTTAATTTTTTTAATATTATTTTTATTACAATAATATTAACCAAATAAATACAACTTGTACATAATTATTTTTATGTAAATTTCATGTAATTTGTTACTCATATTGAGTAGGTCAATAAATACCTAGAAATTTTTCTCTGTGTTTTATTTAGCCTACATCCGACAAACGCTTGAGACAAATTTAGCTAACCAGAATGAAGGGGACGGCTGGAACGCGCTGAAGGTGGTTCACTTGTGTCGTCCTATATGTTTTTTGTGTTAAGATTAGTGACATAGCAAAGCTATTAACTAAATATCCATTATTATTATCAAGAAGAAGAAGAATAACCAAAATGGATATAATCATCAAACATGCTAATGTTTTCGGTAGCTAATATTACAATGAAATTATAGAAAAATATCTAGATATAGTGTAAATACCGGGTTGGGATAAAGTATGGAACCAAACAATTATCTTTAAAACGGAAACAATGATATTGATGAAACTTTGCAGGTAAGTGTAATGACTCGAGTTTGTTAAAAAGGTGGTACCGGATGGCTGTAGCGTAGCGGTAGCGGCGTAGGTAGGGGTAATTTTCAACTCGTAGTCGATCTCGACAGTACCGCGAGAGAGTTCAAAGCGACAGTACGTTGCACACTGCACGCCAAATAAGTACGCGGAGATGGGACGCCCAAAGGGTGTAACGTTCCCTTCGAATGTGAATAAATACCTCAGGCATTTCCCTAGATTAGAATATAGAAGTCCGCATATTTATTGCACAATATGCAATAGCGGATTGCAAAGTCGCGATAGGTTTGAATGTAGAAAACATTGTAAAAGTAAACGTCATGTATTGAATTTAAGAAACAGTTTTCCATACTGGCAATTTTTATATGATTTTATTTTTATGTTAAGTGTGTGCAACATCCCACAACATCTAGTATCTAATGAACACTTTCCTCTTTTTTGGGCTCAGTACGTTCCCTCATGGAAGCTGCCAACATCTATGCAATTACGATACAATTTGCCACGTGTACAAGGTGCAGTAAAGGAATGTATAAAAGACAAGTTGAGAAATAAGAAAATCTGGCTATGTGTGGATGAAACAACTGATGCTCAGAAACACAGCGTCATTCATGTTGTAGCGCGTCCTTTAAAACGTGATGGTCCACCAGCTTCATTGTTATCCAGTAAAAGGATTCAGAAAACTAATGCAGAAACCGTTGTCAAGATAATAAAAGATTCGTTGAGAGAATTTTGTATCACAGGAACCCAAGTCACAATGTTCGTTACTGACGGAGCCGCAACAATGCTGAGAGTTGGTAGGATGTTGAAAATATGCTTTCCGACTTTTCTTCACATAACATGCCTCATACACGCATGTCACCTCGTAGCAGAAACCATACGAAAGAAGTATCCGATCGTGGATAAGTTAACAGCATCTACCAAAAAAGTGTTCATCAAATCTCCCAAATACATCCGTGTATTCAAACAATTGTGTCCGAAATTACCACCACCACCTCAGCCTGTAATAACGCAATGGGGAACATGACTCCAGGCAGTATCTTACTATCAAAAATATTTTTCACAAGTGAAAAATGTCATCTTGAAACTTGATTCAAATAATTCTGCAGCAGTTCGAGATAGTCAGCAACTTTTTTTCCAATTCGGACGTCAACAATAAATAGATGAAATTTCCATGAACTATTCTACACTTATCTGCACGAGACGCATTAAATTGCATAAACAACTTATAAGCCGCTCTAGAAAACTTGACGAACACTATAGGAGTCGATGTTGCTTAAAAATTTGGTGCAATTTTAACGAAAAATCCCGATTTACAAAAGGTTCGGTCTATAACTGAAAATCAAGCGTGCCCAGATGAGGAAAAGGAATATCTGAGATTTGCGAATCACTTCACTGGATGTCGAACGATCATTTTCGAAGTATACGACAACGTATTCACAACACCGTCGACGGCTGAATGAATCAACAATGGAAGCGTTGCTGATGTTGCAATTCTACGCAGCTTACCAGGGCAGTAAAAACTATGGAGATAAGCAACTTAAATTTTTATTTATTAATAAAAATAAATGTGTACCATTTACTAGGTAATTGTTGTAGAACTTTCAAGTTTATCTAATTCACGTCTATGTAATTACTAATTGTACGGCTGAGCATTTAAATGAAAAAGAGCGTATTAAAATTTTAATGATGATCAGTTTTGGCGATCGTGTTAGAACTCATGAAGAAGTGTGCTTTTTAAATGTCTTTTTGATGAAATGATTTGCATCCTGAAAGAAATCCTATAACACGTTCAGCTGAGGGCCGGTTAAAAATTTACTAAAAACTGGAAGGCCGCAACTAACGAAGGCATTAGAGAAAACATTGCCATTGAATTGGAACAATCATTTCAATCTTCTACCACAACTATAGGATTAAACAATGGTATAAGTCGCCGTTCTGTAAGGAAAATATTGAAAAAACGAAAAGTGCCATCCGCAAATAGTACACTTGATTCAAGAATTGTCAAATGATTTGACCGAAGGTTGTAATTTTGCGAAAGAATGATGGAAATTTGTAATGTAGAACAGTTTGCAACTACTGTGGTATTTTCTAACAAGGCAACTTTTTGTTTAAATGGAACAGTTAATCGCCATAATTCAAGATATTGGTCAAATGAGAATCCTCACTGGATTCATGAAGTTTGGATGGGAATTGTAGAAAACAGGCTAATGGGTCAATTTTTTATAAATGGAAAGTTGAATGAGGAAAAGTATTTGGATCTATTGAATAACTAAATTATTCCTGCACTTCAACAATGGGCAGTTACCTCAAAATTTTTGCTTTCAACAGTATGGAATGCGTCCCTACCATGATAGACCAGTTAAGAATTTTTTGGATGCTACTTTTCCAAATCGATGGAGTTGACATACAGGATTCTTTCATTGGCCTGCACGTTCTCCAGACCTTAGTCCATTAGATTTTTTCCTTTGAAGTCATCTCAAATCACGTGTTTACCAACTACTTCGCAGGATTTGACACTGTAATGAATAGCATCACGTATACCTAGAAATTGGCACTCTTGAAATATACTTTGGCATGTAACTGGTGTCACAACTAATGTCTGTGTCTCAATAATATAATAAAAACGTGTTTGAATAGTAATCTTGGTATTAATCATTTGAAACCACATTACAGAGAGAAAGAGTAGTCGTTGAATGTGAATTAATTCGTAGAGAAGAATTGGAAAACGTAACTCAGGAATTTCTTAACAGACTTAGTTGTTAAATTTTGTGTTTGTTATCAACCCGAAGAGAAAACGGACCTATGACAAATAACGTTAGAGATTAAAAAAAAGGAAAATGCTCTTTTTCTTTTTTTACCTCTAGCACTTTTATTTGGCATTGCAGAGAAAAACTAAAACCACATTCTCAAGGCCACCTTCGATCTCCTATTCAGTGGTGCACTTGAAATTTTTCTATGATGTTTCGATACTTTCTGGCCATCAACTTTCATATTTCTTATGGGGCGCCATTTTGAATTTTGGTACCGTTAGAAAATGTTTTTTTTTCAATTTCAACCATGTATAATATGTAGACAACAGTTTTTTATATTATGCTTTAATTGACAACGAATATAAGGGATTTTGGCGTATTCCTTCATGATGTGCCTAATTTTTCATAAATTGTATAAAATACAAACCACCAGGCCAGTGACTATTATTCGAACTTTGCACCAATCATATTTTGTACCTCCTGGTCAGCTCATTCCACGGAACCTTAGCTTTGACTGGGGCGAGGTTTTCCATTGACGATTTTTCATTCTGGCCACATCAGTGAATACTATACCAATAGTGATCGCGTCATTGATGTTACGCAAAATGGCCGGCCAAAACTCGAAATAGAGCTTTCGAGTTCGGATTCTGACAGTGTTGGATATTTCGGGTAAGGGCCGCCCAATTCTGATAATGGCCAGTTTCGAACTTGTAACATATACCTATATACAGTTGGTCACAAAAATATCCGGCCCCCATTGATATTCTATTAACTATAAAAATTCAATATATATATATATATATATAAATCTTACCGCCTTTTCTGCACAGATACATTTCAAAGTTACATATCTTTCTGCGTCTGTATATGGACGCAGAAAGGTTTCCAATGCTTTTCTCAGCAACGAAAGGTTTCCGGACATCTATTTTCATATTTCTGAACTTATCAGCTTCAGTAGCAGCGGACGTACATATAGAGTTCGCTATGTGCAGGCTGGATAAGGAGTAAAATTGACTGCCCCGAACGCAGAAATAATAGTAAGATGTAAAAAACTATACAAAGATAGTTCAACTGGTTTGGCACCACGTGGCGTAATGATCGCTTGGTGTATATTTTCTATTTGTATATTTTATCGCTGTTTGACCATTTTAAGAACCTTTCTACGTCTGTAGACCTGGCAACGTTAAGTTTAACGAAATTGCTCCTATTAGTGGTAGAACCGCTGGTCCGTGTAGATGGTATAAAGTGAAAAGGTTTTAAGTAGAGATTTGGGCTGAATTAATCTTCTGTATTTTTTCATTGGTGTAATTAATAATAAAAGTGAAACTAGTAGTAATAATGAATTTTACATAGAAAATATTAAATTAACTATAATTGAATGCTTAATGATTTGTTATTTATGTCTTGAATAGAATTAACGAATTTTAATTTAATAATTATGCAAAAAGTTTAAGATGGGTGATATTATAGTATGTAGTTTATTTAATTAAAGATAGTGTCTTAACCTCTATTACCTTGTAAACTGCTATCACTTGCAGTTACCATGTATTAAAAAAAATATTCTACTGTGAGTATGGTCAAAATTTCAAAATAGTAGTAAAAGCACTGTAAAGTATTAATTTAAACATTCAGTCTCTATAAAACACTTTCCAGAAAGAATTGAAATATTGGACGTAAATATCTATCAAGGTTCATCAATTAACAAGAAGGACATTATAGTTTTTAGAGGTTATTTTAGCAACGGAAAACAGATTTTTATTATACATTAGTAAAGAGGTATTAGAGGATCCGTCAGTACTTTGCTAATAACTTCAAGTTTGCTTGTGAAACAACGCCAACAGTACAAGGAAAGCAGCAGTTGTTTGCTAATATGAAGTTTGGAAGGGACGTTTTATGTGTGTGCTGTCGAATAAAAAAAAAATTAAATACGAATATGCGAATTTTTGTAACTTCGAAATCCGAAAATTCAAAATCGAATTGAGAATTTTAAATTCGAATTTCGAATCCGAACCGAAACCTAATAATCGTAGAGGCACATACCATTTCTTATCTCCGAACATACGCCTCCAATTATGACTTTTTTCTTTAAACTGAATGCTGGGTTGAAAGGTGTTGTTGTAACATTTAAGTAAACAATTTTGTTGTCTGCCAAATTTCTGAAATTCTGAAAAATTCGAAATTCGAAAATTCAAATTTTATCATTAGCCCTAATTTTGACGAGTTTCATCAGAGTTCTAACTCTGGCCCTATGGCGGCAAAAAAATAGAAAGTGGAATAAAATCTTTAATAAATATTTTTTTCATTTAGCGGTAGGTAGCATTAATAGCAGACCTAACAGGGCTAAGTGATGGCACCACGAAGAAGGCACATTATTGTGAGTATAGCGAGAAGGACGGCTATGTCCCACCAGAAAAAAAAGATGTGATTCTATGAGACGAGTCAGGGTGCATTATATTTATAACAAGGCCTTGAGGACAACAACACCAGTCATTGGAAAACTTCTAAAGAAGCTGACAACATGGTCCGCGAAACGATAAGTGCAGTACAATTTGCATAATTGGTCAGCTGGCTTTGAAAAAAGTGACCTGGATCATTGGTCCTTATTTGGTAAACACGACAATATTGCTTTACTTTTCATTGCTCGCTAGAACAGAACAGGGGAGCCGCTTAATCGAACAGTAATTGCGACGTTTTTCCGGCGGGAGCCCTATAAACAAAGGTTTTCCCGTAATAAAGAAACATATGCAGTTAGAGTATGTACACTGAATCACATCACACGGTTAGTCCATCTTTTAGCTTGTAGGTATCTATGTGGTTAATACAAAACACCATGCAAATGTTTCGCTATTTACGAAAAAATTAATCCCAAAGAAGAAACCCAGTAGAAAATGAATTGAGGGAGTACCTAAGAACATATAGGAACACGGCAAAATTCGGTAATCACGACGTCAACAGTCGTAAAAATATATACAACTATTTTGCTATAATATTCAACAATACAGAAGAAATATCTTTCTTAAATGTTGGTGGGATATTATGGATAAATATCTATTTCTTGAAAATATGTTCAACTTTGACAAATCAATTTCTAAGTTTAAAAATGTTTATTACAAGTTACGAAATTTTTAGCGATTTGCAGTTGGCGAACGGCACGCGGCGGCAGTGAAGAAGAATCTGGAAATGGAAATTTTTACAGATCCAAACTTCAATTTATGTATCGATATCTCCCCTTTCAATAAAAAACGGCTGAATTGAAAAGGTGGGCTTTGGTCTATTTACTAATGATAGCCCAGCAATAAATATTTTGAATATTTGGATTTCCTATACATCGGTGATGAAAACACAAAGGAATTGGTGGAATAAGTAGAGATTTTCTGAACCACATTCCTGTTTGGCAAAATTCATGACGAAGATAAAATTCGGAAGAAGAGAAACATTTTTATAAGTTTTGAAAAGGGAGTTGGGAATGCACCATTTTGCAATTGTTTTTGAGTATTTTGGTTTTGTGACTAATAATTCTCCTTAAAATTAAAAATGTAATTAGCCCGTATAATTTTCTATATAGTAATATAATAACTCTATTCAGAAATTATAAAAATATTATCTATAAAACTGCATCTGTAATAGCATAAATCACAAATTAAATATTTATAAGAAACAGAATATACAGTAGTATTGTGAATCAACCCTAACACTTTTGCGTTAACTAGTTTATTGCGTAAAGAAAACAAAGCCTACCTCATTGATTCGATTACCTTTTGTTGGAAACGGGATCGATTTTGAAATAATTCGGAAACGAGTGAATTTAAGTATAGGAACTAAAATATGTTTTGTCTTTATTTTTGGTTTAGAATATGAAGAAATTATCAAAAATAGGTGTCGCTATTTCAAAAAGATACTTTTTTCTAGTTGACTACGTCCATGCTTGAAATAGATTTTCCGAGCACCTTGCACAACACTTTTGATATCTGTTATCTATATATGATGTTAGCTGTCAATAGTTATAATGTAATTCACAAGAATTCGAAAATTGATCTGCATAGCCGCTAATGTCAAAATATTTAGAAAAAAATTACTTTCTCAAAATTGGTGTATGCTACGCCCATGATATACTATATAATTTAACTTGCATTTTTAACTGGTGTTTGCAAAGAATCCATAATACACAGGATGTTCCATTGGAAATAATAAAATTAATATCCGTTTCCAATTGAATCAAGAATGCAATGAAACCGAAAATATTTTTTTAGAATAGAGCCTTGTTCATAATATCATCCACCAAAATTTCAAAAAGATATTTTAATTACTTCCGGAGATACGTCTAATAGGCCAGCGTCGTGAATGACCCTGTGTAAATACGAAGTGTTAAGAGTAAATCTCTTGATTCTAATTTTTTGTAGATATATTACAGTAGGCATGAGTCATCAGAAGAAGTCATTTGGCAACAATGCTGGACGCAAAATTGTCAGTAAAATGTTCGAGTGTATATTCTCGGACGCAGAAAGGGCGGCATCGTGTAAAATATTTCATGAATATACTCCGGACGTAGAAAAGATTATAGATGTGGTGACGCAGAAAGGCTGTAAATATATATATATATATATATATATATACATACTAGGTTTCATTTAGAGAATTAGAAACTACATCATGAAATTTCAATTCAGTAATTTACTTAAAAATAAAAAAATAAATAACATTCTAATACATAAAATGGCATCCACAAAAGTATCCGGCCCTCAAAAGATATAAGATAAAACAGTAAAAATGAACAATTAATATTTTGTCGGGTAACCATGAGCTTCTATTACTGCTTTTAATCTAGTAGGCATTGAATACACAAGTTTCTTTGTTAAATCTGGTGTTATTTTCTCCCATTGTTCTGTAAGATATCTCTTAAGTAATTCTTTATTTGATATTTCCTTTTTGACAAGGGCCCTTTTCAATTCTCCCCAAAGATGTTCAATGGGGTTCATGTCTGGCGACTGTGCCGTATTTTACTGTTACCTGTAGATTTTTTTTATGGAAAGCTGTTCCAGGCTATCGCCAAACTCTCTCTCTCTCTCTTCGGGATGGGTTAAAAATTTCAAATTTAGCCTTTTTAGGGGGATAATTGTAGTCAAATATTATAAACTTAGAATTTTGAGAGGAATTTATAAAAACTGTTGTGGTTCAGGTTCTACCTCAGCCATAACTCAATAGCATTTAAATCATATCGTGGTGTATTTGATACTTGTTTATGAAGTTGTTGTCTTGAATTTTGTTGTGGTTGTGTGTTATTTGAATCTTTCTGTCTAAAATTATGTTGTTTTGGTCCATATTCTTTAGAAATGTTTGAATTTTGTGAGGTTGAAGGAAAATTGGATTGTTTTTGTAATTTTGGCAAATCAATTGTTTTCTTGTGACTGTCTAAAATTTTGATAGTAATACGGCGTATAAGGATGTGAAGAATGTTGATGATCTTGATGTTGTGATTGTGTCTGTGGTTTGTTATGCTTATAAAATTTGTATAGATCATCGTGCTGTCTTAGAATTTCACAAAGACCTTTAAATGTACGTATATATTGCACAATAAGGGATTTGGTGATTTCAAAATCAAAATGTCTTGCTAAATGTTTGATTAACTCGTGTTCTAAAAGTTTTGGCGTTAAATATTGTACAGCAGAGAATTTATTGATAAAATAGTTTTCCCTTGAACATCCCTTTTGCACGTTAAACTTTCCCATGAATAAATTGCTTCTAATTTTGTTTTGTTCTGTTTCTGACCAGAATTTGGACAAAAGTGATACTCAAAATCTTCGAAATTTTGGAGCGAAGCTTCAACTATTAAAAACTATGCACTTGCTTCGTCAGTAAAAGAAGACCTTATGACATTGCAGATGTCAAGGAACGTCATTCTTGCTGTGATGGCACGCTTAACGGCATTTAAATATGCCACAGGTTGCCCATTACGTCCGTTAAATTTCGGAATAACTTCCTTTAGCTTGAAGCCAGGAAAATGGTTAAATTGATTAGATAAAACTTCATTACTAACAGGTATTGTATGATATTGCGTTGATGAATTTGAATGAGCGATTTTCTCCTCTACCGTTTCTATTCTTTCTTCTAAATTTAATTGTTTTGAAACTAATAATTCTAATTTTGACGAAATAACATTTAACATACCTTTTATGTCTTCTACACAATCTCCAGAATTACTGCGAGCTTTTGGCATTATGATTTATATTATCAGTCTTAAAAATGTAAATATTAATAAAATGATTGTAATGTGGCCTAAATTCTCTTAGAACAAATTTTGAATTTTGAAAAATAGAATATTCCGACTTGATCGAAATATCCTGGCAGGATCGCCAAATTTGTTATGTTACAAATAACGATTAAAAGATTTGAATAGGGAGATAATCAGTTCTACGTTTATTTTAGTTTTTCACTTACAAAAATTAGGTTTATCTATTAAAATTACTTACAGTTAATGTTGTGATGGGTGTTTGATGTGTGTGTGTATAAAATCCTTATGGTTCCTTCTTTCCTCTTCTCTGCAATATTGATATCCGAAATCCTTTTGTTTTAGACCGCATTTTGATCGTCTTCTTGAATGAAATTTCTTTGGATTACTTCTTAAAATTTCTTGTTTGATGTAATACTTTTGATAATTGTTCGTGGTTGTTTACACTTTACTTTAATAGCTTTTCAATACATTTGAATTAATAATTTCGGCGAGATTTGATTTTTATAATACAATTTCTAAATACATCAGTCAAAAGATGTATTGTTCTTGTCAGAATGTTTACGTTGGTAACTTCTGTTTTTTTATTTTGATGTTAAATACAGATATTAGTTACAGTTTATACAATTTCAATGGGGGCCGGATATTCTTGTAACCAACTGTATGTATAGGTAGTCAAGCGATATCCTCGTGAGGTGCTGGTATCTGGCGGCCAAACTTTAAAATGCTGTTTGAGTGAATCAACAGTATGTTATATTGGTTGCCGATACATGCTATATGCAACCGATCACAACTGTTAACATCGAAGTGTGTATGTGAAGTATTTTTTTATTATGTAACTATATAATATCCTAACACGTCAAATTTAAAAAATAAGCAATAAGTAAAATTATATTAATCTGATACTGAATAATTATGTATAAATCCCTCATTGGAAAGCTATTACTGTTACACACTTACTGTTATACACGAATCTTGAAAAAGATTCGAAATTCGAAAATTCGAATCTTAGCGCTTTTCTCAAAATTCAAATCCTAAAAGGCGGTTAAACATTTTAATTCCAAACTTTGGAAAGATCAGTTTTATTGATATCCAATAGAATTCATTAAAAATCAGGGGTGTGACAGTTATATAATGATAGTAACTAAAATGTAGAAATGTAAAAAATAGGATTTATGTAATTTCAAGGTATCAATAAATATTGTAGCCTTATATATTTATAAGACATAAACTGTAGATTTTGAATAGAAATTGACATACACTGTGCAATCTAGGGATGCAGAAGAAGCTATACTAGTAAACACGTGTTCCATACCGAGAAGAGTACCAAGAACTTTTAGGAAGTGACAAAGAAAAAATTTAAGAAACATTCTAGAAAATAATTTCTCCATTTTGAAAAGTTGTAACAGGAAAAGAGGGTAACATAATGTTATAGCAACAAATAATCTTTCTGTCTTATTTTTTACTTGTATTTCACATATAATGATAAACTATTAAATATTGTTTCTTTAAAAGTATTTTTAAAGCAATATGTATTGTTATGTTATGTTCAACGTCGTGTTTACGACGACGACAATTTCTCTCGGTTGTCATTTCGGTACTGAAGTAAATGTCAGGCTGGCCACTCGTTGGCAACCAAATATCCCTCTTGCGGGGATAATTGGTAATCTTTGCGTTACCATTTCCCCCCTCAGCCAACCGTCCTTGGGGCAAGGAAGGTAGAAATTAATTATAAGTCCAGATAACGACGAGTGTGGGGTATCATGGACAATTCTACTCATTTATCAATTTTCCTATTCAATCACTTCTTCCAAATTAATGTAAAAATCGTCTGGAATAAGCAACAACGTAAATTTCAAAGCACAACAGATAATATTTCGTCAATCAAATCCTTATCTGAAAGGTTTCCATAAATTCGTAGTGGATTTTCTCTTTTAAAGCTTGTTGGTGACAATCCGTATCACAGAATCATCAACAAACAACCTCCTGGTTAAGTCACTGCATTCGTTCTCGAGTACAAATATCATTTAGATTGAAAGTCATCAAGAGGTAGTTTCTATTTAGGCAAATTATCAAAATTGGCTGTGGAAGAAAACAATCGCCGGTCTTTCGCGATTTAAAATAAATGAAAGAGAAAAGATGCCCTCAATTATCATCAATCTTTATTCGGCCTTGGTTGAATCAAAGTTTGTCGTGAATAAAATCCAAAGATAAGTATTCGTGGTGTATTGAAAGTCATTATTAGAAATTCAAATTGGGTTAAATATCCAGAACAGGCAGTTCCTGTGGTGTGTATTTAAACAGGGTGTTTATTTACATTGGCGTCGGTCGAAAGTTTAAAGGTTAGTTGATTTTAAAATCTTAAAAATTCGTTAATCTGATTTCACTAAGTTACAAATTCATTCAAAATTGCCACAAGGGTATCTAGGGATACCCCCGAACCTACGAAAATCATTTAATAGAGTTAAATTTGAAAATGTAACAAAATTTAGAGTAGAAACCCTGAGAAAGATATTTCAGTATATTATGATGTAGGCAAATATAACATATGTAAATGTACAGGCAGTACATGAAATTTCCTACATACGCTCTCCTTGTCCGTACATTCAGAAACACATTTGAATAAACCCTTTATCGTTAACACTATCGTGATATGCATTAAATTTTTTGTTCCATGTTTAGGAATGGCTAGTGTTTATTCACACTAACTCTTAAAATAATCAACCCCTCCTTCTACAAAAAATTCTGGAAAAACTGTCGCTCAGTTTTTTTGTCAAATTATGTAAAGAAAACTTGTACATAATTAAAATTTCAAGATCATTAAAATTTATAATTATACTTCATTTACTAAATTTCATTTGTTTCTTAATAAATAAATGTAGGTGTATTTGTAAACTTGTTTTTCATTCAATGCAGATTTCAAATTTTCCTTCAGTTATTTTTTTCCCTTTTTCTTATTATGCGTACCGTATGTTCCCGGATTCAGTTACAAAGACGGAAAAGATTTTTATTTTTAATTTCTCAAAAAAGTTTATTACTTGATGAATTGCTCTGCTTGTTATGAAACTTCCAAAACACGTTTTACTTTTACTGAAACTGGTACAGTTATTTTTTTATTAATAAAAAATTGAAAAATAAAAATAACATAAACCGACATTTTAAACTAGAAACCGGCCCATATTTTTCCGAAGGCTTTCGATGCGCTGAATCCAAGTCCGACCTCAGAATTGCTCAGTTACGTCAAGTTTTCCAGATATCCTAACCTGAAAGTATGAAAAACACGGTTCCTCGCTATATTTGAAGTTATGTTACATCACAAGTTAATTTTTCTCCATAAAACTCGATATGGCATTTGAAAGTACTATTGTGCTCCTTCAAAATCCATTTTGAATCGTTTGAATATCTTTTTCTTCTCGGAGAAATCGTCTCTTGAAGTTCATTAGTTTGGCGCATTTGTCGATATTCGGAAAGTGAGTACTATCAGGGAAGACTCAACAATAGAGAAGAACCAAATTACTAACATTTAAATTCCTACTGAATCTTTAGGGGTCGCTGCTTACTAGTCTGGGTAAACAGCGTCAGTGTAGTAGATATGTGGTGCGAAGTCGGCGATTATTTATTTCACGCGTTCACAGCGTCAGTACTAAATCGATGCTGTATGCGAGTAGTTCTGTGTATATGTAGGCTGTCGTAACTTACTTCGTAATTGTATCCTTATGTTTGCTTTAATCAATATATAATATAATAAGCAGTTAGGTACGTCGCGAAAACGATCAATGGCAGACAGAGTTAAAAGCTTTATAGTGGACACGCCGGACTTAATTCTTGATGGCGCTAAAATTCAATGTCCAGTTTGTAAAATCCCTTTAATGTATTGGTCCAGAAGCCATTGTCAAAATCACATCGAAAGCAAACCGCATTCTTCTGCAAAAAGTGGCATACGAGACCAAAAAAAAATTACATTTGATTTGTGTTATTCTTATTTTCGTTTACTAGGCAAAGAAGCATTTGTCTCCTTCTGGAATAAATATGCGGACTGTAAATTACCTAGTCGGACATCGATACAAAATGTGGTGCCATTTGCTCGTGAAAATATGGGAAAAAAATGAAAACGGAATTTAAAAAGTAAAAAATGTGGTTGCGTGTCGACCAAAAAAACAGATCGTCAAAAACTTCGTGGTTAATGTAATGGTACGCACAATGGAAAACTCGCCACTCCTCCTTTTTATTTGCTTCCAAACAGTTAAAATTGTACGGCCATGAGATTTTAAAGGTGGGTTGAACTCTGAAAAATTTGGGGGTTTAAACTATGCAACTTTTAATGTTTATGAGTGAGGGCCGAAAAACATGCGTTCTTTGGGCCGATCTCTTAAAAAACACAGTGGAACTTCTTACATGCAACGTGTAAAATCCCCCCCCCTTAATCTTGCGGCACAAACTTCCCATATGTTTTCCCTATTAAAGCAGGACTGCTAGTAAAAAAGGAGTGTTTCTAAAGTCCCCAAAAAATTTCCCGACCATTTTACAAACTGGTTTGATTTACCCCAACCCTTTTTACCTTGGGGAAAAATGGTTTCAGGCTGCTTTTACCAAACAAATTTTTGACAAGGGAAAGAAGGGGAGTTTTTAAAATTTTAACCACAGAAGCTGCGCAACAGAAAAGCCAGAAATATTTCAAATATGAGGTTTTAAAAAAAATTTATAAAAATATTCCAACAATTTCTTCGGATAGCGGAGGGGGGAAAAAAAATTTCAAAATGTTTTGAGTCGCTAGTGGATTTGTTCAAAATTGTGAAAGATGTTTGCGCACAGTTATGCGCTTAAAGGGCCAAACAAATTGGTGTGTACTAATACGAAAATTTTAAAGTGTTTTTTGAGAATGACTCGATTTTTTTAATTAAGACAAATTTGTGAAGGGGCGTGTGAAGGGGCAGTTTAAGTTTTTTCAAAAATTATTTTTTAAAAATGCAAATATAACATCGCTAGAGTCGAAAAGGTCTTTTTTGGGATTAAAAAAAATTTATTTTGCACGTGTACTTTTTTGACTGAAACAAAATTAGAAACAAACTAATGATTCAAAATTTAAACAGATGTTACCCAGTTTGTGATTTCACGGAAGATTTTTTAAAACGGTAAGTGTTTCAGCACGTTTTATAATTTATTCCTTACCTTCTATTTTATGTGTAAACTTTTATGCGCTCGCCACGCCCCTGGCTGTTACCGCATATTTGCCCAGGTTACTGATTACTAGAGCCCGTTAACAGGGAGCCGTGCCATAGCCGTACCTGCCTAGTATACAAAAATAATAGTAAGAAAATAGAAAAAAAATAACAGAACTAATACATAATTATAGTATGTGAAAAGTAGTGAAGCACTCACCCTTTTAAGCAGCGTTGGCTACGGAACAGTAAAACTAGAAGCACCATTATCAGTATTAACATCACATGGATAAGAGTGGCAAAAAGTTGACACCATTAGATGTGTTTCCACAGTTGTCTCGGTGAGCGATGTTCGCCGTGGTGAGAAAATGAGTTTATATTTTGAAAAAAGGGCGTTCACCATCTACCGATGTTATACATGCATGATTAAACTACTTTTTGTACACTGAGGGAAAGAAATGTGTTAAAATAACAAAATTGTTTTTGTTAGCTGGAGAAGTGTTAGTCCAACAAATTTTATGATTAAATTACCTATCACCTTGCGTTGACTTCAACAATTACATTTTGTGTCAAAAAAATTCCCTGTTCGTGAAACATTTTTTTGGTTGGGAAGTAAATTTAAAAAAAAAATCGTTTCAGCAGAGCATAATAGTGATGTCAATTTAAAACAAAATCGTAAAGGTTGAATAAAAATAATAAAAGAATAGCATTAAAGTTTAAAAAACGGTTTGATTTAACCAAAAAGTTGAATTAAGTTAATCAAACATAATTGTTGATACATAGGGATCAAATGTGCGTCTGAAATTAATATAGTGTGTTAATTGCCAGAATACTTTTTCGGGGAAAACCCACTGTATAGAAATGTCGATTAAAATGAAATATTTGTTTTAGGATACTTAGACATTAGCAGTTTTTCATGAATAATCCCTTCAGTATTGTATGCAGGTGTTCAGTTGATCAGCTTTTATTGGTTATAGTGGGGAGGCATCGTGTCTTGTCTTGTATTATTATCTTATTTGGTACAAGTAGTAGTGTGCAGAATTTCTTCTTTAGTTTTTATATTTGTTTTATAAAAAAATGGGGGATGATTATGTGAAAATATTATTAGTGGAAGGAGTTTGATGGTTAATACCGACTTTCGTAGGTAAATAGCTGAATCTTTATGAGTAGATACAAAAGTTAGTGAGGAAAATGGACCCAGATTGTTAAATTAACTGTCTTGAGTCCCAATAAGTTCTAATAGAAATTACGAAACAATACAAATAATGTATACATTGAACATCTCCGATGTCGTAATACAATGGCTTCAGTTCTGACTTTTACAAAATGGTAAGAATTTCTTTTGTAAATACGTTTTTTTTATTTTGTTTCTTAGGGTAACAGTTGATAAAGACACGTTACAAAGAGTACTAAATAGAATATTGTTTTATTTGAAATTCGAAAAAGTACCAGGAAAATGCTTAGGGAAAACATTTTTTTGAAATTGTGTGTTTAATGCATGTTTAACGAATTGAGTCGGGAAAACCGTTTGTGCTGTTTCGTAAGTGAAAAGTAGAACTACGGAAAATGTATAAGCCCTGGTTTCGATAATTGTTCTTGTTGATGTTTATATATTTACATATAGATACGTACACGCGTCGTTTAATTTTGAATTTATTATGCTACAGTTATATAGAAAATTGCTTAGTTGTCAGAAAATATTTAAGAAGTTGAGGTAAAAATTTAACAGATGATAATTTATAAAAAATAATAATTAAAGAAAATATGCATATGTAAAATTTTTACAATAATAGAGAAAATAATATACTTCTACCTATTCAATTGACCCTATAGTCGACGAAATCACGTACACCTTACAATTCCCCCTTATTAGCGGAAGTCAGATTTTCCCAAATCAAGTTGCATATTCAATTATTAGCAATAAGCGGTATTTTAATAATTTCCTTATATACCCTTCTGTCCAGGGCATAAGGTAAATACTCAGTGACCTCAACAAGTGAGTTTCAATTTTTAACGATACAGTATCTAACGTGTTTTTTCTTCAAGAAATAGTTAATACTATTCAAAACCAACGTTCATCTGTTAAAATTAATACCTTAAATAAAAAAAGGGCCCCTTACAATGGAAATCTTGAAATATGGAAAAACGGTAAGAAATTTGAAAAAGGATTTTAATTTAAAAAATATATTCGTTATTTAACTCAATATTGATGTAACTAATACGATAATTTCTATCATATTCGAAGTTTACAAACATCTTGTAATTACGCATTACAAATTCAATTACCCCAATTACCTTGTAATCATTAATCATACCGTTATTAGAACACAAAATTGATGAAGAAGCCCTACTACAACTTGATGAAAATGTGATAAAGGAAATTATTCCGGTCATAGGAAGAGAGTGAAATTTTTAGCAAAATTGCGACACTATCAAAATATAAGTGGCGCAGGTTTACTCCTCGAAGATAAAAGGGTCTATGATACACTTACTTTAAGTCCAGTCACAGAAGCTTCAGCCAAGTAGTAGCACCAATTTGGAAAAAACGTCACACCCCCTCCACGGGGAAATTTAACAACAAATCAAAGCGATCATACCCATTCTTGGGAGAAGAAAACATAAAACGGGCATTTAGACAGTCTTATCAAATTGATTTACAACTTTTAATGTACATGTAATTAGGAAGAAACTTATTCGTATATATGTGTTTATTATATACTTGTAGTTTCAGATTAATATTGTCCTTGTTTTATATTACATATCTGATGTATTGTCTTTTGCGTATCAATGCTGAATATATTAGTTAGGATGGAATATTGCCTTTTATTTCTTTCTTCCACACTTAAATTTGTGTTTTTAAGTAAAAATTTTTCAGGAGTAAATTTACATGTCAACGGGGAAATACTAAATATTTTGTTGCAAAGTTTGAATTTATAAATACTATTTTATTAAAATTTGAATTCTTTTGAACTTGAATTGTTAAAAAGAATTCAATTTTGTAACAAAATAGTATTTACATTCATATTCATAAGATTTTAACAAATGAAGGTACTCAAAACAACAAAGAGATTTGTTAAATTGAATAAGAAAAATGGTTGAGCTAACATTTTTATATTTTACACGCAACAAGTTTTTGTGTTGACGCAACCCACTATAATTTGTTGACCTAACGAAATTACCGGAACAGAATGAACAAGGGATAAGTTAATTCAATCAAATGAAATTGTTACACAAACCGCTGAAATTGCTTAAACTGAGATTAAACGCACTGTTGGATTAACACCTCTGTTACGTTTTATTTAACAAATATTTTTTGAAGCAACCGTTAAATGTTGATTGAACCAAAAATATCGGTCGACTGTATTTAACCTAAATTTTTTGGTTGGTTATCCATATTTTTGTTGGATCAATGCATTTTTTTCTCTCAGTGTAGGCCGATCTCTTCTTGAACATGGTTGCAAGTGTTTACATGTTACGTGTGAAGTGCATGGTTTACATCATGTGGTAGAAACCATTCGACAATGCTCTCCCGAGGTAGATGCATTAATAGCAAGCACAAAAAAAGTATTTTTTAAATCTTCCAAACGCCTACGATCATTTCACACAGAGTGTCCTCGTATTCGTCAACCACCCGGAGCCAATTCTTACACGTTGGGAACATGGTTGCAGGCAGTTTTTTATATGCTGAAATTTCAAAATAGTAAAGGTTGTTGTTGCACAATTCAATCCCGCTGAAGCTGCAGCTATTAAGGAGAGCAGTCGAAATTTCAAGATATTTCCGTTGAAACAGATTCAAAAAAAAAATTTGTAGCTACTATAAAGGATTAGCTGACGCAATAGACCGATTACAAAATAGATCGTTATCATTATGGAGTCTCTGCAAATTATGGACGGAGTGCATACACAGTTATGACTATACATGACGCAAAATATAAACAGTTTTTGAAAAGTTCGAGAGTGTGCTCAGAAAGATCTCGATTTTAGTACACTAAAACAAATTTGTAATGGTGTATTTGAATAATCCATGACTAAGTAACAAAAGTAGTTTAATCATGCATGTATAACATCGGTAGATGTTGAAAAGCCCTTTTTCAAAATAAAACTCATTTTCTCACCACGGCGAACATCGCTCACCGAGACAACGTGGAAAACACATCTAATGGTGTCAAATTTTGCCACTTATCCATGTGATGTTAATACTGATAATGGTGCTTCTAGTTTACTGTTCCGTAGCCAACGCCCGCTTAAAAGGGTGAGTGCTTCACTACTTTTCACATACTATAATTATGTATTAGTTCTGTTATTTTTTTTCTATTTTCTTACTATTATTTTTGTATACTAGGCAGGTACGGCTATGGCACGGCTCCCTGTTAACGGGCTCTAGTAATCAGTAACCTGGGCAAATATACGGTAACAGCCAGAGGCGTGGCGAGCGCATAAAAGTTTACACATAAAATAGGGAAAGGGAAGGAATAAAAATTTTAAAAAAGTGCTGAAACAAATTACCGTTTTAAAAGTCTTCCGTGAAATCACAAAAATGGGTAACACTCTGTTAAATATTTGAATCATTAGATATGTTTCTACAGTTGTTTCAGTCAAGTAAGTACGACGTGCGGAATAAATGTTTTTTAATGCCGAAAACGACCGTTCGACATCTAGCGATGTTATATTTGCATATTTAAAATAATCTTTGAAACATTGCCATCTTATGCGAGAGTGACATACAGCACATCTAAGTTGATTGGGGATTTTTTTTTGAAAATGCCCGATATTGTCTTTGATCATGCTTTGTGGAACCGTAGCACTATTTCTTGCTTTATTATTTTTTTTTGTAGAAAATCGAAGATAATACCTTGCTATATTTCGAGTAAAATATAGCAAGTCCATCTTCTCCTCTGATGCAATTGAATGCAGTTCCATGCATTCACTATAAACCACGTTTAACATGTACGTAATAAGAACCCAGTACCATTTTTTGCCACGGGAAATTGGCAATTCGATAGGCATTTACTGCCTGATCGCTGGCGTCGACAAACCCCCCCTTTCCCTTTTTTGTATGACTAAAGACGTTAGGTTGAACCCATATTTACCTTTTCCTTTTTTTCCTACCCCCACCGTTTTAATTTTGCAGTGGTTCAACAGAGTCGTAATTAGTTGCCAATTGAACAAACGCTATTGTCATTCCATCGCCCCTAGAAGCATTTATTATTCGAATCAAAAGCAAAAAATCATAGTGGATCTTGTTTGTTTTCCATTAACTTTACTGGCATTATTGGACACTGCTCTGTTCTATTTTGCCTCAAGGTACTAGGTTGCTCTAAAACCCTTTATTTTCAATGTATTTAATAAAGGCAATCCGGTAAAATAGTTATCAAAGAATACAGCATGCTCGTTTGGCGAGCTACATGGTTTTAGTAAAGAAAAATACCACTGTAGTTCCCAAGGGGGTGGTTTTTTTTCCTTATCGCAGGTTTGATTTTCCACAGTAGGTATCAAAGAAATAACAATAGCCATCGGAAAATGCAAAGGCACCAATTTTTGAAACCAAAGCGCACCCGGTTTCCACGAATAAATTGTTTTGCAGAATGATGTCCGAAATATTTGACCATGGCCTCGTCTATTGATAAATTTTCGTGAAAAAATCCCCACCGCTGAAAATTTTAGTCAGCATATCCATTAGAGGCCGGACTTTGAACATCTTATCTTTATTTACGTTATCATTGTTATTTACGTGAAAATATCTCTTTATTTCCAAGTATCATTTCGTGACATGCATCGCGATACAAATTTACGGTGTAAATCTTCATCGTTGGACCCAAAAGAGGCGTTCCCTAGGTAATTTATGGTAGCCAGTAAGCAGTAAGATGCCAACAAAATTTTTCATTTTGTTCACTGTGACAGTAAACGTTGAATTATTTTTCTGCCTAGCCATATAATATGCTGTTTTCAACCAAAAAGCGACATAAATTCTTCATCTACCAGCTTCTCAAATATCCCTACTGGAGTTAAATCTTTCACATTTCAGTTAGTTTCTCTAATCTAGTAGTTACTCCACTTGGGCGTTGGGTTGTGTCTGCCAAGTGCTGTAACTTGGATTCGACGTTTTCCACTTTGCTCCAGGTAACTCATTCTTCTTGCGATTTTTCTCTTATTCTTGTTCTCACATAATTTCCGTCTTTTTAGAGCTAGAGTTTCATCGTTGCTGGAATTCCCAATCCGAATCATGTCCTGCATCAGATGTGAATTTTCCCGGGAGCATTCCGAAAATTTCAATGTACCAGGAACATCACTGGGGAAGCTCGTTCGTTATTTAAATTCAATCGTCATCTAAATCATCGTCTCAATTTCTTCCACATCTGGGGAGCTGATCAGGATCGGAGGTATTATCACAACATCAAAATTTGGAGTAGGACATGATGATACAAAATCTGAGACACATTCTAAGGGTTGAGTTTTTCCTACCATAAAAAAATTCCGCGTACCTATTTCAAAATCCATTTCCCCTACCTGCCGGTAAAAGAATATTCAGCATGACTACACGGTGTGACAGTGTACTCATTCGAGTACAGCAAAACTTTTTCAACAAGATTAGATATTCTTAGGCTGAAAATTATTACAAATAATCAACACACCTACCTTCAGTGATCTACAGGGAAAAATAATTTGAAGTCTTTACAATTTTAGGCCACTAACAATAAAGAACTTGAACTTTCTGAGAAACCACACAAACGGTCTAAAATGGGTGACAGTCAAGCTAAAATCCAGTCAAAACTGACATATACAAATAAAATGTAACCCAATTCGCCTGAAATCGGTGTGTTTAAAGATCTGCTCCATCATATACATCAACAAAATCGTTTAGAACACCAGTAATAGAGAGCAGCACAGGTATCACTTTTGCCGTACTCAAGCGAGTACAGTGGGCGTTAATGGGTTAATGATCTGTAACATCTCTGCGGTTGTATAAACTAACATAATGTATTCAAAACATTACGAGCGCACAGAAAGACAAAGAGTGCGTCAGATAGGCCACAGCAGTTGCGCGCGGCGAGGGTGGCCAGCGTGGATAAATGCAAGTTCGCGCTAGGTACAATATCTCTCGCACCCCGGTGAAATGTGGCCCAACGTGTATATGGTACCTATGATTTTGCCCTAAAAAATGGTGTTCTTTAGGCGTAGCTTCTGTGTTGATTATTGTTGTGTCTGTACATGGTGGGGTAATCACAATTAGAATAAAAAATGCAACAATACAACTAAGAGCGTTTAATGTAACTTCTTGTATACAACTATTATTTTGGGTGTGGCGCGATAGCGCAACTTGACGCAACTTCTACATATATAGATGTACATATATACATAAGTGTATAAGTGGTATAAAACAATATAGGATACTTTTCATTTCCTCCCACCGTAAGTGTTGTCGCACTACCCACGGTACCGGCTTGGAATATTCCGCGTGCGAGTGCTCCTTCGCAATGGGATTGCTGTAGTTGCTTCGGGTGCAGGATTGCTTGGCATAGGATTGACTTGAGAGGATATATTTTCGGATTGCGGAGATTGGGTTTTAGGAATTTCGGTCTGGTTAGGTTGTGATGTACTTGGTGATATATGTGAGTCATTGGTCACAATGGGTAGGTTGATAAATGGTATCAATGGTCATCATTACGCGTACGAATATGGTCTGCATGACGTCATCTCTCGACTCCATCATTCGTAACCACTTTGTATGAATATCTATTGGTTCGTTCCATAACTCTCGCTGAAGTCCATTGCTTTTCCAAGTTAGTTCGTGCGTAAATGTTATCAGTACTCTGAAATTGTCGATTATGATTCTCATCACTCTTGATTTCTTGCTTGACATTTCTGTAACGTAACGGCTTAATGTTGTCCAGAACTGAACGTATGCGATGTCCAAAAAGCATTTCGTTTGGGCTCTTGTGAGTTGTACTGTGAGGCGTATTACGATAGTTGAATAGAAAATTTCGTAAGCGTTGAATCGTTGTTTGATTGTCACTCCTACTTGTTGTCATCTTGGTCTTAAAGGCCCTACAAAGCGTTCGGCTAGTCCGTTGGTTTTGGGATGATAGGGTGATGACGTAATATGTTTAATATTCCTTTTTGTACAATAACGACGAAATTCTTCTGACGTGAATTGACGCCCATTATCTGATACTATGATTCGTGGTAAACCAAAGTTAACGAATATTTCATCTAATGCGTTACAGAGTGTTTGTGTCATAATGGTCCTCATAAGTTTCACATCCGCCCATTTCGATAAAGCATCTACTACCACCAACCAATATCTATCTTTAAATGGTCCGGCGAAGTCGATGTGCAGTCTTTCCCATACATCTTCAGGAATCGACCATGAATAAGTAGGTAGTTCAGGTTGCTGTTGTCTGTTGATTTGGCAATTTCGACAGTCTTTAATATAATTGTCGATATCTGTGTCTATCTGCGGCCACCAAATGTAAAATCTTGATAAAGCACGCATGGCTACTATACCCGGATGTCCGGCATGTAACAACTTTAATATCTGTTTCCTCAGCCTATCTGGGATGATGATCCTTCCTTGCCACATTAGGATGCCATCTTTAATGGAGATTTCGTCTCGTTTGTTATAGAAATGTTGCAGTTCTGCTGTAATGATGTGATTCCAAGAACGTGTGTTCACTAGATGTTTAACACTTCGTAACAATTTGTCAACGTTCGTTTCTTTGCGTAATAATTCTTCCGTTAAGTCCATGTCATCAAGTTTCATAATGTAAGAATCGTTGTAGACTTTTAATATGCGTTGTTCGTCGTGAGTTAGTGTCTCATGTTTATTAGGAAAACGTAATAGAAAATCAGCGATGGTGTTAGTCTTCCCTTGGCGGCATATTATATCATAGTTATATTCGCCAATGCCCATCGTATTAAACGATTGTTCACCAGTTTAGGTAGTGTGCGTTTTGATCCAAATAAGTGTTCTAATGGCTTATGGTCCGTTAGAAGCGTAAATTTGCTTTCTCGTAGTATTGATCAAATTTTTTAATAGAAAAGAATATGGCTAAAGCTTTTCTATCTATGACGGAGTATTGTTGTTCTGCGTCATTTAACTTCTGAGGTGCAAACGCAATTGGTTCTTCTTCACCCATATCATTCATGTGAAAAAGTACTGTTTCCACTCCTTTCTCACTAGCGTCGCTCGCAAGATATAGTGGTTTATTCTGCTGGTATGGCACTAAAGCGTTTAGTGGTTTATTCTGCTGGTATGGCACTAAAGCGTTTGCGTTAAGTATATAGTCGAATCGCCGTAAGTTGACGCTTATTATTAGTGACGAGAGTATTACGTCATATTGCTCAACGTTGTCTTTATATCAAAACAACTAAAACCTATAATTTTGAAGTGACATTTCTAAAATATAACTTAATATTTGCATTTGTATTGGTGCAAGTGATGTTTCATAATTTAAATATATATTAAGTGGTTTCATAAAAGTAATCATGTTAAATGCACCTTAGATATAATTAAAATGCCCCTATTTTTATAAAATATCTTAAACGAAGAAACCAAACAGTTCGTATGATCTACATTTCATCAATACTATACCATACATGTGAGGTAAATGGAGTACGATGAGAAGGGTTTGGGTATTTGGATAAAAATTATGTAAATAAAACTACATCGATAAAAGCATATTTACTTTATGGTTCGCCTACATAATAATTTAGTTTCTCAATACAATACCTTACAATATAATGACATAGCAGGTAAATACAGTTGTTTTCTATGCAAAAATAAACGTACAAGACTAAAAGACAAATAAGTATGATGAATTCATTAAATCTTCGGCTTTAGATGGTGTCACTGTTTGTTTATTGTAAGTATATAAAGTGAATGCATAACAGCATCGGTATTTGAAAGAATTCCATATATTGATGTGATACCTCCTAGAAATATATCTCTTTCTTCCAGTAAAACAAGTAGAGATTGCCGTGTAACATGTTGTCCTATAAATTAATGTTTCTTTTTATTATTAAGAAAAATAATATATGTATATACTGTTATGTTATGTTCAACGAGGTTAAGTCACTGCATTCGTTCTCGTGTACTATCATTTTGATTGAAAGTCATCGAAAAGTTAGTTTCTATTTAGGCAAATTATCAAAATTGGCTGTGAAAGAAAACAATCGCCGGTCTTTCGCGATTTAAAATAAATGAAAGAGAAACGACGCCCTCAATTTTCATCAATCTTTATTCGGCCTTGGTTGAATCAAAGTTTGTCGTGAATCCAATCCAAAGATAAGTGTTCGTGGTGTATTCAAAGTCATTATTAGAAAAGCAAATAGGGTTAAATATCCAGAACAGGCAGTTCCTGTGGTGTGTATTTAAACAGAGTGTTTATTTACATTGGCGTCGTTCGAAAGTTTAAAGGTTAGTTGATTTTAAAATCTTAAAAATTCGTTAATTTGATTTCACTGAGTTACAAATTCATTCAAAATTGCCACAAGGGTATCTAGGGATACCCCCGAACCTACGAAAATCATTTAATAGAGTTGAATTTGAAAATTTAACAAAATTTAGAGTAAAAACCCTGAGAAAAATATTTCAATACTTACGAGTGTGGTACATTTCATAGATTACATTGTGTATTGATGTTTTGGAAGCTTCATCTACATTAACAACTGGTTTTATCTTATTCCTCTTCCTTTTGGGTGAAGAAACTGGTTGGTTCCGTTACAATGACGATGAAACTCGACTAACTGTCGTTAAACTTATCTTTGTTGCTGCAGCAACACGCTAAAATATTGAAAACATTAGTAATCTACGTCCATGTACACTACTTTGCATAGAAATACTTCTCTAACAGATGTAAGTGGTAATATAGGTCCTCCATTATCACGCTCCTCTTCAAAATAGTCCAATAAAGAAGCTATTATTCTTTTGGATGTTTGGCACAAACTCTTCGGCATTTTGATCGCCAGTATAATCAAGTTAGTTCTAAAAAGAACTCTTTTTGGGGGAAGTGTAAGGAAATGTACGAAAAAAAATCAAAGGCACACAAGAATGAGGTTAAGATAAACGTTTATGATATGCATGTCAACAATACCACAGCGGCAACGTCCGTTATTTTCTAGAACTGCCAACGGTAAAAACATAATAATTGATTTATGATTTTTATATTTATCTTAATAAAGAGATATGTATTATTATATATTTGAACATAAACACTCTTATATATAAAATATAAGTAACTTTTGGCTTATAACATTAACAATATTGGATTATTTTTAAGAATAATAAAAGCAAATTTTGGTTTATATGATGCCTATTATGACATCACTTGGACGCAATAGATGACGTTTAAGCTTCTCCCACGTCAACTTACGGCGATCTGACTTTAGCTTGCTTAACTCGCTTGAATGTATCGTTTTCGGTACGTTTCCAATTACATTTTTTCGCGTCAATTTGTGTAAATCTGCACATAAGCTGTGAAGATTGGGAATAAATCTTTCGTAAAAATTTATTAAACCAAGAAATGATTTCAATTCAGTAATGTTGTTTGGCATTGGTGCGTTCTTGATAGCTGCTAATTTGCTGGACGTGGGCTTAATTCCATTTTTGCTAAATTCATGACCTAGGTACTCGATTGTGGATTGCATGAATGTGCACTTGTTTAACTGTACCCGCATGCTTACATCACGTAAACGCTTGAATACTTCTTCGAGATTTCGTAAATGTTCTTCATCAGTTTCACGCGTTACGGCGATGTCATCGAAGTAAACAGCGACATTATCAATTCCTATAAATCGACAGAAAGTTGGTGGTGCACTTACAATTCCAAAAAGTAATCGATTATATTGAAAGTAACCCTTGTGCGTTGAAATAATTACATATTTACGAGACGTTTCATCAACCTCAAATTGTAAATACACGTCCTTAAGATCAGTTTTTGAATAACTCCGTTCGTTAATTGCCTTCTTAGTTGACCGAAAAGTGGTATTGGGTGTTTTTCTGTGATAATAACTGGATTAATTGTTGTGTGAAAATCACCACATGTTCGTATGCTTCCATCTTTCTTAGGTACGTTAACCGTTGGTATTACCCACTCTACTGCTGTCTGATTGGGGTCAACTGGAGAGAGTACTCCTTCTTTGACAGGACGTTCTAATTCCGCTTCAACGTTCTTTTGTAGTCCAAATTTGATAGGTCGTGTTGCGGTGTGAACAGGTTTTGCGTTTTCATTAAGATGTAATTTGACTTTGTAATTTTTGATTTTGCCAATTGTTTTGTCGAATAATTCTGCATTATCTTTGATTATCTGATCTAATCGCTTGTCGTTAGCTGCTTTTGACAATCTAGCTTGCTCGTTTGTTTTCACTGAATACACTTGTTCGGGGAAGGGCATATTGAAAGCTTCGCTGTTAATGTTAATCCAAATAACATTGGATCAGCACCATCTATTACAACAACTGGAAGTTTTTGTTTGTTTTTGTCTATTGTAACGTCTACTTCTGTTTTCCCCCTGGGTATAAGTTTAAAATTGCCGTATGCTTTTAAAGAGAAAACGAGTGTCCATAATAGACAAGAAAAGTAATCAACATTTTATAGAGGAAATACCTATTCCTGAAAACTACAGGAAAAAGGGTAAATATTATCTACGGTGCAGATATTGTACTGAAAATATTTATACCTTTTGTCTAATCGATTTGTAATGTTTATTTTTTGGAAAATAAAATTTAAAAAGTTACTATTACGGCATTGTGTAAACGTCAGTGATCATTAGAGCAACGCAAGCTGCGCTGAAAGCCAGTGGCCGACGCATAAAAGTTTATACAAAATAAACACGGCCGGGACAATTCGGTACAAGCGTCAGTATAACTGCGACTCGAAAGCTGATCTGTTGTGTATGCATCTACGCTGTCGTATACTATATCGTAGTTCTACGTCTGTTTTGAAAACGTTTCCTACGTCGCGAAAACGACCAAAGTTGGACACAATAAGAGAATTTATTGCAGAAATGCCTGATTTAAAGTGTGGTGGCGCTAAAATTCAATGTGTAGTGTGTAAAATAGATTTAATGTGTTGGTCGAAAAGTGATTGTCTACGGCACGTAAATAGTGCAGGGCATGTTTCAAAAAAAAATTCCACACGAGATTATGACAAATTTAAATTTAATTTATGTGTTTATTGCATGTAATTTACCATTTCATTTACTAAGGAGGAAAGCATACGTCTCGTTTTGGAATGAATATTCGGACTTTAAGTTACCAAGTGAGAGAACATTACAGAGAGTTGTGCCGTCTGCTCGTGAGCATGTCGAGAAAAGAATTAAATCGGAGTTGCAAGATAAAAAATTGTGGTTATGTGTGGACGAAACAACAGATCGTAAAAAACATTCTGTGGTTAATGTAATGGTACGCACAATGGAACCACATCGACCGTCACCCTCAATTTTACTAGCTTCCAGACGAATACAACAATGCACTGCCGAAGTAATTTCAATGTTGGTGTTAAAGTTTGAACGTTCAACAAATCAACTGTTGATGTTTATGAGTGATGGTGCCGCAAACATGCTTGCTGTAGGTCGATCTCTTAAAAAACATTGTGCTAACTTGTTGCATATTACATGTAAAATTCATACTCTCAGTCTCGAAGCAGATAGTATCAGAAAATGTTATTCCGAGGTAGACGCTCTAATAGCACATACAAAAGCTGTGTTTGTAAAATCCCCAAAACGTATTTGGGAAAAATAGACTATGCCCCGGTATTCCTGAACCACCACAACCTATTCTTACTCGTTGGGGAACATGGTTAGAGGCTGCATTTTATTATCTTAAATATTTTGAGAATATAAAGAACGTGATTTTAGAATTCGACCCAAAGGAAGCTGCGGCTGTCAAGGTAAGCCGCTTGAAATTTCAGGATAGTCAAGTTAAAACAGATTTGTTATTATTATTATTCAGAACAATTACGTGGGACTAGCGGATGCGATAGAAAAACTACAAAATTCTTCGGTGTCGTTAGTGGAATCTTTGCAAATAGTGCAACATGTTCACGCACAGCTATGCGCGATAGAAGACGCAAGAAATGTTTGTGTTTTAGAAAGGTTTGAAAGTGTTTTAGATAAAGACTCTGGTTTTGGCACATTAGGACAAATTTGTGAAGGTGCGTCAACAGAACCGTTAAGTTATTTGAAAGATTATTTTACTTACGCAAATATAACGTCACTAGATATGGAACGTTCGTTTTCGGCATACAAAAACACTTTTTCTTCACGCCGCACTCACTTTGCCGAAACAACTTTGGAAATATATCTAATGTTACAAATATTAAATAGACATTATCCACTTTGTGATTTCACGGAGGACTCTTAAAACGTATCACATTTAATTTATTTTGTGTAAACTTTTATGCGTCCGCCACTGGCTTCCAGCGCAGTTGCGTTGCTCTAGTGATCATATAAGCCTAAGTTGCGATTTGTTGGGACACGACGGCCATATCCATCATCATGTTATTTCTGTTAAAAACAGTCAAGAAAGTAGTAGAATACGTTTCCTCACGTGTACTTTTTAATTCGTCTTTAGAATTACTGAAATACCATAGTGTCAATTTTGAACACCATTTCCACTTTCTGAGCGTCCGTCAACGTATTAAAAACTGTTCGTAGTTTACATCCGTGAATATGATCGTTATATGTATTTCAAGTTAATAGCATTTTGTAGCAACAAAATTAAAAGATTAACATTATTTCTTAATAGTTGTTTAGGGATGCACTAGGTGTGAAATAAATACAAGCAATCTAAATTACGATGTCTGCCAAAAGGGAGAAATTGTTTCGCTATGTTCAGATTAGTGGGAGGTATGTCATAAAACATTACTACAGAATTGCAAACTTAATTAGGAGAAAACGCAATTTACATCGATATATTCACCGTAACCTATTTCCGGAAGTTAGCAAGACATTCGTATTTCTGTTGATGAGATCTAGAATAAATGTAGATATCTTTTTAGGGGGAATCCATTCGGGTGTAGTAACAACGTAAGGGTTTTTATTTTACCGCATCCTATATACGTCGGTCCAGATATGAACGGGATATTGCCTTTGTGAATGGCAACAGAGCATTCGAGTCTCACTGATAGATCGCATCCAATCGCAGTATATCACAAAGCGAGTAGCTTGTCCGCTCAATTACGTAATATTATAATTCAACGCCTTCTGACAAAATGTGCCAATACAGAATTACCGCGTAATTTTTCTGTATTCTCAGATTATGCCGCTTGCGCATGCGTTGAGTTGGCGCCTCTGTGGTCATGTGTGCGGAATTTAATCACGATCGCGTCATTTGTCTGCTGGCTACAACAGCATAAGCTTGTCAGCTCCGCTATTAGTTTGCACTAAAGAGGAACAACAAGCAGTGATCCGATTTTTGTGGTCAGAGAAATGTTTCAAAGTGGCCGCACGTGCGCAACACAAAAAGAGGGATCTGGACGGCTGTCAACCTCGACCACCGATGACAACATTCAGCAAGCTTAAGAGATGGTTTCAGCAAATAGGCGAGTTACCATAGGTGAGGTTGCATCTTCTTTAAACATCAGTCACGGTTCTGCCTATCAAATTATCCACGATGAACTCAAATTTCGTAAAGTGTGTGCGCGATGGGTACCACGAATGCTTACCGCAGATAACAAAACCAAACGTTTGGACGTCTGCCAACGCTTACTGGATCGCTTCAACGCGAAAGGCGATGCATTTTTAAGCAGAATAGTGACTGATGTTTAAGATGCAACTTCACCTATTTGCTGTAACCATCTCTCGAGCTTGCTGAATGTTGTCGTCGTTGGTCGAGGTTAACGGCTGTCCACTCCCTCTTTTTGTGTTACGCTCGTGCGGCCATTTTGAAACATTTCGATACACAAAAAAACGTTTTTACGATAAAGCACTGTCCCCGTAGTGTGGCAAAAGTCTCCGGTGAATTTCAGCACCTTTCACACCCTCTGATCACAAAAATCGGATCACTGCTCGTTGTTCCTCTTTGGTGCAAACTAATAGCGGAGCTGACATGCTTATGCTGTTGTAGCTAGCAGACAAATGGCGCGATCGCGATTAAATTCCGCACACATGACCACAAAGGCACCAACTCAACGCATGCGCAAGCGGCCGCCACTACGATAACCTTCGAAGCTTGTTTATGGCGAAAGTGTAGATAATATTTGACTTACCCTCGTAATTCTAAGTAGGAAAATAAAGAACGATTCTTATAAAATTAAACTAAAGAAAAATAAATTCGATAATTATACGAAATGAATTGAAATTCTAACAACGTTACTTTATTAAGGGGAAAAATCTCCTTACAATTTTGAACTTTGTAACTTTTGTATTTGTTGCGTTTCAAAATACGCTTCACAGTACTTCTACTAATACAGATTTCGTCTGAAATTTGCCGGCTAAAGCAAGGTTCGCCCATTTCAACTAACGAACCCTCACTTCTCTCTCTTCTCGCTCGGGATGCATTAGAGGGATTTGAGGCTGCTCGTCTATTTGCTGGCATTTACGGCAATTCGCAAAATACCATTTAATGATCTGTACCGTCTTGACCGTTGTATAAACTAACGTAATGTATTCAAAATCCACGATCGCTTGTTAGAACCTTACGAGCGCACAGAGAGACAAAGAGTGCGACAGATAGGCTACAGCAGTTGCGCGCGGCAAGGCTAGCCGGTGGGGATAAATGTAGATATGCCAGATCGCGCTAAGAATATCTCTTGCACCCCGCTGAAATGTGGACCAACGTGTATGTCCAACAATTAGAACTCTTACATGTGCCACACAAGGCATCCAACACAAAATAATAGTAACGGTATTTCTAACGGTATTCTGCACTTTTCGAATGCTAAATACACACTAATATAAAATGCTAAAAGACTTGTACTATATCTAATGTTTTTTTTATTTTTAGGTATGTTAGGATATACAAGGGAAAAACGTATATAAAGCAGCAAATGTAATTTTATTTTTTTGGTTTTCTGCAATTTTTGGGTGGGATAGCAGCCCCGCAGTTACAGTCGCCACGTCATCATTCACCAGCCCGAAACATCTCCTTGTTAAGCGCTCCCTCTGCGCTCGAGACGTAAGTAGCGATGGGTATGGTCGGCCTCTGAGGCCGGAAGCAAGGCCATGACAGTACCAGTGTGATATTTTCAATTTTCACTCCTACTTGCTACAAGAATAATATAATATTAGTGATAAGTAACCAAAATAGACAACGTGAAAATGTTGGTACAATAAAATTAGTTTATGTTAAGTTGGTAACACGAAACATATAACAAGTTGTATGTGTTATTGTATTTAGTTTTTGTTGGTTTTATTAATATATATTTAAGGAGTTTAAACGTTGACTAGAGTACAAATATATTGTTATGTGACAAATTTAATTAAAAGATTTGAATTGAGGAGATAATCTGTTTTTGTATTTATTTTAAGTATTTACTTACAATAGAAAAATGAATTTAATCTAATTAAGATTACTTACAGTTATTGAGGCGTGTTTTTTTTTTATGTGTGTGTGTGTGTGTGTAAAATCCTACTAATTGCTGGTTCCTTTTTCCCTCTTCTTCGTGAAATCCTTTTATCTTTTATTCCTCCTTCCCTCTGCTTCGTTGAGTTCCCTTGTTTGGAAGCCCTCTGATGGTTTTCGTCGGTTAAGTTTCTTCAAATGGTTTTTAAAAAATTTCGTGACTGATTAAATATCGTTAAGAATCGTTGAATATCATTTATAGTTCACTAGAAATGTTTTTTATATATTTGCACTGGATACTTTCACGATGTTTTAACTTCTTGTCTCAAACTTCCAAAAGTCAATCGGAAAGATGTTATTATCTGTCAGAATTGTTTTTGTTGCTGACTTCTCTTTTTTTTTTCGTCGTCCCTAACATTACCAATCTAATGACTTGATATTTTAATTTTGATGTTTTGAACTTCCAATTCGGTGTCGTAGGTAACGCAAAGGATTTTAACGGTCATTTCCAAACACAATGTGATTTTTGTGTGTATCTGTGTCATTTTTACAATTAATGTCTTTAATACATAAATAACTTAAAATAAGCTGAGATTTTCACTCTCCTCTGTAACATGTCATTAACTGAGTCTTTTTTTTTTTTAAGAAAAGATTGATAATGTAAATAATCAATAATGTCGGAACTCGAATATTAATCGGAAATAATTCAAGTTCCGCATTAAACTCTATTAAAATCTATTCTCGGCGAATTTTGATATAATAGTAATTATAGCGAATTTAACGTACGCTATTCACGTTGAAACATCCCACTACAATATATTACATAGTTTATTAAATTTATTATATTAAAAGGCGACGGACCTCTAACAGGTTATGGGCTTAGGCAATTCGATATAAGTATACAGTTTTTTTTTTTTGTTGCAAGTGGCTAAACAAAGAGAAGAAAATGGAGGCTGCAGGTACAGGCATAAAATTGAAGGGCAGTAGTAACTGGAATGTATGGAAATTCCAAGTTAGCATCATTTTACAAGTAAAGGAGCTTTTTAATGTAATAAATGGGCAAGAATCGACACCAGAATGCAAGGATGAGAAGGATAAGGTAAAATTTGAAGAACATCGTAAATGGAAACAAAACGATACAAAGGCACAGGGAATATTAGTAGAAAGACTGGAAAAAGGACCTATGTTGCATATTTTAAGTTGTAGTAGTGAATCGGAAATGTGGAAGAAGTTGTTAACAGTATATGAGCATAAATCAGAAATGAGTCTACATTTAGTACACCAGAGATTCTTTAATCTGAAATACGAAGGAGAAGGTATAGCAAGTTTTCTGCCAAAAATAGAAGGATTAGTAAATCAACTCAAACAGATCTGCGTGGGAATCGGTACCAGTGAAATCTCAAACTGTTCGAATCTCGAACTATTGTCTATTGTGTATATTAAGATATTTTTTCAGCTGACACAGTTGTGAAGCGAATTACATCCACCATTGTGCTTTACTTTTAATAAACAAGAACGTATTCGATAACCAGACTCTCACAAGTTCTCATCGAGCTCCAGCTAATACACTTCTATGTTCATATTAGCTTTTCATAGTATTTAAGTGCAAATTGTTATGTATCATTTTAAAAATATAAATATTAGAGTCAAGGCAGTTGTTGTTCTTTCCAACATTGAAGAACCCAGTGCTCCAGTTTTATGTCCACACACAAACAATTTGTGAACTGATCTCACGATTGTTAATAGAAGAAGAGAGAATGCATCAAAACGAGGGAAAATATGATGCAGCTCTAGTTCCAGGTAACTCGGAGGTAAGGTCGAAAATAAAATGCTTTGCATGTGGGTCGTTTGGCCTTGTAATGAAAAATTGCATGAAAATAAAAGATGCGAAAGCATGCCATATTTGTAATAAAGTAGGCCAAGTAGGCAAAGAACTGTTGGTTTAGAAATAAACCAAAGAAAGAAAATAGAAGTGATAAGACTGATTTTAATGCATTTGTAAGTACGGCTGCGTTTGGTGAAGGAGTAAATCGATCGGCTCGTAGATAGTGGAGCAAGCAACCATATGTGTTGTAAGAGAAGTTATTTTGCAGAATTCCAAGAGTCGGATGAGGAGAATTACATAAAAATAGGAGATGGAAATTATTAAGAGCTGAAGGAATAGGAAAAATTAGAATGGAAGCATTTAATGGTAATCTATGGATACCAACTGAAATCAATGATGTAGTATATGTGCCGGATTTAAAGGCAAATTTGTTCTCTGTTGGAACTGCTTTAGACAAAGGGTATTACAATATGTGCGTTTAAAAGGGCAGGGGAGCAAAAAATAGCAGCAAAAGGGTAGTACGTATAGGGAAGTTGTATAAAATCGAATTCAGATTTGAATCAAGTGAGAAAGAAGTATATGCAGTCGCACGTGTAGTTGAAAGTCTACAAAGTTGGCATGAAAAGCTAGCTCATTAGAATTTTAAGCAGGTAAAGAACATTTTGCAAAAGCATGAAATACAGTGTGAACAGAAACAAGGAGTAGATTTCTGCGAAGCCTGTATTGAAGGGAAACAACATCGTATTCCATTCGATATTAGTAAGACGAAGACGACTAAACCATGCGAGCTAAAACATGTCGATGTGTGTGGACCTACAGAGGAAAAATCTATGGGGGGATCAAGATACTTGTTACTTTGTAAGGATGACTATTCTCATTATAGAGTAGTATATTTTTTAAAACACAAATCTGAAGTGAAGAAGAAATTGGAAGAGTTAATTAGATTTGCAAAACGTGATACGGGAAATGAAGTAAAAGTCATAAGAACAGATAATGGATTGGAGATAGTAAATCAGGATGTGAAGGAATTACTGAATACAATGGGCATTCGTCATCAACGAACAGTGGCTTACACACCCGAACAGAATGGTAAAGCAGAGAGGGAAATGCGGTCGGTTGTAGAAGCAGCAAGAACAATGTTGAAAGCTAAGAAGTCGGAGAAAAAGTTTTGGGCTGAGGCTGTAAACACAGCAGTGTATGTTTTAAATAGAACTGGCACAAGCACAGTAAAAGATCAAACACCTTATGAGCTATGGTTCAATGAAAGCTTTAACATACAAAAGCTCAAAATATTTGGATCTCAAGTATTTGTTCACGTCCTAAAGGAGACAAGAAGAAAGTTGGACAGTAAGAGTAGAAAAGGATTTTTTTTTAGGATATGAGGAAAATATTAAAGCATACCGAATTTATTTTCTAGATGATCAGACCGTAGAAGCAGCACGTGATGTCATTTTCTTACCAAACAATTAACTATATAATACAGAAGAAAATTCCAAAATTTCAAAAACTATGCAGGTGGAGGAATTAGACGAAAACCTTGAAGAGAAAGTAAAGGTTAATGAAGAACAAACCGAATGTCAGGAGACATTATTAAAATGCCGCGCCAACACAAGCAATCGAAAGATCACAAGTTGAAAGAGAACGAAGGTGTATAAGAAAATCAGTAAGATTAATGGATTATGAAACCTGCCTAGTTGGCACAACATAACTTGACGAACCACTGACCTATGAGGAGGCAATGATGAGTGAAGATATAAATTACTGGAAGGAAGCAATAGAGAATAAGATAACAAATCTACAAGAAAACAACACTTGGACAGAAGTAGAAAGTCCAGAAAGGTGTGAAGTAATTGACTCAAAATGGGTATTCAAGATTAAAAGGGATAATGACGGAAAGCCAACTGAGTATAAAGCAAGGTTAGTTGCCAGGGGTTTTCAACAAAAGGACGTTATCGATTTTAATGAGATATATTCACCTGTGGTAAAACTTTGAGATGTTTATTGGCAATAGCAACCCGTCTAAAGCTACCCATTTTCCAAATGGATGTTAAGAGTGCATTTTTGCATGGTGAGATACATGAAACAGTATATATGGAGAAACCAGACGGATTAAGCAGAACACATAATATGGTATGTAAACTAAACAAGTCATTTTATGGCCTTAAAAAATCTCCCAGAAATTGGAACGATAAATTTAATTTATTAATGGAAACAAGTTTCAAAAGGTCAAAAAGTGATAATTGTCTCTATACTAAATTTACATTAAATGATCGACTATATATACTCTTATATATATACGACTTACTAATAGTAGGCTCAAACATGGAAGCCACCAACAAACTGAAGAAAACCTTATCTAATAATTTTAAAATGAAAGACTTAGGATACGCAAATAACTATCTAGGAATAAATATTAAATAAGATTCGGATAATGGGGTAATCAAGTTAAAACAAGTCTCATACTTAAAGGAAATATTAAGAAATGTTGATATAGAGAACTGTAAACCAGTAACAACACCCATGGATCCATGTTTTAAGATAGCTAAAATGAAGGTATCGGAGAGTCGGTAGCTTGAAACAAAATGTAGGAGGGTTGATTGGATGTCTCATGTACGCTATGCTAGGGACGCGACCAGACATATGTGCGGTGTTAAGTATATTAAGCAGATACCAAAGTTGTGCAAATATTGAACTATTAAAGTCATTAAAACGTGTACTACGATATGAAAAAGGATCTACAAATAGAGAACTAATATTTAAAAGTGATAACAGTTTGGAGTGTTTATACGAATATGCAGACGCAGATTGGGGCAGGGATGAAAGTGACCGTAAATCGACTACCGGGTATCTTTTTAAAGTATATGACTGTTGTGTCTCATGGTGTTCCAAGAAACAATCTATGGTTTCACTATCGTCTACTGAATCAATCCACTATTCGTGTAGCGAAGACTCCACAACAACCCAAAAGGATGAAACATATTGACTTACGTTATCATTTTATTCGTGACCAAGTATCTCAGGGTGTTATAGACATTAAATACATAGAATCAAAGAAACAAGTTGGCGACATGTTCACAAAGCCATTACCAAAAGTAGCTTTAGAATATTTTTGTAATGAGATAGGCCTAGTTTAAGTTGTGTCATATATACTAGAAATATTTTTATTGAGGGGAGGTGTTGGTACAATAAAATTATTTTATGCTAAGTTGGTAACACGAAACATATACATATATAGAGTAGTAAATTTGACAGAGAGGAACATGTTGTATCGTTGTATTATTGTATTAATAGTTTTTGTTGGTTTTATTAATATATATTTAAGGAGTTTAAACGTTGACTAGAGTACAAATATATATCACATAGTTTATTAAAAGGCGACGGATCTCTAACAGAAAACATTACAACAGTTTAAGACAACGCCGCTATTTCAAAGTGTACTACTACAAATGTACTCGCATGTTGCTACCATCATATTCTACGAAGGCAGCCTTGAGGTCAGTTCTGAGCTCAAATCTGAGAATAGTGTTGCCTGCGATAACCATTAGAAAATTGACCAAGAGAAGAAATGTTGTCAATTAAGTTTCTAAGCCTATTCAATAGGTCCCTCATCTCTTGGGGGGATTGAATTCTCATTAGTAGGAACGCAAGAGCTGTTCCTATTAACGATACGGCTAAAGATATGAAGAATCACGTCATGATAAGCGATGACACCACCTCTTTTATCGCAATTAGTTGCTGCACAACATAGTCGAACCAGTTTCGTTTGAGGAGTAACAAGAAAATTTTTTGAAGCTCGCAGCAATAATATTGGTTGGAAAATTTGGTGTAGAAGTGATGTGTGGGTGGACTGGAGGAAGTGCAGTGGAAGCGTTGTGTGGTTGGAACAAAGAACAAGCAAACAGCGATAATGGGTGATGAGAAAAGGGTACTGAGAGGAGCGTAAGTTGGAGTGAATTTGAAATGTCTTTAACTGCTTATGGACGTATTGAAGTAGCCACTACTTCACTACCAGCCGTTATCTTTTTACCTAGAAGTAGACTCCTAAGTTTATCACAAGTCGTACTACAACTGGGTGTGGTAACTGTCCTCGTATGTTGCTTAATACGTTGCTGCTGGAATTTTACATTTCGTCTACAAAGGCTTCGTTGTGCAGCCAGTCTATTTTCTTCTGCTCTACTCAACTTGTTCTCTTTGGCAGGTAAATAGGCAGGATATACTTCAGTTGGTAAGTAGGTAGGACGTAATGGTGCCCATGCGATAGTTGAAACAATAAAATTGGAGGAAGTTGCAGCTGGTGATGCTGTGCTAGAGGATCTCAATTCAACAATATACAGCTCTGCGAACGGTACATCCTCTTGCCGCACCTCCTACATAACAATGTCCATCATCTCGTCAATGTTGGAAGCATTTCCACTACATGTATAATCTGCATATACAGTTCGGAACAGCCAAATGGAATAAATTCGTCATTTCAATCATTGTGCATATTTATAAAAAATCCCGAAACACATCAATTTTAGATTTTAAAATTGCATCCTACTGCGTAAAAATGTCATCCCTAAATTTAACACTCTTAGAGTGAGGGTTGTAACCCCTACATTTTTAAATAGGGAGTAGGGGCTTATGATACATCATTTAAAAGGACTCTTTATTGTCTATTCAAAAATTGTATTGTTTTCAAATCTAATGCAAAAATTAACATTAAAAAAAATTCAAAAATCATCTGATTGACGAAATACCTCACAACACACACCTGTTCTAACGTTATTCAACATCCGTGGTGTGACCGACCTAGTCGCAAGCGTTATTCTTCTTCTAAAATCAGCTAAATCTAGCGGTTTACTTTTGTATACAACACTTTTCACATATCCCCATAAGAAAAAGTCTAATAGCGTTAGATCAGGTGATCATGCTGGCCATTCTATCGCTCCTCGCTTCCCTACCCACCGATTTGGAAATATTAGATCGAGGTACTGCCGGACATTGATTAGGTAATGTGGCGGTGCTTCATCTTGCTGGAACCATATCGTATTCGCTGGAACTTGTTTGCTGGATCCGGATATAAATTTGTCAAAGTTGGCACGACACTATTTTGGAGCATTGCTAAATAATTATTTTCATTCAAATTGTCATCAATGAAAAATGGACCAATGACATGGTCTCCAACAATCCCTGCCCAAACATTAACCTTTTCAGGGTATTGTGTATGTTCTTCTCTCATCCAGTGAGGATTATCTCTGGACCAGTAGCGGCAATTTTGACGATTAGTATGTCCGTGAAGTGCAAAAGTGCACTCATCAGAAAACAAAACATGTTCTAATTGGATCACATTGTTATCCAACATTTCCATCATTGGATCACAAAAATACGTTCTTCGATCAAAATCGTCTTCCATGAGCTCATGAGTTGGTATCATTTTGTAGGGATGCATTTTATCTTCTTTTAATATTCGTAGAATCGATGAATGGCTTACATCAATGTTGCGGCTACTATCCGACTCGAAGTATGTGGGTTTTCCGCAAACTCAAGCAATACATCCAATTTGGTATCATTATTTATTGCATTGGAAGGTGCTGTCTTACATGTCCAAGCTCGCGAAACTGTTTTTCAATTTTACTTATTGCCCCTTGGGTCATAGGCGGTAAATCTGGAAATGTTTCGTGAAATACGCGAGCAACTTAGGTCTGTGTCCGTGTATCTCCGTAACCAATCATCTGCAGAACTGTTATTTTATGCATTTATGTTAAATAAACCATGTTTCTGAATTGCAGTTAACGAAATTCAAACGACAAGTAATAACATTGACAACTACTGTCATGCAGTTATAAACACACAGCAATTTGCTAAGGCGTTTTAAACGAAACTAACATTGCTATAGTAACTTTTTATTTCTTTTTTTTTATTTGAAGAACACTGTGTTGTGACGAATTTCGTCAATCAGATGATTTAATTCTTTTTTAATGTTAATATTTGCATTAAAACAGTTCACTAAAACCCTTACCACAACACTTAATTCGTACTGGACGCACGTTTCGATAGCCAAGCTATCATCATCAGCAGCAAGACTGAACTAACAGTTAGTTCAGTCTTGCTGCTGATGATGATAGCTTGGCTATCGAAACGTGCGTCCAGTACGAATTAAGTGTTGTGGTAAGGGTTTTAGTGAACTGTTTCAGTGTTCCAGTGCCACAGTTTTAGAGTATCCGTTTAATATTTGCATTAGATTTGAAAACAATACAATTTTTGAATAGACAATGCAGAGACCTTTAAAATGATGTATCACAAGCCCCTATTCCCCATTTAAAAATGTGGGGATTGCAACCCCCACTCTCAAGGTGTTAAATTTAGGGATGACATTTTTACGCAGTAGGATGTAATTTTAAAATCTAAAATTGAGGTGTTTCGGGATTTTTTATAAATATGCACAATGATTGAAATAACGAATTTATTCCATTTGGCTGTTCCACACTGTATCTGCATATACTCTTCGAAGTTGTATTGCTTTTGATCGGCCTAAATAAAAGAAATAATGAACATAAATAACAAATGGCGCCTCAAGATCAACTTATCTATTGATATAAATTGTATACAAAGTACATAACTCATAATTAAAGCTGGCCACGAGCGGTACCGCGCAGTAGCGTAGAGTCGACCAGGCCTCGCGTTCCACTAGAGTTATTCTGCTAATAGAGATGTTTGCTGCCGCAAATAATTTCGCTCATCTTTTAAATAAAAATTAAATAACACGTGCTCAAACACTAACCATTTTAAGAGTCCTCCGTGAAATCACAAAGTGAATAATGTCTGTTAAATATCTGCAACATTAGATATGTTTCAACTGTTGTTTCGGCAAAACTAGTACGGCATGAGGAAAAAATGCGTTTATATGCAGAGAACGAACGTTCTACATCTAGTGACGTAAATAAAATAATATTTCAAATAACTTAACGATTCTGTTGACGCACCTTCACAAATGTGTCCCAATGTGCCAAAATCAGAATTTTTCTCAAAAACACTTTCACATTTTTCTAGAACAGAAACATTTTCTGCGTCTTCAATCGCGCATAGCTGTGCATGAACATGTTGCACTATTTGTAGAGATTCTTCTAACGGCACCGCAGGATTTTGTAATTTTTCTATTGCATCTGCTAACCCGAAGTAATTGTCGTGAATGATTTTTAAATCCATTTTAACCTGACTATCTTGAAATTTCGACCGGCTTTTCTGGATAGCGGCAGCTTCCTTTGTATTGAATTGTAAAACCACGTTCTTAATATTGCGAAAATATTTATGATAATAAAACGCGGCCTGTAACCATGTGCCCCAACGAGTTAGAATAGGTTCTGGTGGCTCTGGTATACGGGGGCACAGTCTGTGAAATTCGCGAATACGTTTCGGTGATTTGACAAATACTGCTTTGGTATGCGCTATTAAAGCGTTTACCTCAGAACAACATTTTCTGATACTATCCGCCACAAAATCGAGAGCATGAATTTTACACGTAATGTGCAACAAATTAGCAGAATGCTTTTTAAGAGACCGGCCTACAGAAAGCATGTTTGCAGCACCATCAGTCACTAACATCAAGAGTTGGTTTGTTGAAAGTTCAAACTTGTCCAGTGTATTTAACACTAACTTTGAAATTACTTCGGCAGTACACTGTTGTATTCGTTTGGAGACTAATAGAATTGAAGGTGCCGATTGATGAGGTTCCAATTTGCGTGCCATTACATTAAGAACAGAATGTTTCTTCCGATCTGTTGTTTCGTCGACACAACCACAATTTTTGATCTTTCAACTCCGATTTTATTTTTTGTTCAATATGTTCGCGCGCAGATGGCACAATTCTTCGTAACGATGTTCGACTTGGTAATTTGCACTCCGAATAGTTATTCCAAAAGCAGATAAATGGTTCCTTGTCTAGTAAATTAAACGGTATATTACATGCGATAAACGTAACGCATAAATTAAATATAAATTTTTCATTGTCTCGTGCGCAATTTCTTTTTGAGACATGCTTTTCACTATTTACGTGTCGTAGACAATGTTGTCTGGACCAACACATTAACGGGATTTTACAGATCACACATTTGATTTTAGCACCTTCATATATTAAGTCCGGAATTTCTGCAATAAATTTTCGAAGTTTGTTCGACCGCGGTCGTTTTGCTGACGAAATCATAATTTTTCTAGGACAGATAAACAATTGCGCAAATGTCATCAAAATGTACTGCTCCGCAGACGAAGTAATACTACCGTTCCTCTCGGTCCGAACTGATTCTACGCCGATGCGCGGTACCGCTCGTGGCCAGCGTTACTCATAATAACGTATTTCACACTATTAATACATACATTTTATTGTAGATACTATTAAAAAAGGAATGTTTCAAGATAAAATAATCTATTGGTATCAGTTATGTACAATGTTACATAACTTATTTAAAAATATCAGTACCACAATATTACCAGATATATTATATTTTATACCAGATCTTAATCATCTATTGGCATAAATTATGTACCGAGTTACATAATAACATATTTCACAATTCAGTACAGATACTTTATAGTAGGTGTTCAAAAAATAAGGTTTCAAGATAAAATAATGTATTAGTATAAATTACCAAAGGCACATAATTAAATTATTATTAAACTAACTCTAAAAGCAATTGATAGCAAATAACTTATATCATGGATAAGTAAGGTTTACAAATATACCAAGGTTCATCAAAATCGGGAAGGGACATGGCAACTTCACCTTGTACCTAAATACAGAAAAAAAGGAGTTTGATTTCACTCTTCTGTTTCACGGTATACAGAAGGAAGACGAATACAATAAAGAGAAGAAAATATGTAATAATTTAATTCGGAAACTGGGGTTAGGCATAGTTACCAATATACAGGGTGAGTTACCTCCGCCGGCTTGGAAGATTGTGTCTTTGTAAATTGAGATTTTCAAGTTTCCTTTTCTTGTTAATAAATTAATTTCACTATAATACGATAATTTGACATCGGTAAATGTAATCGTATTTAATAATTGTTTCAATGGGTTACTTGTTTATGTCATAGCTATATAAGAATATTTTAAATTTTAGAAGACGATGATTAAATTGCGTATATTTATAATTAAAAATAATTTTGTAGTACAGCATAGTATAGTAAAACCCCGATTATCCGTGTTCCGATTATTCGTTCTCCTAGGTAATCCATGCGCGTCGTCTGTTTCACATATCCGTGTGCCGAATTCAATTCGATTATCCGTGATATAATGTACACACATATATGTAGGGAGCGAAGAAGGTGAATCCAGTTGATTCTTCCAGTCAGTCGATCACGAACGGTGAGAGAGTAAAGACGATATATTTTGTTACAAGAAATAACGAGGTTGTTTTATTTCTTTTACAGTTCGAGCCAACGACGTGTCAGTTCTTTAATTATTTGTCATTATTTACTCATTACAAATATCGTATTATCTTATTATTAAATAAACGTATATTTTCTAAAACAATAGTGTAGTGTTTCAAGTGAAATATCCTACATATATGTAACTGGCGAATAAAAATGTTATATTGGCCACCCTCTGTATGTACTCAAATTCCCATAAATTGGAACGTTCTTACAAGACGGCATCAGTGTATTTGTTGTGACGTTGGGAAGTTCGCCATGGGGAAGTCCCGATATCCGTGTCTTTCTGTATAAACGTCAATAAACGTAAACTTAGCTTTGCTATGTCTGAAGTTTGTGTGAAATTGTTATAGTGTAGTAAATATTAATGAACTCGGTAAGTAATTAAGGAATTCTTGTAAAATTGTTATATTTTATTTGATTATTTTAGTAGACATTGAACCTGTGAAATTAGCCGTTTATTAAAAATGGATGCAAAACGAAAGAAGACAGTTCTGACTATAGAGAGAAAATTGAAATTAGTTGAAGAACATGAAAAAGGAGCTAATGTCGCCACATTACCGAAATCTTATAAAATTGGATTGCAAACAGTTCGTGATATTTTACGCAAAAAAGACCGATTTTTGAAATTTGCTTCATATTCCGATTCACTTAAAGGAACGATGTAAAACAACAAAAGCGTTTACATTTGAAGAATTAGACAACGCAGTATATCAATGGTTTAAACAAAAGCGTGTAGAGGGTCATCCAGTATAAGGACCATTAATTTTGGAGAAAGCACAATGGTTTCACAAGGAACTGAGCATTCAAAACCCATTTAAAGCCTCACTTGGACGGTTACATCGATTTAAATTACGCCATGGTATCCGACAGTTGTATATACAGGGTGAAAAATTATGCGCGAACAGAAACGCTGCAGAACTATACCTTACCGAATTTAAACGGTTAATTGAATTATATGAACTTTCTCCCTAACAAGTGTACAATGCGGATGAGACGGGTTTATTAACCCAGGAAAAAAAGGATAACCTTAATGCCTTGTTCCAATATTACGGGAACCCATAAATTAAAACTTGTATGCATTGGGAAATCAAAAAACCTTAGATCATTTAAAGGAACGGAAATGCGAAACTTCCCTGCTTGTTATTATAACCAGGTTGAGGCATGGATGAATCAACACATTTTTAAGCAATGGTTCTTTGAGAAGAATTTGTTGCCCGTAGTGAAAGCTCGTTTAAAAAATAAGAAATTACCATAGAAAGCAATGCTTTTACTAGACAACGCAGCATCGCCTCCTGATGAAAATTTATTACAAACTGCTGATGGTCAGATTTTTGTAAAGTATCTTCCACCAAATGTGAAGCCAATGGATCAAGGTGCAATAGAAGCTTTTAAACGGCGTTTTAGAAAAATAATGTTACGGCCACTTTTAGAAGCAGATTGTAGTTTAAAAGAGTTTTGGAAAACTTGGAGTATAAAGGATGGAATTTACGCATCGGCAGAAAGTTGGGACGACGTCCAAAATGTAACTCTACAATGATCTTGGTTTAAACTTTGACTTGAACTAAAAGATCACTTAAATTGTTCCGAAACTGAACAGAATATGGTGTTGTCTACAGAACTTTTAATGGCTGTACAAAATGTAGTCGAATTCGAAAATGTGACAGTAGCTGACATAGAAGAATGGTTAAATTCGGATGGGGATGAACCAGACTACCAGGTTTTAAATGACACAGAAATCGCATCAACTTCGCAAATACTAATGTCCAGGAACAGACATCAAGGGAAGAGACGGACGATGATGATGAAATGGATTCTGTAGAGAAAATATCTGCCCAAAATGCACTGAGCCATGCAAATAGCTTGTTAAACTATCTTGGTCAACAAAATGACATTGACTATATTGATGTCTTGGATTTAAGAAAAATTCGGACCTATATTTGTTTTAAAATGTATAACAGTGAAAAGAGACAGACACAAATAACGGATTTTTTTTTTAATAAGACACTTTTTATGTTATTATATATAAATTAAAAAAAATCTTAACAAACCATGTTTGTTTTATTCCTGCTTTTATGCACAATGTGTGAATTTCGATTATTTGTTTTTCAATTATTCGGCAACACTGTCCCGGTCATTACACCAGATAATCGAGGTTCTACTGTAGTACAGTTTTCCTTAAATTGTTTTATCTATTTGATCTTTTTTATAGTGAATATTGAGTTTATATAAATAAATATATCCAATAACTATAAAACTGATGTTCGCAACCATCTATCATATCTACCTCAAATTTGCCCAGATTTAATTTGTTAGTACATACAATCAATCAAAATCATATTGTAATTAACTTCTATACTTTATTTTTTTCTACCACGTACACTGGCGAACAGCCATCATGTCCCTTGCAAGTAACAGTCTTTCGCAGCTAGGCATTCGGTTACATTCGGCTGTTGTTGCAGTTTTAAATCCTTTGACTCCCCTTACGAATATTTTATATTTTAACGTAAGATGTAATATAGTATAATGTAGTGTGATTTATTATATTTGACAATTTTTGAAATTGTATAAAACTTTTAATTTCATTTCAACACAGTGGTATTTTTCATTTTAAAGTTTTACTAGGAATTTAGGACTGCTCTATTCAAATTACGTTGGACTTTGAACACATTATTTATAGGTACAGTTTTGTGAGAGAAATAATACGTTCAACGAATTTATGAATATCAAAACCGCATGATTAATAGTAGAACAGCTTTATTTATATGCAAATAGCAAAATTGAAGTAATAGAAACAATGAAATAAACAATGGTATTTTAAAATGTAAATACCTAGGCATTATTACTGGTTCAAGAAAATCCAACATGGTAATAGTAACTGAGACAAAATGTCGTGCCGCATTTGGATTCTTTCTCCTATCAATATGATCTTACTATCTACTGGGTGGGCAAAATAATGAGACTCAGTGGTTTACGTCTTCCATACATTTAAAATTACCTCTTATAATAACATTTGTTAAGTGTAAATAAAACAAATTGGTTTAATTAATAGCGACCGCTTTCGTGTGAACACATCATCAGGTCGTGCTAGAAACTGCAAAAGGAACCAATCAGTAATCTTTTCTTTCCTCCTTTAAAAATTACAGAATATGAAACATTTGGGAACTCTGAAAGGTTGTATCTTGGATACTATTGGGCTTACAGACCATTCTGGTTTCACATTGTGGCAAATGTAACCGAAAGGTTGTTATCGAAAAAGTAATCCTTCGGGGTCAAAATCGACAAAAACTGAAAGAAGGTCGAAAATTTCGCGGTTTCCTGGATTTTTGACAAAGTTTCGTTCGGCTTCCGAGGTAAAACACTTAGGTCATTAATTGGGCTAACATTATAAACAATTCAGCAAAAAATCAAAACTGCCAGATTTGATGTAATGTTCGATGTATAAGGTTACTGGATTCATATTACAGAAATGATAAGATACCAAACAGTAATCAGATATTATGGGGATGCCATTTATTAGTGCTGCAACTTCTAGAAATAATCACTAGAGTTGCTTAATTTGCGCCAACAGCCAGTGGCGGGCGCATAAAAGTTTACACAAAATAAATGGTCAGAAATAAAATATAATACGTGCTCAAACACTTACCGTCTCAAGAGGCTTCCGTGAAATCACAAAGTGAATAATGTCTGTTAAATATCTGCAACATTAGATATGTTTCCATAGTTGTTTCGGCAAATCGAGTGCGGCGTGAGGAAAAAGTGTGTTTATATGCAGAAAAGGAACGTTCTACATCTAGTGACGTTATATTGGCGTAATTAAAATAATCTTTGGAACAACTTAACGGTTCTGTTGACGCACCTTCTCAAATTTCTCTTAATGTGCCAAAATCAGAATTTTTCTCTAATACACTTTCAAACCTTTCTAGAACACAAACATTTTTTGCGTCGTCTACCGCGCATAGCTGTGCTTGAACATGTTGCACTATTTGTAGAGATTCGACTAATGACACCGCAGGATTTTGTAATTTTTCTATTGCCTCCACTAGTCCGAAGTAATTGTTCTGAATAGTTTTTAAATCAGTTTTAACCTGACTATCTTGAAATTTCGACTGGCTTTTCTTGATAGCCGCAGCTTCCTCTGGACCGAATTGTAAAACCACGTTCTTAATATTCTCAAAATGTTTATGATAATAAAACGCGGCCTGTAATCATGTTCCCCAACGCGTAAGAATAGGTTCTGGTGGCTCAGGCATACGGGGGCATAGGCTGTGAAATTTGCGAATACGTTTTGGGGATTTGACAAACACTGCTTTTGTATGCGCTATTAAAGCGTCTACTTCAGGATAACGTTTTCTAATACTATCTGCCACATGACTGAAAGCATGAATTTTACACGTAATATGTAACAAGTTAGCACAATGTTTTTTGAGAGACCGGCCTACAGAAAGCATGTTTGCGGCATCATCACTCATAAACATCAACAGTTGGTTTGTTGAAAATTTAAACTTTTCCAATGTATTTAACACTAACTTTGAAATTACTTCGGCAGTACATTGTTGTTCTCGTCTGGAAGCTAATAGAACTGAAGGTGACGATTGATGTGGTTCCATTGTACGTACCATCACATTAACCACAGAATGTTTTCTACGATCTGTTGTTTCGTCCACACATAACCACGGTTTTTTATCTTTCAACTCCGATTTAATTCTTTTTGCAACATGTTCACGAGCAAATGGCACAATTCTTTGTAACGATGCCCAACTTGGTAATTTGCAGTCCGAATATTTATTCCAAAAGAAGACATATGCTTCCTTGTCTAGTAAATTAAACGGTGGATTACATGCAATAAAGGTAACACATAAATTAAATTTAAATTTGTCATAGTGTGTGCAATTTTTTTTTTAAGAATGCTGTTTATTATTTACGTGACGTAGACAATTCCTTTAAAGAGACAACACATTAAAGGGATATTACAAACTACACATTGAATTTTAACGCCATCATAATTTAGGTCAGGCATTTCTGCTATAAATTCTGTAACTTTGTCCAACATTGGTCGTTTTCGCGACGTAAGCAACATTTTTAAAACAAACGTAGAACTACGAAATAGTATTTACAGCAGCGTACATGTATACACAATAGATCTGGTTGAGACTCGCAGTTATACTGAGGGTTGTATCGAACCTCCGCCACTGCCCGTTGGCTTTAGTGAGCAACTCTAATAATCACCATTTAATCCAATGCGCAGCGATGTTTTTGAAAATATTCTTTCAATTTGATATCTGTTTGCTATAGTAACAAATATTATGATCGCACTTGAAAATATTGATTTACTTTTCTTATATTGATCTATTATTACCCATTGCTCATGAAAGATAATGTTTACTTATGGGTGAGTCATCTCCACGGGTTCGGAAGATTGTGCCTGGAGATTTTTCAAAACGGTTGATGGGCATGTTTTAAAATTATATTGAAACCTACAGGCTGTTTCATAATTTCGTAGCTAGGTAGCTACCCAAAGTTGTATTTTCTTAAATTAAACATGCTATATATTGTAATATTTTTAGAATCCTCGTTAAATTCTGAGGCAAAATGTGATAAGGTACTATTGTCCTAAAACTAAGGGTTTCCGAGTTATTCCTAGAGAGGCGCACATTTTAGGTGACTGGCATCACTTACTGTATGAGGATATTCATATAACCGAAATATGTGTAGATACCGAAATCTGCGTAGATCAAGGCAAATAGATATACAGAAGCTTCATTTATATTTAGCAACAAGAGCTTGTATATCGGGCAAGCTCAGGGAGAGATAACATGTAGTAATCCAAGTGTACGACACAACAACAAAAAACTGTTTGAAAAATCTTCATTCACAAAGAGACAATCTTCTGCGCCCGCGGAGATGATTCACCCTGTATACATCCAGTTCTTCCAGTTGAAAAACGGGTTCTGAATATAGCAATATTATAAAAAAAATCAGTTTATCTAGCAAAGCAGATATTATTTCTAAAGGAGGTGCTACCTTTATTTGTACTCCAACAAATTCACAAATAAGCCAAAGGGTTTAAAGCCGAAAAGCCTAAGCAACATCCAAATATAACCAAATGTTTAGCCGCATTAGACTGTGATTTGCAAGGGACATGATGGCTGTCCTTTAATATACTTTACGTACCTCATGAATCACAGGAGATATTTCTATTAATTCAAATCTAAACCTTGCTCTAGCAATGTCGAAAAGGTTTCCAAATTAAATATAAATGCATTATACAATTACGAAGTTGTATCAATTCAATAAAATCGAATTTCCATTTCTGTGGCACATTTTACCATTAACATCTTCATTACTTGTATTTCAAGATCGAGGGTAGTAAATCTAAAAGATAAAAATCATATAGTACCTAAATAAAAAGCATATAAACCCTTACCATTTAACGTATCTCCATAATTTCAGCCAATCATCTACACTCAGAATTTGTTTTGTTTGTTGTCTACAATAGCTGAGTTTGGATATTAGTTCGGAGCAGATCAAGAGCAAAGAGCGCATGGAGTGGAGTAGAGCAAGAACAGATTGCCCAAGTCATACTCCTAAACAAACACCGAGTACTCCCTTTAGCAATGTTCTATCATACCCGATCTTGTATGGATTAACTCCATGATATTTCTAAACGTCAAAGAACACGAGTAGAGTATTTGGGGTAACTGGAGTTACTCTGAACGAATATCCGAACTCACCTAGTGTAATATCCAAGATGTACTGTATCTTCTTCTTTTGCTAGGTTAAGTTCGTTTTCGATCCCCCAGTAAGAATGGGAACATATCGCCAGGTCCAGAAAGATGCACTGCTCTTAAGTTTTGAATGCCATGCGAGGGCGTTTTTCTATAGACGTGCTACAACTACAAATATATTTCTTTAAAAAATAAACAATTTCATACATAAAACTAATAACAATAATACTGTTGTTTATTATATCAGCAAATTTTTCTTATAACAGTTACTTTACTTTTTCAACGAACCATCAAAAGCGATACGTTTCCTGCGTAAATAATCTTCCTCTCTTTTTCTATCTATTCAAGTTCCCCACTATTTTTAACCGTTGGAAGGTATTCTACGCAGTCTCTCTATATTGTTTTTGTGTAATGCTGTACGCTATGTTGCCGAGATATGTGCTTCAGTAAAGGTATTTCTCAAGTTGCACTGACGTATGTAAATTGGTCATACATTAATTCGTAGGGAAAGTAATATTGCCGTAGCGTTCCATGCATGATACTTCGTATCTAACTGTGCATAATCCCGTGCCGTTTTTTTTCTTTAATAATTTATTTTCAGCGGCAACAGTGTCAGTAGCAATCTCCAGACAATTACATATAAAGGAAGAGTGATCTTAAGTATTAAGGAAGTGTAGTGATTATTGTGTGTGAATGTTTATTATTTTTTTTTTAAATATCAGACCGATCAGTCGATGATTTAACGTGTGAACTATGTCGGAGATGAATCGTGTGAATCCTGTGTAATTTTAACACTACCATAACATGTGGCGATGATCGTCCCGAATACCACATGTTTCGGCGAGATCCTGTTAGCTTCCATGGATTGAATTCGTTGAAATAGGTAACCGACTTTTATTTTATTGATATCGTAACGCGTATCTTCGATTGGCAGATGATACTTCGGTTAATTTACTCCGTATTACAGCATTAAGCCGTTTGTGCGACAATAAAATTTTCGATATATACAAATATAGAGCGTTAGGTATATAAATAACAGCTAACTAGTGGAGTCTGTTGACAATATTCATTGAGATCTCCAGTACTTTGAACTTATTTACTTATTCCCAAGATATTTAAGATATTCGTCATTATACGCCAGTGTAAATTATTTGAAATTTGTGAAATCCTATTTACATATATAATTATAAGCAGTTAATTCTGTTTCATTCATAAAGATTCTTATGAGATGAGGTAAAATCATGAATGTCAAACGTTTTTTGTAATGCCTATCTATGTAAGCTAATTTCCTTCGCTTGAATTTATCGTTTCATACCCTCTGCATAGTTTATTCCCTCAAGAGCAATTTGTAATATCGATTCCTTAGTACTGTCTCAACATATTCCCCACCTTTGCGGAATGTATCGTATGCTCTGAGGCGTGGCTTGAGACACGTGCAGTTAATATACTGGGTGTATAATAAATTCAAATCATTCTGATAACATCATCTTTGTCCCAAAACAAAAATTAAGAATTTCTGAATCACATTCTGTACGTAAATAACCTCTACGTCATCAATGTCATGCGCGAAGTTAGCGCGGGAAATGTACTTCCATGAGCGTAGGAGAACTAATTTCGAGGTTACAATAATCAATGACAGTGAATGTGCATATTTATTCATATTAACGTCACATGTTTTACAAAATAGAGAAAAAGAGGAGTGACATTGTATGACAGAATTTTTCAGACAAAGAACAGAAATACTTAGAAATAGCTAATAATATTTATTTAGTTTGCGGTACAATTACAAAATTATCAGCCCAATAGTATGAGAATCCTAGTTCTATACTAGTATTTTTTTAGAACATCTTTCCTCAGTTTTCTCCATCTTGCAGATAATCTACGAAACCCATATTATTGGTGAGTTGTTAAGTATAAACACATTTTCTTTCAATACGCAGTCGGACAATTTTAATGTTTTTTAAAATATTGTTTTAACTTTAAATCACCGAATATGGTAGTAGAACCTATGTATGTATGTAGCTTTTACGCTTTTCCAAACTTATACGAAGTTCACTATTTTAATTACAACGGGTAGGAGGCTTTGTCTATGTGGGAACTAGCAAAATTTGCTAATATACACTACCTCTCATAAGTATTTGGCCAACCTAAAATTTCAGGGTAAATCATTAAATATTTAAATGGAAATATTAAAATATGTATTTGGTATTTACAAAGTATACAACTTTAACAATTAAAATTATTTATTTGACCTAAATTTTAAATTCGTCTATGTGACCTCCTTTACTTTTAGTGATTGCGTCGCATAATCGGGGCATTCTTGCAATTAATTTTAACAATGTTTCCGGAGTCATTCGAGTCTGTGCTGCCTGTAGTTTGTTCCACATGTCATTTGCTGGAGCAGTTTTTCTTACTTCAAGATCGAGTTCTTCCCATAATAACTCAATGGGATTCAAGACCGGGCTTTGGGGTGGCCATTTCATGATTGTTAGTGCCCCTTCCTCTTCCAACTGTTCTAAATATTGCTTGCAAAATTTTGAAGTGTGTTTTGGGTTATTGTCTTGTTGGAATACAAAATTCTGACCCATTTTCCTCTAAGATGTGTTTGTACTACACCTGCGGATGTATCAGCGAAACAACCCCAAATCATTACCGAACCGCTGCCGTGTTTGACGTGGAGACTCTGCATTGCTCTAGTGCACGTTCACCTACACATCTTACAAACACTCGTCTTCGCGAACGGAAGATCTCGAATTTGGATTCGTCGGTCCACAGTACCTTGCTCCAATTTTCTACCGTTCAATTTTGATGTTCACGTGCCCATTGTAACCTCTTTTTCTTATTAATTTGGCGAAGCAAGGACTTTCGCATTGCAATTCGTGCGCGAAGGCCGGTTTTTTGCAGACCGCGTTTAACCGTGGACGCTAATCGGCTTCGGAAGTACGGTATTGATTTCTGCGGCGATTTCTGGAGCTGTTTTTCTTCTATTTCCCTTGCCGGATACCGCGATTGCAATATCTTGCGCTCATGTTATCGCCCGTGGTCTACCACTTCGTACTTTATTTAGAAAACTGCCACTTTCACTGTATTTTTTTTTATATTATAATGAACAGTAGATGGATTTAAATGTAATTTTCTAGCAATTTGACTATTGCTTATGCCTAAGTTATGTTGTGCTACTATCAGAGCACGCGTTTCAATACTAATTGCTTTCCTTTTCGGCATGTTTTAAAATTTTAAACCAAATTATAAACTATTCGTTAAGAGATGTCCCTACTAACATGGAACGTAACTGACCGTAAAATATTTCTTCAAATGGCTTTATTATAGCTTCATGATTAGAGTTTGTTAAAAAGGTGATACCGGCAGTGGCGCACCGCATAAAGTAGGTACGTAATATACAATATTAGTGAAAAATAATATTGTTACCTGTTCTTGTTGTCTTGATGTCCACTGTGGCAATTGGCAACCGCCCTGGTAAGCTGCGTAGAATTGCATCAGCAACGCTTCCATTGTCGTCGATTCATTCAGCCGTCGACAGTGTTGTGAATACGTTGTCGTATACTTCGAAAATGATCGTTCGACATCCAGTGAAGTAAGATTTGCAAATGTCAGATATTCCTTTTCCTCATCTGGGCACTCTTGATTTTCAGTTATAGACCGGACTTTTTGTAAATCGGGATTTTTCGTTAAAATTGCACCAAATTTTTGAGCAACATCGACTCCTATAGTGTTCGTCAAGTTTTCTAGAGCGGCTTGTAAATTGTTTATGCAATTTAATGCGTCTCGTGAAGATAAGTGACTGTTTTCTAATTGGTCAATAGCTTGTACAACTTCAGAATAGTTAATGGAAATTTCATCCATTTGTTGTTGAACGTCCGAATTGGAAAAAAAGTTGCTGACTATCTTGAACTGCTGCAGAATCATTTGAATCAAGTTTCAAGATGACATTTGTCACTTGTGAAAAATATTTCTGATAGTAAGATACTGCCTGGAGCCATGTTCCCCATCGCGTTATTACAGGCTGAAGTGGTGGTGGTAATTTCGGACACAATTGTTTGAATACACGGATGTGTCTGGGAGATTTGACGAACACTTTTTTGGTAGATGCTATTAACTTATCCACCATCGCATACTTCTTTCGAATGGTTTCTGCTACGAGGTGACATGCGTGTATGAGGCATGTTATGTGAAGAAGAGTCGGAAAGCATATTTCCAACATCCTACCAACTCTCAGCATTGTTGCGGCTCCGTCAGTAACGAACATTGCGACTTGGGTTCCTGTGATACAAAATTCTCTCAACGAATCTTTTATTATCTTGACAACGGTTTCTGCATTGGTTTTCTGAATCCTTTTACTGGATAACAACAATGAAGCTGGTGGACCATCACGTTTTAAAGGACGCGCTACAACATGAATGACGCTGTGTTTCTGAGCATCAATTGTTTCATCCACACATAGGCAGATTTTCTTATTTCTCAACTCGTCTTTTATACATTCCTTTACAGTACCTTGCACACGTGGCAAATTGTATCTTAATTTCATAGATGTTGGCAGCTTCCATGAGGGAACGTACTTAGCCCAAAAAAGACGAAAGTGTTCATTAGATACTAGATGTTGTGGGATGTTGCACACACTTAACATAAAAATAAAATCATATAAAAATTGCCAGTATGGAATACTGTTTCTTAAATTCAATACATGACGTTTACTTTTAGAATGTTTTCTACTCAAACCTATCGCGAGTTAGCAATCCGCTATTGCAAATTGTGCAATAAATATGCGGAGTTTATATTCTAATCCAGGGAAATGCCAGAGATATTTATTCACATTCGAAGCGAACGTTACACCTTTGGGCGTCCCATCTCCGCGTACTTATTTGGCGTGCAGCGTGCAACGCACTGTTGTTTTGAACTCTCTCGCGGTACTGTCGAGATCGACTACGAGTTGAAAATTACCCCTACCCACGCCGTTACCGCTACGCTACTGCCATCCGGTACCACCTCTTTAACAAACTCTATTCATGATTCATAGTAAAATTACCCACTGATACATTTTTCCTGAAATTTCAAGAAATACGCTCTTAGTTGTCCCTACTACCTGGGCTTTTATGATGGTATTACCTCTCATACAGATAAAAGAAGTAAATAAACCGATATTATTTAATAAATATAAGTGAATGTTACTGATTATTAACATACTTTACTATTCAATAATGCTGGAATTTATTCCCTAAATGCATTGTTTGTATACAAAAATCTAAAATCCAAGGGTGCCCAAATACTATATATAACTCTCTGGGTTTATTTGCAGAAATAATTAAAATCTAAGGAAATTGTGCAATTTTCTGTTCGTATGGATATAATATGAAACACATATGTAGCCATAAATTAATAAAGTAGTATCTGGCAAAATTGACAGAGCAAGCAATTTATGAAGAAGAGGTCACTTATGTTTTAACAATTGACAACTTGGCGAGCCATTGATTGTAGACAATTTGTTTTTTTTGTTTTTTTTTTTTGCTTAGAAAAGCAGACCCTGAAATGTACATTTTGTTTTATTTAGCCAAACCTATTTTTTTACAGTTTACGAAATTCCATTGGTGAATACATCAACTGGAACATTCCTTCTTATTTCAATTAATTTTTTGTTAAAGCTCTGATCTTACTCGAGCTCGGTCGTAAACTTTTCACCCTTTCTACACCATAACTTTTGTTTCCAATCTTGGCTAAAACGCAGTCTGCAACTTTCTGGAATTCAAACATTATACAACGACGTTATCATTAGTTAAGATCCTTGACTGTATAAGTTTATTTCTTGTACGCAATTGCAGACCATGTACGAACTCATCTGCGAACAAATTCATTTCATATTGAATTTTCTGGAGTTAGATTTGGTTACATTTTGTTAGTATGTATTATTTTTTCTAATTAAACTTACATCTATTCGAAAATTTTGTAATATGGCTTCCAAGGAAATTAGACAATTTAAACCAAAATTAATTTTTCGAAGAATAGCGATTTACAGACACTATACTACCGCAACTTCTCTGAAGCACGTTATTTGATTTTGAACTAATGTCTTTAAACAGTTCTAACCATTTTCAGGATTTGAATTTATTAGTGTTCTATACAAATAACAAAAATTTCTAAACGATAATGCAAATTCAAACAGTTGCTGTACCACTTGGGACTGAAAACATGATAAAGGTATGTTGATTATAGTTTGGTCATATGATGAACATTTCAAACTTCCTTATTGTGTTCATTTTCAACGTCCAGTTTTAAGGACTGATAATAGTACATAAAAAACGTGTACGGGAAAACAACACAAACCAAACAATACCTGCATTCGGTTATTTAAATTGCACAAATAATTGAAATAGATCGTCAATAGGTTCACCTAATGTGTATAGTGTGCCGTAGCTACTATTTTACAACCAATTGTATGTGTACGAGGTGACAATGGGAAGTGGGTACACCCTGCAATTTTTTTATTACTTCAGATAAAAATTTGACTTTTGGAGGGCTTATACTGGACCACGTTACGATTTCTTGGGATAATTTTGAATGTTGAGTTACCTCCGGTTTCACCGGGAGTGTCCACAACTTTTGATTTTTAAATGGAAAACCTTGTATTTTTGACATTTTTCCAGTAAGCGGATTATGTTACGCACAATAAAGCTCTTTCCAGATTTTTTTAAAAGTATTTTGCATGTAGATTTTAAAAGCAAAAAAAAGTGGCTGTGACTCATAAATTGCTTTTGTTTTGGTTTGTCATTATGAGAAATAATTCAAATCTGACTCGCCTTTTTTTTTAATTCACTATTTTCAAATGTAACCAGGATGGATTTTATCGATTTGCTTCAAGGGGATCTTTTTCTTGAATTTCTGGTACCAAAATTTTTTAAATCTGTTAAAAAATAAAGACAGCGTTAAAAAACCTGATTTCAAATTCGCATAATTTTTAAGGTAACACCGAACACACAATGAAATATCTAGTTATGCATAAGCCTACTAACATCTGTTCAAAATTTTAGTATGCACAAGGCATTCTGTTGCTTTTCTCAGATTCTTTTCTGCTACTCTTTCTAACACATTTGGAATTATGGTTTCAAACGCCTGTAAAATTCTAGGTTCTAACTCTTGCAGAGTAAAAACTGGGGTAACGTAGACTTTAATTAGGCTTATCATACGTTCCGGTTAAAAATACAATTACTGCTGAACTAAAAACAATGTTTAAGTAAATTAAGTATCGAAAAAGAATAATAAATAATGATAGCAAGGACTATGGGGTAAACACAATATTCGCGGCACACTCCGCACCACACAAATTATTAATTATTAACTCGGGAAGGCCTTTTCGAAGACGCGTGCGTCATCAATGTCATCATCCTCAAGCCAAGTACCGATCGATGTGAGAAAATAAAATTAAATCTAACGAACCCCTTGCATCCCCTTCTATTCAAGATAAATGTATCTATATAACATGGCTTGTATATGTATATGTACCTGTTTTTACCTTTTCGGCTAAAAAATAAGTAAATAAGGAGAGAAAAGGAAAAGTTTGCGATCACGAACCCAGACATATGGGCATACCCTCATAAAATACGGGCGAGAACAGCGGTTGTGTTCTTTCTGCTCGTCAAATTTGTGTTCTTTCCTTCTCTCTCTTACACTAAAGATGCATGCGGAAAAAGTGCAGGAGGATCCAAGCCTGTCATAGTACAACCATAAATGAAACTTTTCTTTTTCTCTCCTTATTTACTTATTTTCTAGCCGAAAAGACAAAAACAGGTACATATACATATACAAGCCATGTTATATAGATACATTTTTCTTGAATAGAAGGGGATGCAAGGGGTTCATTAGATTTAATTTTATTTTCTCACATCAATCGGTGCTTGGCTTGATGATGATGACCCACGTGTCTTCGAAAAGGCCTTCCCGAGTTAATTAATAATTTATGTGGTGCGGAGTGTGCCGCGAATATTGTGTTTGTCGAAAAAGAAAACAAACATATTCACACTATAAACAGATTTTAGTACATCAATTCATATTGATTTTGATTTTTTATTTGTAACTGTAAAATCTAGTGTTCTGTCAGTTGTGAGCAGTGGCAAAGCAGATATAAAAAATCATATAAAATGCGCGAAACTGTGATGGCTACATATGCGTATCACACAGCAATACATGATTTGGGTTTCAAAAACTGTACGTCGTAATTGATAGCAAAGCTTTTCAAACCAAAATTTGGCTCTGCTAGAACCAAATATGGAGCAATTGTTTTAAATATTCTCGCACCTTTATGTATGGAAAAATTACATGACACCACACTGAAGGAAGAAATTTCGGTACGGATAACCTGCAATTTAATTACCGGCTATCCGTACCTTAATTTTCGCCGCAACCTGAAATTTCTGGCAGAAAAGTAAATTTCAATGTGAAAATTTAGATAGAATATAACGCTTTTACCTTGTATTTCTCCGACGTAAAAATTTGAAAACTAAAAATTCTCCTGTAGTTTCACTTGTCTACATGATATTTACTGCATTATTAAAAATTTGCTTGACTTATGTACAGAGAGATTATTTTAAGTAGTCAGTGACTTTATTTCACTGAATAAAATTAGGACATTTTTTGAGTTAGAAAGCAAGGAGGCTTTGAAAATGATATATGTGTAAACATCAAAAAATAATTAACATGACTTACAATACATCTGAAAAAGTATAAATAATATCTATTTACGTGAAAAATACCTATATATAAATCTATGGAACTCCGAATCTACAAACTGCTTCTGTAAATACGTCTGTAAATGTTTGCTGTCATGTAAGATATCTATACTAAAGATTTCGCACGAAAAAAGCGCCACGTCAAAGAAAATGAAGGACATCTTAACCCTTTGTCTACCAGAGGTACTTTGCAGTGTCATCAATCTCATGCCTTTTTAAATACCAATTCTTCAAATCGAAACAATTTTAAAAAATGTCATTGGTTAATAGCTCTATGAAACGTATACTTACACATCAGTTTGTTAATGATAATTGTTTATAAGTGCAATATTTTAGCGGTACATGTAAGTACCACTGGAAAATAAAATGCATATGTACAATATAATGAAACATATTTTATTTGAAGTTACGTAGAAACGAAAATGTAAAATTAGTGATGATAACACTGGACAACAAATTTTAGTTTATTTGTTGTATCTTGTTTGAAAAGTGCATTTTTTTGTTAATTTTGGTGCGCTGAATACAAAAATGACAATGTAATTAAAAACTTAGTTGCAGTTTTCAAGAACAAGTTTTTTTATTTTATTTTTAACAAAATAATAAAAAATAGATACTTTTACACTTTTAGAATCATTAAATGCGCCGTCTTTTTGCTATTCTTTTGTGAATTGTTTCTGGAGCATCTCTAACGAAGGCCCAACAGTAGTCGACAAGCATGGAAGCATTCCAATTTCCCTGGTACCTTTTCTCCATTGTTGATATATCCTGATGGAAGCGTTCGCCGTACTCACTTACAGCTCCGCAGTTTCCAGGAAAAAAGTCCAGGTGTGAGTGTAGGAAATGGATCTTTAGAAACATATTGCAACCCATTTTTTGATACGATGACAGCATATTTTCAATAAGAGTAACGTAATTGTAAGCTTTTTTATTTCCCAAGAAATAAGTGACCACGAGGCGAAAGTCATTCCAAGCACTTTTTTCAGTATCTGTTAGAGAGCTGTCAAAATGTTCGTCTTTCAGAATATTTCGAATCTGTGGCCCAACAAAAATACCTTCTTTAATTTTTGCTTCACTTAGCCTTGGGCATTTCTGAGGCAGGTACTGAAAAGCTGGCCCATCTCTATTCAGTGCCTTAACAAAGTTTTTCATTAGGCCCAATTTGATGTGCAGTGGTGGCAACAAATTCTTTTTGGAGTCTACCAATGGTATATGTTGTACATTCTTTTGACCTGGCTCTAATGATTGTCGAACAGGCCTGTCTTGTCTTTTGTAACGAAGTGCCTTAGCTCGACTGTCCCATTCACACAAAAAACAGCAAAATTTGGTATAGCCTAGCTGCAACCCAAATAAAAGTGCAACAACTTTTAAGTCGCCACAGATCTGCCATTGGTGCTCATCGTATTTTATGCTTGTCAATAGGTACTTCATATTGTCGTATGATTCTCTCATGCGAACGGCATATCCAACAGGAATAGACGGTAGAATATTTCCAATATGCAATAGTACTGCCTTTAAACTGAATGTTGAACTGTCTATAAACAATCTCCATTCCTCTGGCTTGTAGTTTATATTTAATGCCGCCAATAAACCGCTAATGTTATTGTAGAAAACCAAGTTATTTTCCATGTCAAAAAATGGTACTAGGCCTTTATGGCGATTACGAAAAACACATACCGAAACATCGTCTTCTAATAGGTTCCACTGCCGCAGTCTTGATCCTAGTAACTCTGCCTTACTTTTTGGAAGTTTTAGATCTCTCACGAGATCGTTTAATACTGACTGGGTTATTTTGTGCGGTTGGCGGTTTAACGTGCTTGGTGTGAAATCAGGATCTCTTGATGTTGATGGCATAGCCTCGTGACAAATCGCTGAATCGCTATTATCTGATTCGTGAAGTGAATGTTCCTGGGGGTTCTGGAATAGGAAGTTCGTCACTATGGGGCACAGGTCTCATGGCAGATGGTATATTTGGATAGTTGATAACCGATTTTTCTTCTTGGATATATCTGTGCTTTGCCCAACACGAGGTATCATGCAGAAATAGCGATCATTAACATGATTTGTAGGCTCTCTCCAGACCATTGGGACAGCAAACCGCATAGAACGTTTTTTTATGATTTAACCTGTTTCTCAGACTTGAAGCGCATGTATTACAGTAGATATGTGGTGCCCAATGTTTGTCTTGATCCCCTATTTTGCAACCGAAATAAAGCCGATATGCCTGTTTTATCAATGGAGTAATAGACCGCTTCTGAGACGCAAAAGTCACCTCACCACAACCATAACAGAAGTGATCTGAATTGTTTACACACTTTCGAGACATCTTACAATGTCAACTATTCGATTAGACTCACTAACTTCAACTGACTACCCTCTCCGCTTTGTAGCTGCTTATATACCTAAATACGGGTTCTAGATTTTTAGAGAATATTCCAGAATTTTCTATTCAATTCCATAATATTCGCGATAGTGGCGTTTGTCATTTGTTTGTATACAGGGGCTGTTCAGTACAAGGCGGACTTGCGGTTACAGTGTTAATACATAGGGACACATGACATCACGTATCTCTAAAACTTGAACTAATATTAAAAAGATAAGTTTATTTTCGGTTTTAGCACACCAAAAATAGTAAGATTTAGTCGATTTTATTATACATTACAATGTTTACATTTAGAGTGAGGTTTAGATTGAATACCCTGATGTCTACACCATTCACACCACCCTCGTCTTTCCGCAAATTCAGGCCAATGTATCCCTAAATTTGATAGTCTAACACTATCTGGTACTGAATAATTGTACGGTCTTTTATTAGGTAAAGATGATCGCCTAGTGCTAGTTGTCGTCTGTATTCTAAGAGATTTTCCGTACCGTCTAAATGCAAAAAATTTTTGGAAATAATATAACTATTTACAAACGCAATCTTTAAAAATGACCAGAAAAGGCGATGCCACCATTTTTTCGAACAACGATCAATTATATACATAGGTAGCTCTGATACGATCGTGATGGTCAACGCCACCCATAAAACTATTATAGTCTTTTATTACCGCTGGTGCAATCACTTCAATCACCTTTCCAGTTTTTTCTTTTCTGGAGACTTTAGATTGCTCACATCTATGAAAATTTGATGCAAGGGTAACAATCCGGTTATCTTTCCACTTGTAAAAGGTAATGCCAGTGTTTGAAATGTTGCAATCAAAATCTCCTCTATGTGCTTATCTGCAGTAAGATTTGTCGGAACTCCTGCTCTGTTTACCCTTATAGTTCCACAAGCAAAAGTGTTTTCTGATTTTAACATTTCCAATAACCTAACTGGGGTGAAATAATTATCAAAATACAAAATTTTGCCTTTCTGCCTTTCTTCTTCAGTAAGAAACAAAACAACGCGCTCTCTGAGAAGATAGTGTTTATATTTGTCATAGAGCTTATCATTTTTACCTCGATATACCTCGAATTTCTTCACAAATCCATATTGATCTGAGAGCACCCACAATTTATAACCACGTTTGGTGGGCTTTTGGGGATTGTATTGCTTTAGTGTTGACCTTCCTTTAAATTTTACACTAGATTCATCTACATGCGCATAATTATCTAATGAATCACTGTCTTTGGTACATATTATCCATTTTCGATTAACATTAGTTTCAAACATGTTTTTACTTGTTTCTGTTTCATCTGAACAACTTATTGTTTGTACACATGAGACAATACCACAGTGATTACTTTCGTTAGCGATATCTTCGCCATTTTCATAGTCTTCGCTGTCTAAATCATCATCTGAATCTTGCGAATTATCATCCGGTAGCAGGTCTTTGAAAAAGTCGTCACATTCAACTAGTTGCAATAATTCTTTGTCCGTTAGCGGTCTACGGTTTTCCATTCTATTTATGTTTCTGCATTAATAGGAACAGCTTACCGTTATGTTCGTATGTATTAGGCACTCCTAAAAATTTTAAAGATTAGCATAAAAAAATTGAAACAAAATTATTTGCATATACAGTAGGTGGCCAATGAATTAGAAACTTGGGGTAAAATTCAATAAAACCTATAACAAAAATTGCTATTAATAGTAAAATAAGATCAAATGAACAAAAAAGCATTATAATCCTTTATTTCACAATTCTAATACTTGAAAGAATTTATTGCTCCACGTATACCACCCCTTTTTAAAACAGCTAGATAAAAGAACATTGTGTCACAATCCATCAGTTTATTATAGCCAGTGAATGAATAAGTGCATCATAAAAGTAATTCAGTTCTATACGCGCAAATTATTTATTGCAATAAACAAAATATTTGTAGAACATTTTGAGTCGTGTTTTAACTATTTAAACAGTTTTTATCGTGGAAAAACCTTTAAACGTGTATCTCGAAAAAATAGGACGTGTAAAAGACATCAGTGCTGAAAAGAAAGTAGAAATTTCTACATTATTGATGCATTCCAATCTCAGTCAGTGGGAAATTGCTAAAAAAGCAAAGGTATCGTGTGCTACGGTGTCTCGAATACGAAGAAATATGAAAGAAAACATCCCCCTGAATATGACTCGAAGACAAAATTGCTGGTGTACACGTAAAACCACACCTCGGACAGACCGTAGTATAATTGAATAGTCCTACAAAACCGTAGGGCATTCTTAAGAACAATTCATAACACGATAACAGGACAAGGCATTGACATATTGGCACGGACAATTCGTCGACGATTGCATGAGGCCGGCCTGAAGTGCAGACGCCCCGCCAAAAAGCCGAGATTAACTCAAAATATGAGAAAAGCGCGGTTAGAATGGGCTAAACGCCACAGAAATTATACAGTGGATGATTGGAAACAGGTATATGATAAATAAATATTATTGTGTTTAAATAATTCCTGCTTGGAGGTAGAAACACAAGCTCACTTTTTTATTAGGTCATTTTCAGTGACGAATGCCGTCTCGAATCTCTGTCAGAAGGTGCGGTGTACGTTCGTAGAAGAATTCACGAAAAGTACAGACCACAGTGAATGGTAGACACTGTCAAACACCCTCCTTCAGTGATATGGACTTGCATTTCGGCAAAAGGTCCGGGTCTCATGTATTTTGTGATCGGAACTATGCGACAAGAACAGTATTTAACGGTATTGGATGGTGTTTTAAAACCGTAAATTGAAGAGATAAGCACACTAGGATCCAGATACACCTTTATGCAAGACGGGGCACCATGCCATACCGCTAAATCTATCAAGAAGTACCTTGAGGAAAAAAATACCCCTCTTCTTCCTTGGTATGGTAACTCCCCGGACCTTAATCCCACTGAAAATTGTTGGGCACTTTTGAAAACAAAAGTAAAGTAGTTTCCAAACCCAAATGTAGGAATTCTTAAGGAAAGAATTGGTGAAATATGGCACAATGATCCGGATATTAAAGAAATGATTTCCCGGTGCATTGAGAGTATGCCAAGACGAATACAAGAAGTAATAAAAAATAAGGGAGGAACTACAAAATATTAACAATTGGTGACTTTTTTCAAATATGTGTATGTTTATTAACTAAATAAAAAAAATGCAAACAATAAAAACATTTTATCACAATGTTTATATTAAAAACGTTCTTATTTTTAAAGTTTCTAATTCATTGGCCACCTATTGTATATATGTATCTACTTTATTATAAATAAAAATGTACATTATTAATATTTGATCGGTCCCCTATGCGCCTTAATAACAGCTCTAATCCGCCGTGGCATACTTGACACTAAATTAAAGCAGGTATCGGCGGAAGTTAAGTGCCATTCTTGAATAATTTTTTCCCGAAGAGCCCGTTTAGAGTCACAATGGTGTGCAGAAACTTTCCTTTTTAAAATATGCCGTAGGTGTTCTATAGGAGACAAATCGGGTGATTGGGCCGGTTAGTCTAATAAACGCACGCTATTTTCATGAAATCATCGCATACTTTCTCTTGACCGATGGCAGGGAGTATTATCTTGCTGGAAGAAATATTCTGGAGTCTCTTCCTCAAAAAGTTTTAGCACTGATGGCTCTAAAACTTCCTGCAGCATCGCTGTATATCGGTTGCTATTCATGCGACCTTCGCACAAATACATTTCGCCGACTCCAGAAGCTGTCATACATCCCCAAACCATGATGCTGCCGCCGCCAAATTTGATCGTGGGTAGTATGCATTGTTCCTGGAAGGCTTCACCTACTCTTCGTCTCTTCGCTCAGATCGCCCCTTAATCTAGAAAAAGTATCACAAAAAGACTAAATAATTTATTCTAAAAAAAAAAATTAATAATCACTAAATAAAAACTTATTAATTGATTGGATGCACTAAGTGATAATAAAGCTTACCTCAATATTTGATTCATCGGACCAAAGTACTTTTGACCCATCCTCGATGGTCCAATCTTTAAATTTTTAGCCCATAATAAGCGCTTTTTTTTGTGTACCTCGCTTAAGTACAGTTCTTTTCGAGCCATGTGACCGTGTAAATTAGAAGCGCCGAGACGTTTTCTTACCGTACTAGCGCTAATGGACACATTATGTCGAACCCACAATTCACTAGAAATTTCTCTAGAAGATTTTCATGGATTTTGTAACGCGATTCTTTGTATAAGTCGATCTGTTCGATGTGTGGTACGTGTTTTCTTCCTGTTTTCGGTTTATTTCCCTAACTGCCAGTTTCTCTAAACCGTTTTAACGTGGTTTGCACGGCACAGCGCGAACATTTAATTTTTTTTTTGCAATCGCAGTTTGTGAAAAGCCTTCCGTATTAAGTAAAATTATTTGACCCCAATAATGATAGCAAGGACTGTGGGTTAATATGACAAACAACACAGAGTATCGGCACACTCCTCACCACACAAAATATTATTAATTAATTCGGAACAGCTGTTTCAAAGGCTCGCTGGGCCTCCATTTTCAACCGAGTTACCGAATAAATCTGAACGAAAAAACTAAAAACTCTTTCCTTAATTCTACCATGCATGTCTATCCCTCCTCTCGAGGAAAAAAGAAGGGTATATATGTACAAATGTGTCTAAACATGTATCTGTGTATATCTATTTCCGAATACCTACTTTTCTATCGCTTAACTCTAACATGCTGGGTATATGTGAAACGGCCAAGGGTCTCATCCCGTCCTCGTAGAATATAGAGCGAGACGAAAATAAGGTTACTTCCCGTTAATTCTCTATCTACGCATTCTAAGGATACTAAACAAATCAATACATAAATTGCAGAACACCGAGACTCGGTCTTCGTCAAGTGTGGACTGAAAAGTTCTTTTACCCTAATAAATCAAACAAGCAAGAGAAATGAAGTGGCGCATTCTCCTTGTTAAGGAACTTCGAATGTTTTTTCAAGTATACTGTCTCAAATGCGTCCCTTTCCCGAGGTGAAGTTACGTTTTTAATTAATTTGAGGTTTTCCAATTTGATTACATGTCCTGTGTTATTCATATGGTCAGCTACACTTGACGCTCCTGTTCGACCGAATCTATAGTATCTCATGTGCCCATTAAATCTAGTACCTATCGCTCGTTTCGTTTGTCCAATATAGGCTTTATCACAGTCGTTGCATGCAATTTTATAAATTCCCGACCTTTCTTTCATGTCCGGTTTGTCTTTTGGATTACCAAGAAGGTTCTTAAGTGTATTTCGTGAACTAAAACATACGTTCATGTCTTGTCCCCTAAAAACTTTACTGATGCCTTTCGATATTCTATGGAAAGGGAGTTTCACAAATTTCTTGTCGCGAGTTTCTACGGGTATCAAGGTCGTAGAATTTCTTACATAATGCCTATGTTGTTAAGGATGCGGTCGACATCTATAGACGAGTAACCATTATAAATAGCCACATTTTTTTATGAATTTAAGCTCTTTCTTGTACCTATTTTGGTTTAAGGGAAATTTCACTAGTCTATTAATTAAGAAACTAATCGCGGCCATTTTATGTTCGCAGTGGTTCGAATCGGTCATAATGAATCTATTAGTGCTTGTTTCTTTTCTATAGATGTCTATTTCTAGTTTATTATTGTTTCTAATTACTAGGCTATCTAGGAATGGGAGTTGATTGTTCACTTCTTCTACTGTAAATTTAATGGATCCGAATTTTGAGTTGAGTGCCGCGAGGAAATTCGGGATGTTAATTTTCTTAGTGTCAAAAATCGCGAAAATATCATCTACATATCTAAGCCAAATTCTAGGGAAATACCCGGTGTCCTTTTTCAAATACGTTTCAAATTTACTCAAACAAGTTGGCTATGAACGGGGACAGTGGATTACCCCTCGCCGTACCCTCCAATTATTCATAATATTTGCTCCCTATTTGAAAACGGTTTTGGTTCATGCAAAGAGAAGTTAGTCTTTTGTATTCCGCGATTTTGACGTCGTCAATGTCGTTAAGTTTTAAGAGTTCAACTAAATATTCTATGGTTTCTGGGATTGGTACGCTGGGGAAGAGTGAACAAACATCAAACGATACTAAAATTTCCCCTTCTTCTAATTCAATATTATTGACCTTATTTACAAAATCTAGTGAATTTTCTACTTCTAGGTTGTCTACTTTGATGGATAAATTTTTGTATTCGTTTACTAGCCATTTGGATAGTTTGTACGCAGGTGACTCTATACCTGAAACTATTGGTCTCATAGACTTTCCTGGTTTGTGGATTTTTGGTAGGCAATACATTTTTGGAACTGTCGGGTTTGGGACTGACAATTTAAACTTAAGGTTCGCGTTAATGAGTTTTGGGCAATTTTTTATAACCTCTTTTGTTTCTCTGATCATGGATGGTAACGGACTTTTTCTTAAACCTTTGTAAGGTCCCGATGGCAACAAATGATTGACGCGATTGAAATAATCGGGCTTGTCCAAAATGACTATTCTATTCCCTTTGCCTGCTTTTAGGTAAAAACAATTTTTATTTTTGAGACCTTTAATAGTTCTGAGGTCCCCTGTGTTATTTCTCAGATTTTTTTCTTCGTCCAAGTTTTTCAAAATCGTAATTTTGCACGCGTTTCTTATGTAATCTTTTGTTGTGGAATCTAAGTTCTTAATGGCTGTCTCTACTGACGCAATGAGGTCCTCCGTCGGGATTTTTGAGTCCCGAATACATTTTTTTAGTCCTTTATTTAACATTGTGATTTCAGTTTTATTGAGGGTCTCTGCTGATTGGTTACAAATTAGTGGTGTGTTCTCCACCGTACATACGGCGTTTCCGTCCTTTTTAGGGCAATTTTGTGGAATTTCTTGTTGAGGCACACCATTTTTAGTTTAAACTTACGATTAATTCGTTCAATTACGCGTCTTTGGAAAACACACCATTTTTGAAAATCGTTTTCATCTAAAAACCGTGTTATTTTAAGGTGTAACTCGTATAATTCTATTTCTAATTGCCTACGTCTTGCATACTGATATCTGATTTCATTTCGTAACCATTGTTTTTTGACATGATTTATGACGTTTTGTGGTTTCTTGCAATTATTGGAAAGGTTAATCTTCATAAATTTTGGGAAGATGTTATGTTTTTTACACCGTTTCAGAAATAAGATATCAGCTTGTATGAACTTAATTCTAGTACTCACATCACCGAAGCGGTTCAATTCCTTGGGCTGGAGAGCCATGATCAATAATGATAGCAAGGACTGTGGGGTAGTATGACAAACAACACAGAGTATCGGCACACTCCTCTCCACACAAAATATTATTAATTAATTCGGAACAGCTGTATCAAAGGCTCACTGGGCCCCCATTTTCAACCGAGTTACCGAATAAATCTGAACGAAAAAACTAAAAACTTTTTCCTTAATTCTACCATGCATGTCTATCCCTCCCCTCGAGGAAAAAAGAAGGGTATATATGTACAAATGTGTCTAAACATGTATCTGTGTATATCTATTTCCGAATACCTACTTTTCTATCGCTTAACTCTAACATGCTGGGTATATGTGAAACGGCCAAGGGTCTCATCCTGCCCTCGTAGAATAGAGCGAGACGAAAAGAATTTGACCCCTTTCTGCGATTCTTAATTCGCGCGTTTTCGGCATAATTTAACAATATTGTTTATAAAAACACTGTATAAAATATTTAACACTCAGACAACACGCATTCGAATAATTATAAATACTTCGTCGGTTTGTGGTTCGAACAATACTAAATACGCCGGAACAAGTAATTGCATTATAATCCTAAAATTGGTGACTATAAAACAGTTGGGGGTTTTAAATACATATATGCGTTGCTTTTGTTAGATATTTTATGACTGCCTATCTGGAATTTTTAGGGTACTTGAAATACTAAATAAGACTATAAAATACACTAAAACCAACAAATTTGTGAAACAACCAAAGGTATTAAATTTTACCTAAAAAAATTTCAAAATACAAGATAAATTTAGCAGTGGTACTTTCAAGTACCTTATGTATTTGCTTATCAAGCTCTGTGATATACAGGAGATATGTAACTAATTATAGTTAAAATTACCTGTAAAGCATGTATATACTTATATGTTGCGTTTGATAATAAAATAACTTACAGAATTGATAGATTCACGAAAACTACTTTCAGCTCCAATAGCCATTATGCCACTTCAACTAAACCTTGCACGAAACACTTTTGAGGTTATATTTCAAAGTATTTATACATACAATTGCATAGCATACATATATGGTACTTAAGAGTTCCAGCGGCTTACAGCACCTCAACGTACCGCATATTCCCACGAACACAATTCTAAGCCTGGATTTTAAAGTACCTCTGCACAGTATAGGACAACTGAATTTTTCTCGTGCTGGCAGACAAAGGGTTAATACGTTACTTTACTTTGAAGGTACAAAGTAAATACTTGCCAGCTCGTCTCAGTGAATAACATTTCATAATATTATTATAGGAAATTCGGAAAGCAGTTTGCTAACTGGAAGCTAGATAGAAGCAGCTCCACAATCTATCAAACTTGAAAAAAAGCGTGACTACAAGCAGTATAAAATATTACCGGTCCAGGAGCTCACAGAAGTTCAGAAGAGGAAAAGATTAGTTTTGTCAACAAATGATTGGAAGTTTAAACAATGAGCCTAATTTCTTTGATTATCTAACAATATTCCATACTATAATTCGATAAATAAAAGAAACATATTTTATTGCAAGTTTGCAAGCATACTTATGCAACAATGTTTAAACGAGAAAACAAAAAGGAGAGTTCCGTGTTTCTTCTATTCTTCATATATTTTTCCGAAAATAATAAAGAGGGATAAGTAACTCACATACTATTACATAGTGCACACAAATTTTGTCCCTTCTGTTTTATTCTTGGCCAGCTTCTTTGCTTCATCCCAGGTTATAGTCCTTTCGTTGAGAGTTGCCGCTACCTCGTCATTCCACGTTTTCCTTGGTCTTCCGCTTCCTCTTTTATTTTGTACTTTAGCTTCCCAAATTCTCTTCACCTGTCTATGGTCGTTCATTCTGCATATGTGCCTAAACAATTTAAGTTGGTTCCTTTCTATCACTTTGTTGACTGGTTCTATTTGAAGTTCTGCTCTTAGTGTATCGTTCCTAATTTTATCTCGCTTCGTGATTCCTTTTCCTTTTCTTAGATATTTTATATCGATGGCGTTGATTTTACTTTTCAATGTTTGTGTTAGTACCCAACTCTCACTTCCATATGTTAATATTGGTCTGAAAATTGTTTAGTACATGACCATCTTCGTTTTCTTGTCTACCTCCTTTTTGCTTATGAACCCTTTACTTAGACTGTGGCACACTTGTGATGCATTCCTTATTCTTTCGTTCACCTCTTCTTCCATATACCCCTCTCTTTGTATATTTACTCCCAGGTATTTGTATACTTCCACTTGTTCAAGTTTTTGTTTGTTTATTTTTATGTTTAATTTTCTATTTTCATCACCGATACTCATGACTAGAGTAACCTAAACTTGCGGACTCGCATAGGCGTCGGTATTACGGGTTAATATAAGAATACGAAAAATTCATAAATAAACTAAACCGGTAGAGAAGCAGGCATGTAGTGTCGACCTTGAATACAAATCATGTTAAACCGCGCTGAGAGAGATTTTCGTTTAGTACCGGTTGAGCTGTTGCAGAGATTAGTCGAACGGTCAAGGTTATGTACTTACATGTCGCTTTTGAAAATATAGCTGGTGTTTTTTGTGTGTTGTAGTATTATACCAAGTACATAATTAGTGTATCGTTTCATATAGAACTAACATTTACATACCTAACAAAACAATGCCTCGTAATAGATTTGCTACTAATGTACATAAGTATGTGTCACCTTTTCCCCATTTAAAATATGACGGTAGTACAGTTTTTTGCTTAATATGCAATGTTCGTTTGGCTGCATTGGACAGAACTGATTGCCAGAGGCATGTCAATGGTATTAAGCATATGAGAAATGCAAGAACTGAAATACCTTATACACTATTCCTCATACATTTATAATTATGTTACCTCTTGTAATCTTCCGTTGTCGTTGGTGAGAAAAGCAGCTTTTAAAACGTTTTGGCGACAATACGTTCCAAAGTACCCATTACCCTCACAAACACAATTACAGAATCATTTGCCGCGAATGAAAGAGATGCTAGAAAATGTGTGTAAACGTGATTTGTGTTCCAAAAAAATAAGGATTACCGTGGATGAGACGACCGATATAAAGAAAAAACAGTATTGTGAATGTAATAGCTCGCGTTTTATCTAGCGAGAACACAGCATCTCGATATTTGTTAGCTTGCAAACGTGTTCAACAATGTACCGCGGAAAATATTCAAAAAGTGATAATGAACGCTTTGAAAAAATTTAAAATTGCCCAAGATCAAGTTGTGATGATTGTGACAGATAGTGCAGCAACGATGTTAAGTGTTGGGCGATCCTTAAAACATATATTTCCTAACTTAATACATATAACCTGCGTGCTGCATGCTTTGCATTTAGTTGGTGAAGTTGTTTCGACAACATTACAGAAACGTTGATCGGATGATTGAGAAGCAGTGTTTCGTAAATCTCCTAAACGTTTAAAAAGAATTTCGTAAATTTTGTCCAAGTATTCCAGAACCTCCTGAACCAATTTTTAACGCGATGGGGTACTTGGCTAACAGCAGCTTCTTACTATTTGATCCATTTTCAACAAATTCAATCAGTTGTAATGCGATTTAATCGGAATGAATCCAAAAGCATTTAGAGAAAGTCAAAGAGAATTTCAAATTCCTCAACTTTTAGAAGATTTAACAACAATATGTACCAATTATACAGTATTACTAGATGCCATCAGAAAACTACAATGTACTGAATTGTCATTGCAGGAATCATTAGACATAGTGGAGAGTGTAAAAAATAAATTACACACATTAAATGATACGCCAGGATTATGCGCTAGTCAAAAATTGGCAGATGTTTTAAGGAAAAATCCCGATTTTAATACTTTAGAGGCCGTTTATAATAAGTGTAAGAATAGTGAACTTTTAAGTGATTTTGAAAAACAGTTTCTACATGCAAATGTAACTTCCTTAGATGTGGAGAGATCGTTTTCTATATATAAGAATATTTTTCTTGTCGACGCACAAGGTGTAAAGAAGTAACTGTGGAAACATATGCAATGATGCAAGTTTACAGTAGTTCACATCCTGATGCCTCTAATTTGTTGAATAATTAGCAAGTAAGTTTATTTATGAATTTTTCGTATTCTTATATTAACCCGTAATACCGACGCCTATGCGAGTCCGCAAATTTTGGTTACTCTACTCATGACTTTTGTTTTACTTGCATTTATTTTCATTTTTCGCTTTGTCAATTCTTCCTCCCAAATTGTTAGGTGTCTTTGTAGTTCGTTTTCCTTGTCCGTCAATATAACCAAATCGTTGGCAAATGCACATTCAGATACTCTTATTAGTTCAAGTTTGTAGTATCCTACTTGTAGTTTCCGTATCTCCTTTTCTACGGCTTTTATAATATCATCTATGATTAGAATGAACAGTGTAGGACTCAAGGATCCCCCCTGTTTTAGTCCATCGTTTATTTCGAACATTTCCGACTTTAAATTGTCTTTCCTTAGATAGCATTTGTTTTTATTGTATAAGCTTTGTATAGCTCTTCTTAATTTTGGTTGGATCTCTCGTTGTTCCATACTTCTCCATACCTCCTTTTGTGACACTCGGTCAAAAGCCTTTTCCAGGTCCAGAAATGCTGCACATATTTCTGTGTTCTTTTTCTTGTTTTCTCTATAAGCTGTTTTATTGTGAACACATGGTCCTGGACACTTCGACCCTTTCTGAAGCCGCTTTGTGATTCTGCCAGATTTTTGTTTACCTACAGAATTTAAATTCCCGCCACTTTGTGCGCATGCTCTTTGTAAATATTCGGTTCAGCCGTACCGTTACTACCGCCAAAACAAGGCTCAACAGCTTTGACGTCAGCAGGCTGTGACGTAGTTATATTTAAGCCATATAAACGTGTTTACACACCGAGACCATCTCTGCGTTTTAAACTGATTTATCCAAATTATATTGATTTTATTTAAAAAAATACTGTGTAATGATATTTCCGTATTTTGTTGGTGCTACCTGCAATGTTTTTGTGTTGTATAAGCGATAAAACCTTTTCTGGAGCGATAAAAACGAGGTACCTAACCTAAAATTGTGTCGGTTGCTTAGGATCGATTATTGCGTTTTGAATTAGTTTATCCAAATTATATTGGTTTCATTAAAAAAAAATACTGTGTAGTGATATTTCCGTACTTTAAATTTAAGACCCTGGTTAAATAGCATGTCTGTAAATTTTCTCGTAAAATTGAACAAAATTTCGCATAAAATTGCAATTACTGTATCATTTCAACCTTAATTTCGTCCAAATACATGTACAATTACAAATAATAATAATTAGTCGATTAAATATCCATCTTTCACGAAAACGGTGCTCGGTTACGTGTTTGGTTTTTTGCTTTGAAAGTTCGTTTTTTCCAAAATAAAATCGAGTGAGATGCGAAGAAGGGCTCAGTTGACGACTGGCATCCTCTTTAAACCGGAAGCCCTTCAAAACTTAAAAAAAAAAAACAAAAAAAAAAGCGATTCTTTTGCCGCTTAGGCTAATATCGTGTATGGCGATACATCGCCTGAACAGCGTGACGTCATCGAAGAGCTGTGAGGCCTTCTAGTTACGGTGGTAACGATTATCCGCATTCTGTAATATAATGAACTTGGTATGAATTGAGATATGTTTATGGTAATACTTTCGGAAATTACTTATTTTTCGAATAAATCCACGGTTCTTAGTTTATCAAATGGTAGTACTTCTACGTTTATTGCTGCATATATTTCTTCACAAGAGTTATCTTGACTCCACATGTATCTGGATGTATAGTTTATTTCAAATTATAAGAATATAACTTTGAACGGCTTAAATGCTGTTATTGCACCACCTGCGGTAATAACTACCTGGATACGCAAACAAACTGCTGAGGACCGTAATGACTAACGCTGGCCACGAGCGGTACCGCGCATCGGCGTAGAACGGTAGTATTACTTCGTCTGCGGAGCAGTACGGACATTTTCGCTGCCGGTCATTTGCGCAATTGTTTATCTGTCCTAGAAAAATTATGATTCCAGACTTAATATATGAAGGTGCTAAAATTAAATGTGTAATCTGTAAAATTCCGTTAATGTGTTGGTCCAGACAACATTGTCTACGACACGTAAATAGTGAAAAGCATGTCTCAAAAAGAAATTGCGCACGAGACAATGAAAAATTTATATTTAATTTATGCGTTACGTTTATCGCATGTAATATACCGTTTAATTTACTAGACAAGGAACCATTTATCTACTTTTGGAATAACTATTCGGAGTGCAAATTACCAAGTCGAACATCGTTACGAAGAATTGTGCCATCTGCGCGCGAACATATTGAACAAAAAATAAAATCGGAGTCGAAAGATCAAAAATTGTTCTTAATGTAATGGCACGCAAATTGGAACCTCATCAATCGGCACCTTCAATTCTATTAGTCTCCAAACGAATACAACAGTGTACTGCCGAAGTAATTTCAAAGTTAGTGTTAAATACATTCGATACAAAGGAAGCTGCCGCTATCCAGAAAAGTCAGTCGAAATTTCAAGATAGTCAGGTTAAAATGATTTAAACTCATTCACGACAATTACTTCGGGCTAGCAGATGCAATAGAAAAATTACCGTGCCGTTAGAAGAATCTCTACAAATAGTGCAACATGTTCACGCACAGCTATGCGCGATTGAAGACGCAAAAAATGTTTCTGTTCTAGAAAAATTTGAAAGTGTTTTTGAGAAAAATTCTGATTTTGGCACATTAAGACACATTTGCGAAGGTGCGTCAAGAGAATCGTTAAGTTATTTGAAAGATTATTTTACTTACGCAAATATTACGTCACTAGATGTAGAACGTTCGTTCTCTGCATATAAACGCATTTTTTCCTCATGCCGTACTAGTTTTGCCGAAACAACAGTTGAAACATATCTAATGTTGCAGATATTTAACAGACATTATTCACTTTGTGATTTCACGGAGGACTCTTGAAATGGTAAGTGGTTTGAGCACGTGTTATTTAATTTTTATTTAAAAGATGTGCGAAATTATTTGCGGCAGCAAACATCTCTATTAGCAGAATAACTCTAGTGGAACGCGAGGCCTGGTCGACTCTACGCTACTGCGCGGTACCGCTCGTGGCCAGCTTCAGTAATGACAAAATTTAAGTGAATTGAATAGAAATGGAATTATGATTTGCGATATGCGTAACTACCTGTTTGTACATTTAAATCTCATTTAATATGTAAATTCTTTAATTACTTGTAACATCGAATTGCTTACTATGTAAATTTATACTGTTTGTAAAATATTCTTAAATACCTGTTTATACATTACAATCGCCTTATTTATATCATTTCGTTTAGTAATACTCCCACCGCTCGCCATCTAATCTGGCTTTTGCTATAGGAGAGTTGGTATATATTACATCTAATATTGAGTTTATGTATCATTTATTGTTAATCTTTACTGCTCTATACATATTTGATTTTTCTTTCTTTACTTCACGAACATTCTGCGACCTTTTGCTGAAAGTGTTAGTGATGATGATGATGTGGATAGTGATAATACTGTTGGAGCACGGCAGAGAAAGCATCTATCAGAAGATGCAAAACAGATAATTCTCAATGTCTATCGTACCCTAATGGAAGGAAATAACGAACAACAAACCCTGAAAATTCAACGAGCGTCGCAATTAACCAAGGCGCCTTTTGGAACAATATATAAGATAATTAAGAATAACGCAGGTGCTCGAAAGCAAAGTGACAAAGGAGCACCGAGAAAAATTGATGAGTATGAAATTGATACTATTAAGCAGCAAGTATACTCCTTCTACAGAGGAAATGTTGTACCTACACTAGACTGCTTACATAAAAGAATCAGTGATGAGTCTATAAATATTCTGTGTTCTAAAGCCACCTTGTGGCGGACGTTAAAGAAAGCTGGTTTTAAGTTTTCCAAAATAGATAAACGTCGCACAATTATGGAAAGTCCGAGCCTCCAGAAACTTCGATATGAATACTTAACGGCAATTAGAAAGTATAGAGAGGAAGGACGATTCATATGTTATTTAGACGAGACGTGGTATGACACCCATGATACAATTTGCAAAGGTTGGGTGGATAGTTCAAGTATGTGTCAGTTGGACGCGCCGGTTTTGAGGGGGAAGAGAATAATTATTCTTCATGCTGGGTCAGAAAAAGGATGGATCGGACAGCCGCTATTATCTGCTAAAAATTTTCGATCCTCAAGTTTAGATTACCATGAAGATATGACCTCATCTTTATTTGAAGAATGGTTTTGTGACACTTTGCTGCCAAATTTACCAAAAGAGAGTGTGATAGTGATGGACAACGCTCCGTATCATTCTCAACAGCAAACCAAAATTCTTACAAAATGTAATAATAAGAAAGATATTAAAAATTTTTAGAAACAAATGATTTATATTATGAGGATCATTATACAAAAAACCAATTATTAGAGGTGATGAAGACAAAAGAATATTTAAAGGATTATTATGTGGATGACAGAGCCAAAGAAGCAGGACATACAATTTTGCGTTTACCACCATACCACTGCATTTTCAATCCCATTGAATTGATATGGGCCCAACTTAAAAATACCATAAGACGGACAAATCAAACACCGAAATTTAGTGAAAGCAGTGTAACACGCATAAAAAATGCTATGGAACACATAACTGCCGTAAATTGGAAAAATGCTGTTAAACACGCAATAGCAAAAGAAGACGAATATATGCGCATGTACAATATAGTAGCAGCTTTGATTATAAATTTGCAATACGATTCAGACACAGACACCGATTTGCAAGACGACTCAATCACAGAAGATGATTTATGAAATGCGGTGACACCTTTACTAACATAACAATTTTATAGTGTATTACAAACTAATTAGCTTTATATATCTATATGTATCCACTACACATATTGCCACACGATTTGTTATTTTTTCTTTGTATATAAACCCAATGTATAGATATTTTTTATTATATACTTGAAATTAGCAGCGTTTTTTTTTATCTTATAGGGCCGTAATTTATAGTCAATACGGCCCCTAGATTCAATATGCATTGCCAGGTTATTATCGTCACAGAAGGCGCAATAAAAGTATTAAAGGCCTTGTAAGTCTACAGTTATATTCTTATAATTTGAAATAAACTATACCCAAGCTGTAAACAATCACAATGTCTAAGAAATTATTTAATCAACTGAGCACTTTAATTTCCCAATTAAAAACTCCGTTGTATACGTAGATAAATTCCAAAAAAATGTTTGTATAATATTAAACCAGAATTAATCCTGTAATAATAGTATCTAATTTGTATATCAGGTTTGGATTAGGTGTAAGCGCTAATAATCACTATTATTAAAAAGTCTCAGATAGCCTTCAGCGCACACCACCTGCACACTCAACAATATAAAGAAGTAAAATGGCGTCCTTAAATACAATCACAACTCGTCACAGTTTGCAGTTAACCCTGTTGGCATTACAGTTTCCCAGTAAATGACGGACCCTCAACGATGGTCGACGGAAATTCTCTGTTAGCATTTCGGGTCCTGGTTCACGGTAGCGAGTGGCGTATAATTCACGGGCTTCACGACTGTTCTTTTCTACATTCTCCGTAGATCAAAGCAGGGACTTAGAAGCGGTATTATTTTAATACCGGTATTACGTCATCAAAGCCATACCGGTATCGTTATAATACCGAAACCGAAATAAATACCGGTTTTTTTTTCGGTTTTTGTTTAGTCAATACGATCTCTCTAAAACTTTGTAATTTAATTTAACTTCGACTCTGTCAATACTTTTTATTATAAATGAAATGTATTTCTCAGGGGAATTTTGGGAAAAATTTGAATTTTCTAAATTTTATTAAATTCTTTGTGGAGTCGGGAGTATTCCTGGATACTCTTTGGGCAATTTTCTTGTTAATTTTGAATTAAATAAATTGAAATTAATGAACTTTAGAATTAAAAATATAAACTAACCTTGAATTCGTATGATGCAGTCACATAAAAACTGTTTATGTTGACCTTTACAGGAATCTGCCAGCTCTAACCTCGAACCTTTCCTTCTTTGAAATTATACTTTAATTTTGCTATTGAACACTTTCAATGGAGACCGTAGTCAAAAACACTAGTTAACGAAAGTCTAACCAGAATTGATGAATTTACTTAATAACGTTCGGACAAAGATTTAATTTACGAAATGATGTTTGAAATGCCGTTGAATATACCCTGTTATCTGTTTTAGGTGAATTTTTCATTTATTTTGACGATTTACGAAATTAGGAGAATAAACAGAAGAGTGGATTTGTCCGTGTTACACTACGATCGTCGTTATCTGGACTTATATATTTAATATAATGTTCTCACTCCAAGGACGTTCGGCCTGGGGAGAATGTTGGTTACGAAAATTTACCTTTTTACCCGCTAGAGCAGTGATTCCCAAAGTGATCCAGGTGGACCCCCAGGGGTCCACGGGAGACTCGACGGGGGTCTACATTGGCGTGAAAAAAAAATGGGGGTGCACAAGTTGTAAGTGGGTGTCCACGAAAATTTATCTGGTTTCGATAGTAAAGAAACAAACAAATGTTTGGCTTAGCTTTAACTTTATCAATGTAGGCAGATAATACACTACTCAAAAAAAAGGAAGCAAAAAAATTCCAATTTTTCGGTAATTGTTTGACAGGCTGTATTTGGTGAAAAATGGTCGTATTAAGACTTTAAAAAAGCATTTGGAAGCTTTAAGATTCTAATTTTCAGAATTTTTTTGGACTAAACTTTTTAGGAGCTATGGTTCTCATGCAATCCTAACTGATAGCAGCGAAAAAAATAATTTTGCAATTTTGTTTTTTTTTTGTCCACGGGCTTGAAATTTTTTTTTTCAGTTAGGCCGGCATATGGATCAAATAGCCCGTATATTTAGCTTTAATTTCCTTTTTTTAAAACATCCCTTAATTTTTTTGAGTAGTGTATTTTCAGGTCAGCCACTGTTACTTGTAAAAACTTGCATATTCGATATCTAGTACAACGCGTGTAGAGACTTGCAAAGCGCCGCCCGCCCGCAACGCTTGTTCAGGCGTGCAAAGGGACGAAATACGACTTGTGCTGTGCTTGCAATCTTGCATGAACTTGTTTGATTCTTCACCAATATAAATACGAATCCAAGGACAACGTTACTCATTTGTTTCCGGAATTTTGAAAAGAAAAGTGTGAGTGAATCGATGTCAGTGTTTACCAGTCCCGGAAAAAGTAAGTATCTACCTATTTGTTATACATACTTTTATTTTATATTGTAATAATATTATATTAATTTGATAATAATGAACTGTTTCAATATTATATTTGTTATGTTTTCGTGTAGTAGGTACGTAATAAAAATTAAATACTGAACAGGGCCATTATTCGATACTTCTATAAAAGAACAGAAAGGCCGGAAAGAGATTGAATTTTAGTACTTTTTATTATAAAATTATTATTTGACCCGACTGGGTGGTGATTCACTAAAGGAGAGTATATGATCTTTACCTGCAAGTTTGTCATATTTCAGTGGCACACCGTAGTTGCTAATTTGCTAATGACTATTAAAATATTTTCTTTTAAATTGTAGGTGTCTTTATGTACCACTCGTAACGTTACATTCAAAGTAATGAATAAATCATTAAAATCGCGAAGTTTTCGGTGTCAAAATATTTCACTTTAACAGTTTTTTCTTTCGAATTTACTGAAATGTATCAAAATATATTAATCAAAAAATGTTTTATATTACATTACAATAGGTTCAGCCGTTTTGTGGAAAACCTTAATGGGTATCTTAGCGTTTGTATTGCTTTTAATAATTAAAGTCAGTTTTTGCCGCCGGCACATTTGTTGTTATTTTTCATTGCAATAATTAATTTAATATCCTATTCTATTCTGTTTTTAAAAATAGCCATATCCTTGTTTATAAATCGCCTTATGATTACTAAAATAAAACATTTTTCTCTTTACAGTTTACTTACAGTAGGTAACTGATACGAAACATGGTGAATCTAGAGAGAAATGTCGACAGTACAGTGTTGATTATTTGGAATTTGGTTTTCTTCTCCTCAAAGGCAGACAAACGATTGCCCATATGCCTTTTATGCAACAAGTTTGAGCAATGACTCTATGAAACCATCGAAGCTGGGAGGATCATCTAAGAAGGTGTCATCCTAATAAAATAGGAAAAAGATTTAAAATATTTCAAACATTGAAGGAAAAAATATGAAAAGAGACCCACGTGCACATTATGTTCGCTTCAACTCTAAAGTAACGATGATGGCTTTGCGGGCATTTAAATATATCTCATTGCTTATAGCGAAAATCTGGAAAACCGTACACCATCGGAGAACAGTTAATTTTACCGCTTTTTTGAAGAGGTTTTAAAAACCTGTTCTGCACAAGCCTCCATTTGACGTTCTCAAAAGAATTCCTTTGAGTAACAACACTGTACAAAGACGTATTGATGATATGAGCTCTGATATTGAAAGCTTCTTGTGTAATTATCTGCAAACAATTTTTCTATTCAACTGGACGAGTCAACTTTACCTGGTAATGAAGCATTATTATTGGCATACGTTCGATTTGTTATGGACGAAGAAATCCATAAAGAGCTGCTGTTCGCGAAAACTTTGGAGACGGACACTAAAGGCAATATTTAATGTCCTGAGTGATTTTTTAAAGGAAAAATCGATTCCATTTGCAAATATTATTTCGGTGGCAGCAGATGGAGCTCCTGCCATATTTGGGCGATATCGTGGGTTTATAAGCCATCTTAAAAGAATTATACCAGGAGTAACTGCAATTCACTGTGTCATCCACCGACAAACACCTGGTAGCGGAAAAAATTTGAATGATAGATTGCACCAATCGCTTCAATTTGTGATTAAAGCAGTTAACAAAATAAGAAGCAATGCGTTAAATACCCGTATTTTTGCACAATTGTGCGACGAGAATTGATGAAGACTTCCAAAAGATTTGCTCTTACATACTGAAGTACGCTGGTTGTCGAAAGGTGCATGTTTAACAAGATTTTACTCACTTTTTGAATCAGTTTTAGAGTTTCTGGAAAGTAAAGATCCAGATTTAAAGGAAAACCTGATCAAATTAAAAGCAGACATCGCGTGTTTGTCAGATTTGTTCAAAAAATTTAATGAGATTAACTTGCAGTTACAAGGGGACAGCCTAAATTTAATAAAAACAAAGGGTGTAATTTCGGCTTTTCTTGGAAAATTGAAATTTATGAAGCAAAATATTAGTCGGCGCGAATTCTCCCAGTTTCCAAACTTGTCACAGGCAGAGTGTCTTGATGAGGATATTCAGACATACGTTCAACATTTAAATGCCATGCATGATGACTTCAAAAATAGATTTGAAGATATTCTGACGGTGGAAATACCACCATGGATCATAAATCCATTTGATGAAACGGAAGTGGCGAATGTGGTATTACAAGAGGAGCTGCTCGAGCTTAGCACCAGTGAGGAGCTGAAGGTGAAATTTAAAAAAGGCTATCAAACATTTTGGCTGCAGGCAGAAATACAGAAATACCCGAAAATATCCTGGGCTGTGAGAAATTGCGGGAAAACTTTTGATAGCGTTTCCCTCGTCATAACCTTGTCGAAAAAGTTTTAGTGTCGTTACAAACTATTAACAAAAAAAAGGAGCAGATTGAACATCACAGAACGGGGAGATTTGCGGTTATTCCTCACAAAACTGAAGCCTAATATTGATAATTTGCTGTCAATCCATCAAGTACATCCCTCCCATTAAAATATATTTTTTTTAATTGTTGATTTGCATTGTTGAAGTTACGTTACGTTATTCATGTTTAATTTTAATCCTATTAAGTCTGTAATCATATTATTTTAATAAATAGAATACAAGACAATAATACTTTTTTTTTTATTTTTACCACTCCGAATTTAGGGTTGGAACTCAGCCGCGACGCAAATTTTCCATCGTTAGATCTAATTTTCACATTTTTTGACGAGTTTTGGGAATATGGTAGAAATGTAGCAGCAGGGGGACCACCGAAACCAGTAAAATTTTGAAAGTGGTCTACGAGAAAAAAAAGTTTGGGAACCTCTGCGCTAGAGGGACCTGCATCACAATCGGGTGGCTAACCTGAACACCCTATTCGTTCTGAGATTGACAGCCGATGTTGGTGTTGTAAATATTGAACATTACAGTACCTACTACTATGTGACTATTGTGTATAGTCCGTTTCATTTTATTTTAATCTGACTAAATAGTAAATAATTTTTTTTTTTAATATATTTATATTAGTGCTCGGACGTTTACTGGTAACCGTAGTCGACTAGTCGAAATATAGAATAGTCATTAACCGATGTAACCGATTAATCAAGTAATACCGATTAGTCGACCAATGGCTGTTAATCAATTAGTCGACTAACGGCGATTATTCAATTAATCGATTAATCTGCTAATCGGTTGAAGTTAAACAGTGAACTTTTATAGTTAATAACAGCAAAAAGTTGTTTATGTGGAAATGTACCATGGACAGAAAGGCGGGATACGTATATGAACAAAGAAACCGACATTTTTATAATTATCTACATTTTATTTACATTCTAATGCTGTAATACTTATTCTAAATTGCTATTCAAAAAAACTAATGCGTCCACCGTTTTTCCTTTTAAGCAACTTCTCTTTGCGTTTACAATGTTTCCAGCTGCAGAAAACACTCTTTCTGCCGGTGTTGAAGTCGCAGGTATTGCTAAATATTTTTTAGCTAATAGGGCCATCGACGGAACGCGACATTCGTTTTAACTCCCCCACTGAAGGGGACATCGGCTTTTGTCTATAGGTCTTTCTTCGCAGTACCTATCAACTTCACTTTCTATCTCCCTGTTTTGTGCATCCTCGGGAAACAAAATGTCTACAGCAGTCTTATTACAGCTTACTTCTAGTTGAGAATGTGATACATCTTAGGTAGAAATATTTTTAATCATATTTTCCATGTGTCTTTTTGTGCAAACAGAGAGCCCAAAACTCCTTTCTACGTTTTTGTAGCGAGGATTAAGAAACGTACACACATCTAACGTTTCGCACCTAAAGTTATTTCAATATTGAATCTACTTTTTAAATCTGTTTCTATAATTGTTTAAAATTCCTTTATTACAAGGTGGTCCATTTCACTGCGGTGTAAGAAATTGGTTAACATACTTTTTACAATTGGAACAACAATAGAGCTTGTAGGGAAGACTTGCGTGGCTAAAGCAAAAGGTTGCAATACAGCTTTTAAGTTTTCGAGGATTTGCCACTGACCTATCAATTCTAATATAGATGCTGTAGATCTTGTGGTTATATTCCTGTCGTTAATTACGGCTGTTATTGCTTGATGCTATTCTAGCAATCTTTCTATCATAAGGAAAGTTGAATTCCATCGGGGTTTCACACTTTGGATTAGCTTATGTGTAGGGAGGCCCATACCTTTTTGAACCGACTGCAACACGTTTGATGCAAGTGTTGAATGTTTGAAGTGCCCGACGATACTACTACACTTTTGAAGAAGGTGTTTAAGTTCTTCTATTTCCAAACCTTTGTTGACAGCGAGTTGACTAATTGAAATTTGGAAACCGTGACTATTGACTAGTCGATTAATCGATTAACCAAATAACCGAGTCATGCGCCGAGCCCTAATTTATATATAACGTATTTACGTGCCCATTAGTCAAATTAAAATAAAATGAAACGGACTATAACTGACAAGACAAATCACACGCACAATACATACATAAACAGACAACAAGAGATTTGTTTTAGGTAACTGTACGTTTTATGCATGCGCTACTGAAGAAAAGCGGGATTGTTGAAATAATATTCCAAGATAGTAAAATTTAATTAACCTTTGTGTCAATAACCGGTTACCCTTCTGAAGTTAGTAATCAAAAATTTTTTTTTTGTATTTTTGCAATTTTTTTTTCCGGCGAGATCCCCGCTCTACAACGTTTTTTAAGTATGTTAATGCTTTTTTAAAATAATTTTAGCAATATTTGCCCGTTAAAATTGAAGTCAAAACTAACTATACGCTTGTTCAATAACCGGGGTACCCACGTATTGCGAGTGCTATTTAGTATTTACAATAATTATATAACGCTGAAATTAGTAATTAAATTGATGCTAATTATTTTATGAAAAATAGGAGAGATGTATATTTTTAAAAATAATTGTTTATTAACTATAATTTAGCTTAACATTCAATCCCTTTTTGGTAATTGTCTTAGCATGCTCATCACAAACAGGTTGATTACATTCTGCACATAATTTTCGAGTCTTTCTTCGTTTTCTAAGTTCCGATTTATAACAAATATGACAAGAGCCTACAACTATTTTTCTTCCAGTTGAATCAAGAGTTTGTTGAGATGTTGAAGGTCTAGAAGCATCTTTAGGTGGATTTGCAATAAGTTTTCCCATAACACTTTTTATTGCATTCCGTGTAGCGAAATGTCTTGTCACTTGATTATTTGTGGACCGATCGAGAATGTTTTTGTAAACATAAACTCTTCACTTGGGCTGTCGTAAAAATACTCTTCGTTGTTTTAGTTTTTTATCATTTTATTGTTTTCAAAATATATAATGTATGATGCAAAAGCTGCAATATCTAAAATGTTATAAAAAAATGCTAGTGGCCATCGTTTCGTTTGTCTTTGTGTTGTGTATCTCTTCAGCATTTGATCCATTGTATCAACACCAGATTTAGTTTTATTCTAATACTGTACTATTTCTGGTTTTCTTTTGGTATATTCAGAAACTGTCAGTGCATTGTTGATAAGAGTATTACTCCTTTATTTTTTTTGGGGACATAAGAACTTATAGTTACTCGATCATGAAATCCAAATAAAGTAGAATACTCTTCTCGACTTTTATTGGCTTTCTTTTCCCTTTGGGGAATATATTTTTTATTTTTTTTCAGTGTACCCACTAATGTCAAATTCCACGAAAAACAAATGTTCAGAAAGGGATAGAGTCGTAAAAAATTATCCATTGTAATATTTCGGCCAGATCCTCGATACGATAAACCAAATCTTTCACCACTCTTTCACTTTGATTTATTTTAACGACCATTTCACATTTTCCAGTATAACAGTTGTCCAAGTAGAGGATTGAATTTTCAGCGTCACAAATCCCCACACCCTTTTTTCCATATTTGGCTGGTTTTGATGGAATGTATTACGTAAATCGTGTTTCTTCCTCGTATGGAAAAGCTGTTCGTCAATAGTCAAACACAGAGATTTGTACAAGCGGGATAAATTAGAGTTGAGCATTGTCCATAAGTCACGCATTGGAGCAGCCTGTCTTCTCTGATACGACTTTCCCGAGTATTGGCATCATCAAATCGTAAAATCGAAGAATATTCCAAAACCGATTGTTCCCATCGCCGCACGATATAATGGATATTATGTGGTTTTCCCCATGTCTGCTGTGTGATCAGTATTTGAGTTATTTGCGCCAGAACTAATAAGAATCCCTAAAAATGCATATATTTTCTTCTAGCTGTCACATCTTTCCATACAAGGTTTTTTTTTGTAGGATTGGGGTCGTTGAATTTTTTTTGATGCAGGGAGTTGCTTTTTTTTTATTCGTATGCCGTACAATTATATCCACCATTTCAAGAGTAAAAAAACACTCGAATGTAGCAGAGATTGACAACGTTTCTGTGCTTCGATGGGGACCACACTCTGACGAACGATATTACGAACTACTGCTTGACGTTGAACGGATGTAGGTTTTGATTTCCATACTGTCTTAAACCTTCGCCACAAAAGTATCAGCATTTGAAATGCCAGAAGTACTAGCTTCTTCCAAATCATCGATTTCTTCAGTATCATCTTCCATCTCTACTTCGTCATCTCGATTTTCTACAACTTCTTCGTGAAACTTCATTATCTTGTTCTGACACATTCTCTGGTAATGAAAACCATTCTTTATCTTCGCTATCTGATGTAGTATTTTCTTCATTGGACTCCGGCCCCAATAATTGATGTAGATATATTCTTTTCTCTGCTTGTGTCAAACTAAAAGAGCAGCTTTTTGTTGTATGAACAAAAACGTATAATAAAAATAAAATGATTATTTATATTATATTATAATAATAAAATATTTATAATAAATAATATTCACTATAGTAATGAGTACTAACTAGTATTGAAATATAATTCTATATAACTCTTGCGAACTTTTGAGCCGTTAGTTCTTCCATAGTAGTAGTTTCAACAATAATAACTGCACTTTTTCAAAAAAATATTCACTCAAATAATATTCACTAATAATGGAATGTCTGTACACTACAAACTCTGACCTTAAACTGACGCATTACTAAAATCTTTCTTTCAACTCCAATTTCATACATAGCGGTTACTTTATACCTAACCAGGACTACCTGACTAGATATATAGGAAAAGCAGATTCGAAGAACTTATCCCTTCAAATAATATAATAGCACAGGCTAACAAAATGTACAGGAGAAAACACAAAGAATGGATTTTGCCTGCTTGGGTACCCGAGTACCCCGGTTATAGAACGACGTGGAAAATTCTAGTTATTGACAGTAGGGTTAACCGATATAGCCATCTTCTATCATTTGAAACCAGACTTCAACCGAAACACAAAATACCGGAATTTTTCCTTTATATCCACATAGAATTTTAACTTTAAACCTCCGGTATATTAGGATTTATTTACCGGTAATTTTTGAGGTTTCCTTATTCGATTATTTCAAATTCTAGGATTATTGAAGTACAATACTTATCGAGTTTGTCCGGATTGGCGGCGTTGTTTAATTTTTTTTAATCATATATTTAAATGACCTAAAATCAACTAGACATTTCAGTTATTTATTTTTATTGGAAAACATAAAAATACGAACTGAAATGAGATTGCAATTCACATACCTTGTCTAAATAATATCGTTTCTTAAAAAAAACGAATAAATTATTGGCTGTTTCAACACAATCGCGCATAGCTGTGCGTGAACATGTTGCACTATTTGTAGAGATTGTTCTAACGGCAGCGCAGCCCGAAGTAATTGTCGTGAATGTTTTTTAAATCCATTTTAACCTGACTATCTTGAAATTTCGACTGGCTTTTCTGGATAGCGGCAGCTTCCTTTGTATCGAATTGTAAAACCACGTTCTTAATATTGTCAAAATATTTATGATAATAAAACGCGGCCTGTAACCATGTTCCCCAACGAGTTAGAATAGGTTCTGGTGGCTCTGGTATACAGGGGCACAGTCTGTGAAATTCGCGAATACGTTTCGGTGATTTGACAAATACTGCTTTGGTATGCGCTATTAAAGCGTTTACCTCAGAACAACATTTTCTGATACTATCCGCCACAAAATTGAGAGCATGAATTTTACACGTAATGTGTAACAAATTAGCAGAATGCTTTTTAAGAGACCGGCCTACAGAAAGCATGTTTGCAGCACCATCACTCACTAACATCAAGAGTTGGTTTGTTGAAAGTTCAAACTTGTCCAATGTATTTAACACTAACTTTGAAATTACTTCGGCAGTACACTGTTGTATTCGTTTGGAGACTAATAGAATTGAAGGTGCCGATTGATGAGGTTCCAATTTGCGTGCCATTACATTAAGAATAGAATGTTTCTTCCGATCTGTTGTTTCGTCGACACATAACCACAATTTTTGATCTTTCAACTTCGATTTTATTTTTTGTTCAATATGTTTGCGCGCAGATGGCACAATTCTTCGTAACGATGTTCGACTTGGTAATTTGCACTCCGAATAGTTATTCCAAAAGCAGATAAATGGTTCCTTGTCTAGTAAATTAAACGGTATATTACATGCAATAAACGTAACGCATAAATTAAATATAAATTTTTCATTGTCTCGTGCGCAATTTCTCTTTGAGACATGCTTTTCACTATTTACGTGTCGTAGACAATGCTGTCTGGACCAACACATTAACGGGATTTTACAGATTACACATTTAATTTTAGCACCTTCATATATTAAGTCTGGAATTTCTGCAATAAATTTTCGAAGTTTGTCCGACCGCGGTCGTTTTGCTGACGAAATTATAATTTTTCTAGGACAGACAAACAATTGCGCAAATGACCGGCAGCGAAAATGCCCGTACTGCTCCGCAGACGAAGTAATACTACCGTTCCTCTCGGTCCGAACTGATTCTACGCCGATGCGCGGTACCGCTCGTGGCCAGCGTTAGTGATCACCAAGAAATAACACTTGCCGTCTGCAAATCACACGGTTGATAAACTAAATAATTAGGGGGTTTCCTGTGTATTCTGTGTAATAATAATATATTTAGATACGTTTATAGCAAGGTGCCCGAATTGTAGAGGCAAATGAACTAAATAATGTCCGGATTGTAAGAGTGTCCGAATCATCGCATGGACGAACTGTCGAAGTTGGACTGTACTATATTTTTACAAGCACATTTAAAATAGCAATCTAAAAGGAAATGTAAATTTGAATGAAAATTAATTCAGCAAAAAATATTTTCCTTTATTATAGCTTATAAATCTACACTTTTGGCGTTAGCTCTAAGTATCAAAATATCGTTAAGAATGTTATCGGGTAAATTGTAGCGTAAAGACGACAGTACATATTTTAAAAAGGAGAACAATCTTTCGACACTGACTTGAGTTGGCGGCACTGACAACGCGGTTTCGACTAATATATACAATTCAACAAAAATTGTAAAATGTCTTCTTTAGAATCCAAACCAGGGTATTCTAGGAATTTTCTTAACATACTCACAATTAGAGCCCGGTAACAGGGAGCCGTGCCATAGCCGTACATGCCTAGTATACAAAAACAATAGTAAGAAAATAGAAAAAAAATAACAGAACTAATACATAATTATAGTATGTGAAAAGTAGTGAAACACTCACCCTTTTAAGCAGTCTTGGTTACGGAACAGTAAAACTAGAAGCACCATTATCAGTATTAACATCATATGGATAAGAGTGGCAAAAAGTTGACACCATTCCACAGTTGTCTCGGTGAGCGATGTTCGCCGTGGTGAGAAAATGAGTTTATATTTTGAAAAAGAGCGTTCAACATCTACCGATGTTATACATGCATGATTAAAACACTCTTTGTACTTAGTCAGTGGATTATTCGATACACCATCACAAAATTTGTTTTGGTGTGCTAAAATCGGGATCTTTCTGTAGCACACTCTCGAACTTTTCTAAAACGCGATTATATTTTGCGTCATGTATAGTCAGTAGCTGTGTATGCATTCCGTCCATAATTTGCAGAGACTCCAATAATGATAACGATCTATTTTGTAATTGGTCTATTGCGTCAGCTAATCCTTTTTAGTAGCTACGAATATTTTTTAAATCTATTTAAACGGAAATATCTTGAAATTTCGACTGGCTCTCCTTAATAGCTGCAGCTTCGGCAGGATTGAATTGTGCAACAACAGCTTTTACTATTTTGAAATGTTCAGCATAATAAAAGCTGCCTGCAACCATGTTCCCCAACGTGTAAGAATTGGCTCCGGTGGTTGACGAATACCAGGACACTCTGTGTGAAATGATCGTAGGCGTTTGGGAGATTTCAAAAATACTTTTTTTGTGTTTGCTATTAATGCATCTACCTTGGGAGAGCATTGTCGAATGGTTTCTGCCACAAGTTGTAAAGCATGCACTTTACACGTAACATGTAAACACTTGCAACCATGTTCAAGAAGAAAACGGCCTACCGAACGCATTATCGCTGCGCCATCGCTCATAAACACCAACACTTTGAACATTTTTTGAAATTTGAAATTTTTCCAACGTACTAAGTACAACCTCCGTAATTGCTGCAGCAGTACACTCTTGTAGTCTTCGGCTAGCTAGTAACAGTGGTAATGTAGGTTTACTAGGGTCTAGTATGCGTACCATAATATTTACAATTGATTTTTTTACAGTCTGTTGTCTCGTCAACACATAACCAAAGAAACTGTTTTTCAATATGCGTTTCATTTTCTTTTCCACGTCATCGCACACAAATGCAACATGCTTACGTGCCGTTTTCTCCGTTGGCAACCGTATCTCGGGATTGTATTTGTCCTAAAAGTCCTTGAACGGTTGTTTATTGAGTAAGCCTAGTGGCAAATTACAGTTTATCAACATAAGAATTACATAAAAAAAAAATGCACTTCTCGGTGGCATGCCCAATTTTCGTTTTCTATGCTGTGCGGAATTTACGTGTCTTGTACAGTTCCACTTCTTATTTGACATCAAATGTATTTTGCACACTTTACAAACTATCTTACTCCCGTTGTAAAACAAATCGGGAAAGTCAGAAATAAACTTATTTACTATAAACGGATACTCTAAAACTGTGGCACTGGAACACTGAAACAGTTCACTAAAACCCTTACCACAACACAGTCTATGTCTTGAAAGGGTCGTTTTTTAGCCTTCGACATGTTCACTAAAAACTACAATTAATAATTACGCCTGTATCAATAAAATCAAAACGCACTACACCAAATAATAACTACAATTAATAACTACGTCTATATCAATAAAATCAACACGCCTTATCCGCTATCCAATGCTATACTGAACTGAGGAATGATGATTTGTCGTGTCGTATCATAATCGACCAGCCCTCCTCGCCCACCTAAACACAGTCACACCGCTGCTGCGATTGCTCTCCAGTTACTGGGCTCTACACATAAGGAAAGAAAATGTCTAGCTATACGAAAAAGCGTACATGCGACAACGGTAAACGTGAATGAGTGATTCACCACAAGCGGAGGGGTTAGCGGCAGTCGACGGCTTACGGTTACCGATGCGGATAGTTACGAGATAGGCTACATTATGTGCGGATGATCTCAGTAAGAATTTCGAGAGTATTTATTTTTCTTTTCTTTCATTTCACCAGAATCTGTTTTTATTTTCATCTTTAGAATCCCTCATTAGTTTTGTCCAAGCTTCGTAGGAACAACAAAATAAATATGTGAAGCTCTCATTTCCAGGCAACCATGACTTCAAATTATTACCCCCCCTCCCTCTCACGCCGTACATATACAGATATAGCTAATTTCACATTTTCCCGTTGTGTATGTACATTTTCTCTCCATGTGTATACGAAGCGATATGATTACTAATACTTTTTTTGTTTCATTTAGATCAATACAAAGACACAACAATGTAGTTATTTATTATAAACGCCTAATCGGTAAAAGTTATTTAGGTCGAAAACAATTTAAAATCTATGCAAAGTCATCTAAATACATGCATGCTCGGTGTTAGTCCCCTTAAATATTTTTCGAATTTGAAATAATTTTTTAACGCCGTGTCTTTATCTTTTAACGAATTCTAAAAATGTTGGTACCAAAAATTAAAGAAAAAAAATCACTTTAAAATAAACCGGTAAAAACGATGTTTTGAAATTTTGAAGGAAAGTAACCTCTAACAAGTGGAAACAATGTCTCAAGGCACGCTTACTGGAGTACGTTATTTAGAATTTTTAAGACACCAGTTCCAAGATGATGTGGATAATCTACCACTGCTGTTAATACCAAAACATTTATTGCCAGCAAGACGGTGCTCCCCTTCACAATAGGAGAAATGTTCCCAGTTTTTGCATGAAACGTTTGGACACAAGATTACATCCACAAACGGTCCAATAGATGTCCAGAAAGATCTCCGGGTTTAACTCCGCTGGATTTTTTCCTTTGGGGTTACATTAAAGGTCTTGTCTACGTTACCCCAGTATTTACTCTGCAAGAGTTACAACATAGAATTTTACGGGCTCCCGATGTGTTCAAAAGAGTAGCAGAAAAGAATCTAAGAAGACCAACAAAATGCTTTGTGCATAATGGCGGTCTTTTTGAACAAATGTTCTGAATAGGCTTATGTATGATTAGATATTTTATCGTGTGTTCGGTACTATAGTCCATTCACTTTAAGAATATAGTAGATAGCGCTGCAATCGGCGTTCGTATAACACTGCCAAAATTTAACTCGATTATATAATGGCGGGTAATTTGAAAGTAAAATGTCAGTTCCATTATAACCTTCGTCAATTTCTTTGAAAGTAACTCCAAATACTAATGACAAATGTTTCAGTAAAATGTTTAAGAAATATATACAAATATATGTTTACGTTTATTTCAGTTTATTTAATCGAACCAAAGAAATTTAAACAATTTTGTTTCAGATATATTCTATATTTTATTATAATTCTGAATAAAATAGTCTCTACGAGACACTTTAATAGTTCTGTTTTAAAATAGCTACAATAATTTTATAGACATGTACAAATTACTTCAAATATAATTTTTTTTATGTTGATAATTCAGAAGCATCACTTATTGAGGACATTTCCGATGATGATCCAGTATTAGCGGTAATAATAAATTCTTCCATCATATCTTCTACGATGTTATCCAGCTCATACATCTTATTTTCTTCAATGGTGTGTTTGATGTAATTTTTCCATCCTTCAGCAGTTACGAATTGGAGTCCTTCAATCAATAATTCTTTTACCTCTGGTAGTTCAAAAGTTTAAATTGCAATGATATGGCGGTAGCCTTAAAATTGTACGACCAGTTCCTGCCACCATCTCATTGATTACGTAGGGTATCCGATGATTATTGAGATAGTTTTTAGCGAGTTCTAGAAGTTCTACTTTTAAATGTGAGTTATCCCTGGCAATTCCTTTTGAAATAAGCCAATTAATTAAAGCATCCTTTTTCCAGGCAGCCGTTGGCCTTTTTTCTGCATTGACAGAATGGTAAGGTGCATTATCCATTACAATAACGCAATTTGGTTCTAAAAAGGGTAGAACATTTCTCATCCACTTTGTAAATACTTCACTATTCATTTCTTCATGATAATCTGAAGTCTTTTTCGATTCAAAATACAACAACCCATTTTCAACAAAACCACTATCACTCCCGATTGTAAGTCTGCTTCCTTTTCCAGATGGATGTTTTAGTCCGGTTGTTACTCTATCAACAAAAGCTTGTCTTGCCGAAAGAATTGTTGTATCTTTCCATACATTTTGTTTGGTGTGGCCTGCGTTAACTCAAGTCTCATCTAGGGAACACCGGCAACCCGCACTTCTCGATTTCGATGAAACTGCACAGACTGAAAGAGTACTTTGGTATAAGAACACAATTTTTTTCTTACCTAGCGTATCTCGCCGATTTGGGGGTACAGCACCTTTTTTTTTAATTTTTTTTTCTTTATTTTTCACAGATAAAGTATATTACATAGTCTAAAGGATGGCGTGAATTATTTTCGGGAAAAATTAATAACGGGGGACCGGGTACCCCATACTCCCATTTTTTTTTACATTTTTATATTTTATTTTTTCACATATAGACTCGGTTTTATGTAGAATATGTATGTGGTCAAATTGAGACAGTTAATAATAAAGATATTAAAAGGCGATAATAAAACTTTACTTGTCATTGATTGTCGTTATAAATATATATTTATTTAGAAATTATTTATTATTTCGATACATGCTTTAAGAAATACTATAATATAATGTGATTGAAATGACCACAGGTGGCCGTTTAAAATTAATGTATGAGAAGCGTTCTTTCGTGCAGTGTAAATTTACAGCTCGGCATATTCTATAGAGCAATATTCATCTAACTAACTTGTTTGTAACTAACACATTTTCGGAAAACAGTGGAGCAGAATAAAAAAGAAAGTGTACCCCAAATCGGCGAGATACGCTAGGTAAGAAAAAATGGTGTTCTCATACCAAGGTACTCTTTCAGTCTGTGCAGTTTCATCGAAATCGAGAAGTGCGGGTTGCCGGTGTTCCCTTGTAAGTAACATCTTCTTGTACCCTCTGCACGAAATTTCCGGATGTTTGTTAGATACCGACGTCTCCATAAAACAATGTCTTGCCGTTCTATTCAAATATTGTTTCGACTGCGTTTTTCCCACTTAAAGCTCAATTTTTTATAATTTTATACAGCGTTGTCCGTTTTAGTTCTGGCAAGGTATCGTCTGTATTAACGATCTATAAAAGTGTGATAAAATAATTTTGTTACAAAATCAATATTACATTTACATTTAATATTTTAGTGCGTTGGCAATTCATTCCTTAAGAAAAATGAATGTATATGTCTGCGAATTGCAGACTTTTGAGCATCATCCAAAGTTTCGCAAGTTGTTGCTCATTGACGTATCTTTGGAGGTGAACCTACAGTTCCCGTAGACTCAATTTCTTTCACAATGTTCCATACGGTTGCTTCACCAAGCCATTATAAGCCATTAGTCTTTGCCCACTGCTGATGCGTTTCCCTTGAGGATTTTTTGATGGACCCATGAGATGGTCTTCACCTTGCTCAACGGCCCCTTCTTCAGCCATGTCAGAGATGTAATAATCCTGGAATAATAGTTATTAAGTACAATTGTTTTATCAAAATTGGAAAAAAATACCTCCTCTCCGTAAATATCGTATTAATCGTATTCTGACAAGAACAATTTTAATGCAATATGCTAAATAAATAATACTATAACGAGAAACACAAGAAACTACCAAATAGTCGACTTAAAGCAACGAAGAACTTTGACAACTGACATTACAAAAACGTAGCGATCAGTAATATTTCATCCAACATAAATTTCGTGTAGCACCTTCTTCCGTCGTGTGTAATTTTTGCCTTAGGTATTTGCCAATAGGGTAAGAGGAATAAAAAGGAATGGTAAGATGAAAAATGTAGAAGAGGTATGGAGAAAAAGGTAGAAGCGAGATTAAAATGGATTAGTACGAATAAAAGAGAAGACAAAGAGAAGTATGAGAAGATAAGAAAAGAATGTAAAAAAATAATAAGAACAAGCAAACGAGAATGGATAACAAAAGCAATAGAAGAAATCGAAGATGACAACAAAAATAGAAATAGTAGAAAATTTTATCAAGAGGTTAAGGAACAAAAACGAAGATATAAACCTAAAATAAGGGGAATAAAAACCAAAGAAGGAAAAATAGTAGAAACTGAACAAATCAAGGAGGTTTGGATGAGACACTTCAAAGAATTATTAAATGACGATCAACAACAAGAAAATTCAACAACAGAGAAAGAAGAAGAAGGAGAACCTTAGAAGAAGTAACTGAAATTATAAACAAAACCAAGAACGTAAAAACACCTGGAAAGGATGGGATAAACATGGAGTTGTTGAAATATGGAGGCGAACAATTGAAAAAACAAATATACGCATTGATATTAAATATATGGAAAGAGGAGAGAATGCCGAATGACTGGAAAATAGGACAAATAATAAAAGTACATAAGAAAGGAAGTCAGCTTGAATGTAATAACTATAGGGGAATTACATTACTACCAACCGCCTACAAGGTTTTGTCTACGTTAATACAGAGAAGAATAAGAGAGATAATGGATAATAAAATAGGAGAATATCAATGCGGGTTTACGAAGGGGAAATCGACAATTGACGCAATACACATAGTTAAATAAATTGTAGAAAAAACTTATCAACATAGTATAAACCTCGAACTGCTGTTCGTAGATTTTCAGCAAGCGTTTGATTCTCTTAATAGAAATATGATTATGTTAGCGATGAAGAAGTTAGAAGTACCAACAAAACTAAGAAGACTTGTAGCAATGACAATGCATGGAACAAAAGCTAGTGTAATAACAAGTAAATGTGAAACTGAAGAGTTTGCTATAAATAAGGGGGCAAGGGGATGCGATGTCGGCAACCATATTTAATATAGTACTGGAGTACATCACCAGAAGAGTCAATAAGGGTACAATAAGAAGAAGAGGGGGACAATTAGTAGCGTACGCTGATGACGTAGTAATCGTGGCAAAAAAGAGGGAGATAATGAATAACATCTTAAAAGAAAATAGTAGATGAAGGTAAGAGGATGGGATTGAAAATAAATGAGAACAAGACAAAAATAATGAGAATAGGAAAAGAGCTGAGCAACAAAAAAATTAGAGTGGGGAAGTATACCTTTGAGGAAGTAGACAAGTTCAAATATTTGGGAGTCACCATAACAAATGATGGTAATAGCGAAATGAAAATAAAGGAGAAAACAATGGCAGCCAATAAAGCTCTACATATAAATAAACACCTATTAAGAAGCAAAAATCTTTCAAAGAATACAAAGATAAAAATTTATAGAACAACCATAAGACCAGTGATAATGTACGCAAAAATTTGGAATATAGGATAAGAACAAATGAGGAAGTAGCGAAAGAAAGTGGAGAAGATATAGTTAAGAAGATAAAACAGCAAAGAGCAAAGTGGTTGGGGCATATGTGGAGGGCGGGAGAGGACAAGATATTAAACATAATGACAAATTGGGAGCCATCGGGAAAAAGAAGGAGGAGAAGACCTAGATCTAGCTGGATGAGTGAAGTGAGGGAAGACTTGAAGAGGATAGGGATCGATAAGGCAAAAGAAAAAGCTAAAGATAGAACGGAGTGGAGAAGAATATGCGAAAGAGTGGAATAGGAAGGAACAGGGACTGATCCTCCCCTTAATGAGGGATCTAGAAACCTTCATATGAAGCGGCGAAATCCCCAGGAGGGGTGTCTAAGCCATTTATTATTATTATTTGTCAATAGGAAACGTCGAAAATATAAGCTTAGCTTATTCTTTCTTAAAGTGAATTGAACTATAGTTACCTTAAAAATTATGCGAATTTGAAATAAAGTTTTTTAACGCTGTGTCATTTTAACAGATTCTAAAAATTTTGGTACCAAAAATGTAAGAAAAAAATCCCTTTCAAGTAAATCATTAAGACCCCCATTGATTGCATTTCAAAAAAGTGATGAAAAAACGTTGTTTTGAAATTTTTAAGGAAAATAGTCAGTAACAGATAGAGAGAACTTTCGATTTGGATTATTTCTCATAACGACAATTCAAAATAAAAGCATTTACTTGCAAAATACTTCAACCAAAATAACCGAAATCTAGGGAGGGCCTCACCATGCATAAAATAATAACACAGGGTGCTCCATTTAGAAAGTTAGGGATACTTCCGGTCAAAGCAGGATTATTTCGACATTCAAAATTATCCCAAAACACCGTGACGATGTAGTCCTCCAAAATATCCCGTTATCACCTTAAATGCTACTATTAGTAAGTAAAGAATCTGCCATTTGGTTTTAATCGAGGAATTCTTCAACAATGTACTGTGTGTAATTTCTCTTTAGTTTTAGCACGTTGATTTTGTTATCTTTTAATATAAGTGGTTTATAAGTATATAGTAATACTTTTTATGAAAAAGATTATAACATTAATTTATTAATTTTATGATTTTTTTACATTTTACTTACAATTTTCGAAATAGAACGTATCCTTTTCTGTAGTGTTAATTGTTCTTACAAGTTTTGTTAAATCCAAAAAAGACCGTATCCATTGTAGGTTTCTTCTTAATGAATGCTATTTGAATTACTAAAACCAACTAGTTAAAATTTATCACATGCCCTTGTGATTAGTATGATAAGCTTAATCGAAACTTGCCGAGAATTCATCTACGCACTATTAAATTAAATATCCTGAATGTACTTTTTAATGAAGAACAGAATCTTTCTCTAAAACGTTGCTTTTGTTCGTGACACAGAAAGAAGAACAACAAATTTGTCACTACATGAGTTACATTAGCTGAATTATTTATGGACAATTGAAATATTTCATTTCGTCAATACAATGAAGGCCGTTTATAATAAATTCCGTTTGTAATTAACTAGCTTATAGTGGAGGCTGCAGCGCCATTTAATCCTTTGTATTTCAACCTTGTATGTGATTAACTGCTGTAATTTGGCAGACATTTGGCAGATCTTTTGAACTTCAGTGTAACCGGATTACATTGCATTTGTGGCTATTATTTGAATATACGATGTTAAACGTATTTTTGAGAAATCCACATGAGGAAACTAGGCCTGGAAGAAAATTAGTTCATGGTCTTCAACAAAATTCTTTTGTTTCCGCAATTTCGGTAGCAGCTAGCAGTAGATATTTTATCTACATATTTGCATATTTCAACAATCATGTCTTCATTATAGTTCTTTACTGGTCTTGAAGTTTTAGCAATCTTTTTTTGTAGCACACTGAAAAAAGAAATTTCAGTATGAATAACCTGCAATTTAATTACCGGTAATCCATACCTTAATTTTCGTCGCAACATGAAATCTCCGGCAGAAAAGTAAATTTCAATGCAAAAATCTAGATACGCTTTTACTTTGTACTTCTCCGACGTAATATTTGAAAACTAAAAATTCCCCTGTACTTTTACTTATCTACGATATTTACTGCTCATTATTATTACCATAATAAAAATTTGCTTTAGACTTATGTACAGTGTTTTTCATTTTATTTTGACCACTACTTATTTCCGTTGCTATTGCAGATTCAAAAAAATTTTTCAAGTGAAAGTTGTAGCGTTTTACTTCTACTGAATAAAAATGTAATAAGTACAGTTGCTCAATTTGCGCCAACAGCCAGTGGCGGGCGCATAAAAGTTTACACAAAATAAATGGTCAGAAATAAAATATAATACGTGCTCAAACACTTACCGTCTTAAGAGTCTTCCGTGAAATCACAAAGTGAATAATGTCTGTTAAATATCTGCAACAGTAGATATGTTTCCACGGTTGTTTCGGCAAACCGAGTGCGGCGTGAGGAAAAAGTGTGTTTATATGCAGAAAACGAACGAATCTAGTGACGTTATATTTGCGTAAATAAAATAATCTTTGGAACAACTTAACGGTTCTGTTGACGCACCTTCACAAATGTGTCTTAATGTGCCAAAATCAGAATCTTTCTCTAAAACACTTTCAAACCTTTTTTGCGTCTTCTACCGTGCATAGTTGTGCGCGAACATGCTGCACTATTTGCAGAGATTCCACTAACGACACCGAAAGATTTTGTAATTTTTCTATTGCCTCCACTAGTCCGAAGTAATTGTTCTGAATAGTTTTTAAATCCGTTTTAACCTAACTATCTTGAAATTTCGACTGGCTTTCCTTGATAGCCGCAGCTTCCTTTGGATCGAATTGTAAAACCACGTTCTTAATATTCTCAAAATATTTATGATAATAAAACGCGGCCTGTAACCATGTTCCCCAACGTGTAAGAATAGGTTCTGGTGGCTCGGGCATACGGGGGCACAGCCTGTGAAATTTGCGAATACGTTTTGGGGTTTTGACAAACACTGCTTTTGTATGCGCTATTAAAGCGTCTACCTCAGGATAACATTTTCTAATACTATCTGCCACATGACTGAAAGCATGAATTTTACACGTAATATTTGTGACGGTGACGGCGACGATTGATGTGGTTCCATTGTACGTACCATTACATTAACCACAGATTATTTTTTACGATCTGTTGTTTCGCCCACACATAACCACAGTTTTTTATCTTTCAACTCCGATTTAATTCTTTTTTCAACATGTTCACGAGCAGATGGCACAATTCTTTGTAACGATGCCCGACTTGGTAATTTGCAGTCCGAATATTTATTCCAAAAGAAGACATATGCTTCCTTGTCTAGTAAATTAAACGGTAGATTACATGCAATAAAGGTAACACAATTAAATTAAAATTTGTCATAGTGTCGTGCGCAAGTTTTTTTGAAGAATCCTGTTTACTATTTACGTGACGTAGACAATCACTTTTGGACCAACACATTAAAGGGATATTACAAACTACACATTGAATTTTAACGCCATCATAATTTAGGTCAGGCATTTCTGCTATCAATTCTGTAACTTTGTCCAATATTGGTCGTTTTTGCGACGTAGGCAACATTTTTAAAACAAACGTAGAACTACGAAATAGTATTTACGGCAGCGTACATGCGTACACAACAGATCTGGTTGAGACTCGCAGTTATACTGAGGGTTGTATCGAACCTCCGCCACTGCTCGTTGGCGCTAGTGAGCAACTCTAGTAATAACTATCAGAATTGTGTATACAGGGCGCGGCCAACAAAACGTAATTTTTTTTTTTGAATAGAATAGCCTATATATTTTTATATTTTTGGATAGCCTCTCATTTTCTATTATATACTATTTTGAGTAATTAGTAATAGTGATGGGAAACATCGTTACTTTAAAATAACAGTTTCAACCGTTACAGGTTTAGTAGTTTTCGTAGTCTACAGTTCTACACGGTAACGTATCGTGCTATATAATAAATATAACGTTTTATTTTTAGTTTTTATAAGTAATTTTTTTATATAACATCGGTCTTTTATTTTACATTTGATAATTCCAATACATACAATTACTTAGAAAATATGTTCATAATAAACGTCCGACTCGATGTCGATTACCGCGGTAGTAAGCGTTCGAGAGGATATTTATGCAGGTACGTGATCTGATAAGTTATTTTTCTAGGAGAGTTGTAACTATTATCTGTAATAAACAGCGGCTTCGATCAGACAGTCGTAGCGCCACGCAGTTGAGTACGCCGCAACGACGGTCTATGATATGTTCACAACAATCCGAAAGCAACCGTGCTATACCTGTTATTTTCCCAGCGAGATAACAGTTGCAACCGTTATTGGATCCATAAAGGTTATAAAATAGCAGATAGTTGAATAACGACCCATCCCTAATTAGTAAGTTATTTTACTGAATACAATTACGAAATTGATTGAGTTAGAAAGTAAGTCTTATGTATATACCGAATATTATATATTTGGAATCAGGCAATGAAGAGCTATTCAAAAATATAAAAATATATAAAATATGTTCCATTAGAAAAAGCAAAACTATGTTCTGTTGGCCGCGCTCTTTATATGCAATTCTGATAGTTATCAAACTTTTATTCGATAGAGGTAAAACACTACAACTTTTGTTTGAAACATTTTTTTGTATCTGCAATAGTAACGGGAATGAGTAGTGGTAAAAAAAATGAAAAATCCTAACTTTCATCCGTTTAACTGCCAATTCGACATTTATATGCATTTAATTAAGATTGCGGTCGAAAGAAATATGAAGTTTTAGCTTCACCCTCGTACGTAACCCTGGTGCAACGTTTCCGCAACAAATAAATCTGGAACCAGTTTAGGTAGGCTCTAGCTGTGCGATTTGGTCATTTTAACAAAATCAAATCAAATGCCGGTTCCAAAATGTTGTGGAACTCGAAAACTATTTTTAGCACCATACGTGTGTTCCAAGACTCAACAAATTGATTTGCTATATTTACATGTTAATCACTTACATCTTTTCATATTAGACCTAACAATATTCTATACTATAACTCCATAAATAAAAGTAACATATTGTGAACCTTTATTTTTTATTGTAAGTTTGCAAATATATTATGCAACAATGTTTAAACGAGAAAACAAAAAGGAAAGTTCCGTATTTCTTGTATAAAAAAATAATAAAGAGGAATAAGTAACTCGCATACCATTACAAATTTTATTTCTTTGCAATTTCAAAATCATGACATAACTCTAAAACTAGTATATTTTTAAAAACTAGAATTGATGGTTTATTTTCCCAGATGCTTTATTTTCCCATATTTCTTCATTAATATGATTAGCTCGCTGCATAGCTATATTAAAGTTCTTTTATTGCACGCTATGATACAATTAATTAATCAATTGTTTGTTCCTTTGAACAATTTAATGAAAAAATATGGTCTTGGCAAATCTTCTTCCGTCACTGAACTACGAAGTTATGTTTACCATATATGTACATATGTAAAGAATAACATTGTTTGTATTTATACAACGTATGTCAAAAAGTACGCACCATATGGGATTTTTTTTTATGGATTTTTATAAAATTATAGTAATTCATAAAGTTTGACCTCCTTTTAAAACTCATTAATCGCAGTTTATCTTCTACCGTATACACGGTGGGTATTTAAAATTGAAAGAGGTTCAAGAGTACCTTTATTTTTCTGGACACACTGGTTCATCGCATTTTTCACACCTACATATATCTGGTTCTTCTTGAACAAAGTTTATCATGATATCAGGTTGAAGGTCTTCCTCTTTTCTTACGTGAATCTACTGAATTTAGAAGAAAGGTAGCTAACAATCCCCTAAAATCTAATAGTGGCATTTTTATTTTTTATTTTTTGGTTGAATAGCAGCCAACTATTGACGATGGCTATATTTATAAAATGAAATGCTATTCTCATATATCATCGTTTTGATTTTACACCATGAGGGTAATGAGCTATCATCTTGTCGGCAATGTCTACGCCTCCCATAAATTTGTTATATTGTATAACAGCATCTGTCTACTTCGATATAGGCCTTATTTTTACGATCCCATCGTTTTATTTTACTAATAGGCTCTTTTCCAGCAAATGTGGACACCAAAGCACTGCAGAATTGTCTAACCATCTCAAGATTGTGATGTTCTTGTTGGATGTTGTAACTGATGTGGTTCCCCGGCCCTTTTTCTTTATAGTTTTCATGCTTCCACAACGTAAACTTTTTTTGTTAGAAGGTAACTAACAAGCGGATGGAAGTAAACAAGTTACAAAAAAAAAATTGTGATTAATATCTTCAATTCCCTCACAGAAGCAAAGAAATGTGTTTTCTATAATTCCTTATTCAGGCTTCAGTATTTCCTGATTGCTTTGATACATTTTGATACGTAACCATTAACGCCAGCTCTCGCCCATACCTTGAAACCCCATTTTTTTGGTTTATTTTTTATATATTGTTTCGCACGATTTCTGCATTTGAATGGTATGAAAATGTTTCCTACGTCGCGAAAACAACCAAAGTTGGACACAATAAGAAAATTTATTGCAGAAATGCCTGATTTAAAGTGTGATGGCGCTAAAATTCAATGTGTAGTGTGTAAAATAGATTTAATGTGTTGGTCGAAAAGGGATTGTCTACGGCACGTAAATAGTGCGGGGCATGTTTCGAAAAAAAATTCCACACGAGATTATGACAAATTTAAATTTAATTTATGTGTTTATTGCATGTAATTTACCATTTCATTTACTAAGGAAGAAAGCATACGACTCGTTTTGGAATGAATATTCGGACTTTAAGTTACCAAGTGAGAGAACATTATAGAGAGTTGTGCCGTCTGCTCGTGAGCATGTCGAGAAAAGAATTAAATCGGAGTTGCAAGATAAAAAACTGTGGTTATGTGTGGACGAAACAACAGATCGTAAAAACATTCTGTGGTTAATGTAATGGTACGCACAATGGAACCACATCGACCGTCACCCTCAATTTTATTAGCTTCCAGACGAATACAACAATGCACTGCCGAAGTAATTTCAATGTTGGTGTTAAATACATTGGAAAAGTTTGAACTTTCAACAAATCAACTGTTGATGTTTATGAGTGATGGTGCAACATTGTGCTAACTTGTTGCATATTACATGTAAAATTCATACTCTCAGTCTCGTAGCAGATAGTATCAGAAAATGTTATCCCGAGGTAGACGCTCAAATAGCACATACAAAAGCTGTGTTTGTAAAATCCCCAAAACGTATTCGGGAATTTCATAGACTATGCCCCGGTATTCCTGAACCACCACAACCTATTCTTGAGATCTAGCACCGTCGGATTACCACCTTTTTACAAAATTGAAAGTTTTTCTAGGCGGAAAACATTTCCGCAGCGATGACGCCCTCAAAGCAGCGGTCATTACATTTCTCGCCACACTGGCGGTAGAGGATTACGACGTCGGTATAAAAAATCTCATCCCACGATACGACAAGTGTCTTAATTTACGAGGTAATTATGCAGAAAGGTGATATATAGTACATGTATATGTCTAATAAAAAGTTTGTTCTGATATATCTATTGGTTGCGATTTAATTTGCAAATGGGTACTAGTTTCCGGATGAGCCTCGTATTTTATTTATGAATGGTTTTCTTCGCGCTACTCGAGCCTTATACCCATGTTGTTTTAAACTTCGGCGGCATGTTTCACTTGATACAGTTTTATTAAAATGCTCGTTAAACACTGTTGTTAGTTTTGTAACACTAATGTGAGGGTTTTTCTTTATTTCTCTTGTTAGAAGTCTTTCATCTGCTTCGGATAATAATTTTCTACGGCCTGTGAGGTGACGATTATTATGGAAAACTCCATCTGTTTTAATTGTTTTTATAATATATTGTACCCTAGATTTACTTCTACCAATTATTGCTCCAATTGCAGCATACGACTTGCCTTCAGTATGTAAATTAAAGATAACTTCTCGTTCTCGTACAGTTGCCTCTTTACCTTTACGACCCATTTTTAACACTACAATCATATTGACTGTTGTGACGAAACTATGAACATCTGCATGTTCGACGATCGGGGTTCCCCTCAGTGGCATTTCTTTACAGTTAGAATGTTAGGGGAATCACAGAACGTGCGTTATGTCATATGGTAGGAATAGTTATGTGGTGTATAATTTATACAGTGAGTTGCATAAGTTTGCATACACTGCTATGATTTACAACAATCTCAATTATATATTATTGTTAAATCGACAAAAGTATGTGGAACATTTAGAAATAAAATATATGACTTATTGTTGTTTTAAGAAATAAAATTCAGCGGTATCTGCCGTTCGTCGTAAATATTACAGCAAAAAAATCTAGGAAAGCACCGATTTCACTGTTGCAAAAATGTGCATACAATCAGGTTTTTCCGAATATTACATGGATATAAATAAAACTAAGCAGATAGGCATTATTTAGCGTGCGTGTTAATACGTTTTCAATGTGATACAATCAGTCTAAAAGTCTAAGACCATATAACACGAACGAAAATAAAATGTCATCGAATAAAAGAAAGGAATTATCTGAATGAGAGAGGAATATTTTATTGCTTTGCACAAGGAAGGAAAATCCTATGGGGAAATATCAAATGTGATTAAAAGATCACGATCAACAATACAGAGTGTTGTGAAACGGTTTACTTCCAGAAATACAACAAGAAGTAAATGGAGATCCGGTAGGCCACGAAAAATTAAAGGAAGTGAGGAAAAATATATTACGTGAACTGTAAATAAAGAAGCTCAATCAAGTCTAAAACAACTTAAAAATCAATTAGAAACACATTTTGGTACTTGAACGGAGTTCATATCAAGGGGCGTGTTGCTGCCAAAAAGCCTTACATTTCTGCCACCAATAAAAGGAAAAGGTTGGAGTTTGCAAAACAATATATTAATGAATCAACGGATTTTTGGAAAACTGTACTATTCTCCAATGAGAGCAAACTTAATATACGCGGCAGTGACGGGAGAAAATACGTATGGAGACGCACTGGAGAGCGATATCTCCCAAAATATACACAATGTACCGTGAAACATGGAGGAGGAAATGTCGTAGTATGACGAATATCAATTAGAAGAACTTTTATTACAAGAATGGGAAAATATACCCCAGGAAGTGACGGAGAAATTAGTAAATAGTATGCCTCGTCGACTACAAGTTATAATCGATGTTAAAGGAGGATCTACAAAATATTAAAATATATTAAATATATGATGTAGGCACACTTTTGCAACAGTGTTTTTTCTTAATAAAAATATTATTAATTACTTAAACAGCGTTTTTTTCTGAAAAATTGTATATCACTATTCGCATATTAATAATACTAACACATTCTAAATAAAATAGTATCCCCAAAATTTTTATTCTTTTTTTCTTCTGACTTTTTCTGGATTTTTGTCGCTGTATGCAGACTTATGCAACTCACTGTATGTACTTGAAGTAAAAATGTTATATCTCGAACACCGTTTATTCTATTCAATTAGAATTTTCACCAGTTATACACTATAGAAGTAGGTGTACGTACAAAAATAAATCGTTAAGTTATTACTAATACTAACGTATTAGTAAAGCTATGTACATTTTACTGTAAGGGGTACGAATAGTTTTGTTGACGACTGTATTAAAAGAATAAAATTGTAGGTATCTACGCATAAATATTTACTCTATATCACTTTCACCTGTATCAGAAGTAGGTATAGTATAAATAATTAAGCAATGAATGCACGTCATCAACAACGAATGATGTCAGACGTTTAGATGTTGCCTTGTCGCATTGTTTACGTTAGGTGGATTAATATTAGGTTAGAATACCATGAGCATTAAGTGCAAAATTGTATATAAAAAACTATTAGTAACGAAGGACAAATATTTTTAAAGTATCTGAAGGAAGTGAAACAATTTAAATATTATTTCTATAGTTGTGATGCATTTATCTAAAAGCATTTCTTGAAAAAATTCATGTTTATTGCTTTCTTTATTTAGAATTTAAAAAGGCATATATTTCAATTTTATTGATACGTATATAGAAGCAGATAGTGTGTTATTAAATATTAAATACATTCAATCTGTAGAAACATGCAAATATATAAAGTAATATTAAAATATTTATAAAATTTTATAAATAAAAGTGGATAAATCGCTCTGACAATCCGAACTGTCTTCTTCGGATGTTGCACCAACATTGATAACGAGCTCTGGAATATCATTTTGCTCGAAGTCAACTTCCCTCTGCCACCAGTCTTGTATTATCTTTTCAGTTTTCTCGATGGTATTGTTCCAGATTTCAGAGGTTATTATTGCAAGCGCTTCTTGCCACATCGCAATACATTTTACCGTTCCATATCCATCTCGTCCTATATGTCTATTATAATATGTCTTTGCCAATCCCCAAATGTTTTCGATGGGATTGAATATACAGTGAGATGGTGGCAAACGGAGCACCACATGTCCATATTTAGCTGCAAGTTTGTCAGCAACATATGTTTTCGGAGGCTTATTACATGCAACTAACTGAAGTAAATTTTTTTTATAACTAGTTTCCTCAAAGTGGATGTTATTTTCCCGTAGCCACTGTTGAATATCAACTTTTTTCCAAGATGAATTTGGAATTTTTACTTCTAACGTGGAATGATAACTAGCATTATCCAATATAATCATAGAAGGGCATTGTAATCTGCATAGTAACTGATGCTCAAACCAGGCCAAGAAGTTGGTTTGATTCATCTCCCATGGTAGTCAAGATCTTTCGTTTTCGAAGAAAAAATTAGGGAAGCACCGTCAATAAATCCTTCTCGATTTCCTGCGTGTATACAACATATCGTGTGCCCTCACTTTTTATATTTCTCACACTATGTTTGGTGTTATCTTGCCATGATCGGGAAACACTGCCATTTTCGAAAACCCAAGTTTCATCTAAGTAAACGAATTGCCAAAAGTTAGATCTCATATTTCTAACATAAGTTTCTAAAAAAGAAAATCGTGCGAATACAACGTTAGGTAATTCCATCAGGCCTATTCTAGGGTTGTCCTTTCTCCAGCGAAAACCGATTCTCTTTAATATAACGCTTAGAGAGGATAGACTGCCGCTATAAATATGATTATCCCTAAGATTTGTTGAGATTGACTTTAACGTTATATGCTGTTTAGCTTGAACCATTGTATAAATTGTATTTCGTATGTCTGCTTCATCGGCTCTGCTAATGTCAGTTATTGGCTTGCGTCTGGATTTACATTTCTTTGGGCTACGGACCTGTCCTTCCTTTTCTATTTCTTGATTAATGTTGCTCGCAGAATGAACACTGATGTTTAGGGCAACAGCTACACGCTCAATAACGGCATCAGCTGGTAACAATGGATGGCCTCTTTCTTTCTCCTCTGTAAAATACTTCAGAGCTGCTGCAATCAGTGCTTTACTTTGCTTACAAAACGCTCTAGGCATCTTGAATTATAATTCTAAAAAGAACTAACAAAACTCTACAACAAAATCGATTAATAAAACTGCAAGTAAAATAAGTAAACAGTGATCAGCTGATCAGGTTAGGATTACATTACAGTTTACGGCCAATTGAAGCCGGCAACATCGATGTTTGTTGACCCAGGATGACCACCATGGTAAAAATAACATTCCCTATTCATATATATTTTCCATTTATAATATATGGGTTTCTCTAGTGCAAAATATATCATTAGAAAGAAACTACAAATTTTCAATGTACGGCGTCACTAATACCGCTTATTTTCGAAAATTATAGATTTTCTTGTTGCAAATCAGGCACCGTAATTTTTAGTAAGTTTATGTTCTTATAATTGCAATAAAACGTCATATAAACGTCATTGATGATGTGCGTTCATTGCTTAATTATTTATACTATAGTATTGCGTTTATAGTTATACGGTTTCTTATATGATATATTATTCAACATTTTCATGTCTATTTCATAATTAAAACATTTGTTGTTATCAAATAACCGCTTAGAGTGCAGCAGTGCATTTAGTGATTGTATATTTAATTTATTTCTTGCCTTCGTTTTCATTAAATTGACGACAGAAAATACTCTTTCCGCACTTGCATTTGAATACGGCAAGGTAAATATGTACTGTGAGCGAAATAAGTCTTCGTACACCAACATAAATCACAAAGTTAATATATTAGTAATGCTTGAAAATTGAACAAAATAATTGTAAGTTGTACACTGAAATGTTGTGAAGTATAGTTACTTTCAAGAAATGTTAGTATTTCTCTTAAAATTAAAACAATATTTATAACAAAAGCATATATGCCTACTACTAACAAAAGGTACCGGGAAGAAAGTGTTCGTATAGTCTGCATATTCTCATAACTAAAAAGTACTAAAAATAAACTAATATTTTGTGGGATACCCTTTAGTGTCTATAAGGGCTTGTGATCGCCTAGGCATCGAATATACTAAGTTGTAACAGACATATCAATTTTGGACCATTCTGCAATTAAAATACGCTTCAGTTCTCGACTTATTTCGAATTTTCGAATACGATCCAGCTCATCCCAAATATGTTATATGGGATTAATGTCTGAGGACTGTAGTGGAGTTTTCCGCGTTTGGGGCGTATTATAGAGCGGCAATTCTCTGACCAAATAAGAAATAGGAAGTGTACTTAGGGTCGTTATCTTATTGGAAATAATAACGACCTTTTAGCCCCAAATTCTGAGCACTTACTCCCAAGTTATGTTTTAAAATGTCTATGTAAACTTCCTTCGTCATTATACCTTCAATGATGTGCAAATTTCCGACGCCATTAGCCGCCATGCACTCCCACACCATTACGCACCCTCCACCGCGCTTAACGGACGGTCTTTTTTTGGGATTTAGAGCTTCTCCTCGCTTTCTCTATACCAACTTTCGACCATCAGATCCCCAGACATTAAACTTATGTAAATTTAATGTCGGGGTATGGGGAACGCGAGGAGAAGCTCTAAATCCCAAAAATTTAAGACCGACCGTCAAGCACGGTGGAAGGTGCGTGATGGTGTGGGGGTGCATGGCGGCTAATGGCGTCGGAAATTTGCACATCATTAAAGGTATGATGACGAAGGAAGTTTACTTAGACATTTTAAAACTTGGGAGTAAATGCTCAGAATTTGGGGCTAGAGGGTCGTTATTATTTCCAACAAGATAACGACCCTAAGCACACTTCCTATTTTGTCAGAGAATGGCTGCTCTATAATACGCTCCATACGATGAAAACTCCACCACAGTCCCCAGACATTAATCACATAGAACATATTTGGGACGAGCTGGATCGTCGTATTGGAAAATTCGAAATAACAAGTCGAGAAGAACTGAAGCGTATTTTAATTGCAGAATGGTCCAAAAGTGACAAGTAACTTAGTATATTCGATGCCTAGGCGATTAGAAGCCGTTATAGACTCTAAAGGGTACCCCACAAAATATTAGTTTATTTTTTGTACTTTTTAGTTATGAGAATATGCAGACTGTACGAACACTTTTTTCTCGGCACCTTTTGCTAGCGGTAGACATAAGTAGAGCCCGGTAGCAGAGAGCCGTGCCGTAGCCGTACCTGCCTAGTATACAAAAACAATAGTAAGAAAATAGAAAAAAAATAACAGAACTAATACATAATTATAATATGTGAAAAGTAGTGAAACACTCACCCTTTTAATCAGCCTTGGCTACGGAACAGTAAAACTAGAAGCACCATTATCAGTATTAACATCATATGGATAAGAGTGGCAAAAAGTTGACACCATTCCACAGTTGTCTCGGTGAGCGATGTTCGCCGTGGTGAGAAAATGAGTTTATATTTTGAAAAAGAGCGTTCAACATCTACCGATGTTATACATGCATGATTAAAATACTCTTTGTACTTAGTCAGTGGATTATTCGTTACACCATCACAATTTTTTTTTAGTGTGCTAAAATCGGGATCTTTCTGTAGCACACTTTCGAACTGTTCTAAAACGCGATTATATTTTGCGTCATGTATAGTCAGTAGCTGTGTATGCATTCTGTCCATAATTTGCAGACTCCAATAATGATAACGATCTATTTTGTAATTGGTCTATTGCGTCAGCTAATCCTTTTTAGTAGCTACGAATATTTTTTAAATCTGTTTCAACGGAAATATCTTGAAATTTCGACTGGCTCTCCTTAATAGCTGCAGCTTAGGCAGGATTGAATTGTACAACAACAGCTCTTACTATCTTGAAATATTCAGCATAATAAAAAGCTGCCTGCAACCATGTTCCCCAACGTGTAAAAATTGGCTCCGTTGGTTGACGAATACCAGGACACTCTGTGTGAAGTGATCGTAGGCGTTTGGGAGATTTCAAAAATACTTTTTTTGTGTTTGCTATTAATGCATCTACCTCGGGAGAGCATTGTCGAATGGTTTCTGCCACAAGATGTAAAGCATGCACCTTACACGTAACATGTAAACACTTGCAACCATGAAGAGAACGGCCTACCAAACGCATTATCGCTGCGCCATCGCTCATCTTTTGAAATTTGAAATTTGTCCAACGTACTAAGTACAACCTTCGTAATTGCTGCAGCAGTACACTCTTGTAGTCTTCGACTAGCTAGTAACAGTGGTAATGTAGGTTTACTAGGGTCTAGTATGCGTACCATAATATTTACAATTGAAGTTTTTTTACAGTCTGTTGTCTCGTCAACACATAACCAAAGAAAGTGTTTTTTCAATATGCGTTTCATCTTCTTTTCCACATCATCGCGTACAAATGCAACATGCTTACGTACCGTTTTCTCCGTTGACAGCCGCAACTCGGGATTGTATTTGTATTAAAAGTCCTTAAACGGTTGTTTATCGAGTAAGCTTAGTGGCAAATTACAGTTTATCAACATAAGAATTACATAAAAAAATGCACTTCTCGGTGGCATGCCCAATTTTCGTTTTCTATGCTGTGCGGAATTTACGTGTCTTGTACAGTTCCACTTCTTATTTGACATTAAATGTATTTTACATACTTTACAAACTATCTTAGTCCCGTTGTAAAACAAATCGGGAAAGTCAGAAATACTTATTTACTATGTCTTGAAAGGGTCGTTTTTTAGCCTTCGACATGTTCACTAAAAACTACAATTAATAACTACGTCTGTATCAATAAAATCAAAACGCACTGCACTAAATAATAACTACAATTAATAACTACGTCTATATCAATAAAATCAACACGCCCTATCCGCTATCCAATGTTAAACTGAACTGAGTGATGATGATTTGTCGTGTCGTAAAATAATCGACCAGCCCTCCCCGCCCACCTAAACACAGTCACACCGCCGCTGTGATTGCTCTCCAGTTACCGGGCTCTAGACATAAGTATGTTTTTGTTATAAATATTGTTTTAATTTTAAGTGAAATACTAACATTTCTTGAAAGTAACTATACTTTGCAACATTTCAGTGTACAACTTACAATTATTTTGTTCAATTTTCAAGCATTACTAATACAGTTCCTGGCCAAATTACTTAAAACACTCAATCTTTTGTAGTTTCTTCATAATAAAATATAAACTATACATGTATTATATTTTTTATTTATAAAATATATTGTAAAAATATGTAACATATGTAAATATTAAATAAGTAATTAATATTTAGTCCATAACCCATGATTTTTAATAACACCCTTAATTCTTCGGGGCATACTTTCAATGCAAGATATGATTGTCTCTTTTATATCTTCCTCGTTCTCCCATACATCTTTTATATTCTTGATTAATATTTCCTTTGTAGGGTTTTCTCTTTCATATACCTTACTTTTTAATCGATTCCATACGTTCTCGATGGAATTGAGGTCAGGTGAGTTTCCAGGCCAATGTAAAAGAGGTATGTGATTGTCTTCAAAGAATTTCTTAACCTTTTTTGCCACATAGCAAGGGGCATTTTCTTGCATAAATATACGCCCTGTCGGTATGCGACGTCCTGGCTTAAAATACGGGAATAACGTGTTTTTTAACACATTTATGTACTGCTCTTGACGCATTGTACCTTCTACAAAATACAAAGGGCCGGGTCCGTCTCCACTAATCACTAAAGCTGGCCACGAGCGGTACCGCGCAGTAGCGTAGAGTCGACCAGACCTCGCGTTCCACTAGAGTTATTCTGCTAAAAGAGATGTTTGCTGCCGCAAATAATTTCGCTCATCTTTTAAATAAAAATTAAATAACACGTGCTCAAACACTTACCATTTTAAGAGTCCTCCGTGAAATCACAAAGTGAATAATGTCTGTTAAATATCTGCAACATTAGATATGTTTCAACTGTTGTTTCGGCAAAACTAGTACGGCATTAGGAAAAAATGCGTTTATATGCAGAGAACGAACGTTCTACATCTAGTGACGTAATATTTGCGTAAGTAAAATAATCTTTCAAATAACTTAACGATTCTGTTGACGCACCTTCACAATGTGTCTTAATGTGCCAAATCAGAATTTTTCTCAAAAACACTTTCAAATTTTTCTAGAACAGAAACATTTTTTGCGTCTTCAATCGCGCATAGCTGTGCGTGAACATGTTGCACTATTTGTAGAGATTCTTCTAACGGCACCACAGGATTTTGTAATTTTTCTATTGCATCTGGTAGCCCGAAGTAATTGTCGTGAATGATTTTTAAATCCATTTTAACCTGACTATCTTGAAATTTCGACTGGCTTTTCTGGATAGCGGCAGCTTCCTTTGTATCGAATTGTAAAACCACGTTCTTAATATTGTCAAAATATTTATGATAATAAAACGCGGCCTGCAACCATGTTCCCCAACGAGTTAGAATAGGTTCTGGTGGCTCTGGTATACGGGGGCACAGTCTGTGAAATTCGCGAATACGTTTCGGTGATTTGACAAATACTGCTTTGGTATGCGCTATTAAAGCGTCTACCTCAGGATAACATTTTCTGATACTATCCGCCACAAGATTGAGAGCATGAATTTTACACGTAATGTGTAACAAATTAGCAGAATGCTTTTTAAGAGACCGGCCTACAGAAAGCATGTTTGCAGCACCATCACTCACTAACATCAAGAGTTGGTTTGTTGAAAGTTCAAACTTGTCCAATGTATTTAACACTAACTTTGAAATTACTTCGGCAGTACACTGTTGTATTCGTTTGGAGACTAATAGAATTGAAGGTGCCGATTGATGAGGTTCCAATTTGCGTGCCATTACATTAACAACAGAATGTTTCTTCCGATCTGTTGTTTCGTCGACACATAACCACAATTTTTGATCTTTCAACTCCGATTGTATTTTTTGTTCAATATGTTCGCGCGCAGATGGCACAATTCTTCGTAACGATGTTCGACTTGGTAATTTGCACTCCGAATAGTTATTCCAAAAGCAGATAAATGGTTCCTCGTGTAGTAAATTAAACGGTATATTACATGCGATAAACGTAACGCATAAATTAAATATAAATTTTTCATTGTCCGACCGCGGTCGTTTTGCTGACGAAATCATAATTTTTCTAGGACAGATAAACAATTGCGCAAATGACCGGCAGCGAAAATGTCCGTACTGCTCCGCAGACGAAGTAATACTACGGTTCCTCTCGGTCCGAACTGATTCTACGCCGATGCGCGGTACCGCTCGTAGCCAGCGTTACTAATCACTCCCGAAATCATTACCTGCGGAGGGTGTTTTACAGTTTTAAGAACCGTGGACTCTGTGTGACGTTCGCCAGGTCGTCTACGAACAAATTGTGCCCGCTGCACTAACACACAGAGCGAGAACTCGTCACTAAAGAAAACCTATTAAATAATGCAAACATTAATTGAGTTAAAATCATATTGTTAAGTTATTCACCTTTTTCCAATTCCCGTCTGTGAAATGTCGATATTCTCTTGCAAAGTTGAGACGAGCAAATTTCATTTTTTCTGTTAAATGCGGCTTTTTTACAGGTCTTCGGCCCATTAGGCGATTTTCGCGCAATCGGCGCCTGATAGTTCTGCTCGAAATCTCTATTCCTCGCTCTTGTAAATTTTTTTGAATCATTTTAATTGTAGCAAATCTGTTGCTCAAAGCCTGATGAACAATTTCACGGTCAGATCTCTTAGAAGTTTTTCTTTTCCGACCGCACTTTGTCCGTCTTTGTGTCGATGTGCTAGCTACTTCGTGTAAGTTTCTAGCTAAACGCGATACAGAAGGAGATACTTTCTGTAATTTTGCAATTTCTCGTTATGAATGTTTGTTTGATTGTAGAAGAGCTTGTATAGCGGTTTTTTGTTCACTTGTTAAATCTTTCCCGGGCATTTTCTACAAAACCCCCAAATATTTCAATTTTTTTGACATATTTTATGGCATGTTTCAAGTAATATGGCCAGGGACTGTATGTAGGTCTTTTTATGGAAATATTACAGTCCTGTTTTTGTATGTAGTTACAGAGGTATTTAAAACATGTATCAAGGTGTGACGGAAGTGACATTAACATTGAAACCATTAAACTGGTATCATTTAAAAGAGTCGCATTAATTAAGTGTAGATAAAGTAATAAATAGGAAAAAGTAGAAACAGTAAAATGAAGACGTAGGTACAAGAAAAAGTGAACGTACACTGAAAAAAGAAATTCCGATACGGATAACCTGTAATTTAATTACCGGTTATCCGTAGCTTAATTTTCGTCCCAACATGTAATTTCCGGCAGAAAAGTAAATTACAATATGAAAATTTAGATAGGGTATAACACTTTTACATTGTATTTCTCCGACGTACAAATTTAAAAACTAAAAATTCCCCGTACTTTTATTTATCTACATGTTATTTACTGCTCATTATTACTACCATAATAAAAATTTGCTTTAGACTTATGTACAGGATTTTTCATTTTATTTTGACCACTACTTATTTCCGTTGCTATTGCAGATGCAAAAACATATTTCATGAGAAAGTTTTACCTCTGCTGAATAAAAATGTAGTAACTATCAGAATTGTGTATACAGGGCGCGGCCAACAAAACATAATTATGCTTTTTTGAACGGAATACCCTATATATTTTTATATTTTTGGATAGCCTATCATTTTCTGATTCCAAATATAATATATTACATATATAAGATTATTTTAAATAATTAGTAAGTTATTTTACTGAATACAATTAGGAAATTTTTTGAGTTAGAAAGTAAGTTAAGACTTACTTTTTAAACAAACTTACAGTTTTAAACAATTAGGTATTGTTATGTTACGTTGAACGTTGAACGTTGTATCTACGACAACAACAACTTTTCTCGGTTGTCACTTACTGACTAAATGTCAGGCTGGCCACTCTTTGGCAACCAAATATCCCTCTTGCGGGGATAATTGGTAATTTTTGCGTTACCATTCCCCCCTCAGCCAACCGTCCTTGAGGCGAGGACGGTAGAATTTAATTATCCAGATAATGACGAGTGTGAGGTATCATGGACAAATCTACTCGTTTATTATGTTTTCTATTCACTTATTTCTTCCAAATTAATGTAAAAATCGTCTGGAATAAGCAATAACATAAATTGCAGAACACAACAGATAATATTTCATCAATTAAATCTTTATCTGAAAGGTTTCTATAAATTAGCAGTGGATTTTCTATTTTAAAGCTTGTTGGTGACGGTTCGTACCACAGAATCATCAACAAACAACCTCCTGGTTAAGTCACTGCATTCGTTCTCGTATACTAATATCATTTGATAGAAAGTCATCGAAAAGTTAGTTTCTATTTGGGCAAATTATCAAAATTGGCTGTGAAAGAAAACAATCGCCGGTGTTTCGCGATTTAAAATAAAAGAAAGAGGAACGACGCCCTACATTTTCATCAATCTTTATTCGGCCTTGGTTGAATCAAAGATTGTCTTGAATCCAATCCAAAGATAAGTGTTCGTTGTGTATTCAAAGTCATTATTATTAGAGAAGTAAATAGGGTTGAATATCCAGAGCAGGCCGTTTCTGTGGTGGGTATATAAACATAGTGTTTATATACATCGGCGTCGTTCGAAAGTTTAAAGGTTAGTTAATTTTTAAAATTTTAAAATTCGTTAATTTGATTTTACTAAGTTGCAAATTCATTCAAAATTGCCGCAAGGGTATCTAGGGATACCCTCGAACCTACAAAAATCATTTATTAGAGTTAAATTAGAAAATTTAACAAAATTAGAGTAAAACCCCTGAGAAAGATATTTCAGTATATAAGTATACCTAATTGTTTAAAACTAGTGCAGGTATTGCAAGAATCAAATTAGAATGGTGTTTGATCTTTGGTAAAATTGAGCTTTGTAAATTTAGACTCTATTGATGAAACTGGAATTGCTGGGAATGAACTTGAGCTGGACGCGTTACTTTTTAAATATTCTTTTAGATAACCTATTGCAACGTAATACCGGCTTTCAAAAGTTTCACGTTCCGCATAGTGGTCTGCTATCTCATTTTCATCACAAATTTGTTCAATTTTTGATTGAATACATTCAAAACTTTCTAAAATAGGCTCATTATTCTTTAATCTAGTCTCTATATCCGAATACAAAGGTTTCGTTTCGACACCATTTGCCGAAAGTGATTTAACAAATTTCTCTGGATTTGTTAATTTTTGTTTAATACTACCTCGATTTCGTGTTAATTGTTTTAAATCATCTACCTCAGACATTTTATTCACACCAACGCTAAGGAAAAAAACAGGAAAACTTATATGGATGTGCGTTTCTTTAAAATAGGAATATTTTCACAACAACGCTACATGTGAATCCAATGGTCTTGCTTAATCGTGAGCTCCTAGTTGCTGTGGGCACTTGATCGAGAACTGGTTACTTGACCGGGCGACTTCTTCGCTTGTCGACTCTTGCAATTAATCCGGCTTGAAGGACCAAATTATGTTTAAAACTAGTGCGGGTATAGCAAAAATCAAATTAGAATGGTGTTTTCTTTAATAGTACTTTAATTGAATTACATTACTGGAGGGGACTGTATACTAGACTAGGTATTGACCGCTTGCGCGGGTAGTTCGAACTCAACTCATCTTAAAAAAGGGTATACATTCAGTTTTGTTCGTATAACTAAAAAAATCAAGTCCTTGTCACTTCTAGTTTGTATGTCATATAAATTACCTTAGTCGTCATAAATAGAGCGGGCCAAGAGCGCCACGCGCCAGGTTCGCAATCAGGCTGCCGGGCGCATATATGTATGTAAACATAGGTAATTTAAATATGTAATTATTAGGACGAGGACCAAAACCACTGTCTATTACGTCGTGAAGACGCGCAAATATACACCTGCAGTTTGGGTGTTCGTTGATAAATAGGGCGTTGTTCACAGTGGGCCACTACAAAAAAAAAAGTTCATTCATCGACGGCTACGAACTAACAGCGCGCTTATTAATTTACGGATGACGCGCTCTATTCATCAACAAATGACGAGTCTGCAGATGTTACGTTTGCACCACTTCGTGGCATACTAGAAACAAGCGTCGGTGTGCTCGCTTTAGTGATTATGTCTAACGTAACTATTAAAAATAAACGGCCATTACCTACGAAAGTTAATAAATTTCTTAGTGAATTTGTGGATTTACACTACAATGGGAGTACAATTTTCTGTAAAGTTTGTAAAAAGAAACTACTGTGCTGGAGCAAACGTGATTGTGAAAGACATATAAATAGCGCACACCACAGAAATAAAAGAAATGGTGTGTCACAACAACGTCAATTTCAATTAGAATTGCTTTTAACGTTTATGGTATGTGGTCTACCACTTCGTATACTTGATAAAAAAGCATTTCGAAAATTCTGGGGTACATACAATACCGAGTGGATACTACCATCTCGGACAGCGTTACGGAGAGATATTCCACGAATACGTGAGGACATTGAAAATCGAATTAAAGCCGAATTAAAAGATAAACAGCTGTGGCTATGTCTTGATGAGACGACAGATTGCAAAAAAAATTATTTTGAATATAATAGTGCGCGTATTAGATCCTATTAAACCAAATTTTGCAATTCTATTAGCCAGCAGAAGATTAAAACAGTGTACTAGTAAAGCAATTACGGCCGTAGTTCTCGAAACGTTACAAAAATTTCAAGTGTCAACCAGTCAACTGTTGTTGTTCATGAGCGATGGTGCAGCAACAATGTGTAGTGTAGGCCGTTCCCTTAAAGAAAAGTGTGAAGGACTTTTACATGTTACGTGTAAAGTCCATGCTTTACATCTTGTGGCACAAACTATTCGAGAGTGTTACCCGGAGGTGGATGCATTAATAGCAAACACAAAAAAAGTGTTTCTCAAAAGTCCTAAGAGGACTAGGGCATTCCACAGGTTATGCCCTGGTATTCGAGAACCACCACAGCCCATTCTTACGCGTTGGGGAACGTGGTTAAAAGCCGCTTTTTATTATAATGAACATTTTCAAGAAGTCAAATCCGTTATTTTGCAATTCGTCCCTGCCGAAGCTAGAGCTATTAGGATGAGCCAGAAGGGATTCTCGATATTTCTGTTGAAACACATCTAAAGAATATTAGCAACAATTACAAAGGGTTAGTAGACGCGATAGAAAATTTGCAAAATTCTGGATTGTCGTTGGTAGAATCAGTGCAAGTCGTGGACGAAGTTAGTACATTGTTACACAGTATAAACGATGCAACAAGTGGACGAGTTTTAGCTAAGTTCGATAGTGTTTTAAAAAAGAATCCGGACTACACGAGATTAAGACAAATGTGCGATGGGGCATCTGCAGATTCTTTGACTAAGTCTAAAGATTATTTTAATTACGCCTGTCTTACTTCGGTAGACGAGGAACGGTCGTTTTCGAAATATAAGAACATTTTTTCGTCTCGGCGAACATCCTTCACCGAGGCAAATGTGGAAACTTATCTGATGGTGCAACTTTTTAAACAAGCCTATCCGCATTATTAAGAAGGATAGAATTTATTTATTATATCTTTATTTACAGTTACATTATTAAGTACAACAGAATAAAAAAAGCGTTCAGTTTCAGAAATATGATGTTTCAGCTTCACCCTCGTAGGTAACCATGGTACAACGTTTCCTCAATAAATAAATTTGGAACCAGTTTAGGCTTTAGCTGTGCGATTTGGTCGTCATTTTAACAAAATCAAATCAAATGCCGGCTCCAAAATGTTATGGAATTGGAAAACTATTTTTAGCACCATACGTGTGTTCCAAAATTCAACAAATTGGTTTGCTATGTTTTGGTATGCTTGTTAATTACGAATTTCGTCAGTCAGATGATTTAATTTTTTTTAAGTTAATTTTTGCATTAGGTTTGAAAGCAATACAATTTTTGAATAGACAATGAAGAGACCTTTTCAATGATGTACCACAAGCCCTTACTCCCCATTTAAAAATGTAGAGGTTGCAACCCTCACTCTAAGGGTGTTAATTTAGGGATAAAATTTTTACGCAGTAGGATGTAATTTTAAAATCTAAATTGACGTGTTTCGGGATTTTTTATAAATATGCACAATGATTGAAATAACGAATTTATTCCATTTGGCTGTTCCACACTGTATAAACATTGATAGTCCTTAGTAGACGTATTCAATTTATTTTAGTTGGTAGTTGCTTTGAATATATCTACACATTTACTAATTTTTTAATGGTTTTTATAGAAACTTTCACTTGTTGTTTCTAGCAGAAAGAAAATTGCATTCTTCATTAATATGATTAGCTCACTGCAGAGCTACATATATTAAAGTTCTTTTATTGTAGGCTATGATACAATTAATTAAAAATTTCGTTTAATCATTCTTTTGAACAATTTAATGAAAAAATGTGGTCTTAGCAAATCTTCTTACGTCATTGAACTACGAAGTTTATGTTTATTATACATGTATACATGTAGAAAATAACATTATTTTTATTTATATGTACAGTGCCGTGCAATCGAATTAGGGCCACTATATAAATTTGAGTTTTAGCTTAATAAATAATACAAAGTGTCAACGTTTGATAAAACAATTTTTGTTATATACAGTCTGTCCCCGGATGGACTGAACAAGAGGGGAAAAATTTTATTTGTAACTTAACGCAAAAATGTCATTCTTTATAAAATTTTTTGCTTGTCTCAAAACCACCAATTCTGAAGCAAAAATCAGAATATTTTTTTTTAGCAGCTGAGAAAATTACAAAAACACACGTGAGCTAAAGAAAAACATTTTATTTTATTCAACGTGGTATCCTCCAACCTCTACACACTTTTCAGCTCTACGTACAAATTCTTTATAAACATTGTGGATCATATTTTCAGTGACAGAATGTACTGCTTCCGTAATTTTTTGTTTTAAAATTTCGATATTGTTATCCAAATTAGTATTATAAACATGCTGTTTAACATATCCCCATAAAAAGAAATCCAATGGGCTTAAATCAGGGGAACGAGCCGGCCAATTGACGGGTCCATAACGACCTATCCATCTGTTTCCAAAATGTTCTTGCAGATAATTTCTTACCAACAGGGCATCCATCTTGTTGAAAAAATACACTTTCAAAGTTAGGTTCATCTCTTACTGCAGGCAACAAAAAAATTTCAAGCAACTCCAAATACGTATGTTGATTCATATCTTCATTAAAAAAATACGGACCGATGATTTTTCCATACATAACACCACACCACACATTAACCTTTTTGTAATACTGACTTCTAGTTGCAATTTTGAAATTAGGATTTTCTCTCGACCAAAATCTACAGATTTGCATTGCAATTTTCCCATTGGTTGTAAATGTCGATTCATCCGAAAAAATAATGTTTTCGCAGAAATTTCGATTTACAGAGTGATTTTCTCCTACCCATAAGCCAAAGTCTAAACGCAAAGCATCATCACCATTTCTTAATTCATGTATAAAAATCGGTTTATAAGGTTGAATTTTGTTTTCTTTAAAAATTATTTGTAAATGTGGTTTGCTAATTAATTAATTTAACTGTGGAGACCTTTTTCGTAAGGATAATTTTGGATTTGTTTCTACAGAATCTAGAGCCAGTATTGTAGCAGCATCATCTTCATCGTGTATCCTTTTTCTTTTCTTGATGTCATCTACGCTACCTGTTCCTTCAATGTTTTCTACCAAATTTCGTAAAGCATTAACGCACACGTGAACATTAGGAAACTTCTGTTGACATTTTTGAATTGCAAAGTTATAAGAAGCCTCACCAGTTCCATAACATTGAACGAGGTAAACTCTTTGTTCTAAAGTTAGCATTACTATTAAGTAAGTCTCAGTAAAGATTCACAAATACGTAATGACATTGACAAATAACACGTAACTTGATTTACTTATTAGGTTATCATGGAAGATAGGATAATCTGATTTAATCAAAAACATAAAACTTGGAAGCTTTTTTGCTTAAATTTTTGTGTTTTTGTAATTTTCTCAGCTGCTAAAAAGAATATTCTGATTTTTGTTTCAGAATTGGTGGTTTTGAGACAAACAAAAAATTTTATAAAGAATGACATTTTTGCGTTAAGTTACAAATAAAAATTTGTTCCCTCTTGTTCAGTCCATCCGGAGACACACTGTATATATAATCAAAATACCCTTCTACCAGAATCTGGTGTCGGGTGTCAGTTTAAAATCTACAATTTGCTTTTAACAATTACTAATTATTGCCGTAAATGAAATCCGCCCATTCTTTCTTATTTCTAGTTATCCTCTTCGCTTCCTCCCATGTCATTCCTTTCCTCTCCAGTATTCCTTGTATTACTCCGTTCCAGGTATTTCTGGGTCTTCCTTTTTTCTTCTGTTTTTGTACTCTAGCTTCCCAAATTTGTTTAACTGACATATGGCTATTCATCCTTCGGAGGTGTCCCCACCAGCTCAGTTGTCTTTTTTGGATGAAGTCTAGGATTGGCTCACTTTCTAGTTTTTCTCTTATTATTGTATTTCTTATCTTGTCCCTCTTCATAACTCATTTCACTCTTCTGGGGTATTATGTATTCTGCTTTTTTGTCTCTGATTCGGTCTCGCATCCAAAAGTCAGTATCGGTCTTACTATTGTTTTGAAAATAGCAATTTTTGTTTTCCTCGATATTTCTTTGTTATTGACGAAAGTTTGCGCTATTGCATAATATGTTTTCATTGCTTTTTATTTTTGCATATACGATTTTCTTAAAAGTTGTCCCTTAGCATTCTGTTATTTACAGTTAGTGATTTTTAGAGTATAAAGCATATATGGGCAACCCCCGGCCCCCGGGCCGAATTCGGCCCTCCACCAGCTTCAATCCGGCCCGCGAGAGAAATTCAAATAACGCGCCAAAAAAATTAAAGATTTAGCACACATAGTTTATTCGTAATTACCGCCAACCAACCTAAAACTGTATTTATTCAAATCATAAAGACTAAAATCGATAAATAATATTATTAAGCGTACGCAATAGAACGCCACAGATCGAGTCAGAAATAGTCGTTAGAAAGAGACCAACAGATAAACATTCGGGAAGCCGCCCGATGACCTCGAAGCACCCCAGAGCCGATTGTTATTCATAACGCGGCTAGCATCGCATATTCGCGTACGATCGAGAGTATTCTAGTTGCTTATTGCGGGTAATATATAAACCGCTTAGCGTGCGTGTCAATCATTACTTCTTACAACTGATAAGAAAAGACGCGGGAAATATTCAAGCAAATTCAGCTCAGAAGAAAAAAAATCTATCAAGATGTCTGGTTTAAAAAAGCGGAAAGTGGACACAGAATGTCGTCAATTCCAAAACAAACGGACTGAAGAATACTTTTTATCAGGCACAGTGGTAAACCTATGTGTTTGCTGTGCAATGAAACAATTTCTGTTTTAAAAGAATACAATATGAAGCGGCATTACTCCAGCAAGCATTTCGCTCAATATAAATTACTTACGGGCCAGTTAAGAAAGGATAAAATTAAAAAACTCATTACCGATTTAGGGAAACAGCAAGAAATGTTCCATTCACAAAGATCAATCTAGACAGTGTGTTAAAGCTAGTTTTATAGTTAGTTTCAAAATAGCGAAAACATCGAAGTCATATTCTGAGGGAGAGTTTGTTAAAGAGTGCCTAGTAGATGTTGCAGAACTTTTGTGCCCAGAAAAGAAAAAAAGAGTTTGAGAAAGTGAGCTTATCGCGACGTACTGTTGTTCGACGTATAGATATGATGGCTAGTGATATCAAAAAAACATTAACTGATAGACTGGCTGGTTTTCAAGCATTTTCGATTGCTTTAGATGAGAGTACAGATTTATCTGACACAGCCCAGTTAGCTATTTTTATACGAGGTGTTGATGAAAAATTTGTAGTAACAGAGGAATTACTGGCTTTACGGCCGCTACAAGGGACTACTACTGGAAAAGATATTTTTGCCGAGGTGCAAAGTACTTTTGAGCAATATGGTTTGCAGTGGTGTAAATTAGTTGGAGTGAGCACAGATGGTGCGCTTTCAATGGTCGGTCCACGAAAAGGCTTTATCGGAATTCTGAAGGAAAGAGCAACCGCTATGAATGTGCAAGAATGTGATTTAATAATTCTGCATTGCATTATTCACCAACAAAACTTGTGCTCTAAGTCCATTCGACTGAAGAACGTTATGCATGTGGTAGTAAATACCATCAATTTTATTAGATCCCGCGGTCTTAACCATCGCCAGTTAAAGCATTTTTGGATGAACTCTCTTCAGAACACGATGATGTGACATACTATGCGAAGTAAGGTGGCTAAGCAAAGGCAAAATGCTAAAAAGATTTATACCTTAGAAAAGAAATAGCTGATTTTATGGAAATGAAAGAGAAAACATTGCCGCAAATTTGTGATCCAACATCGCTTTGTGACTTGGCATTTCTGGTAGATATCACAGGACACTTAAACGACCTGAACTTGAAGCTTCAAAAACAAGGGCAATTAGTAAATCAGCTGTACAGTCATCTTAAAGCTTTTCAAAACAAAATTCGCCTGTGGGAAACACAAATGAGAAGTAAAAACTGTTTTCATTTTGTAACATTATCCAGTCACGAAAACATTGATTACAGTCGCTATGCTGAAGAACTGAAACTACTGTCAGAGCAATTCACTGATCGGTTTTCCGATTTTAGGAATATGGATAGCACTTTCAATATTTTTGCAAATCCGTGTAAGTGTAATGTGGAAGATGCTCCGCTTCACCTACAAATGGAGTTGATCGAGCTTCAAGAAGACTCATATTTGAAGTCTAAAATTTGGGTGATGTGGAACTAAGCGAATTTTACAGAACATACCTTTCCGAAGAAAAGTATCCACAACTGAGAGTTTTCGCAAGAAAAATAATTTGCACATTCGGAAGCACGTATAAATGTGAGCAGTTTTTTTCAATCGTAAAAATTAGTAAAAATAAGCATCGTACTCAGCTTACAGATGTTAATTTAGAAAACACTTTGCGCCTATGTACTAGTGATATTGACCCAAATATTGATCATCTTGTTTCTCAGCTTTAAACTCAAGTCTCATTGATTTTCATTTGATTTTTCTATCTTTTTTTGTTAATTTGCTTTTTATATGTTTGATTATGCTATTATAATTCTAATAAATAAAAAAATGTGTGAATTTTTATCGCCTTTTTATTCACTAGTACCTACTTATTTTTTACCTGCGGCCCGCGACCTCATTAAATCCCGAAATTACACCCTCAGCTAAGCAAAGGTTGCCCATACCTGGTATAAAGGATGCACCCTCTTTCCAATGTAACCGTAAATGCCATTTGTTTTTAGTGAGAAATTGTAGTGGTGTATCTTAAATTACGCCGTTATTACGGACGTCACTGAGCGTTTGTGTTTCCGTAAAAATTGGCTGCTATCTTAGGCTGCTGTTTTCACACCGGTGCACTATTTGGTATAAAAGCAGATATTTTTTTTTCTTCATTAACTCCTAATATACCAAACACAGAATTTGCTATGCACCTTTGTCGGTTGTTTCATCCAACGACATCCGAATAGATCCATACCTTTTTCTTAATTTGTTCAACGTTGTATATAACTCAGAAACATATTTTTTTAAGTGGATTCATTTGGAATATTTTGTTTTGGATGCTTTTCCAAAAAATTGCGAAGGACTTCAAAAAAGAAGTAGCCTGTTAATGGCAAATTTGCAAAGTACGCATTAACACTCTAAAGAATTAAAATGTGCATTTATTGAAATGTCCAAAATATGCATTTGCATATGCAAATATGCAAATGCATGCATAATTATCCTATGCTTACTGATTATCTTTTTTATGTATAGTATAATAGTTCTAAATCATCTTAGTAGTAAATAAGATTGTTTTCATGGACTGCTTTATATAGAACACAAACTTCACCTTTGCTTGATTACATATTAATGAAATGCTTTATGTAATTCGAAGTCGGTATTGTAATAGGGGCATTTTAATAACGGAAGTAGGCATTTCACAGACGAACAATAACACATACACACTCACCGAAAATACGCTCGTCCTAAGTAACCGCAGTCGTATAGTTTGAGGAATAGACGATTTGAGGTCATTGCCTTGGTAGCATTGAAAATTTCTTAAAATGTCATTTTTACTTTTATTCAATAATTTTTATAACTGTCACAGATTTCACTGTCGAATATAATTTTGCCGATTTATAGGTTTATTAAAATGTATCGTGGGTTCTTCGTGTAAACATATGCCGTTTTAATTATAGAAGAAAATGAGATTGTTCCAATGACATTCCTGTGCTTTAAGGTACCGTAAAACGGGGCTTCTTGGGACAAAGGGGTTTCTTGGGAAATTTTTGTATCTGAGGTTATGAGTATAGCTGGCCACGAGCGGTACCGCGCAGTAGCGTAGAGTCGACCAGGCCTCGCGTTCCACTAGAGTTATTCTGCTAATAGAGATGTTTGCTGCCGCAAATAATTTCGCTCATCTTTTAAATAAAAAAATTAAATAACACGTGCTCAAACACTTACCATTTTAAGAGTCCTCCGTGAAATCACAAAGTGAATAATGTCTGTTAAATATCTGCAACATTAGATATGTTTCAACTGTTGTTTAGCAAAACTAGTACGGCATGAGGAAAAAATGCGTTTATATGCAGAGAACGAACGTTCTACATCTAGTGACGTAATATTTGCGTAAGTAAAATAATCTTTCAAATAACTTAACGATTCTGTTGACGCACCTTCACAAAGTGGGCTTAATGTGCCAAAATCAGAATTTTTCTCAAAAACACTTTCAAATTTTTCTAGAACAGAAACATTTTCTGCGTCTTCAATCGCGCATAGCTGTGCGCGAACATGTTGCACTACTTGTAGAGATTCTTCTAACAGCACCGCGATTTTGTAATTTTTCTATTGCATCTGCTAGCCCGAAGTAATTGTCATGAATGATTTTTAAATCCATTTTAACCTGATTATCTTGAAATTTCGACTGGCTTTTCTGGATAGCGGCAGCTTCCTTTTTATCGAATTGTAAAAACACGTTTTTAATATTGTCAAAAATTTATGATAATAAAACGCGGCCTGTAACCATGTTCCCCAACGAGTTAGAATAGGTTCTGGTGGCTCTGGTATACGGGGGCACAGTCTGTGAAATTCGCGAATACGTTTCGGTGATTTGACAAATACTGCTTTGGTATGCGCTATTAAAGCGTCTACCTCAGGATAACATTTTCTGATACTATCCGCCACAAGATTGAGAGCATGAATTTTACACATAATGTGTAACAAATTAGCAGAATGCTTTTTAAGAGACCGGCCTACAGAAAGCATGTTTGCAGCACCACCACTCACTAACATCAAGAGTTGGTTTGTTGAAAGTTCAAACTTGTCCAATGTATTTAACACTAACTTTGAAATTACTTCGGCAGTACACTGTTGTATTCGTTTGGAGACTAATAGAATTGAAGGTGCCGATTGATGAGGTTCCAATTTGCGTGCCATTACATTAAGAACAGAATGTTTCTTCCGATCTGTTGTTTCGTCAACACAACCACAATTTTTGATCTTTCAACTCCGATTTTATTTTTTGTTCAATATGTTCGCGCGCAGATGGCACAATTCTTCGTAACGATGTTCGACTTGGTAATTTGCACTCCGAATAGTTATTCCAAAAGCAGATAAACGGTTCCTTGTCTAGTAAATTAAACGGTATATTACATGCGATAAACGTAACGCATAAATTAAATATAAATTTTTCATTGTCTCGTGCGCAATTTCTTTTTGAGTCATATTTTTCACTATTTACGTGTCGTAGACGGTGTTGCCTGGACCAACACATTAACGGGATTTTACAGATTACACATTTAATTTTAGCACCTTCATATATTAAGTCTGGAATCATAATTTTTCTAGGACAGATAAACAATTGCGCAAATGACCGGCAGCGAAAATGTCCGTACTGCTCCGCAGACGAAGTAATACTACCGTTCCTCTCGGTCCGAACTGATTCTACACCGATGCGCGGTACCGCTCGTGGCCAGCGTTAGTTATGAGTCTTCTCGTGCTGCACCCCTGTTTGAGTTTATTGGCTTCTCTTATGCTCCTGTGTAGTGTGTGAATTGGAGGTTATAATTAAAATATTTCGAAGTCCTGAAGATTAGTAGTAAGTCAACAACAGCCATTCAATTTTTCTATATTTTAATGTAAAAATATTTATAAGAAATAACTTTCTCTCCAAACAACACAGAGTATCGGCACACTCCTCACCACACAAAATATTATTAATTAATTCGGAACAGCTGTTTCAAAGACTCACTGGGCCCCCATTTTCAACCGAGTTACCGAATAAATCAACGAAAAAACTAAAAACTTTTTCTTTGATCCTACCATGCATGTCCATCCCGTCTCTCGAGGAAAAAAGAAGGGTATATATGTACAAATGTGTCTAAACATGTATCTGTGTATATCTATTTCCGAATACCTACTTTTCTATCGCTTAACTCTGACATGCTGGGTATATGTGAAACGGCCAAGGGTTTCATCCCGCCCTCGTAGAATAGAGCGAGACGAAAGGAAGGTTACCTCCCGCTAATTCTCTATCTACGCACTCTAAGGATACTAAACAAATCAATACATAAATTGCAGACCACTGAGACTCGGTCTTCGTCAAGTGTGGACTGAAAAGTTCTTTTACCCTAATAAATCAAACAAGCAAGAGAAATGAGGTGGCGCATTCTCCTTGTTCAGGAGCCGCGAATGTTTTTTCAAGTACACTGTCTCAAATGCGTAGAATTCCCGAGGTGAAGTTACGTTTTTAATTAATTTGAGGTTTTCCAATTTGATTACATGTCCTGTGTTATTCATATGGTCAGCTACACTTGACGTTCCTGTTCGACCGAATCTATAGCATCTCATGTGTTCATTGAATCTAGTACCTATCGCTCGTTTCGTTTGTCCAATATAGGCTTTATCACAGTCGTTGCATGCAATTTTATAAATTCCCGACCTTTCATTCATGTCCGGTTTGTCTTTTGGATTACCAAGAAGGTTCTTAGGTGTATTTCGTGAACTAAAACATACGTTCATGTCTTGTCCCCTAAAAACTTTACTGATGCCTTTCGATATTCTATGGAAAGGGAGTTTCACAAATTTCTTGTCGCGAGTTTCTACCGGTATCAAGGTCGTAGAATTTCTGACATAATGCCTATGTTGGACTTTCTTAAGGATGCGGTCGACATCTATAGACGAGTAACCATTATAAATAGCCACATTTTTTATGAATTTAAGCTCTTGTACCTATTTTGGTTTAAGGGAAATTTCACTAGTCTATTAATTAAGAAACTAATCGCGGCCATTTTATGTTGTTCGCAGTGGTTCGAATCGGTCATAATGAATCTATTAGTGCTTGTTTCTTTTCTATAGATGTCTATTTCTAGTTTATTATTGTTTCTAATTACTAGGCTTACTAGGAATGGGAGTTGATTATTCACTTCTTCTTCTACTGTAAATTTAATGGATCCGAATTTTGAGTTGAGTGTCGCGAGGAAATCCGGGATGTTACTTTTCTTACTGTCAAAAACCGCGAAAATATCATCTACATATCTAAGCCAAATTCTAGGGAAATACACGGTGTCATTATTGAACTTTCTCTCCATGCAAAATACTATTTAGACTGGATAAATTACACTTAATATTACTTACATAATTTATCCTCTCCATCTTGAGTGTATAACCTTGTTAGGGTCATATTGCCAACTGCACTATACCCGGAAATAAAATTTCCCTATAGTGTCAAAGAGGGGGTAACTTGAGACACGCCCATTTTAAACTTCTGAGAGTAAAATTTTATCATTTTTCATGTTTTCTATTTGTTTTAGATCTAAATATGGTGCATACTTACGCTAGAGAGCCTGGTGCACGTAAATTTAAAATGTTTATAATTTCCCTCATGTTGATGATGAGATGGAAGTTGAGCTGAACACAATTGTGTCAATTGTCAAGCCAACCAATGTAAATAGAGGAAGATTCACATTCCCTTTTGAATTAAAATGTTAAATAAGGATGCAAGACTCTAAAAACACATTCTAGTTTCTCAAAAATAAATTTGTCTATCAATAAATATTGCTATTTACTAATTTTTTTGTGATTTTTCATATTTGCATTAATAAGATCTGCATTAATCATGTCCCGCATTAGACTGCAATTGGCTAACTTGCGATTACTATGAGTTTTAAATCAATGACCCAAGTAACCCCACATACGGGTGTAACTTGGGACACCTATTAAATTTAAAATATCACATTTATCGATAATATAAAAAATAATACTCAATCAGTTTCGGTGTTCATGGCTCTCGTTCTCGACCTTTTCACGCCCTCCAAAAAATTTTTTGTGCTATGCAAACACACGTGTTCTTGACAGGGTGTTGTCCCCGAACTCTGTCTGTAATCGCCGCCAAATTTTGGTTGGGTTCACCCCCTCCTTGGCCAAGAACTTGATGATAATCCGCTGCTCCACGGAGACATGCACTTCTTTCTCGCTCATGGTTTCTTTTGATACTAAAGGGACCCGAGAGAGTTGCGGTCGGTTTTCCCCTCTCCCTAACGGTACAGGCTACCTGCGCATCAACCTCTTCCAGATCTAGAAGCTCTCCGGAATTTTTAAGAAAATCAGTCCCGTTCATATTTGATACACCTTCGTATAAGAAATTCAGAACCTAAAAATAACGGATGCAATAAATGCTTTAAATAACACATTAAGTAAACTAAAAAACATGCTAAATGATTACTGTGTCGTACTGTACAACTCTTTTATTTCAAATATTTGTATCCGTAAATTACAAAAGCTTAAAAATTCATGCATTCGATTGATTTTTGGAATTACCCGCCGGGTGCATGTGTCTCATAAACTGGTTGAATTGAGATGGCTACCATATTTATTTAATAAAGTCAGATACAGAACTGATGTGGTACGCTTACACCTCCCATACACGCATCGCAGTTTTTAAAAATTGTTTCACATCTATAATGCAATACAATCTATAATAAACCCACGCAATATAAACAAACTCAAACACCAGCATTATTCAAGAGAAAACTATTTCAATACCTTCTTCTGTTCCAAAACTTACCATTAGACGCGTTGGTTTGAATAATTACTATTTACTATTATTATTATTTCGATAATCAAATATAAAGATTCAAGCGGTTGTTAGTCGTAATTCAGATCTACAAACATTAGAAAACATATTTAACGAAAGCTACGAACATAATGAAAAGGATCAGAAATTTTATAAATTAAAACCGTACTTTCAATATGCACCTCCTACACATGAGAGTCATCAAACCAATGGTAACATATGGCTCGGTAGTGTGGTGGATAATGGCATTGCAAGTGGGTGCAATAAGGTGGCATACAAAGTCTAGTATGTCTATGTGCCCCGAAGGCCATGAAAATCCTTAACCTAGAACCACTACACATTCAACCTCCTTTAACTGGATCGCATGGCGCAGATCACCTAAAACTGTTAAAGGAACTCAAGGCGGGGCCGATAGCAAGCGGGCCCAGTGACGCCATCAGGTCCCGAATACAGCTTCGGTAAGGACTATAAAACGGTAATACCAAATAGAGAAGAAAGACCTGCCTATTAAAAGCGAATCTATCTGGTACACAGACGGCTCAAAGACGAAAACTGGAGCCGGAGTCGGAATTTGTGGGATTAGACCAAAAATAACTAAATCACTAAGCCCAATTCAAAGCGCCACAGTATTTCAAACCGAAATAGCAATGCTATCGATCTATTTATATCTACTCAGTCAAGCAATGACAAAGGCACTGGACTCCACACAGGCGAAGTCGAAACTGGTGTGGGGCTGCATGAATGCAGTCAATGGCCTGGGTAGCCGAACTAAGTTGACCCTGGCCTGGGTACCAGGACACGAAGGCCCTCGAGGGAATGTCAAGGCAGCAACTATTAAGCAATGGAAAGTTAAATCTCAAGACTGATGGAAGAATATTACAGGTCAGCGAGAGGCTAATTTTTGATTGGACACAGGCCTAAATTTACAGCAGACCTACTAAGCAGGGACAGAAAGTCCGGTAGAACAATAGTAGGCCTGCTAACATGACATTGTATGCTCAAGAAACACATGAGTAACTTAGATCCGACAGAGGAAACAGCATGTAGATTCTACTAGGCGGAAGAAAAGACAACCGTCCGTGTGCTGTGCGACTGCACAGCACTGGCAGGAATATGGCTCTCAGAAATGGGCTCGGAATATTCCAATGTCGAAACCTATGTAGAGGGACCACTCACAAGGCTGCTAGGTCTGGTAAAAAAGGCAAGGCTAACGTAATTGATCTAATGGGGGGCTACCTCAAGTACTAATCTAATCTAGCACATAATGTACCTAATCTATATAAATAAATATATCTTTAATTATAAAATGGCAGCGCGCCACTGTTAAAAAGAGCACTGTTGATGTCGGTTTTCTCACAACGCGAGTGGGTGTGGAACAGTTAGTACGTGTATATGGTCGTGTTTCTCGCGTATACCTATACGACATGCGGAACTTAACGGGTACACTACGCCGGCTACCGGTGACGCATAGTCAATAGTAGACTAAATCGTCCGCGCACTAGCTATCACATTTATAAGAACTATGGAAAATATTCATATTTACCTATACACGACTGAAAAAGATAGAAGCGTTCTGAACAGAACGACTTATACAATTATAAACAAGTTAGCTGAAAATATAATAACTACGACGATAAGGACTCTTAACAATTAACAGTATAGAGATACTTGCCGACATAAATATAATAGAAAAATAACGTGAAAATTATTAGACTTTTGAAATTTGTACTTACCTAAATAATTTTACTGTAAAAAAAATCTATATTAGGTATATAACCTCAAATGAGCCGGGTGCCCCCTGAGGTCCAGGGCCCCTAGATACGTGCCTAGTTTGCCTTACGGGTAATCCGCCTGAGTAAGAGTTTGAGCTCTGGAATTTATTTATGAGTATTTTCAAATCAGTTAAGTTGTTATTCAAATAAACGCGTGCAGATTTCTATAAGTGATAGTGTTTATATTTAGCCGGTACGCCTTTCATGTGCAGGTATATGTGTTTTAATCTGCAAACGCACGAAATGCCGACTGAACTTTCTACCAAAACAATTGCAATCCGTGGCATTGACTAACCTATAATATTTTACGACGTTATTTATGAATATTAACTCTTACTGTTAGCGTCCGTGAAGGTTACACTGAAAAGAGATGAAACTATTAAAGTAGTATCTACGGATCTACCATATTATCAACCTTTTAGTGTTTATAATTTTTACTTATGGAGAAGTGAAATAGAAATAAACCGCATTCCTTACTATTTATACTTTTACAGGAAGTATGTTTTCAACAATACACTGTTATGGTAAATATATACTAGTCGCCTACATATTTCTGCAGTTATTAATTTTATACATCTAATGAGAACTATACCGGTCGGTCGGAAACGACCCGAACGCTAAACTTGACTCCTGCACTGCGAGACTGCGACACGCAGCATTTTTCTTATATAAATGTGAGAGAGTCATCGAAAAGAAGGATTGCTCAAACTAATGATTCATTGAATTAGAGTTTCTCTTAAATTTTAAAGATCATCATTAATTTTTGTATTTATAAGGTTATTTATTTCAAATGAATACAGTTGCTTGTTCATTGAAACTGGGAATCGTAGTTTATTAATGCTAACGTAGTTTTTTTTTGTTCTTTCGAGTGCGACGGATTAACTACAAAGTACCCGATTGAATCGTCGATTTCCACACGGTATATGTATAAAAGTAAAGATAAGTATGCAATAGATTCCGCTTCTCAGAATAACACATGCTTTACCTATACAAATAAATATCTTATGAATAGTCTGGGCAAACAGCGGTAACAGTCAGTGTAGTAGATATGTGGTACGGAGTCGGCGATCACTTATTTCACGCGTTCACAGCGTCAGTACTAAATCGATGCTGTATGCGAGTAGTTCTGTGTATATGTAGGCTGTTGTAACTTATTTCGTAATTGTACGCTTATGTTTGCTTTAAAAATGTCGCAGTTAGGTACGCCGCGAAAACGACTCATGGCAGACACAGTTAAAAATTTTATAGTGGACATGCCGGACTTAATTTTTGATGGCGCTAAAATTCAACGTCTAGTTTGTAAAATCCCTTTAATGTGTTGGTCCAGAAGCCATTGTCAACGTCACATCGAAAGCAAACAGCATTCTGGAAAAAGTGGCATACGAGACCAAGAAAAATTTACATTTGATTTGTGTTACTCTTATTTTATGTAACCTATCGTTTCGTTTACTAGACAAAGAAGCATTTGTCTCCTGGAATAAATATGCGGACTGTAAATTACCTAGTCGGACATCGATACGAAATGTAGTGCCATTTGCTCGTGAACATATAGAAAAAAGAATGAAAACGGAATTGAAAGATAAAAAACTGTGGTTGTATGTGGACGAAACAACAGATCGTCAAAGACATTCTGTGGTTAATGTAATGGTACGTACAATGGAACCACATCGACCGTCATCCTCCTTCTTACTTGCTTCCAAAAGAGTTATAAATTGTACTGCCGATGAGATTTTAAAGGTGGTGTTGAACTCATTGAACAAATTTGAAATTTCAACCAAGCAACTTTTAATGTTTATGAGTGATGGTGCCGCAAACATACGTTTTTTGGGCCGATATCTTAAAGAACGCAGTGGTAACTTCTTACATGTAACGTGTAAAATCCATACTCTAAATCTTGCGGCACAAACGATTCCTACATGTTTTCCACTAGTAAATGCATTGATTGCTAGTACAAAGGCAGTGTTTCTAAAGTCCCCGAAACGTACCCGACTATTTCACAAAGTGTGTCCTGATTTACCTGAACCCCCACAGCCGATTATTATACGTTGGGGAACATGGTTGCAGGCTGCGTTTTACTACAACAAACATTTTGATCAAGTAAAGAAGATTAAAATTCAGTCCGACAGAAGGTGCAGCAATCAAGAAAAGCCAGGAAATATTTCAAGATAGTCAGGTGAAAAGAGATTTACAAACTATTCACAACAATTACTTCGGACTAGCGGAGGGAATAGAAAAATTATAAAATGTTTCGATGTCGCTAGTGGATTCGGTTCTAATTGTGAATAAATCTTGCGACACAAACGACTCCTACATTGTTTCAAAGATTATTTTAAATATGCAAATATAACATCGCTAGATGTCGAACGGTCGTTTTCGGCAGTAAAAACATTTATTCCGCACGTCGTACTTACTTGACTGAAACAGCTGTGGAAACATATCTAATGATTCAAATATTTAACAGATGATACCCAGTTTGTGATTTCACGGAAGACTTAAAACGGTAATTGTTTCAGCACGTTTTATATTTTATTTCTTACCTTCTATTTTATGTGTAAACTCTTATGCACTCGCCACGCCTCTGGCTGTTACCGCATATTTGCCCAGGTTACTTATGAACTTATGAATAACTCTTCTAATGGTACTCTTGCATCGGTAGCTTGTATAGCGAAGGTCACTAGACCTAAAGGAGCAACGAATGGAGCAACATTATGTTTATTTTATTATAATTTGTAATATAAGAGTTGCGCATTTCAAATTGTCAAATTGTTTATGTTATTTTTGAAAGTACATTGTTGCTCTAGTGTATTTATCTTTCAGTTATTTCATCGCTGTGCAATAAAAGGGGGACGTTTTTAATTCTGCTAAAATTTTATGGAGAAATAGGTTGCATACCGGTTGTCAACCAAATCTGATTTAATAGCTACATACGTATCTAACAGAGAAGATAACACTTCATAGGTTACATCGTAGATGATTCCATTTAACGTCTCGGCCACATTATTCTTTTCTTTATTAGTTACACAGCTATTGAGTTAGTTTTGGTTGACAACCGGTATACCGAGTGCATTTTGCATCTCCAGGAATTTTCAATAGATAAGATTCCGATAGTGGTAATAAGGAAAAACTAATATGTTTTGATTTCTTTTATGCTCTGATTATTAAAGTTAGCACACTATCTTTGTGAGTATCCTTGGGTGTGTGGAATCAACACTACATATTTAATGTCGCTAGCTGTTAATCTTAATTTATAAAAGTTCCCATTTACGCATTTTTTCCTTTAACAATTACAAAAACAATAGTAACTCACGGTGAGTGGATTACTCCACCAATGTATACTCCGCGCCACATGAATACAACCAACAGATTTGTTGCAAGCTTTCGGTAAATTCGAAAATAATTGATTCATTAAAATTGTTATGCAAATCTGTAATGATACGACATGACAAATAATACATATTATATTGCCTAGCGTTATGCACGGGCTGACGTATATACTGCATATGTATGAAAAGCACTGCGTCGTTTGGATACGAACAGTATCTAAAGTTAACCTGGCAATGCGTGACAAGTCCACGTGTCTCCAGAAAAATAAAAAAATCATTAAAACATCGCTAATTAAGGGTATACGGCAAAAGTGTTTAACGGCGAAAGAAATTGGAAAAATTGTAGTGCACCATTAAGAAGGCTCCTCAAGAGCTATTGCAAAGAAGATAAGTCACCAGGTTGTGAGCGGAAAATCTTTTAAAGGGCGCATAAAATTCGTTACAATTCAGAGAGGACGTCGAGCCATATTACGCGAAGCATCGTATTCGGCGTTAACGGCAAGACAAATCGCGAATAAAGTGGGAACGAATGCATCGGTGAGGACTGGACAGAAACCACTAAAGAGGTACCTCCTATTAAAACGTCTAAAAATGCAACGACGACCTGCGCTGAAGGAATTTCAGCGCACTGTCTTCAGTTTGCTCAAGCAAAAATGGGGTGGACAAAAGAGTGGCAAACTGTTATTTTCAGTGACGAGAAGAAGTTTGGATGGCCCAGATGGGTTTTCCTATTATTAGCGTGATTCAGTTATACTACGGGGAGCTATTTCCTACAATGGACCTGCTGATTTAGTGAAGGGCAGACAGAATTCAGAAAAATACATCTAGCTTCTAGTACAAGTGGAAGACAACTTCTCCAACGTTATGGCAGGTCAGGTATTTATTTTTCAATAAAATAATGCCAGTATTCACATCGCGCGCGTTGTTTGACGCTGGTTTCAAGAACAATACATCTAGGTTCTCGATTGGCCGTCGCTCTCCCGCGACCTGAATATTATAGAAAATGTTTAGTTATGGTTGTCGTGTAAGTTGTATTCCAATGCTAAGCAAGAACTATGACAGCCGCTTAAACGAAGTTAGGCGGAACTTCCCGTTGACTACCTGAGAACCCTGTATAATTCCATTCCATCCCGACTATTTGAAGTTATAAGAAACAACGGTAAAAGTGCTCATTATTGATCAGTAAAGTATATTGTTATTGCAAACGAATATTTTATTATGTAGAATGGTCGTATTCAAGCGGCGCTTTACAATACTGTACATATTGTTATCAGTAAAGCGTGACAAACGGTTGCACCCGTAGAGACGCCTGTACGGGGGGGGGGGGGATGTACGTATGTGGATGCAGAGTTCAGTAATGCGGTAGACATTAAGGAGTTTGGTTATTTATCGGATTCTCATTGTGTGTTTTCGAAAACATGGGACGTAAGCCTGGTGTACCTCTTGCATCGCATGTGAAGAAATATAGATAGATAGATAGATAGATTTATTTCATGTTTTTACAAAAGTATTACAATCGTCATATATCTAAATTAGCATCTAAACCAATGTCAAATGAATCACATCAACACAAAAGCAGACCACGAAGAAACAACTCACACAAGAAAACTAGGTGTTAGGAAAGATGTAAATAACAGGAGGCGTGTCTAAGTACTCTGCAACAGAGTAGAAACAGTGCGTAAGAAGGTAGGTTCTAATTGTTCTCTTAAATTTATTCATATTCAACTTTGTAATATGCAATGGCAAATGATTATATAATTTAATATTTAAGCAATTTTTAATTGATTTAGAAAAACGAAAACTTGGTTCTCGAATCTTGTGTGCGATTCTAGTATTATAAGAATGTACTGTTGAATTTGTATTGAAACTACCTTTATTAGAATGGATCTCCAATAACTGAAAATAAATGTATATACATGGCAATGGTAATATACGACGTTGTTTAAAAATTGGTCTGCAGTGATCCCTAAAACCAACACCCTCAATAATGCGCAACGCACGTTTCTGCAACTTAAAAACGTTAACAGAATGTGAAGAATTACCCCAGAGTATGACTGCGTAAATCAAGTGGCTATGAAATAAGGAGTAGTAAACCGACAGAACCACATTCGGTGCAACTAAATTTTTAAGTTTTCTCAGGACATATATTGTACTAGATAACCTTGTACAGACCTCATTTATGTGATGTATCCAAGACAAACCGCTATCAATGGTAACACCAAGAAGCTTCACCGTCTCGGGCACCCTAAGATGTCCACGCAAACCAAAATCCAAGGACTGAGTCTTTTCGTTATTTAATTTTAATCCATTGGACGCAAACCACCCCTCAGTAGCAGCCAGAAGCTCACACGACATCTTAAATAGAGTGTTTGCGTCTTTAGCAGATAATATCAACGTAGTATCATCCGCATACATGACACATGCATCGGGTGTAATATGTTCAAAAAGGTCATTTACATAATTACCTAAATAGTTTCTATAGATATCCCTTTCTAGTTGACCGCCTCGCACATCACAAATAATTTTCAGCGATTGCAGCGTGTCCCGCATCCCCTTCAACTCAGCATTGTACCAACTAACAGGTGATGCATTTTTATTTACGGTTTTCTTCAGAGGAAAATATTTATTAATACTACTAAAAAAAAAATTTACAATATAATTAGCAATTGAATTTAACGTATCAACATTTTTACCATCACTGAAGACCAAACTCCAATCCATATCATTTAAAGAATTAGAGAATTTTTTTATATTATTATCAGTAAAACAACGCTTCAATTGTGAGGGAGGTTGTAAATAGCTACAAGTAATATTTGCAAGCAAAGCCTGAGCTTTATGGTCGGAAAGACACGGATCGAAAACAAAGGTTTCGTAACATTCCACATTTAAGTTTGTCAAAATGTTATCAATACAGGATCCACCACCAGCCGACACTCTCGTAGGTTGATTTATTGTTATATCCACATTGAAAGAGGCTATAAGAGTTTTCAGCTCAAGAAGACTGTTGGAATGCGTCAAAAAATTTATATTAAAGTCTCCGGTTAAAATTATTTTATTATATTTGTCCAATAAGAAATGTAAAAGTTCTTCCAATCTATCTATGAAAAGTGAAAAATGTCCATTACAAGATCTATACAAACAAATAACAGCAGTTCCAGGTTGTGGTAAACAAATCCCACAGAACTCAATATCAACTTCAACACAGTAATCAGTAAGATCCAAATTATAACAATCCAAACCCACTCTTGTAAAAATTGACACGCCTCCGTGCATTCTCAAAAGTCTACAAAAGGAAGCCTTCAACACATAATTTTCTACATTAATTAATTTAATTGTATCATTGTTTAACCAATGCTCACTAATACATAGAATATTAAAGATAGTATTATTTACATATACAGACAACTGATCGGCTTTGTTTGATAGACACTGAATATTAATATGAAATATATTTATACTAGAATCTACAACATACTTGTGCTTTCTATCAGAAAAGAATATATCTACGTCTGACATAAAAAAAACATTCTCAGTAATACTTATATTATGACAAACAGTGGGAGAAACCTGCGATCCAATAGGCTCCACAGAGATGGCACCACCCCTGTAGGAAGACAGTTCATCAGAAGAGGCTGAAGCTCCGTTAGCGTTTTTCGGCTGCAATTCCATTTCACATCTGCTATCCATAAAGTAATATTTCAGGTGATCACACACAATACCCTTCCCTATATCGTTTAAATGCAATCCATGACTAGTGTAACATCTTCTGTGTAGTATGTTGTTTATTGTGAATATTTCAATGTGACTGTATCGTTTAGCAACAGTGTATAGTCTTCTATTTATATGTTCAATTAAACCATTATATTCTGTTCGGTCAAATCTAAATGGAATTGTGCTTATAATTACATTAGTATGAGCTGTGTTTTCCATTAAATCAGTAAAGGCACCTATGATATGGCGCACACTGTTACTATCGAAGCAGTGATCTAAATCGTTAATACCACACTGCAGAAATAAATAATCATTTACATCAAAGTTCGCAAGTTTTTCGCTAATATTTGAGTGATATTTAAAATGGAGCCGCCCGGTTTTAAGAAGCTTTGTACTTGAAAATTTTTTACGAGCCTGCTTGCAATTAGTTTACTCAATCCTCTTCCATGACTATCACCCAATATCATGATCTTATGCTTACTATCCTGATAAATTTTGTTTACTGCCGTATATGTAGTTAGCTTATTTTGAGTCTGTGCACTCATTATATTCGCCGGGGTTTTTGTCTCAGAATCAGTGCTGATTAACTCTGCTCCCCCGCAAATATGCTCCTCTCGACTCTGACGGTTGCCGTCAACCTTCTGTGTATATGATGACCTCTGCCTCTTTAATTTACTATACATTACAGATAATTGCTGTAATTTCTGCTCAATGATGTTTATCTTATTCATTAAGCGAAATAAAACGGATTTCCTCCTTTGCTTCTTCTTTTGTTTCTGCATTTTATTGTTGCAGTTTATTATTGTTTCGGTAGAACTAGTTGTATCATCTAAATTATCGATACATTCATCATTTTCTAAATAACTTGAATTTAATGCATCTTTTAATCTATTTACCAATACGATCTTACATCCGTTTTATTCAGGCCTCTTTTTTCCAGGTTCTTCTTTAGTTCGTCTTTTTTCATCGTAGATATTTGCGTCTTCACATCCATTGCAGAGATTAAAACTTGATTTTCGTGATTCACCCAACAAATCTCACTTACAAATCAATGTGCACGAAACAGTAGCACAAGTCAAACAAGATTGTGATAAAAGAAACAATTTAAAACGTTATTGAACTGAGTAAAAATCAATCAAACACCGGACAACACTGTCGGCACATCGGCTGCGCGAGCAAAAAAAAATATATTTGGCGTTTTCCTGGTTTGGAATGTACAGGTTCGCACATTCATTGCAAATTTTGCGGTATAGGGTTGCTAGGTCGCACGACATTTGAATGTAGAAGTCATATTAAAAGTAAACGTTATGTATTGAATTTAAGAAACAATATTCCGTACTAGCAATTTTTGTATGACTTTATTTTCATGTTGAGCACGTGCAACATCCCACAACACCTAGTAGATAATAAAAACTTTCGTCTTTTTTGGGATAAATATGTTCCATTATGGAAGATACCACCAAAAAGACAATTGCGGTATAATTTACCACATGCGCAAAGTACAGTAAAAGACTGTATAAAAGACGACTTGAGAAATCAAAAAATCTGGCTCACTGTGGACGAAACTACTGTTGCTCAGAAATACAGCGTGATTCATATTGTGGCGCGTCCTTTAAAACGTAATGGTCCAGCAGTTTCCTTGTTGTTAGCCAGTAAAAGGATTGAAAGAACTGATGCTGAAACCGTTATAAACATAATAAAAAATATGTTAAGAGAATTTTGTATCGTAGGACCCCAAATCACCATGTTAGTCTCTGACGGAGCCGCAACAATGCTGAAAGCTGGTAGGATGTTAAAAGTATGCTTTCCGACTCTTCTTCACATAACATGCCTCATACACGCATGTCATCTCGAAGCAGAAACAATTCGAAGCAAGTATCCTAGGGTGAATGATTGAATATCATCTACCAAAAAAGTGTTTGTGAAATCTCCCAAACATATCCGCGTATTCAAGCAATTGTATCCGCAAATTCCGCTACCTCCTCAGCTTGCATTGAGACGATGGAGAACATGAATCGAGGCAGTATCTTACTATCGCAAATATTATTCCTAAGTGAAAGATGTAATTTTCAAACTTAATTCTTCTAATTCTCAAACGGTTCGCGAGAGTCAGCAACTTTTTGCCGATTCGGACGTTCAAAAAGAAATAGATGACATTTCGCTTTAGTTATCAGTAACATACATTTGCACTTTGCAGTTTTGCAAAAATTACCAAGTTGGGTTTTTATAACTCCCTCTTATTTTCCAAAATAATTCCAGTGCGTGGTCTTACTCATGTTGCGCGGCGTGTATGTACATGTAGTACCATCCCAAAAAAACCGGAGTGGTCCAACCTCTGGATGTGTCAATGGATTTCACTTATGGAAATCGTTAGAAAATGTTCCGACCTCATAATACTTAAAAATTATGATGATCTTCGACAAAGCAACAACATTATTAAATTACAGTCATTGATACGAGGGTGAATCAAATATAAACCGGAATGCTTTTCGTACTGATAGTGAGGTGAACAAAGAGGAACGTGGCTTCTGAGGTTTATCGATGGGGATGTATCGAGGACATTCCACCGCTAGGGAACGGCACATTACCACCTTGTCAGTAACCATCGCGATGTTGGAGCGAGAAGTATCGTCGTCCGTTGCGCAACGGATTATAATTAAATTTCTTATGAAAGAGGGCGTAAAACCATCAGAAATTTTGAGAAGGCTTGAGGCACAGTTCGGGGATAAGACACTTAAAAAGACACAAGTGCATTCATGACACAAACAATTTGTAGAAGGGCGAAAAGCCGTAGAAAATGAAGGTCACCAACGCTGTTGGCCGACTTCTCGAGGTCGACCGACGATTAACACTAGCCGAAATTGCTCCTGAGGTGAGAATCAGCTTTGGCAGTGCTCACACGATCATTACTGACGACCTTAGATTTCGGAAAGTGTCCGCAAGGTGGGTTCCTCGTCTTCTCACCGAACATCAAAAACGGAATCGTATGGAAGTGTGCCAACGGCATTTGAACCGCTATGCGGCTGAAGGGGAAGGTTTTTTGCACCGGATAGTGACTTGTGACGAGACTTGGGTGCACCATTACACCCCGAAATCGAAATAAGCAAGTATGGAATGGCGAAAGAAGAACGAATCTGCACCTGTCAAAGCCAAAACTCGGCTCTCGGCTGGAAAGGTTTTGGCGACCGTATTTTTCGACTTTAAAGGAGTCTTACATATTGATTTTCTCCACGACCGTCGAACTGTAAATGCTTACTACTGCCAACATTTAGACGAGACAAAAAATGCATATCGTCGGAAAAGACGCGGCTTTCCCATAAGAGACGTTATCCTGCTGCAAGACAATGTCCGGCCGCATACAGCTGCCCTAACGCGGCAAAAAATTGAAGAATTGTTATGGACTACACTATAACACTCTCCGGACTTATCGCCTTGCGATTACCACCTGTTTGGACCGCTGAAAGAAGCTCTTGGAGGATAACGTTTTGATTACGGTGTTGCAGTTGAAGTTTTCGTGCGCAATTGGCTTATGGTGCAATCATTTTCGTTTTACGATAACGAGATAAAAAAATTACCCATCCGTTGGGAAAAGCGTGTCACGAAATCAGGAGATTATGTAGAAAAATAATTTCAGGTCTTTGTATTTTTATCATATCCCAATATATTAAAAGAAAATAATTCTGGTTTATATTTGATTCACCCTCGTACATAACCAGTTATCTGCAGCTAGATACCGATATTTATCTGCAAACGCTGAGTTTAAGAGCGTCTACGGGAAAATTGACCCGTCCATTTCGACCAACCCATTGAATTTCCTGTGGGAACAGCAATGACGTTTTTTTGCTCACAAGGTCATCTAAACATTGTTTTACAGATTAATGTATACAGATGTGTAATAGTTAATGGATTTTTGTGTACTAATGTTGAAATAATAAACTCGGACTCATATCTTAGCAATTCTCTTATTTAGGGTTTAGCCGAATACTACATAAGGTCAATGATGGTGCTAAAACAAAAATGCATACGTTTACTTCGAATGATATGCTAAAGTGAATATAATTACCACAAAAACAGATACACATCTTCCTGAAGATAGGAGTGGGGGCCACGCCCATTAACCCCTATTACATAGTTTAATGTATTTCGATAACCCTTTAAAAATGCTAAAGTCTATATGTATGGATAATTTTTATGAACATCTAATAGGAAATAATTCACAAGAAATGCAGAAACTTTCGATTTTCAAAACTCGATTTCACCTTCCAAAACCGTTTCTCAGCTGAAACGGAAACCGGTATTTTACAGTCGTACAAGTATACAAACCACCTAAGTTTCATTAAATTCCGAAAGTGCGGATTGGGTACCATCTCTTGTTAGTGATTATGATCGGTTTTCCCGGAATTTTGAACGTATATTCCGCCCAGTTCGAAGGAATTATTGTCTTGGGATTAGGGGAAAAATTAATAAAAGAAAATATGACGCTTATCAAACACGCTTGTTCAGGAACTATCAAAACCACCCCCCGCCACTACTTCGGGGTTATTATGAATATTGTAAAAGACGAAAACGATGGTATTTTTGTAAATTTTGCAAAATCGAAATTATATACGGAAAACACATTATCGCAGGTTGCGCGGAATCTCAAAAAAAAAACTAAGGTAAACTTTAAGAGATTCCATTTTCTGTTGAAAATTTTTCTGTTTTTTACATTGTAATATTCTTGCAGTCTTATATAAGTACATATGTAGTTTATAACAGAAAATTTAAAACTAATTTTATCAACCGTAGGGGCAGTAAGTTTAAGGCAGCCATGTCAAACTCAAAGTCACTGGTGAGCCAAAAGCATTAAGACCGTAGACCAGGTGAGCCACGAAACCTAATCTTAAAGAAGACAAACTACTGAAAATCTTAACGAAAAAAAGTACTATTATAAGACAAGTATATTTATTAAATTTTCAATAAGAAGGACATTACAAAAAATACAAACATTAACTTCTTTTGCCAGATATTTGACATCTTTTGTCTTTAATTAAGTTGTCTATTTGTGGTGTGAATTTATCGGCGGAAATAACTTTTAAAACTGCGTCCAAGTGTGCGTCCGTCAATCGTGATCTTCCATCTGCAAGTGAGGGGGAACTTTATCAATATCGACAGTGAAAAGACCAGTAAATAAAGAAAAATTGTTTTCTTGGTACTTAAAATCTTGAAAACGCTTTTCAAATTCTGCCAGAAGGCTTCCCATTTTCTCTGTATACATTTTGTACGATATTGGGACACTCGTACTTTCCTGATACGCCTTACAAGTCGAAAAATGTGACAGATTATCCACTGCTAACAGTTTTTCCCACAGCATCATCTTACACTTGAAAGCTTTCACATGATCATGCATATCTGTTATAACTTGACGTGGTCCTTGTAATTTCGTATTTAAGTCCGACAAGTGTTTTGTGATATCTACCATAAATGAAAGATCTTGTAAAAAAAGGTACGTCGGATAATAAGCTGACATCTTGTCCTTTCACTTCCATGAAAAAGCGTATTTCTTCTTTAAGTTTCCAAAACCGATCGAGATCCATAGAACACGAAAGCCATCGCACCTCTGCATAATAAGGTAAACCAGTGTACTCACTTTCTAAATCACGTAAAAACGCAAAAAACTGTCGCTGATTCACGTGCCCTTATGAAGTTTATATTTTTTTTCACTGATTTTAAAACGCTTTCCAGCTTTATCACTTTTGAGCATAAAACTTCTTGGTGGATTATACAATGCACATGATGAAAATCTGGTTTGATCTTCGTCTGTAATATTTTAATGAAGCCATTATTTACTCCAGTCATGGAAGGAGCTCCGTCTGTTGCAACGGAACACAGTTTTGACAAATCTAAATTGTAGTTTTGCAGAAGTCCGTAAACAGCATTGAAAATATCATCTCCAGTTGTTGTATCATGCAATGGTACTAATTCCAGTAATGCTTCATAAACGTTGATATCTCTATCAACAGCACGAAGAAAAACAGCAAGTTGCGCCACACCACACACATATGTACTTTCGTCACAAGCAATAGAAAATGCAATGAAAGAGTCTGATTTTGTTTTTATCTGATCACTTATATTGGCAGCCAACTCAGTAACTCTTTCAGCGACAGTATTCCGGGACAAGGATATATTTTGAAAAGCCTTGACGCTCCCGGGACTTACGAATTCTGCGGCCTTTACAAGGCACTCTTTTATAAATTCACCTTCAACAAATGGTTTTGAGTGTTTTGCGATCAACTCTGACAGTACGTAACTCGCTTGTACAGCAGATTAATTCTCTTGCTTTGGACGTGTAAATATAAGCTGTTGATTTTTTAACCGTGATTTTAACTCATTTAACTTTTCGTTTCTAATCATGCCTGTATACTGGTCAAACTTAGTTTTATGACAATCATAGTGACGTTTTATATTATATAATTTTGGGACACCGACTGTACTGTTACAAATCAAGCAAATAATTTTGTCTTTTACTTCACAGCAAAAAAACTCTAATTCCCACTTTTCTTGAAAGATACAATGCTCATCTACGAGTTTCCTCTTACTTCCACTTGGTTTTGAAAAAGACATGTCGAAAATTTTATTATTTATAACAATTACGTGTTGTAAGAATAAGTACGCAACTGAACTCGCAATTCTATAGCAACTGACTGAACTCATCCGAGCGGTCTTGGCTTATATACGGAAATGTGATTTCTTAACAGTTCTTTTCTAGAATATTCAGATAGATTCACCTGTGTTTCCATGCGATAGAACTTTCTGGAACAAGCCAGAAGAAAACTTACGTACGTACATAAGGCGCAGGCGATTGGGTAGCGGCACACGGCGCGGCGGGCGTGGGAGACGAATGCGGCCGATCATAGCCGAGATAGACCGAATCGATCGTTGTGATACGTGTGTGTACGCGCGACTTGTTGCAGCGCGCGCGTTTTCAAATACGGTTTTTAACACGCTCGCGGGCCGCATTATCTGGCTGTTTTCAAAATTGATTCGGGCCGCAGAAAAATGCTCAGTGGGCTGCATGTTTGACATGCTTGGTTTAAGGCTATAGGGTACTTATTTCAGACTTCGTTTATAATTGCCATTTTTTCATTAATAAGAAAATTTGTGACAAAATAAAAATACATTTAAGAAAATGTAATATTTTATCTTTAAAAAGGTTCAATTTTACTTCAACAATAATTAAACAGCGAATGAATATATATGCAGCTGAAATTTTCAATATCAGATGTAAAGTACAAGGGCTACAGACTGCGATTTGTCAAAAGTCTTTGACTGCATTGATCACAGGCTTTTACTCTACAAATTAGATCGTTATGGTATTCTCGGAACAATAAACGATTGCTTCAAATCTTACCTTCAAGATAGGAGACAAATAGTTCTTTGTTACAATGTTTATTCAGACCTTAAAGTTGTTAATGTCAGCATTCCACAGGGCTCGGTACTGGGTCCTACATTATTCTTAATATTTATAAACGACTTGATTAATTACATTGACCCTTCGGTTTCTACAACCTTATACGCTGATGACATTAATCTTATTATTGATGCTCCTACTCTTCCAGAGGTCACAGTTAGAGCTGCTAATAACTTTGGGAGAATATCACGGTAGTTAAATGCTAATCGCTTAATACTTAATTCACAAAAAACAAAATGCATTCTTTTTTGCAATAATTCCAAATTTAAAGCTTCCGGTGTGAATTTAAATAATAACTTAGTAGAATTTTCAACTTCTAATAACATTTTAGGTATTTTTTTTTATGAAAATGTCAAATGGTCACCTCATATAGATTTGTTATGTCGGCATTTATCAAGTTTATGTGTAGAATGTCCTGTAGTTTTGTAGTTCTCCTAACATTTTATCATTCCACTTTTATTTCTAAAATTAGGTACGGACTCATTCACTGGGGTCACTGCAATGATATTGAAAGAGTATTCGTATTACAAAAAAGAGCAGTAAGAACCATTTTTAATTTAGGTCGCTATGAATCTGTGCGAAACACGTTTAAAATTAACAAGTTGCTGACCGTATACGATTTGTACATTCTTGAGATAGTTTGTTTTGTTTTTAAGGAGCAATTCGGTGTTGGCAAATACCATGACTACAACACAAGGAGCGCCAATTATCTCCTACCTCCTTGCCATACTACTACCTTTTCTCAGAAAAACCTTATATTCATGGGATGTAAACTTACCGCAGGAAGTAAGAGCAATCGGTGCTTATATTACTTTTAGGTTCATGGTAAAAAAATGATTGCTAAGTTATAATTGTTATAACGTGAAAGAATTTATGGATCATTGAGTTTTCGTTTGCTCTTTTTCCCTTCGGTTGACTGGCTTTGTTTCACACTCTGTACTTTTTTCTATATTTTTTTGTGTTTCAATAAATAAATGTGTATATTAGAGTATGTTAATTGTTCTCATAAACTTATTATTTGTATATTATTAGTAGAGTTTGTTAAAGCAGGTACGTATTGTATATTACGTACCTACTTTTATGCGGTGCAACATCAGCAACGCTTCCATTGTTGATTCATTCAGCCGTCGACGGTGTTGTGAATACGTTGTCGTATACTTCGAAAATGATCGTTCGACATCCAGTGAAGTAAGATTTGCAAATGTCAGATATTCCTTTTCCTCTTCTGGGCACTCTTGATTTTCAGTTATAGACCGAACCTTTTGTAAATCGGGATTTTTCGTTAAAATTGCACCAAACTTTTGAGCAACATCGACTCCTATAGTGTTCGTCAAGTTTTCTAGAGCGGCTTGTAAATTGTTTATGCAATTTAATGCGTCTCGTGCAGATAAGTGACTGTTTTCTAATTGCTCAATAGCTTGTGCAACTTCAGAATAGTTCATGGAAATTTCATCTATTTGTTGTTGAACGTCCAAATTGGAAAAAAGGTGCTGGCTATTTCGAACTGCTGCAGAATCATTTGAATCAAGTTTCAAGATGACATTTTTCACTTGTGAAAAATATTTCTGATAGTAAGATACTGCTTGGAGCCATGTTCCCCATCGCGTTATTACAGGCTGAGGTGGTGGTGGTAATTTCGGATACAATTGTTTGAATACACGGATATGTTTGAGAGACTTGATGAACACTTTTTTGGTAGATGCTATTAACTTATCCACCATCGGATACTTCTTTCGAATGGTTTCTGCTACGAGGTGACATGCGTGTATGAGGCATGTTATGTGAAGAAGAGTCGGAAAGCATATTTTCAACATCCTACCAACTCTCAGCATTGTTGCGGCTCCGTCAGTAATGAACATTGTGACTTGGGTTCCCGTGATACAAAATTCTCTCAACGAATCTTTTATTATCTTGACAACGGTTTCTGCATTAGTTTTCTGAATCCTTTTACTGGATAACAACAATGAAGCTGGTGGACCATTACGTTTTAAAGGACGCGCTACAACATGAATGACGCTGTGTTTCTGAGCATCGGTTGTTTCATCCACACATAGGCAGATTTTCTTATTTCTCAACTCGTCTTTTATACATTTCTTTACTGTACCTTGCACACGTGGCAAATTGTATCGTAATTGCATAGATGTTGGCAGCTTCCATGAGGGAACGTACTTAGCCCAAAAAAGACGAAAGTGTTCATTAGACACTAGATGTTGTGGGATGTTGCACACACATAAAAATAAAATCATATAAAAATTGCCAGTATGGAATACTGCTTCTTAAATTCAATACATGACGTTTACTTTTACAATGTTTTCTACATTCAAACCTATCGCGACTTAGCAATCCGCTATTGCATATTGTGTAATAAATATTCTAATCCAGGGAAATGCCTGAGATATTTATTCACATTCGAAGGGAACGTTACACCCTTCGGGCGTCCCACCTCCGCGTACTTATTTAGCGTGCGCCGTGCAACGTACTGTCGCTTTGAACTCTCTCGCGGTACTGTCGAGATCGACTACGAGTTGAAAATTACCCCTACCCACGCCGCCGCTACACTACTGCCATCCGGTACCACCTTTTTAACAAACTCTAATTTTTAGTCACCGTCATCTTATTTCTATGAACAATAAGTTTGGCTGTATTTACTGTGTTTATATGTATAGTGCATAAATATCCTGTTATGCGAGCTCATGTCTTTATGTCAGTAATCTTTGGAACATAGATTGATTAGTATGCTTTTATATTGGAAAATCTCGTATTTTTTTTGTTACAAAGTGTAACTTACTGTTACAATAAACTTATTTCTAACGTAAGAATTGTGTTTTTTCTTCAACCGTTGGCGTATCACAATTTTTTGGAACAATTATCCTAAGGATGTCGACCGTCTTTTTTTTTCCTAACCCCTAACTTTTTCTTATTTATACAGCTTCTCCTACTGGGATGTTTTGTGGTGACGTCTTAAATCTGTCGTAAACGTACTGTTAGCGCCTCCTAGCGGATTTTGGTTTCGTCCTTAGGTACCTTATGTCCTTAAGTAAAACGATGTTAAAAATGCTCTAGGTTCTTGCTTAAAGGGTAATATCTAACCAGGGCAAATATGCGGTAACAGCCAGAGGCGTGGCGAGTGCATAAAAGTTTACACATAAAATAGAAGGTGGAAATAAGTTATAAAACGTGCTGAAACACCGTTTTAAAAGTCTTCCGCGAAATTACAAACTAGGTAACATCTGTTAAATATTTGAATCATTAGATATGTTTCCACAGCTGTTTCAGTCAAGTGAGTACGACGTGCGGAATAAATGTTTTTTAATGCCGAAAACGACCGTTCGACATCTAGCGATGTTACATTTGCATATTTAAAATAACCTTTGAAACAACTTAATGCATCTTCACACGCACCTTCACAAATTCGTTTTAATATAAGAAAATCGGAGTCTTTCTCTAAAACACTTTCAAATTTTCGTATTACACGCCAATTTGTTTCGCCTTCTACAGCGCATAACTGTGCGTGAACATCATTCACAATTTGAACAGAATCCACTAGCGACATCGAAACATTTTGTAATTTTTCTATTTCCTCCGCTAGTCCGAAGTAGTTGTTGTGAATAGCTTGTAAATCTCTTTTAACCTGACGATCTTGAAATATTTCCTGGCTTTTCTTGATTACTGCAGCTTCTGTCGGATGGGATTTTAAAACTACCTTCTTTACTTGATCAAAATATTTGTTGTAGTAAAACGCAGCCTGCAACCATGTTCGCCAACGTGTAACAATCGGCCGTGGTGATTCAGGTAAATCAGGACAAAGTTTGTGAAATAGTCGGGTACGTTTCGGGGACTTTAGAAACACTGCCTTTGTACTAGCAATCACTGCATTTACTAGTGGAAAACATGTAGGAGTCGTTTGTGCCGCAAGATTTAGAGTATGGATTTTACACGTTACATGTAAGAAGTTACCACTGTGTTCTTTAAGAGATCGGCCCAAAGTACGCATGTTTGCGGCACCATCACTCATAAACATTAAAAGTTGCTTAGTTGAAACTTCAAATTTGTTCAATGAGTTCAACACCACCTTTAAAATCTCATCGGCAGCACAATTTATAACTCTTTTGGAAGCAAGTAAGAAGGAGGATGACGGTCGATGTGGTTCCATTGTACGTACCATTACATTAATCACAGAATGTTTTTGATGTTTCGTCCGCACAACCACAGATTTTTATCTTTCAATTCCGTTTTCATTCTTTTTTCTATATGTTCACGAGCAAACGGCACTACATTTTGTATCGATGTCCGACTAGGTAATTTACAGTCCGCATATTTATTCCAGAAGGAGACAAATGCTTCTTTGTCTATTAAACGAAACGATAGATTACATAAAATAAGAGTAACACATAAATCAAATGTAAATTTTTCTTGGTCTCGTATGACACTTTTTGCAAAAGAATGCTGTTTGCTTTCGATGTGACGTTGACAATGGCTTCTGGACCAACACATTAAAGGGATTTTACAAACTAGACATTGAATTTTAGCACCATCAAAAATTAAGTCCGGCATGTCCATTATAAGGTTTTTAACTGTGTCTGCCATTGGTCGTTTTCGCGGCGTACCTAACTGCGACATTTTTAAAGCAAACATAAGCGTACAATTACGAAATAAGTTACGACAGCCTACATATACACAGAACTACTCGCATACAGCATCGATTTAGTACTGACGCTGTGAACGCGTGAAATAAATAATCGCCGACGCCGCACCACATATCTACTACACTGACTGTTACCGCTGTTTGCTCAGACTAGTAATATCTTCGCAAAAATTGAATATTTTGACGTAAATCTTAGGTAAAATCATTTTTAAATAAATAAGATAGAAGATGAAATAAGTATAGGAATTAATTACATTGACTTTTGTAATTTTAAATATAATCCTAACATGTGTCACCCGTGCACTGTTGTGATTTCTAAACCACCTTTTTAGTGGAGGGTTAAACACCTTGCAAGGCTCACGCGGCTGCGTTTAGAAGATTAGTGGTAGTCTTTTTGTAGAATAAATACTTCCAGTCCTTGGCTCGACCATTATGTTGTAGAACAGGTACGGATAAGCAAGTGCGCGGTTAGGTAAGTCGGCTAGTAGTCGACCTTTTTTGATGAATTTCAACTTTAACATTTAATTTTATTGAACTTTTTCAAGATAGGTTATATCTATCTTCATAAAGTAAGTTATAACTTATAACTTACTTTATGACCATAGAACACATACATTTTATAATTATAAGAAAATGAAAGAAGCTTGAAATTCAACCTAGCGTTTCTGTTTTTGTTTCTTTTAAAAACCTACAGTTTCCTAGTAGTCGGCTACGTATATTTCAGTAGTCGACCATGTCTATACCACTTATCGGCCGTGAAAAATGGATTTAATTTACACCAGTCCCGTACTACACAAATTTGATATTATGTGAAGTATTTCTAGAGAAATGAACAAAGGGAGATACAAATAAAAACAGTATAAAAGAACATATAAATATATATATTTGTTTTTAAACCAACATTTATAAATTCTTATATGTAAAAAAATATATGAACAAATAAAGTTCTAATAAAAATAAAAAAAAAACATAGGTAGCTAATTAATCGTCATAGCAAAAGTCACAGTAGAAATCTTTGTTAGTAACATCGTCATATGCATGTCATGCAATCTAGGTGATACCACCTTGGACACAAGTCAGCCAATATTCTTCTCCCCTTTTTCTTCCGCGTCGCTATCCAATTCATTCTCACACAGACTACACTTTTGTTTTTCTCGTAAAGTTTCCAAATTTAATTCTTGTAATATTTCAATCTCATTATTTTTTTTAATTTTTTTGTTTTCTAATTTTTCAATCTTTTTGCTTTCAGCACCCTCCCTTTTTCTTTTCTTTAAAATGTCTTTTTCTTTTTTCTCATTTTCTTTATCAGTGTAATAATATCCCCATGCTTTGGCGGAGATTGCACTTGTTGAGGGACTAGATTTCAGTGTTTTAGTTTTTTGTATTGGTTTGGGATACTACAAATGTATTTCAAAAATATTCCTGGAGTTTTCATTTCTTGTTTCCAAATTTGAACGATTTTCTTCATCCACGTTCTTTAAAGTTGGAACGTGAAATGACACATTTTCATGATTAGATTCTATTGCTAATGTTGGCTTCTGCTTCACTGATTTATCATCACCTTTACTTAATGTATCATTAACATTTTGCTGTGTTTCCTCTATTTCAGTAGTTAATTTTGTATCTAAATTATCTTCAGTATTGTATCTATTATTTCCCGTACGTAAAATATCAATTTGCAAAATGTTGATATTAGGTTCATTTAATTGCGCCAGGGTATTATTATTCGGCACCAAAGAAAGTGATCCATCATCATTGACTTTATATTCTGCAACATCATTTTCATCCACAGCTATAGTTTCTTGAAATTCATCAGAAACTATAGTATTGTCACCGAGTATTCCTTTCTTATATACTTCCAGCTCCCTCAATAACCAATCTATATCACCAACTATATCAAGAAGATTTAGCTGTAAGACAGTTAAAACTCTGGTGGTGCTCTCAAAATCAACGGAAGACAGTTCTTCCAATTGTGCATCTCTAGAGTATTTTGGACACATTTTAAGTAATCGACTGCTTTTGGATCAAAGGAAATAATCCACCACGTTTAAATCCTTTTTTAATAAATTCAGGAATACTTGGATTATCTTAAAGCCTGTTTGAAAAGAGGAGCGAAGTAGGCTTTTGTCAATATTTTTTCCATATTATAACTTTGCCATTTTTTCACAGTTTGCCGCCAATATTCTTTCAAGGGCTTAAATACAGCTACGTCTGCATTATATGCGTGGCATTTAGAGGTAATGCATACAAGATGTTATTGTCGCAAAATTTACTTAGTTCTATAGACAAGTGTGAACTAGGAATGGGTCGTTATTTAACTATTTGTTATTTTATAATCGTTATGGATCCAATAACGGTTGCAACTGTTATCTCGCTGGGAAAATAACAGGTATAGCACGGTTGCTTTCGGACTGTTGTGAACATATCATCGACCGCGGTTGCGGCGTGCTCAACTGCGTGGCGCTACGACTGTCTGATCGAAGTCGCTGTTTATTACAGATAATAGTTACAACTCCCCTAGAAAATTAACTTATCACATACCTACATAAATATCCTCTCGAACGGTAGTCGGCATTGAGTCGGACGTCGGACGTTTATTATGGACATATTTTCTAAATAATTGTATGTATTGAAATGTTATATAAAAAATTTACTTATAAAAACTAAAAATAAAACCGTTATATTTATTATATAGCATTTAAGCACATACACTACCGTCCAAAAGTTTGGAAGCAGCAACAGTTGTTACAAAAAGTCACAGATACGGTAACATTTTATTGTGATTATTATTGAATTTATACAACATAAGTCGCTATCGTCAAATAACAGTAAATTTATTCAAACATAATAATATTTATGCATTATTTAGCTCGTAAGTTTATTTTCGTCTATATGACCTCCTTTAGCTTTGATAGCCGCTGCACAAAGTTTAGGCATTCTGCGAAGCAATTTTTCAAGACAGTCCGCGTGTATTTTGTTGCCATGCGTTCTGTAAATATTCCCATAGCTGTTGGGTGTTCTGAGGTTGTCGCTATCTAGCCCTTCGATCAAGCTCATCCCATAAGAGCTCAATGGGGATAAATCCGGACTTTGAGGAGGTCAAACCATTAATTTTAGTTCATTTCTTGCTGCTTTCTCCTCTAAAATGTTTTTACAGATTCGAGCCGTATGTTTGGGGTCATTGTCTTGCTGGAACACAAACGGCTCACCAACAAGACGGCTTCCACACGGAATAGCATGATTTTGCAAAATATCAAAATACTCTTCTTTCCGCATTGTACCGCTAATTTTCACTGAATCACCCGTAGTTGTTCCGGCAAAACAACCCCAAACCATAACACTACCACCTCCGTGTTTGACGGACGGCACTAAGCAGGCCTCACTAGCTCTTTCCCCTGGTCGTCGACGAACAAAAACTCTCCGTTTCGTACCAAATAACTCAAATTTGAATTCGTCGGTCCATAAGACTGCGTTCCAATCATTCAGTGACCAGTTTGCATGCTCTCTTGCCCAAGTTAATCGTTTTTGTTTATGCACACGTTTTAAAAACGGTTTTTTTTTGCGGCCGATGCATCCCCTTAAACCTGCTGCCAATAATCGTCTCTTGACGGTGGTGACAGAAACATTTGTTCGTCGTTGTATATTAACACGCGATGCGATATCCGGTGCCGTTAGACGTCGATCTCGTTTCGAAGTCGTTACTATAAATCTATCTTCAGTTCCAGAAGTTACCCGTGGCCGCCCACTTCGTCTTTTGCCCTGTCTCTCTTCTCCGGGCCAATGTGTAATGCACACCTTTCGGTGAAATCCCTAACCGTAGAGAAATCTCTCTTTCTCGTTCTTCGTTCTGTAGTCAACTGTCTGCGTTTTGGCATTTTTACGCTCAGTACTTTACTAAATTGTTATAATTGCACACTGAGTTCAAAAAACTAATTCCGCACAGGAAAGCGATAAGACACTAAGGATTAATATCTTTACCACATGCACTAAACGATTACCGAAGTAGTAATAAACCCTTTGACCGAAAGTAATTACTAACGCTGGCCACGAGCGGTACCGCGCATCGGCGCATCAGTTCGGACCGAGAGGAACGGTAGTATTACATCGTCTGCGGAGCAGTACGGACATTTTCGCTGCCGGTCATTTGCGCAATTGTTTATCTATCCTAGAAAAATTATGATTTTGTCAGCAAAACGACCGCGGTCGGACAAACTTCGAAAATTTATTGCAGAAATTCCAGACTTAATATATGAAGGTGCTAAAATTAAATGTGTAATCTGTAAAATCCCGTTAATGTGTTGGTCCAGACAACATTGTCTACGACACGTAAATAGTGAAAAGCATGTCGCAAAAAGAAATTGCGCACGAGACAATGAAAAATTTATATTTAATTTATGCGTTACGTTTATCGCATGTAATATACCGTTTAATTTACTAGACAAGGAACCATTTATCTGCTTTTGGAATAACTATTCGGAGTGCAAATTACCAAGTCGAACATCGTTACGAAGAATTGTGCCATCTGCGCGCGAACATATTGAACAAAAAATACAATCGGAGTTAAAAGATCAAAAATTGTGGTTATGTGTCGACGAAACAACAGATCGGAAGAAACATTCTGTTCTTAATGTAATGGCACGCAAATTGGAACCTCATCAATCGGCACCTTCAATTCTATTAGTCTCCAAACGAATACAACAGTGTACTGCCGAAGTAATTTCAAAGTTAGTGTTAAATACATTGGACAAGTTTGAACTTTCAACAAACCAACTCTTGATGTTAGTGAGTGATGGTGCTGCAAACATGCTTTCTGTAGGCCGGTCTCTTAAAAAGCATTCTGCTAATTTGTTACACATTACGTGTAAAATTCATGCTCTCAATCTTGTGGCGGATAGTATCAGAAAATGTTATCCTGAGGTAGACGCTTTAATAGCGCATACCAAAGCAGTATTTGTCAAATCACCGAAACGTATTCGCGAATTTCACAGACTGTGCCCCCGTATACCAGAGCCACCAGAACCTATTCTAACTCGTTGACAATATTAAGAACGTGGTTTTAGAATTCGATACAAAGGAAGCTGTCGCTATCCAGAAAAGCCAGTGGAAATTTCAAGATAGTCAGGTTAAAATGGATTTAAAAATCATTCACGACAATTACTTCGGACTAGCAGATGCAATAGAAATTTGAAAGTGTTTTTGAGAAAAATTCTGATTTTGGCACATTAAGACGCATTTGTGAAGGTGCGTCAACAGAATCGTTAAGTTATTTGAAAGATTATTTTACTTACGCAAATATTACGTCACTAGATGTAGAACGTTCGTTCTCTGCATATAAACGCATTTTTTTCTCATGCCGTACTAGTTTTGCCGAAACAACAGTTGAAAAAAAAAATGTTGCAGATATTTAACAGACATTATTCACTTTGTGATTTCACGGAGGACTCTTAAAATGGTAAGTGTTTGAGCACGTGTTATTTAATTTTTATTTAAAAGATGAGCGAAATTATTTGCGGCAGCAAACATCTCTATTGGCAGAATAACTCTAGTGGAGCGCGAGGCCTGGTCGACTCTACGCTACTGCGCGGTGCCGCCCGTCCAACAATAGTCGTATTTTTGGAAAGGAGCAATAAAATGTATTCGGGTGAAATTTGTACCTAAATGTTTGGAATTTACGGATTATGTGTAACAATTTTATATTTGCATAGAATAATTTATAACAGGAATTAACGATTTCACGATATGCCTAACAGTTGTATTATTTTAAAGGAGTTTCACCTTGCTTCCAAACTTATGGACGGTAGTGTAGATGTTCTCGCATTTTGAAGATTAACTAAGATTAAATACAAGAAAAATAACAGTAGGATCGGTCAAAATGGTGCAAATTAAGCGCTGCTGTAACAATGATTGCATTGAATCTGATAGTACAATAGTGAACAGTTTATCACTTAATTTATTTTAATCTATTAACCAGTTTATAATTTATCTGCAAAAAAACGCAATGAAATATTTATATTACAAAACACTTCTGAATTAAATTTTAGCGTGCTGCAAGATCAGCAGTTACACATGTGCCATATGGAACATGATGTGTTATCGTGTAGAACTGTAGACTACGAAATAACGTTAAACCTATTATTTTGCAACCGTTATTTCAAAATAACAATAGCGGTTGAAACTGTTATTTGAAAATAACGATTTTTTCCATCACTAATATGAACGATGCACGTCTACAAAAAGTATTATAGGTTTTTTAATATTCTGACTTAAAATCCACTTATGTAATCCATTCGCAACCTACTTGTAAAATACATCGTATTTCATCCAACCAGTATCTGATTTGCCTAAAATCCAATCTTGTGGCATACTCTCAGCCCTTGGTGGCTTGACGTAGGGATATACAACACAAGGAGGGCACAATCTTCCATCTGCAGAAAATGTGACAAGAACAGTTATATTATTCTCTTCATTTCCTTTAACTTCGATTAAATTTTTGTATCCTCTAGGACAGTGGTCGCCAACCTTTTCAATGTGTTGAGCTACTTCTATAATTTTGGAACAAAAAGTCAGCTACCTAGTCGTAAGCGACGTAAGCCAACCTAAATGAAATAATGCTCAGTTATATTTGACATACATGTATTTATTTTACTAATACATACTAATACAAATAAACTAATAACTAATACATACTACATAACTAAATCCATACCTACCAATCGTAAGTGTTTGAAAAATAAACAAAATTTTTATGCAGCCACAATGGCATGTTAATTTTAATAAAAGTGAATAAAAATAACAAAAAAGTAACGCACTATTTTAAACAAAAACATGTGCAGATAAAAAATCCATGTTCAAGGAGAAGGCTGACACTCACCGATAATTTTTTTAATGTTTGCAATATAGTTTGATACAGCCATTCGAATACAATTATCCAAATGTTCATCTGTAAGTCGATTGCGGTATTTGTTCTTAATTAACTTCATATTGGAGAAAGAAGATTCACACAAATAGGTTGAACTAAATAACGCTTTCACTTTCAAGGCAACACGATACAGAACTGAATATTTGTCTTTGCTTACTAAAGGCCAGGTACATTTTGTTCATTTCTGTTGCAGCAATGTCTTCGTCAAAGTTCTGCATAACACAAGTTGCAAACTGTTGGATATCAATTTCTATGAAGGGTGAAACAACAAATTACGCCTCTAAATCAATTTCGTTGAAATCCTTAAAACGATTTTTAAAGTTATCCTTCAAGTTAGAAACTATTTCTAGCTGATATTTACTGTCATAGGGTTCCAATGGATTTTCAGATATCTTTTCTGAAAGAATAGGAAAATGCTTGGTATCGCGGTTGATTAGGTTTCCCAAAACTCAAGCTTTTTGATAAATGCTTGTATATCAGAAATCATTTCCACTAGTTCTTTGTCTCTTCCCTGAAGCTGCAAATTAAGTTCATTTAATTTTTCTGTAATGTCCACAAGAAAACCAAAATCTCTAAGCCAGATTGAATTTTCCAGTTCCGGAATCGGTTCATTGCGTTGTTTGAAAAATTGAACCATGGCAGATAGGACATCATTAAATCGTTTCAGCACTCGTCCTCTACTTAACCATCGGACTTCAGAGTGAAGAAGTAGCTCCCCGTATTGACAGTCAATTTCATCGGCCAAGGTTTTGACTGATCTTCTTTGTAACGCTGGAGCTCTAACTTTGTTCACAATTTTTACTACCAATTTCATAATGTTGTTTAGTTTTAGAAAATTTCCACATAATGCTTGCTGATGGATAATGCTGTGGTAACAGAGAAATTGCGGAAAACTTTCATCTTTACGACATAACGCCACCAGACCCTTATCACAACCCACCACAGCTGGAGCGCCATCGGTTGTCAAGCCTACCATTTTCAATATTGGAATTTTCTCAGAAGAAATAATATTTTTGAAGTGAGAAAACAACTCCAGCCCAGTAGTATGTCCTTTCAGTGGAATGAACTTCAAAAGATCTTCTTTAATCCTAAAATCACTAAAAACCATCCTGACGAATACGGCCATCTGGGAGGTGTCAACCACATCTGTTGATTCATCCAATTGCAGTAAAAAATAAACACAGTTATCTAAGTAACTTCTTAACTGTAAAAAAATATCATTGCTCATTACTTCTACTCGTCTCATCACTGTATTAGCAGAAAGTTGCATAGATTTTATAGCAGGTACTATCTCGTCTTTATTTCTAAAATTGGCAAATAACGAATCTGCAGCTCCTAAAAACGCCTGTTTTATCATTTCCCCGTCTTCATAAGGTTTCTTCTTTTGTGTAATTATTTGGGACACATGGTATGATGCTTCAGTTGCAGCCTTTTTTTAGCAACGGAAACAGAAGTATTACATAACAAACATTCATTTTTACCTTTAACTTCTGTAAAGAAGTATTGTTCTTCCCATTCCGAATGGAAATGGTATTTACCTTCTTACTACTGTTTGCCATAATATTTTTAATTGCAAGCCAACTGTAACCCAACCGCTGGACGTTGATTATGCCGTTCAGTTTTCAACTGAGCGCAATGTCGCCGCGCGTTGCGTATATGTATATCCCCTTCAAAGCAACCCTGATCGTTCTCGAACACTAGCACGCTAATCGGTTCTAGACGATTCTAGCGTGGTGACGTCGGCGGCATATCGCTCACCGCAGTGTTGCCGCGGCTTGTGTTTATTATGAGAATTTGCGAAATTTACGGAAGCTTCTATGATTTTTACACTTTCGTATTTTTAAAATATGTTGTGAGCTACCAGAATTGCCTTCGCAAGCTACCGGTAGCTCGCGATCGACGGGTTGGCGACCACTGCTCTATGACCTTATACCTTACCCGTTTTCGGGCAAAAACTAAAACCGTTTTCATCTGCGTTAAAAATTCTTGATGCGTATTTCAAGATGTCGCTAGCACCAGTGCCTTCTAGAAAAGTTTGAAGTTCACCGAACCACTTTCTTATTGTTTCTACTGTAAATTTTGCCCGGGATTTATCTATTAACACTGCTGTTCTTATGGAAATTTCTGGATGCCATCGAAGGAACGAGGAATACCACTTTTGACCGGGCCTTCCTTCTTTAAATACAATTTTTTGTACTGTTGAAATTAATTCTTGTTTCTTTATGGGAAAACCACATTTCACCAACTGAATTACCCAGTGAACAATTTTTTCCTAATTTTCCACACTAACGTATGGATTTGGGCCCATTTTCTGTCGCTTATTAGCAAATTGCCCTTTAAGCCGGTCCTGCAAAGTAGCGCGCGAAATTCCAAGGTTTCGACAAGATTCTCGTATTTTTGCTCCATTTTTAACAGCATCAAGTGGTTCTTGCATATTTTCTTCCGAGTATTTATGGAATTTTCATTTTTGGTGGCCTACCATTCTGTTAAAGTACTTACTTTTTTTTAATCAGAAACGCAGAGACAAGGAGTTAAAAATCTTATGGCCCACCACTGGTTATATTAGAAACAGATACCTATTCCAATAGTTGACCACTAAGTCAAGTATTGTATAACATTATTATTATTCATTGTATCGATGCCCGACTACTGGTAGAGAGAATCAGTTTACTCTAAATTACGTGATAACCGAATAAGTTGTATTATATGTAGAGCAACGCAACTGCGCTGAAAGCCAGTGGCGGACGCATAAAAGTTTACACAAAATAAATTAAATGTGATACGTGCTCAAACACTTACCGCTTTAAGAGTCCTCCGTGAAATCACAAAGTGGATAATGTCTGTTTAATATTTGTAACATTAGATATGTTTCCAAAGTTATTTCGGCAAAGTGAGTGCGGCGTGAAGAAAAAGTGTTTTTGTATGCCGAAAACGAACGTTCTACATCTAGTGACGTTATATTTGCGTAAGTAAAGTAATCTTTCAAATAACTTAACGGTTCTGTTGACGCACCTTCACAAATTTGTCTTAATGTGCCAAAATCAGAGTCTTTATCTAAAACACTTTCAAACCTTTCTAAAACACAAACATTTCTTGCGTCTTCTATCGCGCATAGCTGTGCGTGAACATGTTGCACTATTTGTAAAGATTCCACTAACGACACCGAAGAATTTTGTAGTTTTTCTATCGCATCCGCTAGTCCCACGTAATTGTTCTGAATAATTTCCAAATCTGTTTTAACTTGACTATCCTGAAATTTCAAGCGGCTTACCTTGATAGCCGCAGCTTCCTTTGGGTCGAATTCTAAAATCACGTTCTTTATATTCTCAAAATATTTAAGATAATAAAATGCAGTCTCTAACCATGTTCCCCAACGAGTAAGAATAGGTTGTGGTGGTTCAGGAATACCGGGGCATAGTCTATGAAATTCCCGAATACGTTTTGGGGATTTTACAAACACAGCTTTTGTATGTGCTATTAGAGCGTCTACCTCCGGATAACATTTTCTGATACTATTTGCTACGAGACTGAGAGTATGAATTTTACATGTAATATGCAACAAGTTAGCACAATGTTTTTTAAGAGATCAACCTACAGCAAGCATGTTTGCGGCACCATCACTCATAAACATCAGCAGTTGATTTGTTGAAAGTTCAAACTTTTCTAATGTATTTAACATCAATATTGAAATTACTTCGGCAGTGCACTGTTGTATTCGTCTGGAAGCTAGTAAAATTGAGGGTGACGGTCGATGTGGTTCCATTGTGCGTACCATTACATTAACCACAGAATGTTTTTTACGATCTGTTGTTTCGTCCACACATAACCACAGTTTTTTATCTTGCAACTCCGATTTAATTCTTTTCTCAACATGCTCACGAGCAGACGGCACAACTCTCTGTAATGTTCTCTCACTTGGTAACTTAAAGTCCGAATATTCATTCCAAAACCAGACGTATGCTTTCTTCCTTAGTAAATGAAATGGTAAATTACATGCAATAAACACATAAATTAAATTTAAATTTGTCATAATCTCGTGTGGAATTTTTTTTTTTAAACATGCCCTGCATTATTTACGTGCCGTAGACAATCACTTTTCGACCAACACATTAAATCTATTTTACACATTACACATTGAATTTTAGCGCCATCGCACTTTAAATCAGGCATTTCTGCAATAAATTCTCTTATTGTGTCCAACTTTGGTCGTTTTCGCGATGTAGGAAACATTTTCAAAACAAACGTAGAACTACGATATAGTTAGTATACGACAGCGTAGATGCATACACAACAGATCGGCTTTCGAGTCGCAGTTATACTGACGCTTATACCGAATTGTGTTTATTTTGTTTATTTTGTGTAAACTTTTATGCGTCAGCCACTGGCTTTCAGCGCAGTTTGCGTTGCTCTAATTATATGTATAGGTAAGTGTGATAAAGAAAAAACAAAATGTAGTTGACAAGCCAGTAGTTGACCGGGGAGGCCGACCACTGGAAACATTACTAAGTTTTTATTCCACTGACCGGCCATCTCATTTTTAACCTAAAAATCAAAATATTACCCTTTTTGAGCCAAATATAAGTTTCTCTAAGGTACATTTTACAATAAAAAAGACATTAAACCGCGGCTAATATTTACAAGAATGATTTGATTTACATTCAAAATTTCAGATACTTATGTTCAACCCTCTTTAAAACATGAAATAGTCGCTCACACAACGAACACGGGGGAAATACTCGACAAAAATTGGGTGCAGAAGAAAATAGAGTTGGCAGTACTGCTTTATATAAATGTCAGATTGCTAATAAAAAACAAAAGCAGTGTTTGTCAAATCCCCAAAACGTATTCGCAAATTTCACAGACTGTGTCCCCGTATACCTGAGCCACCAGAACCTATTCTTACACGATGGGGAACATGGTTACAGGCCGCGTTTTATTATCATAAACATTTTGAGAATATTAAGAGCGTGGTTTTACAATTCGATCCAAAGGAAGCTGCGGCTTTCGAAGAAAGCCAGTCGAAATTTCAAGATAGTCCGGTCAAAACGGATTTAAAAATTATTCGGAACAATTACTTCGGGCTAGTGGAGGCAATAGAAAAATTATAAAATCCTTGGGTGTCGTTAGTGGAATCTCTGCAAATAGTGCAACATGTTCATGCACAGCTATGCACGGTAGAAGACGCAAAATATGTTTGTGTTCTAGAAAGGTTTGAAAGTGTTTTAGAGAAAGATTCTGATTTTGGCATATTAAGACAAATTTGTGAAGGTACGTCAACAGAACCGTTAAGTTGTTCCAATGATTATTTTAATTACGCAAATATAACGTCACTAGATGTAGAACGTTCGTTTTCTACATATAAACACAGTTTTTCCTCACTCGGTTTGCCGAAACAACTGTGGAAACGCATCTAATGTTGCAGATATTTAATTTAACAGACATTATTCACTTTGTGATTTCACGAAAGACTCTTAAGACGGTAAGTGCTTGAGCACGTATTATATTTTATTTCTGACCATTTTTCTTGTGTAAACTTTTATGCGCCCGCCACTGGCTGTTGGCGGAAATTGAGCTACTCTAGTAATCACATCAAACAATGTTTGGAGGGCGTTTATGGTGATTTCTCTCCTTCATACACCACTGTAAAAAAGTGGGCAAAATATTTCCGTTTGGGAATTCACCGAATTATCCATAACCATTTGGGTATGAATAAGATTAGTGCAAGACGGGTACCGCATCTTCTTTCTGCTCTCCAACGTGAACGTCGGGTCGAATGTGCCCGCTCGTTTTTAAACATGTGTGGAGTCGACCCGAAATCGATTTTGAAGTCCATTGTCACAAGAGATGGAACAATGGTTCTGTATTATGATGATATTTGCGGGATTAGACCAATAATAACTAAGTCACTAAGCCTAATTCAAGGCGCCACAAGTATCTGAAGCCGAAATAACAGCAGTGCTGGGGTGTATTGCAGAATTAGATAAGCAAGAAATCAAGTATCGATTTATTATCTATTCAGACAGTCAAGCAGTGATAAAAGCATTGGACTTCACGCAGGCGAATTCGAAACTGATGTGGGACTGCATGAATGCGCTCAACAGGCAGCGTAGCCGAACTAAGGTGACCCTGGCCTGGGTACCAGGACACGAAGACCATCGAGGAAAGGCAAACGAATTAACCCGAGTAAGCTCGTCAAATGTTAACAAAAACCCTAAGCACTCTGTAGGCATAGCTTATACGGTAGTTCAAGCAACTACTAAACAATGGAAAGATAAGAAATCTCAAGAATGGTGGAAGAGTATTCCAGGCCAAGCAATTTTTAATTGGACGAGGCCTAAATCTACAGCAGATCGACTAAGCAGGGACAGAAAGTCCGATAGAGAACAATAGTAAGCCTGCTAACAGGGCATTGCATGGTCAAGAAACACATGAGCAGCCTAAGCCCGACAGAGGAAACAGCATGTAGATTCTACTAGGCGGAAGAAGAGACTGTCGTCTGTGTGCAGCACTGACAGGGATACGGCTAATTAATTGATCGTTGTAATAAATGTATTGAAGTTAGAGGAGATTATATTCAAAAGCAAAAATTGTTATATTTTACCAAGTTTATGCTTTCTATATCAGTCCGAGAATTTGTGGCATCTACCTCGTAATATACTTTAGTGCTAATGTTGCAAATGGACCAATGAATAAATCATCTAACAAGTGGTCCTATATTATGAATACTACAGCTATACAATATAGCTTATGATCAACACTAACAACATTCTAAATTGAAACACTAAATTAAGTATTCGAACTAGTAATTTTAGATTTATTATTTATAGTTCATTCAAAGAAGTTGGAGGAAAAGAAGCAGTTGTTTACATTTATGAGTAGAATTGGCACTCTGCGCGGCACGACAGGATTGGATCTGCCATTGTGTGTAGGTATATGTATCTACATATGCATCTCTGATCGGCGGTCGATGTTAATATTCACTTCGCACAGTCGACTCGCTGTTTTTGGGCGGCGCACAGTGGTCAATCGGCGGAAAAAGTCCAGTAAATGAAAGTTCAAATTTACGATTGATTTTCATTGCATTCGGTTCTAAATACTCCAGATAACTAAACTTGTAAAAATTAGCAATATGGGATGAGTTATAATGGGTTATTTCTAATGCCAAACATAGGGGAATTATACGTTGACAAAAACAGGGTTATTGTTGCTGTCATAAAATAGAAGAATAAAATAGAAATGGGTAAATTAAGTTCGGGAAGCTATTATTGGATTAGTAAACATTAAGTTTTGCTGAAAATTTGTATATATATGTTTTTAATTAGTGCTATAAAACTGTAATTATTAGTTCATCTTTAATGCGTTAAATCATTAAGGTATTGTTAAGGTAATCACATAGGTTTTAGCTGCCGAAAAGTGCGGCTTTTGGGATTAACCCCAAAAATAGATGCGAACTATTTAATTAGTCACATAATGCAACTATGTGTAATTAGTATAATTATAGTAAGTAATCATACTTAAATATTATAAGCAAATAATGCAAAAAGTATTTAAAGCCATAATCTTTAGATTTTAGTTTAGTTTCAATCGAAACTTTCTAGTAATACAGTCAAAATGAGCAAGTTTAGTGTTTTGTATAGAGTATTAGTTGACATGGTGCTATTGTGTAAGCGTGATGTTGGCCTTATTAGAGAGAATATGAAATCTACATATTCACATCTAACGGAGGAACAACGAGAAATGGTATGTAGTTACATACAGAAAACATTTTTATATAAAATGGTAGAGTGCAAATCGATGCCGTAAAACATTTGAGTTAAAATATGGTGATTGGCTTGAAAATGTAGTTCACATTCAATTTGAGGACGAACAGGAAAACTGCTCTGGGTCATCCACAAGTGTGCTTGACGACCAACGAAGGATTTAGATGATTGCTGTGACAGATCCAAGCGATAAAAAGTTAAGAGAGTTTGCGAGGAGACATCTCATGAGCTGCTTGTAACCACAGCGAAAAGAGTAAATAAAGATGATACCATGAAAGTAACTGGCTTTAGCGATGATAAGGCTTAGCTTTACTTATGGATGCTAACCTTTCGAAATACCAGTACGAACTTTTACGACATTCATGTAAAGAAATTGGGTACGATATCTTCCCTCCTTATTATAGAATAATTAATATTAAAAATGGTTGTTATCCCGAAAATATAATCATAACAGAAGATTATGCAAGTCAAAAGACTGTTACAATCCAAAAACCAAGAAGAATTAGCGGCTATTGGAAATACCGAATTAAAATTGACGACAATATGGGGTTGTGATGGTTCCTCTGGTCACAGTGAATATCAGCAACTTTTCGTAGATGATGGTGTATCAGATGGGTCCATGTTTTTATCGTCTATGGTACTACTAGTTTTAAGTGCAAAGAAGGATGCATCATCAATATATTGGAGTAATCCACGACCTTTATCCACTCGGTTTTGTCGACCGATCAAGTTTCAGCATGCAAAGGAGACACAACAGAAAACAAGAGAAGAAATTCAAGAAATACAAGAATGCATTACAAAATTAAGAGACACAAGTGTTTGTATTAACAATAGAGAACTGAGAATAACTCATGAAACAGTGTTTACTATGATTGATGGCAAAGTAGCACAAGCGGTTACTCAGACTCAGTGATGCCAACTCGTGGGTAATTTCCCATTTTGCGGGGAAAATCACAGAAAATTTGATGCCATGGGGAGAAGGGAAGAAAATTTAAAATCTGACCAAATTGTGGGGAAATTTTGGTCGAAAGGCTCTTCTTAAATTTCGGTATTTTTCTTCTCGTCATTAGCGATTACGTCACTTATGTCAATTCGGTCGATGTCAATTCTTCGATTGAAGATTCAATCACAACAAATAGCTCATTTTCTGTGATTTAGATAAGTGTTATTAGATAATAGATAAATCTGGACAATAACTATAAATAATGTTTAGTAACGATGATGATGATACTAATAATAGTATAGCAATAAAGAAAAAGGCCAAAACAGTTCCAAAATATTTCCAAGAAAGCTGGTTAGAAGGCTCAAATTTAAAATTATTTATTGAAAAATGCAAAGATCCTACTAAAACAAGGAAATATTAACGCATAATAAATTATATGATTAAGTTATATTTAAAGGTTTAAAGATGTAAAATTTGTGACAAAGAAATGGCATCAGGTAAGAGTGAATTAGAGAAACACGCCGAAGGAAAGAAACATAAAGAGAAGATGAAATGTATTAAAATACAGAAACCAATTACTAGTTACACTTCAGGCATTAATGTTGCACATGAAATGAAAGTTAAAACTGCAGAAATCAAACTAGCGGCTTTCTTTGCTGAGCATAACCTAGCAATACACGTGATTGAACATTTAATGCTACTTTTGAAAAATATATTTGACGACAGTAAAGTTGCCCAAGATATAAACATGAAAAGAACTAAATGTACAGAAATTATAAAAAATGTTATAGCAAAAACAGGAGTTGATAACATAGTCAAAGAATTAAAGTGTAATAAGTTTTCGATTTTGATAGATGAGAGTACAGATCTTTCAAATGAAAAGCACTTATGTATATTGGTTAAATATTGTGAAACAGTATCAGGAAAAGTGGTAACAACTTTGTTAAAATTAGTTAAATTAAATGCGACAGATTGCAGTGCAGAGAGAATGTATTCAGCATTTAAAAGTACATTAAATAAATATCAAGTTCCATTAGCTAATATTATCGGGTTAGCAAGTGATAACTGCAATACGATGACAGGTATACACAACTCTTTCTATACACATTTGAAAAAAGATGTCGCAAACGCAATATTGGTACCTTGTATTTGTCATTCTGCAGCAATTATTGCTAGTAAAGCATGTGAAGAATTGCCAAGATCCCCTGAAGAACTTCTGAGGTAAGATTTAGTTTTAAAATGACTTATTATTAAAAAAAAACTATATTTGCAGAGCTACATACTCATATATTTCCAGTAGTTGAAAGCGATGCTCAGTGTTAAATGAGATACAAGATTTTTTTTATTTAGAAAAGAAGAAAATTCTGAAGTTTTCCACGACAAGATGGTTGTCCCGGCACCAGTGTGTTGTGAGGATTTTACACAATTATGAAGCATTAGCACATTATTTTCAATTAGCTGTTTATGAAGACAAATTATTAAGTGCAGAACAAATATTACCTCTGTACAATAATGTATGTAATAAGATATATTTGTTATTTTTAAAATATGTACTTAATATATTTAATTCATTTAATGCTCTTTTTCAATCAAGAGAGCCTCAAATTCATGTGTTATATACAGAATCAAATTTTATATTAAAACAAATTTGTCAAAATTTCATTCAAATGAAATATATTATGAATCAAAGTTCGGGAAAATTAAACGTAAAGGATGGTCGAATTTATCTTCCTTTGGAAGAAATTTATCTTGGAAACGAATGCAATTTACTTTTAAGAACAATTCCTCATGAGACATCACGTGATATTTATATTAATTGCTTGAATTTTTATATAAGATCTGCTGAAGAAATACAAAAGAGACTTCCGATAAACCAAGATATGTTTTCTGAATTATCAATAATTTCACCGGACGTAGCATTAACAGAACGTAATTTGAAAACTAGTTTTCCTCTGTTAATAAAACATGTTAAACTAAACGGATACTCTAAAACTGTGGCACTGGAACACTGAAACAGTTCACTAAAACCCTTACCACAACACTTAATTCGTACTGGACGCACGTTTCGATAGCCAAGCTATCATCATCAGCAGCAAGACCGAACCAACAATTTAAATTTTACGATTTTAAATTTACATATTGCATAGTTTGTTTTCCTTATAGGGTTGGTTTTTCACTCGGCTTGTTGGTTCGGTCTTGCTGCTGATGATGATAGCTTGGCTATCGAAACGTGCGTCCAGTACGAATTAAGTGTTGTGGTAAGGGTTTTAGTGAACTGTTTCAATAAAACATGTGTCTTTGTACACGCATATTGATGTCGATAATATTGAGCAAGAATGGAGAGATATAAATTTATTAGATGGCGCTAAAAAGGAAGAATTGAAAGTATTACCAGTGGATGAATTGTGGCACTGTATATATAATATAAAGCATTGCAATAATGAAAGGCCTTTCATCAACATAGCTTTGTTAGCACAATTTATATTAAGTTTGCCGCATTTCAACGCTGATGCAGAAAGAGTGTTTTCGATAGTGTCTGATTTAAAAACAAAGAAAAGAAATAAGATTGGAAATGAGTCCCTGAGTGCTATATGTATTATCAGAACAGCATTTCAAAATAAAAATATAAATTGTTATAATTATTCTGTTAGTAATCACGTAATTAAAATGCTAAAATCTAATAACTTATACAGCTTTAAAAAATCTGATTAAGTTTATTGTTACAAATAGAAACCATTAGAAAAATACTTTTATTTTGGGTATTCATCTTATATTTTGTTGTAAGAAGTTTTTTAAATAAAATTATTTTAACCGTCTTTTGTATTGTTTCGTATTAAGTAAGTTTAAAATGGAAATAGAAGACAAAAAAATATTTGGGGTAAACACACAACTTATGGGGAAATTCACCAAGACGTGTGGGGAAAAAGGGGAAAATTTATACATTTTATGGGAAAAAGTTCTTAGTCGAGTTGGCATCACTGCTCAGACTTCTTCATGGGCTACATGTTTCATTTGTCACGCAAAGCCCTCTGAAATGAATAATCTAGATAAAATTAAATGTAAGGCAATAGACGACAACGCTTATCGGTTAGGTATGTCCCCCCTTCACGCTCGAATAAAATTTATGGAATGCATCTTACACATTGCATATAATATGGAGTTTAAATCGTGGAAAACAAATGAAGTCACCCGTCATTTAAAGGAAGCTGCAAAGGAAAGGATTCAGAAAGAATTTCACAAACGTATAGGATTGAAGATCGATGTTGTAAAACAGGGAGTGGGGACAACAAATGATGGTAATTGTGCTAGGCGATTTTTCTCTAATCCAAAGTTAACTGCCGAAATAGCTGGTGTTAGTGAAGCACTGATACAAAGATTCTCCATGATTTTGGAAGCAATAAATTGTGGCGCATATATTGATACATATAAATTCGGAAACTACGCCAATGAAACTGCCCAACTTTATGTTGAAGGATATGGACGGTACTACATGCCAGTCACAGTACATAAGATACTTACACATGGAAGTGATATTATCAAAGCTTCAGTACTGCCCATTGGCTTATTGTCAGAAGAAGCACAGGAATTCCGTAACAAAGATTATAAGCGATATCGTTTAAGCCATTCAAGGAAATGTAGCAGGATTGCAACAAATGAAGATGTTTTTCATATGTTGTTGGTGTCTTCAGACCCGTATATATCTCATTTGAGAGCAGAACCACGAAAATCATATTTAGAGTTAAGTAATGCGGTAAAAACGTTATTAGTCGATGATAATTAATTTATTTGAGGTAATTTTTATAAATTTTCAAGCCAAAAACTTATCGAGTGAATATTCAATTTTTTTCTCGCGTATTTTAGTTTATATCACATGTGCTGTATGTTCTATATATGTATACATATATATATACATGCATACATATACATACACTTATATAATATAACCGCATGCACTCGTTTTTAAAGTAAAACTATCGTTTATTTGACTTCATTCCGCTGCATAATGTAAAATTGACCACTGTGCGCCGCCCGAAAGTGCTAACTCTATTTATGAGTGAAACCCGCATAAAACCAAAATATTTACATCAAACTCCCCCAGAATGGGGGTAAAACAGGATAGAACTTTGTCGTTTTTAATCGTAATTCGTCGTAATCTTAGGTTGGTGATTACAGGTCCGGTGTTGCTAACCTGGATATCGCATCCTATCAATTTGAACGTATTAAGATGACGAAAACATGTAATATGTGTAAAGTGTTACAGCATAAAAGAGCGGCGTAGATTTCATTTGCTTGTGCTTATTTTCAATAAATTATTCTATTGTGTATGTTTTTTCTAACGCCATTAAGCCATTATATTACACCACTGACGTAATTTTATAACAAAAATCATACGCTGCTGAGTGGGGGGAAACACTATATTTGTGTACAAAATCGACCTTCTGGTTGGCCTCAAGTCAGCATATAACGAGTAGTGTGCGATGCTGTTTCTATTAGTCCTAAAACATACGGGCCACCGTGGGTCGACACCGAATGTCCCATATGTTTTCAAGCGTCACGCTCATATAATTTAATTCGGGGCAAGCACACTGAAAATGAATTAGTTGGATGTTGTTCATATAATGGAACGCAAACGTATTATTGCACTTTGATTATTGTATCGACGACGTCTTCGGCAAAATAGAAAAAGAAGGCTTTATTAGGTACATCCAATAAATATAAAAAGAGATCCGTTTTGAGCATTTTATACTTTGCGAGCACACGCAGATAATTTTTTTTAATTATATAAGGATGTCATTTCATTTCCGATTTCGAATATTTTGTCGTTATATTTTAGAAGTGACAAAATAGTTTTTAAGTCACATAGTATAGTTTCACTTACCTTAATTTGTTAAAATCTTTTTTTTTCTGTATTTTCGATTAAGTTAATTCATTTTAGTTTATTGCGATATTGATTTTTACTCCTGTTGTTGGAGATCTGTTATTTATGGCATTTCCTTTTAGTTATTTATCCTAGTGTTAATTTTTTTGCTACTTTGGTTACCGCACATTTCATCGGATTTGCTTTTGGCCTTGCTGTTAGTTTTTCGATAGCTAGAATAGGGGTAAAGTTAACCTTTTATTTTTCTTGAGAGTCTATACGAGGGTAGTTTGACGTTAATCTAGCCTTTGATAGATAGTGTTACGTGAGAACGAATTGCTCTCGGTTTTCACATCTGCCATCCATCACATGACGTCTGTCAATATTTCAAGCAAAAAAAAAACACAATTAGTTTGGTTTTAATAGTCCTCGAAAGCAAGCAACTTTTGTGTTTTTAAAAAATGGAAAAAGTCGAATATCGTTCAGTGATTAAGTACCTTCATTTGAAAGGGAAAAACAATGCAGAAATCGTCGTTGGCAATTTTGGAAAGCTGAGTTTGTTCGTGGTCGTAAGAGTGTGTTTGATGATGAACGTCCAAGTGTCCCAAAAATCGTCAATACACCAGAAACCATCAACAAAGACCGTCGGCTCTAACATGCCAACTGAACGTGTATATAACATCATACACGAACATTTGCCGCGTTTGCTCGCTGTCGACCAAAAACGGACATGTGTGACGGATTCGAATAAGCTTTTGGCAATGATAAAACGCCATCCCAAGGATTTTTTTCGCCGATACGCGATACACGATGAAACGTGGGTCCATTACTACACGCCGGAGACAAAGTAACACTCAAAGCAGTGGAGAAAAAGCGGTGAAGGCCCACCGAAGAAGGCCAAGACCACCCGATCGGCCGGAAAGGTGATGGCGACTGTTTTTTGGGATGCGAAAGGCATTATTCACATTGATTACTTGGAAAATGGTAAAACAATAACTGGCGTGTACTACGCAGATTTATTGGACAGTTTTGACGCCGATTTGACGAAAAAACGCGCTGGTTTGGCCCGCAAAAAAGTTCTTTTCCATCAGGACAACGCACCCGCTTACAGGGCGACCGTTGCACAGGCAAAATTGCACCAATCGGGCTACGAATTGATCGACCACCCACCGTATTCGCTAGACCTAGACCCCTGCGACTTTTTCCTGTTCCCAAACCTAAAAAAATAGCTCGGAGGGCGCTGTTTTGCAACGAACGATGAGGTCATGATCGAAACTTGACACTATTTTGAGGAGCTCGAGCAAAATTATTTTTCGGAAAGGATAAAAAAGTTTGAAAACCGTTTTATCAAGTGTATTGAGGTAAAAGGAGACGATGTTGAAAAATAAATGAGAAAAAGAACAAAAATCGTGCGTTTTCTTACTTAGGCTAGATTAATGTCAAACTACCCTCGTACTTCCCTTTTTCTGTGTGTTAGTATATTTTCCACTTAAATTGGAAGCGTTAGTTGTGTTTATATCTAGTAGGGTTATTTGGTCATTCAGCTGTTTGCGAAGGTTATACGAGTTGACAAGTCTTAGGTACGTTCAGCAAGTTTTTTGGGATGCGCGTTGTTCAGCGACGCGTGCCCGCAGCCTCTTTGTTGTTTTCTGTAATTTTATTGCTCCCAGCTTTTTTGTAAAGTTTATTTCTTCTTTATTTGATCATTTCTATTCATTAAACTTGAACTACGTATTACTCCATTTTAATTACTCAATTTAGCATCTTCCTATTTCATATCTTAAGTGGCTGAGCTACGCAGCTCTGTGATCTGTTTCCGCGTGGGGACAATTACATTTTCGCTGCGACTCTCAATCATTTTGATTTAGCACTTGGGGCCAAATTTTATATTCATCCCTATCTTGTATATCGTTTTCCTCGTTATAACGGCAAGCTTTTAATTTGGTTATATTTCACATTCGAATGTTGAGGTTTCGTTTATTTTTTAAGGGGTTTTACCTTGGATTTACTGGAACTTGGTTAAATTCTGGGGACTGAAATCGATAATTCCTGGAAGCTGTGTTTAATTTATTTCCTGAAGCTGTAACAAACCAGCTGGAGCTGTGGAGAATCTTGGAGTGGGATGTATTGTTTCTTTCCTGGAGCCTTGATAAACACTCTGGAGCAGGCACCGCTACCCTGATCAGTCAAGCACCTTTCCAGCTAAGTGTCCAGCTACTTTTGCGCGATACGTCTCTGACGTTGCACTCGTTTGTCGAACCTTCATGATCACTTACAGAATGAATTTTAAACAGATCCGCGTATAACGTCACAGTGTGACAACAATAATATTTAAATGTTCTTACGTTTTCCATTGGATCACTATTCTGTTTTTATTAGTGTTTTGGGTAGTAATAAAATATATAGAATTAAAAAAAAAACTTAACAAAAATAATAATATTAATTTTATATTATGGGATGCATCCTACACAAACCTGGAGCGAATTTTAATTTTGCAGAAGGCTACTCTATAATTACGCTAACTATACGTCCTTTATTGTTAAGATGTCCTGTATTTAGAAACACTGTCCTCTGGATTTATTTAGTCTGTAACAATTCAATTTTGTCCTTTATTTATATAAATCTTCCTGTACATAATCGATTTATAATTTCCAGGCTTTTATTTTATTTGAATACACCAACATAAAATTATAAAATAAAATTTAAATAGATGGGTGTCTTTTTTTTCTTAATAAAAAGTATAGTCCGTATCTGTAATCCATCATGGTTACCAGATATAAAAATTGAAAATTTATTTAGAGAGGAAATACTAGCCTGAAGACAAGGTTGGGGAAACAGAAATATATTGCGAATACTGTGAAAGAATTTAATATATTTCAAATTTTACAATTATTAAAAACAAGTGTAAAAATGAAATGTTATTTGACTATTTTTAACATTTTCGGCTTTCTCACTATAGAATTTTCTTTTTATAGAAATATTAAGAGTTCCTATTTTAAGAAACAGTTTACACCTAAAAAAGAGGTTTTTTACTTCATCACTCGTATCAATTCCATCTGCTAATTTGTTTACATTCTGAACGTATTTTTTTTTCAATTTTTGGTGAATCTCCATTGTACTTGTTTTTTTGTCATTTAAGTGTTACTTAGGTAAGTTAAAAATTAAGTTATCTCGATGTGACTTGCTATGAGATAACCTAAAAACGTAAGCTGCCACTCAAAAAGTTGTCACCGACTGACGTAGCCAGAGGAAGGAGGACAGAAGATAACGTGCGCGTGATTATACCATGTCAGAGTTTTAGTACCATGACCCACCCCCTCGCCGACGAGCAGGCTGGCATCCTGAATGAAGATGCCGCTAACTGTAATATACCGGGGGTGCATGCACGGATCTTGGTTATTTGTACACCGTTACCTTGGGGTTTTGGCCGGGTTTTTTTCCATTTGAAGGCACTAAGACGTAGCAACTCTAAACTTTCAATATAAACCACCAAAGACATACTAAAGCAAATTTACTCATAAAAATACGGAGCTACAGTCCCTGGCCATCGAATTAGGACCACTTAAAAATATTATTATTTTGGGGTAAAATGTAAAAAAACAGTTGATAATGCTGGCAAAATTATTACTTAATTACATGTAACCTGCAAGTAAGTATAATTTGAACATATATTTACTAATATTTGCTTGTTTCTTTGTTTTTTGGCGTACTGCCAATGCAGCTTTTTATTTTTTTTTTAATTCCGTCGCTATTATGTCATACATCTTTAATATGTTGTTGTAATTCTTTCTTTGTAGTTATGTTTCGTGTACTTACGATATTTTTCAGGATATTTCACACATTTTCAATTGGGTTTATGTCTGGTGAATTGCCAGACCAAGGTCGTATACACAGATTGTTAGATTCAAGGTATCGCATCACACTTTTTGCCTTATGACACGGTGCATTGTCTTGCATGAAAGTATATGGTCCTTGAGTCGGATTCAGTGAACCAATATATAAGGCATTAAATAGTTTTGTAAAACTTTTTTATATTGTTTTTGTTTCGTTAACGAAATATAGTGGTCCTGGTCCTTCTGTCGTAATACACGACCAAACCATTAGAGATGGGGTGTGTTTAATAGATTTGATCGTACTTCTTTATAACGCTCTGAAGGACGTCGATGAACAAATTGGCTTCTCTCCGTTAGCGCTTCTAGCCGTAATTTGTCGCTATAAATAATCTAGGAAAAAGTAAAAAATGTAGAGAACCATTAAGCGAACTATGAGGATGAATTTGATCAAAAATATAGATAATAAATGAAACTTACCTTTCCCCAATCTTCAACTGTATATTTCTTATATTGTTTAGCCCATTGAAATCGTGTCACTTTCATTTTAGATGTTAGTCTTGGCTTCTTTGCCGGACATCTGCATTTCAAGCCTGCTTCATGAAGGAGTCTACGGACTGTTCGGGTTGATATTTGTATACCTTCTCCACTAAGAATTTTCTGAACACCTTTAATGGATAAAAAATGTTCTGTAGCCACTTTTACTATACAACGATCATCTCTTACAGTTGTTTTGCGTTTGCCGGCACAGTATGTTCTGACACTGCTTCTACTAGGAATATTCTCCTGAATTAATTTCGCGATTCTCAGAACAGTTTGGTGTGATACACCCTCTTTTTGTGCAACTTCCCGTCGAGAGAACTCTCCCGTCTCTATAAGAGCAGAAATTCGTGCTTTTTTCTCTGTGGTTATATCCTTCTTTTCCATTATGATAATAATTGACCGCGAAAATAGACCCGCAGAAATAAAATTAAAACTCTTTGAAATATGAGTTCTTTGAAAAATTGAAAAATTGTTGTACGTATGTACGAATGGCAAGAGGCGTGATTCATAGCAGGTGGATAATCGGTTCTAAGCATTATTTTTATAAACTGTAATTATCTGTGGCCATAATGTATTAGTATATTACTCAAATAATGTTTTTATGGATTTTCGAAATTAAAATTATATCTAATATTCTTATAAATTTAATATTTCTCCCGTGGTCCTACTTCCATGGCCAAGGACAGTATGTCTGTGAACTCAACCGGGTGAGTGCCCGGCTAGTGTGAATGCGTGTATTTTTATCAATGAATCATTACTAGAGCAACGCAAACTGCGCTGAAAGCCAGTGGCTGACGCATAAAAGTTTACACAAAATAAACACGGCCGGGACAATTCGGTATAAGCGTCAGTATAACTGCGACTCGAAAGCCGATCTGTTGTGTATGCATCTACGCTGTCGTATACTATATCGTAGTTCCACGTTTGTTTTGAAGATGTTTCCTACGTCGCGAAAACGACCAAAGTTGGACACAATAAGAGAATTTATTGCAGAAATCCCTGATTTAAAGTCTGATGGCGCTAAAATTCAATGTGTAATGTGTAAAATAGATTTAATGTGTTGGTCGAAAAGTGATTGTCTACGGCAGGTAAATAATGCAGGGCATGTTTCAAAAAAAAAATTCCACACGAGATTATGACAAATTTAAATTTAATTTATGTGTTTATTGCATGTAATTTACCATTTCATTTACTAAGAAAGAAAGCATACGTCTCGTTTTGGAATGAATATTCGGACTTTAAGTTACCAAGTGAGAGAACATTACAGAGAGTTGTGCCGTCTGCTCGTGAGCATGTCGAGAAAAGAATTAAATCGGAGTTGCAAGATAAAAAACTGTGATTATGTGTGGACGAAACAACAGATCGTAAAAAACATTCGGTGGTTAATGTAATGGTACGCACAATGGAACCACATCGACCGTCACCCTCAATTTTACTAGCTTCCAGACGAATACAACAATGCACTGCCGAAATAATTTCAATGTTGGTGTTAAATACATTGGAAAAGTTTGAACTTTCAACAAATCAACTGTTGATGTTTATGAGTGATGGTGCCGCAAACATGCTTGCTGTAGGTCGATCTCTTAAAAAACATTGTGCTAACTTGTTGCATATTACATGTAAAATTCATACTCTCAGTCTCGTAGCAGATAGTATCAGAAAATGTTATCCCGAGGTAGACGCTCTAATAGCACATATAAAAGCTGTGTTTGTAAAATCCCCAAAACGTATTCGAGAATTTCATAGACTATGCCCCGGTATTCCTGAACCACCACAACCTATTCTTACACAACATGGTTAGAGGCTGCATTTTATTATCTTAAATATTTTGAGAATATAAAGAACGTGATTTTAGAATTCGACCCAAAGGAAGCTGCGGCTGTCAAGGTAAGCCGCTTGAAATTTCAGGATAGTCAAGTTAAAACAGATTTGGAAATTATTCAGAATAATTACGTGGGACTAGCGGATGCGATAGAAAAACTACAAAATTCTTCGGTGTCGTTAGTGGAATCTTTGCAAATAGTGCAACATGTTCACGCACAGCTATGCGCGATAGAAGACGCAAGAAATGTTAGTGTTTTAGAAAGGTTTGAAAGTGTTTTAGATAAAGACTCTGATTTTGGCACATTAAGACAAATTTGTGAAGGTGCGTCAACAGAACCGTTAAGTTATTTGAAAGATTATTTTACTTACGCGAATATAACGTCACTAGATGTAGAACGTTCGTTTTCGGCATACAAAAACACTTTTTCTTCACGCCGCACTCACTTTGCCGAAACAACTTTGGAAACATATCTAATGTTACAAATATTAAATAGACATTATCCACTTTGTGATTTCATGGAGGACTCTTAAAACGGTAAGTGTTTGAGCACATTTAATTTATTTTGTGTAAACTTTTACGCGTCCGCCACCGGCTTTCAGCGCAGTTGCGTTGCTCTAATCATTACACTCTCGTTTGTCAACTATTCGGGATCCGGCATATGTGCCCAGTAGTCGGAGAGTTGCGGATCGATGTAGGAACGTGTGAACGCTCTGGTGCGATTAAATACATCTCGCGACCGAGTATCCGGTACGTGTGAAACGGCGCTTACAATGCAGTAATAAAACTATCAGTCATTGTCCGGCCGCAGGTAGCCACCCAAACGGAAATCGCTATACATTTCTAGATTCAAGTTTGAGGTATTAGAAGTTTTGATTTTTTAGATTTTTATGGAAACCATGGATTTATCTTTAAAAAACTCCATAACGATATGTACAATAGTTTAAATACACCCCTTAAACTCGGTTTTTTTGGCAAAATGAGTGGAATACTGGGCCCTGCTATTATAGAACATATACCAAAGGACAAACTATCTTCACAGAAATTCCGCATTTACACTTACATTCCTAAATGTTTGTCTCTCCTTGTAAAGCATATTACTACTCAACCCAACGAAGTTATCGCATTAGGACAACGCCTGGAAGTGGTTGGTTCCTTCCATTATTAGAGTGATAGGGATAAAAGAACGTGGTTGTGAATGAAGACGCAACATAACACGTTTATTGGATTACGCGTCAACTCGTGTTTTGAACGTTGAATTTTAACAGACAATTTGCATTTACAATGGATCCATATTGAACCGATTGCCCTGTGACCCACTGTGTAAAGATTGAATCAATTAAATCGATTTCATTAAATGTAATGTTTATTAAGGACGTAGAATCATACGGTCGACTTCGCAGTTACAAGTAGTTTATTAGAAATATTCTATACGAAAGGAACGTTATTTTCAGCAGTGTCTAGTGTACATAAACTGTTCTAATTGCGTTTACTGGCTGTCCTGTTTGATTAACGAGTATGACTAACGTATGTAAGATATAGATTTATGTAATTTGACTTAAAATTTTGTTGTTTTGTTTGGGCCAGATAACATTTACGTATTTATTTCCGAACAAAATATATTTTACCTATATACGCACTGACGAAATTTAACTTATTCATTATATTTACTTTTCTATCAAAGAATCTATTAAGTAAAAGACCTTAAACTAGAAACATTTTTATTGAAGAAGGTTTATTCCCGATTCACCAATTCCCGTTGTGTGAACATTTCCGATTCCCCACCTAATTCCATAGAAGTAGTATGGGTTTCATATTCTATTTCTAGCAGATTTCGAAATATCTATAATTTTATTTTCAACCACTTAAATGTCGATATACCTATTTCCTTAAAAAATCCAGAATGCAAATACATTTTAACGTAAATTTTTACGAGATTAAATGCGTACTTGGCTTTACTTAGATATCGTACTAAAACGCTTTCGAAATATGCAGTATTGAATGCCAAACTTTTGCCAAATTCAAACACCAGAGGTGTAATTCTTTTAAGTGGTACCATATATTTTTTCTGTATCTTCCGCATAGGAAATTTATATCTCTAACATTTTTGTATAATAATGCATATGTCTAATATTGAAAATAAAAGAGATATTTATAGTTAAACGTGACTTCTGCATTTGGACATCCCAGTGGTTTCTGCTGTTAGTATTGTTTGGTTACTATGATAACAGTAAACAAAACATACTGTCATTGTTGCTTTTACCTGCTAATTCGAAATTTTAAGACTAAGTAGCTATTAGCAAAATGAATTACATAAGTGTTAATACATATGATTTATGTATAAAGTTATTGATAATTAGAGTTTGTTAAAAAGGTAGTACCGGCAGTTGCGCATCGCATAAAAGTATATTGTTACCTTTTCCTGTCGTCTTGATGTCTACTGTGGCAATTGACAATTGGCAACCGCCCTGGTAAGCCGCGTAGAATTGCAACATCAGCAACGCTTCCATTGTCGATTCATTCAGCCGTTGACAATGTTGTGAATACGTTGTCGTATACTTCGAAAATGATCGTTCGACATCCAGTGAAGTAAGATTTGCAAATGTCAGATATTCCTTTTCCTCGTCTGAACACTCTTGATTTTTAATTATAGACCGAACCTTTTGTAAATCGGGATTTTTCGTTAAAATTGCACCAAATTTTTGAGCAACATCGATTCCTATAGTGTTCGTCAAATTTTCTAGAGTGGGTTGTAAATTGTTTATGCAATTTAATGCGCCTCATGCAGATAAGTGAGTGTTTTCTAATTGCTCAATAGCTGGTGCAACTTTAGAATAGTTCATGGAAATTTCATCTATTTGTTGTTGAACGTCCGAATTGGAAAAAAGTTGCTGACTATCTCAAACTGCTGCAGAATCATTTGAATCAAGTTTCAAGATGACATTTTTCACTTGTGAAAAATATTTCTGATGGTAAGATACTGCCTGGAGCCATGTTCCCTACCGCGTTATTACAGGCTGAGGTGGTGGTGGTAATTTCGGACACAATTGTTTGAATACACGGATGTGTTTGGGAGCTTTGATGAGCACTTTTTTGGTAGATGCTATTAACTTATCCACCATCGGATACTTCTTTCGAATGGTTTCTGCTACGAGGTGATATGCGTGTATGAGGCATGTTATGTGAAGAAGAGTCGAAAAGCATATTTTCAACATCCTACCAACTCTCAGCATTGTTGCGGCACCGTCAGTAATGAACATTGTGACTTGGGTTCCTGTGATACAAAATTCTCTCAACGAATCTTTTATTATCTTGACAACGGTTTCTGCATTAGTTTTCTGAATCCTTTTACTGGATAACAACAATGAAGCTGGTGGACCATCACGTTTTAAAGGACGCGCTACAACATGAATGACGCTGTGTTTCTGGGCATCAGTTGTTTCATCCACACATAGGCAGATTTTCTTATTTCTCAAGTCGTCTTTTATACATTCCTTTACTGTACCTTCCACACGTGGCAAATTGTATCGTAAATGCATAGATGTTGGCGACGAAAGTGTTCATTAGACACTAGATGTTGTGGGATGTTGCACACACTTAACATAAAAATAAAATCATATAAAAATTCCCAGTATGGAATAGTGTTTCTTAAATTCAATACACGACGTTTACTTTTAGAATATTTTCTACTCAAACCTATCACGACTTAGCAATCCACTATTGCATATTGTGCAATAAATATGCGGACTTCTATATTCTAATCCAGGGAAATGCTTGAGATATTTATTCACAATCGAAGGGAACGTTACACCCTGTGGGCGCCCCATCTCCGCGTACTTATTTGGCGTGCAGCGTGCAACGTACTGTCGCTTTGAACTCTCTCGCGGTACTGTCGAGATCGTCCACGAATTAACAATTACCCCTACCCACGACGCTACCGCTACGCTACTGCCATCCGGTACCACCTTTTTAACAAGCTCTATTGATAACACAATCATTTCGGAGTACAATAAACAGTGTACTAATAAAAATACGGAACAGCTTCTACAAACAATTAGGCAAATGTGTCGAGGTGGATTGAAGGAATTTCTAGCGTTCATTGTAGATTGATGAATAAGCAGATAGCTTTAATTTGACAAATGTTCTTGGCTGTGGACATCATCGGCCAGGGTAGCGGAGCTTACCCTGTAGGTAAGTCAACGATAGAGTAAAGTAAATTTATGATTTATCGGTAACATTTGCGATAAAACTGTATATATCGTACGATATGGTTAGTAAGTCCGCACATTTTAAAAATATATAAAAGTATACAGGGTGCGATAAAAAAGTAGAGCAACCAAAAGTTGTATTATTTTAAACGGGACGCCTATATATGAATTAATTTTTTTATTCTACGCCTAATTCTAAAACTTTTTTGTTATGTATTTGTTATGTTGAAACCTTTCAGTTTTCGAGATATTCAGCTTTAAAGGTAAAAACCCACATTTTCAGGCATCTATTTAATTGAACATTTTACCGTCGTTTCTGTAAGAAAAACGTTTATATTTGGTAAGTGGCAAGACAAATGTTAAGTTAATAGGTACTCTATAAAACATATTAGATATCGGCTACAGGATGTTAAATATAATTGTGCAAACATGAAAAAAATAAAATTTAAGAAAATCACTTTTTTCAAATTGCACACCCTGTATATTTTGATTTTATCTTATAAAGGACTAAGAACCCTCTAATTTTTGTCGAATATGTCCTATACCTATCTTCAATTTGTTTTGAAATATTTTTCTTTTCATTTTGTTGTATTGAGCAGATAAAATAGGCAATGAAAAAAATATATTGTCAAAAACAATCAAAATGTATTAGAAAGCAATTTTTCCTACTATCTAGAACAAAATAAATAAATTAAAATAAGGCAAATAAACATACTAGCTATATACTACGAGGGCATTCCAGAAAATAGTACCCGTTTACATATAATTAAAAGAAAAATGAAGGAAAGGAAATAATGATTTTATTTAAGTGAAGGTAATACATTTACTAATTTGTCAATGTAGTCGCTGCCGTTGTTGAGACATTTGTTGTATCTTGAAACCAGTTTGTTTATGCCTTCCGCGCGCATCATCACTTTGGAAACGTTCTCCTGACAAGAAATCCTTGGGTTTGCTGAACAAATGATAGTCACTTTGAGCCAACTCGGGGCTATACGTAGGGTGGTCAAAAACCTCCCACTTGAACTTCCGAAGAAGGTCACTGGTCTTCCGAGCCGTGTGGGGACGAGCATTGTCATGCAGAAGAACAATGCCACTTGTCAGCATTCTCCGCCTATTGTTTTAGATGGCCCTATGCAACTTCTGAAGTGTTTCACAGTGTGTGTCCGCATGGATGGTCGTCCCTTGGGGCATGAAATCAACTAGCAACAGACCTTTTCGGTCCCAGAACATTGAGGCCATAACCTTCCTTTCGTGGAAAACGACTGCTTAAACATGCGCGGTCTGGTTGGAGATCATGGATGGTGCCACTCCATGGACTTGCGTTTTGTCTCAGGTGTGAAATGGCACACGCAGGTTTCATCCCCAGTAACAATTTGGTCAAGGAATGCATCGCCCTGTTGCTCGTAACGAGTCAAAAACGTCAACGCTGTACCGATGTGGTTGGTCTTGTGCTCGTCGGTAAGCATTTTGCGCACTCATCTTGCGCAAATTTTTCTGTAATTCAGATGGTCCGTCACGATTTCATGGAGCAACGATTGTGAAATTTCAGGAAATTGCCTACTCATTTGTTTCGGTTTTACGCGTCGATCTGCGCAGATGAAATCATCGACACGTTTCTTCAGATCGTCGGTGATAAGGGATGGGCGACCTGACCGCTCTTCATCGTGCACATTATCCCTTCCCTCTTTGAAATTTCGAACCCAGCGCTTTACAGATGACTCATCCATTGTTCCCGTACCATACACTTCAGTAATCCTGCGATAAATTTCGCTTGGACGGACGTTTTCTGCATTCAAAAAACGGATCACGGATCGCACTTCGCACGGGTACTATTTTCTGGAATGCCCTCGTATTCTCTTGGTTTCCGGGTTGGAACCGCGTCGTTGTCGTAGCTTTAGCTGACGTTTCGTCCACACTCATATGTGACATCTTAGGGTTGTAACTGCACACTGACTGACTCAGTTTTAGAATTAGGCGTAGAATTAAAAAATTAATTCATATATAGGCGTCCCGTTTAAAATAATACAACTTTTGGTTGCTCTACTTTTCTTCGCACCTTGTATACTTTTATATGTTTTTAAAATGTGCGGACTTACTAACCATATCATACGATATATACAGTTTTATCGCAAATTTTGCCGATAAATCATAAACTTACTTTACTCTATCGTTGACATCCTGAGCAATTTAGAGAAAAGGTTTTCAAATAAAAATTATTCGGAGACAAATGCTGCACAACACAAAATTATATCCAAGTATACAGGGTGTTCAGTTTCCTTTGCATACGATACAAGTTTAGTTTTTTAAATGAAACATCCTGTATATTATTGCGATTTCAGATGCCTCTCTTCAATCCATGTTAACTTTTATAAATATTCCCTATACCTATCTATCTTAGTTTTTGAGATAATTGACATACTTTGAATCTTTTGCTTTACACGCTAGGGTGGTCACTCAAATCTTATTCGATTGAGTATTTCTTGGAGTTTTAGGCAGATTTTTTGTTAGATAAACATTACCCTATACCTAAAATGTATCGTTGTTTAATACATTGAATATGAAGCTATGCCGATAAGTTTTTTTTGCTAAAATTCATAGAGTGCTGTGACGAAAAAATTTAAATTTATGCAAACAATTTCGCAACTATTCGTAGTGTATACGATTTTGCTGCATATAAACCGCAATGCGATTCCTTGTATATATCGAACATTTACTAACATCTCGGGAGAATTATTTTGTGTTATGCATTGCCTTAAAAAATTCATCCAGAAAGTTTTTTCATAAATATTTCCATTTAGCTAAATTGCGAAATTTTTTAAACAACTCTCGGTATGTTCTTATTAAATTTCATGCTGCTGAAAAAACTTATGTTCGGTGCTAAATAGATCTATTGCTTTTATGTTGAATTTTAATTGACATTTGTCTGCTTTAGCTACTTATTATTTATACATGTTGGTTAACCTACTAGTCAAGTGAAAAAATGATGGTTACTTCTAGTAGATGATGAAATTGTACCACAAAAGATATCGTTTTTCTTTCGTTCTTTCGTTTTTGGTTTCATAAATATCTTTAGTGAAACAAAAGTTTATAGTATTTCGTCACAGCACCCTACGTTTTTAAACGAAAAGTTTATCTGCGTAGCTTCGTATTTAATTTACTAAAGAAGGACGCATTTTAGGTATAGAAAAAGATTCTAGAAGAGCTTCTCTATTATATTTTGTAAAAATATACAGGGCGTTCCATTTTCAAAAAATGCCCTTTCTCGACGTATATAGATACCTAGATTAACACTTTTTGACATCTTTTGACTTGACTAATTGAATAGCACTGACGAACATCAAACTGTGAAGCGAAACAATTCCGGCGATTATTTTGAACTTTCTACGTAATTCGCTTCAAAATTTACTCGGACGTGTATGTTTTGGCAATGGTTCGGTAAATAGGTGATTTAGCAATGAAAAATTGGGGATTGCGGAACTATATTATGTGAATAGTGATTACAGGACATATATCATCTTGTGAAATGTAAATTTATTAGTCGAATAAAGACTCTTACTGTTTCTACTGCCTTTGTTAGTAAATCTAAGATGTAATTAAATATTTGAACCGACGATGTCAAAGTTTTGGGAGATTAATCCTTAATAAACTAAAAGTTTTTTGTACTCACGCCAAAAGGTATAATTTTGTTGCAAGATTAAATGTGACTTATAGACAATGTATCAAATTTTCGAATAAATACATAAATAACATGGAGTTATTTTATATAATATACAATACCGTTCATGGAAGTTCGGGCAAGCTGACAAATTATATTAACTGTTTAGGAAAAAATTTTAAAATTATATAATACATTTCTGTGAGGAATCATTAAAACTAACCTTTTCTGGAAGCCTTTTACCAATTTCCAAGTAGTATTTGTCTATTATAAGACCGTTATCATAAAATATATAATTATGTTGGAAATCCCCAATAATTACAGTGACAATAAAGCTTTATAATAATCCCTAGGAGGGTTAGCTGACTCACGCGTGTTACCTGGAAATATTCGTATACCCTTTATAAAGTATTATAACATTTGTAAATGCAGTAGTTCTGAAGAGATTGTTATTGTGAAAGTATCTGTGGTTGTGCAAGTGAAAAATAAAATAATTTCGGTTTGATTGCTTAAAATGCCCCGTGGAAAGCCTCTAGCTGTTTCAAAACGATCTGCTATTATTACCTTGCATCAGGAAGGGTACGCAGAAAGACGGATTACGGATAAATTAAAAATAAAAAAATCTACAGTACATGATACTATAGTTCGATTTAAGAAAACCGGTGACGTGCAAGATCGTAATCGGCCAGGACCGTCAAGGAAAACGACTCCTGCGGAAGATTTGCGAATAAAAATAATTAGTAAGCGCAATAGAAGACTAACAGCATCAGAAATTGCTGCAGAATTCAATAATGAACGAGATTCCAAAGTTTCTGTGAGTACTGTGAAACGTCGGCTGAAAGAGGCCGGGTTGCATGGGCGAGTGGCTTGTCGAAAACCGTTACTCCGAAGAGGAAATAGCCTGATTCGACTGAAATGGGCACAAGTTTATAGGGATTGAACAGTGGACGATTTTAAAAACGTTTTGCGGACTGACGAATCCAAGTTTGAGGTTTTTGGAAATAGACGGAGAGTTTTCGTTCGCAGATCAAGAGGGGAAAGAATGTTACGGGAGTGTATAGTTCCTACGGTGAAGCATGGAGGCGGATCTGTAATGGTTTGGGGTTGTTTTTCCTTAATCGGAACAGGGGATTTGCTCAAAATTGAGGGCATAATGAAAAAAGAAGAATATCGGAAAATCCTGGAGGAAAATGCCATACCGTCAGGAGTCCGATTAATTGGTCGTGGATTTGAATTTATGCAGGACAATGACCCCAAACATAAATCTAAATTGTGCACAGATTACCTGCAGCAAGAAGAAAATGAAAGAACCCTAAAAATTATGGAATGGCCGCCACAGTCCCCCGATCTGAACCCGATAGAGTTGTTATGGGAAGAATTAGACCGATGTGTTAGGAAAAAGTGTCCAAAATCGAAGGAACATTTGTGGACCATTCTCTAGGAGGTATGGACAAGCTTGCCCAATGAAACATTAGGAAAATTAGTGAATCGGATGCCGAGACTAGTGGCAGCAGTCCTAAAGGCAAAAGGTGGATTTTTCGATGAAAATCGGATTTAAATTATTTGTATTACATCAACTTTTTCTTTTTAATAAATTTGTGTTTGAAAATATGTAAAATCATGTAAGTATTAAATACATGGCCATTTAATATTTGTCTTATTTTCTTTGACTTCCGTACATTTTTTTGCTTCAACTTCCATGAACGGTAGTGTATGTATTCTAAGAGTGGATACACACATTTTAGTTCTCTAATTTACGGTATTATTTCTATAGTTTGTAGTTCATTGTAAAACTTGCGCTTTATATCATTAGAAAGATAAGAATCTCCTCTTTGTTATAATAGAGTATTTGTGCTTTTATGTTGATGCATTGGTTTGATATTTTCTCGGTAAGTTTATCTCTATTATTGTAGTTGCTTTTTCTGCTTCACTTTTTTCCTTTTCTGAATCTCCACTTTTTGTATTTTATGTACACTGCTGGTCAGCAATAATTTAATATTTTCCTTTAAATACTGTTGTTTTTCTTTTGTTTCTGTTGCAGAACCTTACCGTTGCCTCTGTTGTCCTTTGTATTGTTTTTTTTAAGTCGCTGCGACGGGAACCGCTAGCGGGAAGAGTGTCCCTGTTTTCTCCTTGTAACAGTATTTATCATTAATTGTATATTTAATTATATATTAACAATGCCTTGATGAGCTTGTTGTGGAGCAACTGATCAGGCACACAAATTTGTTGATTGCTGTGTTTGTAGTAAAGCGTTTAAAATTGAATGTGTGGATGTTTCATCTTCTGAGGCTCGCAAAATTCATCAAAAATCTGGTATAACATGGACTTGTAAGAACTATTTTTAGCTCGGTAACGATTTGAACAGCTTAAAGTGTGTAATTGCATCACTAGAGGAAGACATAAAAAACTTAAAGCAGTCACTCTTACAATCATCTTCAGGAACTAGCTCCTTCCTTGATACTGAACGGATCATCCAGGAGATTGGATCGTGAGCAGCCGAAAAATAATATCGTAGTCTTTGGTTCTGCTGAAGTTGCATGTAAAGCTAATAAAGAACAAGTCTGTATTGATGTTGATATGGTTAATGATATTTGCTCTTCACTAGAAGTCAACGACGCTTCGTTTAAAGTAGCCAGGCTAGGTAAATTTGATCCATCTCTTCCCACCCGTTGTAGACCGATAAAAGATTGCTTTTCTCAAGAATCTTCTGTCCATACCATTTTACATAATGTTAGAAAATTGAAAGCAATGTAAAAGTTCTCTAAATTGTCTATATATAGAGATCGTACACCGATGCAATTACAAATTCACAAAAATGCTAAAGCGGAATTGAAAGACCGTGTTTTTAAAGGTGAATTAAACTTAAAAATCAAATATAAAAAAGGAATACCTACCATAATCAATTCTTTAAACTAAATAGCTCCAACGGTGTATTAAAAACTTTTGATGTATATTATCAAAATGTACGTGGTCTTAGAACAAAAACTAACTCATTTTTTACTGCCGCTTGTGAATCATCGTATGATATTATTGCTATCACTGAAAGTTGGCTTGATGATTCTGTAACTAGTCTAGAGTTAGTACCTTCTTGCTACAATGTAGTCAGATGTGACAGAAAATATTCTTTTGTTGGTCGTTCTACTGGTGGTGGTGTTTTTGTTGCATTATCCAACAGAATTTCTTACGAGATAGTTGATACATCTGCTATTTGCTCTCTTGTTCCTTTGGTAGATATCGTCATTTGTAAATGTAAATTCTATTCTGTATCATTTTACATGTCAGTCTTTTACGTGTCTCTAAACATTTTGCAACAAAACTTTGAACTCTTTTGTGAGTTTCTTGAGGCTATTTTGTTTGATAAACCAGTTCTTTTACTTGGTGATTTTAATTTGCCACAATTTTCAGTTAATCCCTTGTCTTGCCCTAAATGTTCTTCCATTACTTATGTGTCTCATTCACTTAACCTTAAGCAATTCAATTCAGTTCTTAATTGTAACAACCGACTGCTTGATTTGGTTTTTTCGAACACTTTTTCTAACGTTATTGTATCTCGTGATGATTTGCCATTTGTTCCACTAGATTCTTATCATCCATCCTTAGCAATTTCTTTAATACTTGCAAGTCCCAATCGATTATCTGCATTTCCATCAAACAGTAGCAATCGTTATAATTTTCGCAAAGCCAATTTTTCCAAGCTTTATTCTGATCTTTTTTACACTGATTGGTCATTTTTGGAAGACTGCTCCGATGTTAATTGTGCTCTTGAGTTGTATAAATCGTTGTATCAAATACTGGACAATTCAGTACCTAAAAAGTTTATCTCTACGCAGTTCACTTATCCGACATGGTATACAAAAGAAACAATTTCTAACCTCAAACTGAAGGAATATTACCGGCGCAAGTGGAGAACTACAGGCAATTGTTATTTTTACAACCAATTCAAGCGTCTACGCTCCATATGCAAAGCAAGCATTTCTGCTCCTTACTCCAGTTACCTTCAGCTAGTGGAAACCTCGATTAAAGCTAATCCTAAACAAGTTTTTCAGTTTATTCATACAAAAAAAAAGGAACTACACGTATACCGAACGTCCTATTTCGTGATGATACATGTATTGGCTCTTCTCAAGAAATAGTTGATGCTTTTGTCGAGAGGTTTTCTTCTATACATATTGACAGCACTGATTTCCTTGAAACGTTTGACCATTCTAATTCTATTCCCTTCACATTACAACATGTTTCTGAAGAAGAAATAATCAGTATTATATCGAAATTTCAACAGCGCGATATTGCCGGTGACGATTTAATACCAAGTTTTCTTATACACGATGCTAGATTTGTACTCGCAAAACCTTTGACTGACATTATTAATCTAGCGATCACTACTTCTTCCTTCCCTATACAATGGAAACGCGCCAGAATAAGTCCAGTCTTTAAAAAGGACGATAAAACCCGTATTGACAATTACAGACCGATATCAATTATATCAAATTTTGCTAAAATCTTTGAAAGCGTTATTTATTCTTGTCTGCTTCATAACACGATCCCTTACGTATCATCTACACAGCATGGGTTTGTTCGAGGAAGGTCTACTGTTACAAATCTCGTTTCCATGTGTCAGTTTATTAGTGAACAACTCGATACTCAAAGTCAAGTTGACGTAATATACACTGATTTCAGCAGTGCTTTTGACATCATTGACCATGGGATTCTATTAAAAAAGTTGTCAGCATTTGAATTAAGCTCTTCACTGATCAAACTTTTGCAGTCCTACTTAACGAACAGATCACATTATGTCTTTTATAATGGATATAAATCTTTTGAGTTTCGTCCATCATCTGGTGTACCTCAAGGGTCGCATCTGGGACCACTTATGTTTGTGCTTTTTGTTAACGACCTATTAAGATCTCTATCCTGTCCTGTGTTGGCTTATGTCGATGACGTGAAAATCTATCTACCAATTAGATCTTGTAACGATGTCCTACATCTGCAATATAATCTGGATGTAATTACCAAGTGGTGTTCAACCTTTAAACTAAAATTTAATGTTAATAAGTGTTTGTTCATTTTTTGCACCAGAAAAGTTAATTACATTGATGCGACATACTCGATACATAATTCCGCTCTCAAAAGGGCTAATACTGTGAGAGACTTGGGTGTACTGTTTGATTCTTGGAGTTTTTCTCCTCATATCATTCAATTATGTGTCTCTGCTTCTAAAACGTTAGGTTTCGTTCTACGTACTTGTAAATTATTCAATTCCATGTCTTTGTTGAAAATTTTATACTTTAGCTTTGTTGTCAGCAAACTGGAATATGCGTCAGCTGTCTGGTCACCGCATTATGTATATCTTCAGCTAGCCATCGAAAAGGTAAAAGGTACAAGGTTCTTGAAGTATGTGTCTTTTAAAAGTGATGGTGTTTATCCAGAACGCGGCACAGATTACGTTTCGCTCCTGGAAAGACATATATTGGAGTCACTGAGACACCGCCGTGATGTTACAGGAGCTAAGTTTATCTGGAAGGTCGTGCATGGCTATGTTGATTCTCCTAATTTAGTTTCCTCTATTAATTTCCTTGTGCCTCGCATTTCCTCCCGTTCTCCTTCTCCCTTTTCATTGCCTTTTCCTCGTACGAACCTACTCCAGAGTTCCCCAATAGTAGCCATGTGCCGTAATGCGGAAGTATTTTACAATGACATTTTTTTTTGATTCAATTCATAATTTAGTTTAAGTTTTTTTTCTCTCTCTCTTGTTCTCTTTCATTTCATTTATAGTGTATGTATTTAAATTTAGTTGTCCTGTAATTGGGTATACCGTTAGACAAATAAATGGTATTATTATTATTATTATTATTATTATTATTATTATCAGAACTAATTTATTACACAAAATTAAACGAAAATAATGTAGTTCGTGTAGTTCGTTGTAGCCTTTTTTAGCTAATTGGGTAGGATTTTTTTATTCATGTAAGTCCTTTTGATAGTTCTAATCTTTCTTTTAGTTGTATTACCGTTATATATTATCAGTTTTAAGCATTTAATCGTTTTGTAAAGTTAGCTTACACTCTTGCTACACCTGCCTTTTCAAACTACTGTTATTTCAAAATGTTCATAAAGGAGTAGAGTGAAGTTGTGTAAATCGTATCGGTCTTCAAAAGAAGTTATAGAAAAATCTTATGAAACCGATATATTATAATAATAAATGTGTAGTATGCCATCTCATGCCATTTTCATAGACTCGGTAAACCGAAAGGAAATGTATAAGGTATTGAGAATACTAAGTGTAAACAATAGTAAGGCTAGTTGAAATGACATTTAAAGATACGACAAACACAGTAAGAATGGAGGGCAGACAATTAAATGTTTTTAAAAATAACAACGGTTTGAGATAGGGTGACCGCCTGTCATGTGAATTGTTCAACTTGGTACTGGAAATAATTACAAGAATATGTCTATTAAATAGGAGTAAATTAATATATAGCGAGGAGCGTCAGTGTATAGCGTACGCCGATGGTCAAACAATTACTGCAAAATCTAAAAGGGAATTAATCAAGACAGTCAAAAGTTTGGAAAAGGAAGCAAGTATGGGATTACAAATCAACCAGGACAAGACAAGGTACATGCTAATGGGAAGCACAGGAGAAACTAAAAGTTACTTGGTATTTGTGAGCAGTGGGAAATCGTACGGTTTTGAGCGTGTGGAAAGTTTCATATTCCTTGGCGTAACAATTAATGAGAAGGGAGACGAAGAGGAGGAGATAAGATCTAGGATATCCAAAGGAAATAAGGTGATTGGAGTACTCCGCCATTTGCTGAGATATAAATGCATTTCTAAAGCTTTAAAGCTAAGACCGTATAAAACTGCTATACGACCGGTTGTAATGTATTCATGCGAAACGTGGGTATTCAACGCAAGGGAAATAAACATGCTAGAGAGGTGGGAACGCAAGGTTTTGAGAAAGATATTTGGTGCGTTACAGCGGGGAGAAGTATGAGTGCAAAGAATGAACGAACAGATAAATCAAATGTTTGAAAGCCCGGGTATAATAAACTTAATAAGAGCGCAAAGAGTCAGATGGATAGGATACCTAGAAAGAATGGGAAGAGAAAGGGCATTAAAAATGGCAATGAGGAAGAACATGAATCAAGCTCGGCAACGATGTCGATGACCATCTTGTAGAATCTGGTTGATATAAAAAAGTCTTCGATGTGTTGCGTGCGCAGTGAAAACTAAACACCCTGTATACTTGAATATAATTTTATGTTGTGAAGCATCTATGTCCCAATATTTTTTATTTGAAAACTTTTTCTCTAAATTGCCTAGGAAAGGAATTATCTTCCGTCCACGCACTAGGTGGATACGTTGTACATACGAGGAGCGCACTGTATATTTGTGAATATGGCAACACTGACAGTAATTGTCAAAAAATTTGAGGTTAGTTTAATGTAGCAAGTGTTCGCAGTTTATTTGAATTCGATATCTTTTTTCAAAAAGCTTACAGAATTTTTTGAAAAGTTAAACGGTCAATGTGAAATGGAAGTGACCCGAGAACATTTTCGTGCAATGATTTTGTATGAATTTCGTTCAGGTTTAACCTTTAATGAATTATTTGCTCATTTGCAAAATGCATTTCCTGGAGAAGCCAAGCCCCAAGTCGGACGACCGTGTTTAAGTGGTTCAAAGAATTCCAACAGGGAAGATCATCTCTTGAGGATGAAAATGGTGAAGGTCGTCCTGTTTCAGCAACAACTTCAAGTCACATTGATGCCGTTCGTCGCATGATTGAAGAAGATTGTCGGGTGACCTACAGTGAAATTCGGGAAACTCTTGGCATTGGTATGAATGCAATTCAGATAATTCTTCACACACATTTAAATGCGAAAAAAGTGTGTTGTCGTTGGATACCACATTGTTTAACAGCTGATCAAAAAAAAAGCAAAGGTCGACTGGTGCCTAGAAAACCTTGAACGTTATCATGAAGAACATGGATTTACTGCTATGATCCATTAACAAAGCAGCATTCTACCCAATGGATGTTTCAAAATGAAATGCGACCCACAAAAATAAAACAATCACGAAGTTATGCTAAACAAAGAATTGCCTCTTTCTTCAGTCGTACTGGTTAAATTTGCTCTGTTCTTCTAGAGAATAGGAAAACAATTAATGCAGAATGGTTTACCACCATTTGCTTGCCAACATTGTTGTCAAAAGTTCAGAAAAAACAAATTATGTTACACCATGGCAACGCTCCTGCACACTCTACCAAGTTGACAACGGAGTTTCTTCGTTTTGCTGGGATAAAATTAATGTCACGTCCACGTTATAACCCGGGTTTAGCTCCGTATGATTTCTCCCTCTTTCCAACTATTAAGAAATTACGTGGAATCCATTTTTTAACACCACAGGAAGCTGTTAATTCATTTGAAGAGCATGTTAGTGCAATGCTCAAGGAAACCTGGGCTACCTGTTTTACAGAATGGTTTGGGAGGATGTCGAAGTGCGTTAAATGTAAAGGAGAGTACTTTGAAAAAGAATAAATATGCTTCGTTTTTATATTTTTTGTTCTTATCCTGTATTCAGAAACATACAGTGTGCCCCTCCTACATCTTGCTAGCTAAAACCAGGGACTTAGAACCGGTATTATTTGAATACCGGTATTACGTCATCAAAGCCATCCGCTATCATTATAATTAACCTGGGCAAATATGCGGTAACAGCCAGAGGCATGGCGAGCGCATAAAAGTTTACACATAAAATAGAAGGTAAGAAATAAATTATAAAACGTGCTGAAACACTTACCGTTTTAAAACTCTGCCGTGAAATCACAAACTGGGTAACATCTGTTAAATATTTGAATCATTAGATATGTTTCCACAGCTGTTTCAGTCAAGTGAGTACGACGTGCGGAATAAATGTTTTTTAATGCCGAAAGCGACCGTTCGACATCTAGCGATGTTATACTTGCATATTTAAAATAATCTTTGAAACAATTTAATGCATGTTCACACGCACCTTCACAAATTTGTCTTAATATAAGAAAATCGGAGACTCTCTAAACCACTTTCAAATTTTCGTATTACACACCAATTTGTTTCGCCTTCTACAGTGCATAACTGTGCGTGAACATCATTCACAATTTGAACAGAATCCACTAGCGACATCGAAACATTTTGTAATTTTTCTGTTCCCTCCGCTAATCCGAAGTAATTGTTGTGAATAGTTTGTAAATCTCTTTTAACCTGACTATCTTGAAATATTTCCTGGTTTTTCTTGATTGCTGCAGCTTCTGTCGGATTGAATTTTAAAACTACCTTCTTTACTTGATCAAAATATTTGTTGTAGTAAAACGCAGCCTGCAACCATGTTCCCCAACGTGTAACAATCGGCTGTGGTGGTTCAGGTAAATCAGGACACAGTTTGTGAAATAGTCGGGTACGTTTCGGGGACTTTAGAAACACTGCCTTTGTACTAGTAATCAATGCATTTTCTAGAGGAAAACACGTAGGAATCGTTTGTGCCGCAAGATTTAGAGTATGGATTTTACACGTTACACGTAAGAAGTTACCACTGTGTTTTTTAAGAGATCGGCCCAAAGTACGTGTGTTTGCGGCACCATCACTCATAAACATTAAAAGTTGCATAGTTGAAATTTTAAATTTGTTCAATGAGTTCAACACCACCTTTAAAATCTTATCGGCAGTACAATTTATAACTCTTTTGGAAGCAAGTAGGAAGGAGGATGACGGTCGATGTGGTTCCATTGTACGTACCATTACATTAACCATAGAATGTTTTTGACGGTCTGTTGTTTCGTCTACACACAACCACAGTTTTTTATCTTTCAATTTCGTTTTCATTCTTTTTTCTATATGTTCACGAGCAAATGACACTACATTTCGTATCAGTGTAGTGTGTGTAGGTAATTTACAGTCCGCATATTTATCCCAGAAGGAGACAAATGCTTCTTTGTCTAGTAAACGAAACGATAGATTACATAAAATAAGAGTAACACATAAATCAAATGTAAATTTTTCTTGGTTTCGTATGCCACTTTGTGTTGGTCAAAAAGTGATTGTATACGGCACGTAAATAGTGCAGGGCATGTTTCAAAAAAGAATTCCACACCAGATTATGACAAATTTAAATTTAATTTATGTGTTTATTGCATGTAATTTACCATTTCATTTACTAAAGAAGAAAGCATACGTTTCGTTTTGGAATGAATATTCGGACTTTAAGTTACCAAGTGAGAGAGCATTACAGAGAGTTGTGCCGTCTGTTCGTGAGCATGTCGAGAAAAGAATTAAATCGGAGTTGCAAGATAAAAAACTGTGGTTATGTGTGGACGAAACAACAGATCGTAAAAAACATTCTGTGGTTAATGTAATGGTACGCACAATGGAACCACATCGACCGTCAGCCTCAATTTTACTAGCTTCCAGACGAATACAACAATGCACTGCCGAAGTAATTTCAATGTTGGTGTTAAATACATTGGAAAAGTTTGAACTTTCAACAAATCAACTGTTGATGTATGAGTGATGGTGCAACATTGTGCTAACTTGTTGCATATTACATGTAAAATTCATACTCTCAGTCTCGTAGCAGATAGTATCAGAAAATGTTATCCCGAGGTAGACGCTCTAATAGCACATACAAAAGCTGTGTTTGTAAAATCCCCAAAACGTATTCGGGAATTTCATAGACTATGCCCCGGTATTCCTGAATCACCACAACCTATTCTTACTCGTTGGGGAACATGGTTAGAGCCTGCATTTTATTATCTTAAATATTTTGAGAATATAATGAACGTGATTTTAGAATTCGACCCAAAGGAAGCTGCGGCTGTCAAGGTAAGCCGCTTGAAATTTCAGGATAGTCAAGTTAAAACAGATTTGGAAATTATTCAAACAATTACGTGAGACTAGCGGATGCGATAGAAAAACTACAAAATTCTTCGGTGTCGTTAGTGGAATCTTTGCAAATAGTGCAACATGTTCACGCACAGCTATGCGCGATAGAAGACGCAAGAAATGTTTGTGTTTTAGAAAGGTTTGAAAGTGTTTTAGATAAAGACTCTGATTTTGGCACATTAAGACAAATTTGTGAAGGTGCGTCAACAAAACCGTTAAGTTATTTAAAAGATTATTTTACTTACGCAAATATAACGTCACTAGATGTAAAACGTTCGTTTTCGGCATACAAAAACACTTTTTCTTCACGCGGCACTCACTTTGCCGAAACAACTTTGGAAACATATCTAATGTTACAAATATTAAATACACATTATCCACTTTGTGATTTCACGGAGGACTCTTAAAACGGTAAGTGTTTGAGCACGTATCACATTTAATTTATTTTGTGTAAACTTTTATGCGTCCGCCACTGGCTTTCAGCGCAGTTGCGTTGCTCTAGTCATAACTAAAGCTGGCCACGAGCGGTACCGCGCAGTAGCGTAGAGTCGACCAGGCCTCGCGTTCCACTAGAGTTATTCTGCTAATAGAGATGTTTGCTGCCGCAAATAATTTCGCTCATCTTTTAAATAAAAATTAAATAACACGTGCTCAAACACTTACCATTTTAAGAGTCCTCCGTGAAATCACAAAGTGAATAATGTCTGTTAAATATCTGCAACATTAGATATGTTTCAACTGTTGTTTCGGCAAAACTAGTACGGCATGAGGAAAAAATGCGTTTATATGCAGAGAACGAACGTTCTATATCTAGTGACGTAATATTTGCGTAAGTAAAATAATCTTTCAAATAACTTAACGATTCTGTTGACGCACCTTCACAAATGTGTCTTAATGTGGCAAAATCAGAATTTTTCTCAAAACCACTTTCAAATTTTTCTAGAACAGAAACATTTTTTGCGTCTTCAATCGCGCATAGCTGTGCGTGAACATGTTGCACTATTTGTAGAGATTCTTCTAACGGTACCGCAGGATTTTGTAATTTTTCTATTGCATCTGCTAGCCCGAAGTAATTGTCGTGAATGATTTTTAAATCCATTTTAACCTGACTATCTTGAAATTTCGACCGGCTTTTCTGAATAGCGGCAGCTTCCTTTGTATCGAATTGTAAAACCACGTTCTTAATATTGACAAAATATTTATGATAATAAAACGCGGCCTGCAACCATGTTCCCCAACGAGTTAGAATAGGTTCTGGTGGCTCTGGTATACGGGGGCACAGTCTGTGAAGTTCGCGAATACGTTTCGGTGATTTAACAAATACTGCTTTGGTATGCGCTATTAAAGCGTCTACCTCAGGATAACATTTTCTGATACTATCCGCTACAAGATTGAGAGCATGAATTTTACACGTAATGTGTAACAAATTAGCAGAATGCTTTTTAAGAGACCTACAGAAAGCATGTTTGCAGCACCATCACTCACTAACATCAAGAGTTGGTTTGTTGAAAGTTCAAACTTGTCCAATGTATTTAACACTAACTTTGAAATTACTTCGGCAGTACACTGTTATATTCGTTTGGAGACTAATAGAATTGAAGGTGCTGATTGATGAGGTTCCAATTTGCGTGCCATTACATTAAGAACAGATTGTTTCTTCCGATCTGTTGTTTCGTCGACACATAACCACAATTTTTGATCTTTCAACTCCGATTTTATTTTTTGTTCAATATGTTCGCGCGCAGATGGCACAATTCTTCGTAACGATGTTCGACTTGGTAATTTGCACTCCGAATAGTTATTCCAAAAGCAGATAAATGGTTCCTCGTGTAGTAAATTAAACGGTATATTACATGCGATAAACGTAACGCATAAATTAAATATACATTTTTCATTGTCTCGTGCGCAATTTCTTTTTGAGACATGCTTTTCGCTATTTACGTGTCGTAGACAATGTTGTCTGGACCAACACATTAACGGGATTTTACAGATTACACATTTAATTTTAGCACCTTCATATATTAAGTCTGGAATTTGTGCAATAAATTTTCGAAGTTTGTCCGACCGCGGTCGTTTTGCTGACGAAATCATAATTTTTCTAGGACAGATAAACAATTGCGCAAATGACCGGCAGCGAAAATATCCGTACTGTTCCGCAGACGAAGTAATACTACCGTTCCTCTCGGTCCGAACTGATTCTACGCCGATGCGCGGTATCGCTCGTGGCCAGCGTTAGTCATAACAAAGAGTTTTTTCTTAAAATACAATGGGATATAAAAATTAATTCTGAAAATATACAGGAAAATAGGTTTTTGGAGGATACATACATTAAAATGACGATAACTCCCCTAAAATGGAAAAAAATCCAGAAACGGGTAACTTTTATTTTTTTATGTAGCTTAAAGATACGAGGAGGAAAAATAAATTGACAGTATCTGCGGGTGGGGACGAAAAAAAGGAAATTTTTTTAATCCCCTAAAATGGGTGTGCCATTAGGTTTGTTCGTTTGTCAATTAATGCAATACGGAGTAGCTCGAATTTCTAAATTGCACGTTGGTTTGTAAAAAAAACTGGCAATCCTATGTTCGCTTGTATATGTTGGGCAGCTTCCGAAGGTTTTGAACTGCACAAACTTACATCTCCTCAGGAGGTGGAGTAAGTTTGTGCAGTTCAGTGCGACTGTCATTCCATTATTTGCCCAACCCAACTTTACTTCATATTCATACAAAATGACATCCGTTGTAATAATTGAAAGTGAAATACAACAATTAATAAATAATAAGGATTTTTTAATGCTATTGTGATTGCCACCTTTCTCAATCTTTTAGGTTATGTATACTATAGAAATACCAATTTGTACTGTTCGTTTGTACCCATTTAGAGTAGTTCTGATCAATCAAAACGATCACGTGATCATAATCCTATCACACTCTAGAACTAACGCGAGCAAGACAAACGAACAAACCTATTGATTTTGTTCTCATCTGAAATGTAGTGCTGGAAACCATGAACAATCCCTTCTTTCATTAAATTGGATATATCGTCTTATTCCTGAGATACAGCAAAAATGTGTTTCATTTACACAACCGTTGAAGCTGTTGAACAACTATGGATTCAGTAACAAGTTCATGCGCACAAACTTATTGTTGGTGTGCTTTGTAGAGCTCAATAAACGGAGTACAAAATGCTTCTAAATAATCTAGAAGATTCGGTCTTTTTATGTTGTCTGTTTTCAGATTCTGTATTCTTTTGTGAAGATTTTAATATAGATTTTTTAAGTTGATGATATTTCCACAATTTACTTTTGAGATTTTCTTGATTCTCTTAATTTTTCCTCGCTAATTAATCAGCCAACGCGCATAACTGGCAACACAGCAACCTTAATAGATCGCACTTGTACTAATAGTTGTGACTTGCTTGGAACATTTTGAGTAATAGACTGCGACTTTTACGATCATGATATAATCTTTTGTGAAATTTCATTAGCTAAGCAAAAGCAACGACCTATTCGTACCTTTCGAGATTTAAAACCATAGATAACGTAGTGTGCGTGATTTAGCATCTCTTCCATTATTTAGAATTTATTGTATTAATAACATTGATGCTAAAGTTAATTTAGTGTGGTTACTTTAGAAACATTTTAATTTTCCAAAAAGCCAGCTTCCTAATTAACTGGCAGGTTGCTTAAAATTTCAGGAACAATGCAAAGCCTAGATATCATGGGATTCAAAACCAAGTACATTGGGACTATTACTAAACACTTCGAAATTTGACCACTGTCGCTATTAAAAGTTAAAAATAAGCATATTTTGAATATATTTCTCTTGATAAATCAAAAAACGTTTTTAATCATATTCAGCATCTTAACTTACATGATCAACAATTTCTTTCTAAACAATTTTACCAGTACTATTAACACTAACTTAGACATGAGCCCGTGTTGATATCACCTTAATTGCTAAGCTGATTTTAAAACATTAAATCTACATTCACTGGCCAAGATGGCCTTAATGTATGATTAGAATGAGTTGTCCTTTTGTTCTACTTTTCTCAACTCGCATTAACTGTTGTATTTTAACAAACACTTTTCCGCCCAGTTGGAAGTATGCTGGTTCTACTTCCAAAGGTCCACTCATCCTCAAAATATTCAAAATGCAATCATTTCGAGTAGATGTTGAAATTGTACGTATTATGTTGTTTTTGCAGATTATTTTTAATGAATATCCTTAGAAAAAAAAAGTTGATAGTATTACGTTGCAGCACTCTAGGTATTTTACCAATAAACTTATCTGCATAGGTTCATATTTAAACTAGCAAAGAAGGACGCATTTTAGGTACAAGGAAAGTTTATAAAAAGTTAACAGAACAGCTTCTGGAAAATTATACAGGATGTTCTATTCCAAACAATTGCAACAATGTTCCGTTTAAAAAAACAAACATGTATCGTGTGCAGCGGAAACTGAACACCGTGTATACTTGAGTATATTTTTATCTTCTGCAGGACTTGTTTTCGAATATTTTTTATTTTAAATATTTTCTTCAAATTGAGCAGGGAAGGAATTGTCCTCCGTCCATGCACTAGGCGGGCACGCTGTATATCAGAGTCTGACAGAGGTGTACATATTGTTGGCTTGAATATAAGCAACAATTTCTTCTGTCTTTTTAGGATGTTACTCAAAGGCTGGTATGAATTCGTAGATTGACCTTTTTCACTAATAATCTCCAGACATAACTCTACCAAAGCCTCAAGAAAACCTGTAATTCAACTTGATAACGGGATAGATAATTAACAAAAGAAAGAAAGAATTATAAGGTAGATGATCAGCTAGTATTAACAATAAACACTCTCGCAAAGTGCATATTAACATTCGGGACTGGTGCTACAGTGTCTAAGGCTCTCGGCTATCAGTCCCGGTGTACCGGGTTTGATCCCCGGGCTCGCATCTCACAGTAAGGTTTTCCTTACTTCAAATTTGGCGAATGCAGAAGTTGAACATCTTAAGGTACTCTACAGGCGCGGGCGTAATGCAGTCCCTGGCCATATTACTTGAAACATGTCATAAATCAACCCTTTTACCTGGAAATTCCCATCCTATTATAGTGATATTCTTTTGCTTTGAATCCGATCGTTTATAGGGGGACTAGATTATTGTATCAATAAATAAAAATACCAGAGAAATGATATTTAGAAGAGTAAAGTACGTGTATATAAATATTTCAGTTATCAACTTACATTTAGCGAGTTCACAGTTTAGAGAATGCATCGATATTTTTTTTAATATTTCGTCATAACCGTATAGAAGCTATTTTGTGTTGGCATATCGTTATTGCAAAGGTAAAAAGATTATTCTATCTCTCTCTTAATAATGAATTATTTGGAATTTGAAAAAAATTGAAATATTTGGGTTTTTTTGTAGAAAATGCCCGGGAAATATTTAGCAAGTGAACAGAAAGCCTCTATACAAGCTCTTCTACAATCAAACAAACATTCACATCGAGAAATTGCAAAATTACAGAAAGTATCTCCTTCTTCTGTATCGCGTTTAGCTAGAAACTTAAACGAAGGAGCTAGCACATCGACACAAAGACGGGCAAAGTGCGGTCGGAAAAGAAAAACTTTGAAGAGATCTGACCGTGAAATTGTTCATCAGGCTTTGAGCAATAGATTTGCTATAATTAAGATGATTCAAAAAAATTTACAAGAGAGAGGAATAGATTCCGAGCAGAACTGTCAGGCGCCGATTGCGCGAAAATCGCCTAATGGCTGCTCGTCTCAACTTTGCAAGAGAATATCGACATTTCACAGACGAGAATTAGAAAAAGGTGAATAACTTAACAACATGATTTTTACTGAATTAATGTTTGCATTATTTAATAAGTTTTCTTTAGTGACGAGTGCTCGCTCTGTGTGTTGGTACAGCGAGCAGAATTTGTTCGTAGACGACCTGGCGAACGTCTCACAGAGTCAACGGTTCTTCGAACTGTAAAACACCCTCCGCAGGTAATGATTTGGGGAGTGATTAGTGGAGACGGACTCGGCCCTTTGTATTTTGTAGAAGGTACAATGCGTCAAGAGCAGTACATAAATGTGTTAAAAAACAGGTTATTACCGTATTTTAAGCCAGGACGTCGCATACCGACAGGGCGTATATTTATGCAAGATAATGCTCCTTGCCATGTGGCAAAAAAGGTTAAGAAATTCTTTGAAGACAATTCCGAAAATTCACCGGACCTCAATCCCATCGAGAACGTATGGAATCGACTAAAAAGTAAGGTATATGAAAGAGAAAACCCTACAAAGGAAATATTAATGAAGAATATAAAGGATGTATGGGAGAACGATGAAGATATAAAAGAGACAATCATATCTTGCATTGAAAGTAGCCCCGAAGAATTAAGGGTGTTATTAAAAATCATGGGTTATGAACTAGATATTAATTACTTATTTAATATTTACATCTGTTACATATTTTTACAATATATTTTATGAATAAAAAATACAATACATGCATAGTTTATATCTTATTATGAAGAAACTACAAAATATTGAGTGTTTTAAGTAATTTGGCCAGGGACTGTAATAACTCAAGGCCGGCCGATGCCCCCAGTAATTGGCGAAAACTGTTGAGGGATGGGAAGATATATTTTTATTATTGGTTCAGTGGTAAGAGAATCGGCACCTAAGTAAATAGAGCTAGGCGCTGTGCATTCGAGTTCTACTAGGGTCAGATTTTCCTTCTGGGTCTGGTACAGTGTCCGAATTATGTTTCCGGACAAGCTAAGACCCTTAGTACGCAGCCCGCCTCTAATGGGAGGAATGAATATGTGTCGTCTTTTATCATTCTGTTTTTAGTCTCATTTCAACGGTAGAGTCAACGTAAAGTGGGCCGTCTTTGTAGTTTATATCTCTTAGTCCTTAACATTTACAATCTAAGCATGCCTTGTTCGGAAAAAATGCAAATGGAATATTTGCGGGATGTATATTGAAACATTAAACATCATAAATGGATAAAAGTGTATGTTAGAATTTAAAAAGTGCTTTCTTCCAAATTTGACATTTTACTGTAACTATTTCAATTAGTAAGTAATAAACGATAGTAAACGAACTCGTCATTGCTTCGAGTAGATATTTTTACAAACTTTTATATTTTGCTAATTTAAAATGGTAAAAGCTATCAGATGCGAAATATGCGGTGAACAAAATAGTTAATACGGCCAAAGAATGAAACACAAAAAGTTGCATAGTGTCAATAAACGTCTGTATATACACATGTAGAAGTTCGGAAAAAGATAGCCCTTCTCATGTAAGTTGAATAAAGGGCTACATTTATGTCCTTTTAATCTTTAAGTACTAGCACCTATTGGACATACATAAGTACTAATATGGCGCCTACGAGGCATCATTGTAAAATTACTGCTATAAAATTAATGTTTTAATTTTAAACGTTTCTTGTTTTATAAAATGCCAAAATTTTCGGTTTCTTTCCTGTTTGCATCATTGTGCATTGTGGAGAGCAGAAGAACTGCCTTAGAATTTTTTGGTACATAAGAAATCAACGTTGCATTTTTTCTGAAAATCCAAACTGTCCTTTTTGTAGTTTTATTCTTGTTGGGGAAGAAACACTGCTGGAATTTCTCTTTCATTTTTGCGTATTGTTCCTACTAATGTTAAATTATGATCCGACAATAAGCGCTCTGATAAGGACACACTTGTGTACCAGTTATCGGTTGTCACATTTCTGTCAGTCTTATCGATAGGTTGGATCAATCAAACGACAATTTCCTTTGCAGAGTTACTGACTTTATAAGGTCCTTCTAGCCGAGTTCCGGTGTACACCTGCATGTTTACAGTGTAAAAATGCTTGGCGTCACACAGCGCAAAAATTTTTATTTCATACCGATTTGGTTTTGATGGAATATATTGTCCAAACCTGTAGTTATCACGAAATGCCACCAATTGTTCATCAATGGTAACGAAGTTAGAGGGCGAAAAAAACTCGGTGCATTTAGAAACAATATTCTCGAGTAAATCCCATATTGGGACAAGTTCATTACGTGTAGTAATGTCATCAAATCTAATACAACGAAGTATAAATAAGAATCTTTCGTAACTCATTGTTGTATAAAAAAATTGACTGGCTAAATCATTAACAGAGAATAAGTCTGAAATTGAAACGAGATGATCGCAGTACACCGGCGACAAAGAACAATCGTATGAAAGCTTTGATTTCATTGTGTGTCAGGGAATTTCCACAGCTATCTCTTTGAAAGTTGGGTCTTACTTTCAACTCAATGTATTTATTTGTATTTTCCACCAATATTCCAATTACCCAATCGTCAAGGAATAGCGCGAATATACCGGAAATCTTTTTTACATTCTTCGCACGACCTTTGCAGCCAGGAAGATGAATAATAATATTACTTTTTCGTGTTCGTGATGTTGGAGGGGGTGCTTTCTTCCAATTTGAAGTTTTATTTTTTACCTATGAAATTATAAACCATAAGAGCTAAGTATTTTACAACGGTGTTTATTTTTAGATACCTAAGTAAAAATCTGTAACATCAGATAACTTTTCTGTATTGCTATCATCTTCTTCAATGACTGAATCACTATCATGACTAGATACATTTTCATGATCTGAACCTAAGTCGCTTTCGAGATAGATGTTTTCGTTATCAAATTCTATCCAAAAATCGTCACAATTTCGCTATTTCTTCATCACATGATCCACGTTTACTACCCATAATGTCAACTGTACACGTTAAGGCTCAACGAACTACTAACTCAATATTCAATGGGCATAGATATTTTTAAATACTGTACTATAAATCACTCACAAAAACACCCGTTATGTATAATGAAAGCTCAAAAAAAAACAAACGTAACTACTGACACGGCGCCTTTCAGACACCACCGAGTGCAGGGTCATAAATTATCTTTTGTTTACATTTCAATGCATGCAATATCTGCACTATATCATGTTACACCATTCGAGTAATACATATTAGGTAAACTGACGTAAATGAAATTTTGTGAAAGATATTACAATTTGTAAAAGACCTGGCGCCTCGTAGACGCCATGATAGTACATAAAGGTTAATTATATTCACATACCTAAAGTTTCGAAGAACATATTCCTGTTTCTTCTTTTATTGCTTGGATTAACAAGTCCATTAACAATAGTTCATTGAAGACGTCAGAAATACCTTGGAGTAATTACTGTAATCGTTGTTCGCAGTTTCAATAGGTAACCCTTTTCTTATCTGGATCAACAAATCCACTAACAATGTTTCTTTGAAACACATTAGAAATACATTCATGTAATCATTAGGCTTCTCACAATATATTTATTGTATATATATTGTTACGATTTATGATTTTACGAACAAGGCTGGGCAAACGTACGGGATGACTCTCATGCAGTTGGCAAGTAAGAATGAAATACGTTAATTTTCTCAATTGGTTTCTCTAATTGGTACACGAGACTGCGTTATAAACTCTATTTTCGATATTTTCATCTGTATTTAGTATTTCCTGTATTATTGCGCTTCTATCCAGAATTTTTGATTCACACTAACCCCAATTCAAAAGTATGAAATATGAAGTGGCTTTTCTAAGAACTATTTGGCAAATCTCGTTTTTTATTGTTACTTAGTTATACGTTATGTTTTCAAGAATCAATTAGTAGTAAGTCGATGCTTAGAAATAGTAATGTTGCATATGTTGAATAGGTTTCTTAGCGTTGTTGTCTATTATATATCTTTTTGTTTTGTTTGTTACAGATAATGCTCCCACGTTATGTCGTCCATAAGAATAGTTTTTTCGCCGAACCCACGCAACCATATCTAAAATGTTGTTGGTGATTGAATCTCGCACGTTCAGTGCACATTCCTGCATAGCGGTTGTTTACTTCAGACAACCGTACCAAGACCTTAAGGGTCTGAGAGTCCCTTTTATTTGCTGATGGCGTTACTGTTTTGCAAGAGTTTGGCACCACAGCGGCTATATTATGCATGGCTGCTGCTGGTTTTGGCCGTGGTCTTAATTCACAGCGCTCTACCAGTTGGCATGGCCAAAGAACTAACACCAAGAACAGATCTTTCGGACCACATAGAATCAGGCAGTAAGTAATCATTTTTTATCGTCATATTTTCAAGTAGTAAATTCTAAGCCGGACATGTACAGTTACAGCCATAACATTTGCACCAAACGAGAAACTCTTATATTTCTTACTTTTTTAAGACGTTTATGTTCTTAATTTATGACTATTTATTAATATACCAGATCTGAGGAGCTATTTATTTAAGAATAAATGATATTTCTAAGAATGACCAGAATTACAATAATGAATTTTTCAAGAAACATGAAAGCAAAAATAGAATTGCAAATAACAATAATTCTCGGCACACTCTGCACCACACAAATTATTGATTAGCTCGGAACAGCCGTTTCGAAGACTCGTGGGACTTCATCTTCAGCCGCGTGACCGAGTGATGTTGTTTGCTATACTACCCCACAATCCGCGCTAACATTATTACTTAAAAATAGAATTATTAAAAATTTTCAGTAATAATATTTTTCATTACTACAATTTTTCGAATTTGGACAACGAAATTTGAGATTCCAGCGTTCCAATGGCTGGATTGCTAATTAGACAATAGTATGTAAAATTAAATTTTCGGAATTTAACAATAATAAATTGGGAAAATGTGAAATTAGCTATATTGCTATATCAGCGTATATATATATATTGTTATGTTCAACTTTGTATGTACGACAACAATAGCCTCTCTCAGTTGTCACTTCGGAACGACTAAATGTCGGGTTGGCCACTCGTTGGTAACTAAATATCCTTGCGGGGAAAAATGGAAATTTCCTCGTTACCATCTCCACTCAGCCAACTGGCCTTAGGGCGAGGACATTATATTTATAATATAAGTCCAGATAACGACGAGTGTGGGGTAGCATGGACAAATCTACTCGTCAGTTAATTTTCCTATTCACGTAATTCGTCCAAATTCATGTAGAAATCGTCTGAAATAAGCAACAGCGTAAATGGAAAGGTATTTTAAATAATATTTCATCAATTGAATCTTTCTCTGAAAGGTTTATGTACATTAGTAAAGAATTTTCACGGTTAAAGCTTGTCAGTGACATTTTGTATCATAGAATTATCGAAATACGACCTCCTAGTTGAGTCACTGCGCTCATTATCGTATGCAGAAATAATCTCATTTGATCGAAATTCATCATAAAAGTTTCTATTTGGGTTAAATTATCAAAATTTGTATGTGAAATGAAACAATCGCCGGTCTTTCGCGATTTAAAATAAGAGAAAGAGGAGCGACGCCATAATTTTTCATCAATCTTTATTCAGCCTTGGTTGAATCAAAGTGTTTCTTAACTCCGATCCCCATATAAAATGCTCGATTGGGTTGAACAGGCAGTTTCCTGTAGTGGTTATATAAACAGAGAGTTTATATAACACTGGCATCGTTCAAGGTTAGTTATTTTTAGAATTTTAAAATTCGTTAATTTCGTTTTATTAATTTGGAAATTCGTTATAAAATTGCCGAAAGGGTATCCAGGGATACTCCCGAACCCGCTAAGAATCGGTAATTTAATTTAAAATTAGAAAATTTAACAATTTTCCCAAAATCCACTGAGAAAAATATTTCAATATATACAGGATCTTTCGCAATTAGCACGACGCATTTGGATAGGTGAAAGTTCACATGAAATTGAAGCTATAATTATAGAGAAACAATCTCCTCAAGGCAAAGACAAATGAAGGAATATTTTTTGAAGTTTTGTAGAAAACCGTTTGGGAACTGCTGGTATTGACTATTTAATGCAATGGATTGTGTCTACGTTGCAATAAAATCTGCTTGTGTGGTGTGTGTCGTAGGTAAGTTTTAAAGGAACGTATTGTTCTAAGTGTCTCGGCTCGTAAATAAGTTGAATTGCGTACGAAGGTCAACACCGCACTGCTAGGGTCATCGCCAGATGTTTGACGAACAAATAGTTGTATCTCTTTAGTCGCCAACGCATTCAAAACAAAAAAAAAATTAATGAAAACATTTTTTTCTTCCATTTTTGGTATTTATTTAGCTAGATCGTTATTTGTAGCACGTACTTTCATATATTAAGCGTTGGCGTGGTAGTTGCGAAAGACCCTGTATATACGCTGGCTATATGTACGGCGAGAAGGGATTCCCTCCTCGCTCTCTCGCCGTACATATGGCGAGTGTTGACATAGTAAAAAAGCTATATGGTATCGAATGCAGTATATAACATTATTAATTCCTAAAGGCTGCTAGATGCGTCTCCCACCCTAAAATAATACTCAATCAGTGAATACATGCAGTTTTGTACAAGGAATAGTTAACAGTTCACTTGAAAGACGGTTCTGTTGTAATAAATTTCACTTCATTTTAATAAAGTTGACAGGGCAAAACATTGTAGAAACCTAAACCTAAACACGAGGAGAATTGTTCTTTAAAGTTAACGGGTGACGAGGTACATGAAAGTTGAATGTAGTTCAAATGTTATACTCATAATTAGTCGTTACATACTAGGGTAGGTAAGGATTTATTTATAGGCGCGAGTTCCATACATATAGCGAATAATGTTGGCGCTTGTGCCAGCAACGTCCCCTCCGCTTCTCAGTGCCCCTAGACAAGCGCACACACGCAACTCAGTCGCCTAGCATACGTAGTTAAGCTAACAGCTCGGCACAGATTTTAGTGAATACGTAATACATCTTATTTGATTTTTGTCCTATTGATGGACTTTAATCCTTGATTGTTTCAAAATAAATATTATTGTTGTATATCAAGCAAAGAAAACGTCCTTAATTTAAGGGGGAAATGATGGATTCTAAAACTAAATAGAACCTGTCATTATAAACTAACTAGACTGCATTTTTTCATTTCCAAATATTCAATATATTAAATGTTCAAATGATAATAAGCGCATAACAAATATGTACTTGCATGTTTTCTAAGTCTATTAAATGGAATACAGTAGACTCGCGATAACGTGAACAGAATAGTACAAGGGCTTGTTCATGAAATCGGGGGTGTTCAATGTACTGGGGGTGAGGTTAATAAAAAGGAAATTATTCTTCCTTTTATATTTTAATATATGTATATTAAACGAAATTTAATGCAATAATGTATTAATTATTATACACCGTGTCCCAGGATTGATGTTACAAGAGGTGTGAGGAACTAAAAATCTTCGAATCCTAATTTGACCTTTTGGAATTAAGCCCTGCTTGATTCGAAATTTATTTTTAGTTTACTTTCGATTTCTTGAAATCAACTATACCTTAAAAGTTGAACAAAAACTATTTTTGTTTCAGGTAGTTCCGTTTTCGTCCACAGTATGCTAAAATGTTACTAAGAAAAGTTGTTCAGAATGAAAAGCTATGGCGTTATGCAAATTTTCTGAATGATACACCTACTTTGATAAAATCCATTATTTGTCAACTTCCTTTCAGATAAAGTACCTTTTCCGTTCACAATACGCCAAAGTTTTACTAAGAAAACTTGTTCAGGAATATTTACCAACTTTGATTAAACCGTAATTTTTTAGATTAAACAAAATAAATTGTATTTACTCACAAATTAAATTTACAACATGTAATAATAACTTTATTCTACAATCAATTATTTATTCAACATAGCTGCTACCAGTTTCTGTGCACCATTCTATACGATATCTGAATTCTCTGAAACTGTTCCGAATTTCCTCGATTTGTATTTCGTGTGCGGCGTTTCGTACCTTTCTTTCAGTATTTCTCTACTGTTGGGTATGGGTGAGAGTTAACCAGGTCTTTGAAGCCAACCCATAAAAAAATTTAATCTAAAAAATGACGGTTTAATCAAAGTATATATTTGACGTTTTTATGAAATTTGTTGAAGTTGTATAGAGCTCGTCATTCTCAACAACTTTTCTTAGTAAAACTTTGGCGTATTGTGAACGAGAAAGCCACTTTACCTAAAACTAAATTTGCAAATAATGGATTTTATTAAAGTAGGCCGATCGTTCAGAAAATTTGCATAACGACATAACGTTTCATTCTGAACAACTTTTCTTAGTAACATTTTAGCATATTGCGAACGAAATAGGTACTTTACCCGAAACGAAAATAGTTTTCACTCAACTGTCAAGGCCTATTTGATATTAAAAAATCGAAAGTAAACTAAAGATAAGATTCAAACCAAGCAGGGCTTAGTTCCAAAATGCCAAATTAAGATTCAAAGATTTTTAGTTCCGCACACCTCTTGTAACATCAATCCTGGGACACGCTGTATATGTGTAAAATAGGAAGTAATTTTTGTTTGCGTGCGTCTTGCTGATAATTTACATTCTATAGCCTTTTCCATTATATTTTTTGATGTTATAATTTCATTTATATGTATTGCAAAATTTTGCTCTGCCCATTTAAGAACAATATTTAAACACTTAATTACTTCATCATGAGATACTGGTTCATCATCATCTTCTTCTTCATGTTCTTTTTCATTGTCTTCATGAATGTTGACAGTATCAGCTTTAAAACTAATTTCTTCGTCTTTGGATCAAATCCATTCATTTATATCGTTGTCTGTGTATTCAACTTTAAAAAACTATTCGATAAATTTAAATTTATAAGAACTGAATTTTTTCATTACGAATTGTCTGTAGTTGAATCGTTTCCCTAATAACATTCTGTTCAGAGGACCATCTTGTTCTGGAAACATTTAAGGGCAAATCATCTTCCTCATCAAATTCGTTCTCAGATGGCATAATATTGCGCCAGCATTTTTTTTATTGTAGGAGGATCTAGTTTTTCCCACGCAGCATACAAATTTACAATTGCGTTTCTTATGTTATAGTTTTTTAAAGCTTCCCCAACATTTTCACATGAAATAATGGAAGACAGTAAATTGTTTTTATAGTGTAATTTGGTCAACCTAATGACATTTTGGTCCATCGGTTGAATCAGTGCAGTGACGTTTGGAGGCATGCACATTACAAAAATCTTGCCGTCATCTGAAACTAACTCATTTGCTTGTGGGTGTGATGATGCATTGTCCAAAAGAAGAACTGCGGTTTGGGGAAGATTGTTTAACCTTGCATACATTTTAACCTATGTATTGTAGCATTAGTTATATAATACATGGCTTACCTCAGGCACAAAATGCTGAAAAAAACAATTTTTGAAAGGCGCTGCTGTCATCCATCCAGGCGTTTTTTTGTGCTTTTTTATATATCAGGATTTTTAAACTTGTTAAAACATCTTGGATTTCTACTAGCATTTGTACGAATCAAAAAAGTGAAATGTTGCTTTGCAGTTTTCCTCCTGGAGCGGTTTCTTTCTTGGATAGACATAAGCTTTATCAGGCAATAACTGCCAAAATAATCCAGGTTCGTCAGCATTGTATAATTAATGTTCATTTAACTTCAATTCTTTCATAGTCATTTCAAGAGTTCTATTAAACGGATAAACGAGTTTAGGTGCAGCAGATAACCTTTCGCCAGTAATTTTCGCTGGAGCCAGCCATCACTTGCTTTAGATATTCCAGGATACGCTTTTGTATACAATTCTACTGCTTTCTGTTTAATAATTGAACCGTCAAAGGGAACATTTTTTGCAGGCTGTTGTAAGAAGCACCTGTATAATGCATTTTCCATTTTAGGAAATTCGGCACATTTTAATGCAAGTTTCTTTGTAGGTTTTATCGTATTATTCACAGCTGTTTTGATTTTTCTTTCTTTATTTTTAAAACTGCAAATTGTAGACTTAGCTACACCGTCAATTTTCGATAATGCGGTAACACTGGCACCTTTTTCTAACTTCTCTAAAAATACGCATTTTGGGGAATCACACCAAAATATCGTTAAACGTTTAGGCAAATGCAGCACAACATATCTATTGCTGTATGTTTCACGGGTTACGAACAAATAATTAAATGAGTCAGACAAATTTAAGCACCGCGTTCATGTTAGCGAACGGTAAATTTTTTTGCTGCTCACGCTCTAATGTAGTCAATAGGTTTGTTCGTTTGTCTTGCTCGGGTTAGTTCTAGAGTGCCACGGCAGGTTTGAACATGTCTGTGTTTATAGATGCTTCCCCCACACTGAGCTCGATGGGCACAGTTGTACGTCGCTCAGTCTCGCTGTAGCAATCGTCCGTTCTAGTCCTTACGCTAGCGTCGCGTCGGAAAAATGCAGAGTGTTCAGATCGAGCAACGAGTTAACCTCAAGTTTCTTGTGAAACGCGAGGTTTTAACTACCCTTCGTGCACGAGTGAGAAGACGAAGACCCGATTTGTGGAAGAGCAAATCTTGGATGCTCCACCAAGACATTGCGCCAGCCCATTCTGCTTTGTCTGTGAAGGCGTTCTTTGCGAAATCCAGCATCACCGTGTTGGATGGACCACCCACCGTACTCGGCCGACCTGGCCCCCTGTGCCTTTTTTTTATTTCCTAAGGTAAAATCGGAGCTTAAGAGGACAAGATTTGACAGCGTGGAAGCGGTGAAAGCGAAAGCGACGGAGGTTCTCAACAAGCTGGCAGAAACGGACTTCCAGCACTGTTTTCGACAGTGGGAAATTCGTATGGAGCGTTGTAGGGATCGGCAAGGAGAGTATATTGAAGGGGATAAACTTTGTAATGTAATTGGTGGTCAATAAAATGTTTTGTAGCACCAGTCGGGTTATTTAATTGCCACGCCTCGTATGTAATGTAATAACTGTAATAAGTAAACGAAGTAGTTTCTTCAAAAATCTGTTGTACTTAATACCGTAACAATAGATAATAATATAATAAATAAACGTAACTTCTTAACAGTGTGGATAGGATTGTTGAAAAACTTCACCATCGGGTATGTTTCCACATTTGTCTCGGTGAAGGTTGTTTGTTGTGATGAAAAAATTTTCTTACATTTCGATAAAGACCAACATCTACGGAAGTAATACAGGCATAATTAAAATAATCCTTAGAGTTAGTTAATGAATCTGCAGATGCATCATCACACATTTGCATTAATCTCATATAATAGGATTTTTTTTAACACTGACGAAGTTTGCCATAACGCGACGTTTGTTTCGTCGTTTATACCATGTAGCAATGTATTAACTTCGTCCACGATTTGCACTGATTCTACTAACGACAACCCAGTATTTTGCAATTCTTCTATTGCGTCTAGCAATTGTTTATAGTTGTTGCCAATATTTTTTAAATCTGTTTCAACAGAAGTATCTAGAAATCCTTTCCGACTCTCCTTAATAGCTGTAGCTTCGTCAGAGTCAAATTGTAAAATCACAGATTTTACTTCTGTTAAGAATAATAAAAAGCCCCTTGCAACCATGTTCCCCAAGGTGTAAGAATCGGCTGTGGTGGTTCGAGAATACCGTGTCAAAGCCTGTGAAATGCTCGAATCCGTTTGGGAGATTTGAGAAACGCTATTAATGTATCCACCTCCGGGTAACATTCTCGAATAGATTGTGCTACAAGGTGTAAAGCATGAATTTTACACGTAACTTGTAAAAATCCCTCACACTTTTCTTTAAGACAACGGTCTACACTACACATTGTCGCTGATCTGTCGTTCATAAACATCAACATTTGACTAGTTGACACTTGAAATTGTTGTAACGTATCGAGCACTACGCCCGTAATTGCTTCGCCAGTACACTTTTTTTAGTTTTTTGCTAGCTAATAAGATTGAAAATTTCGTTTTAGCATCTATTGCTCGTACTACGAGGGTAAGTCAAATATTATCTACACTTTCGCCATAACAAGCTTTGAAGGTTATCGTAGTGGCGGCCGCTTGCGTCATTTGACTGCTAGCTACAACAGCATAAGCATGTCAGCTCCGCTATTACTTTGCACCAAAGAGGAACAACCAGCAGTGATCCGATTTTTGTGGTCAGAGGGTGTGGAAGGTGCTGAAAATCACCGGAGACTTTTGTCACAATACGAGGACAGTGCTTTATCTCGTAAAAGCGTTTTTTTGTGGATCGAAATGTTTCAAAGTTGCTGCACGAGCGTAACTCAAAAAGAGGGAGCTGGACGGCCGTCAACTTCGACCACAGACGACAACATTCGGCAAGCTCGAGAGATGGTTACAGCAAATAGGCGAGCTACCATAGGTGAGGTTGCATCTTCTTTAAACATCGGTTACTATTCTGCTTAAAAATGCGTCGCCTTCCGCGTTGAAGCGATCCAGTAAGCGTTGGTAGATGTCCAAACGTTTGGTTTTGTTTTCTTCGATACGCATTCGTGGTACCCATCGCGCACACACTTTACGAAATTTGAGTTCATCGTGGATAATTTGATAGGCAGAACCGTGACTGATGTTTAAAAAAATGACGCGGTCGCGATTAAATTCCGCACACATGACCACAGAGGCGCCAACTCAACGCATGCGCAAGCGGCCGCCACTATGATAACCTTCAAAGCTTGTTATGGCGAAATTGTAGATAATATTTGACTTACCCTCAAAATAGAATTTTTTTTAGGATCTGTCTCGTCAAGACATAGCCATAGCTGTTTACCTTTTAATTCTGCTTTGATCCTATTTTCGATATCTTTACGTATACTTGGTAGCTCTTTCCGTAACGCTGTCCATGATGGTAAGTTCCACCCGGGATTGTATGTACGCCAAAACTGTCGAAACGGTGCCTTATCGAGTAAGCGAAGCGGTAGACCACAAACAATAAACATCAAAAGTAAATTCAGTTTAAATTGGGTTTGAGGTGGCACGCCATTTTTCTCATTTTTCTGCTGTTCACTATTTATACGTATTTTACAGTCGCCTTTGTTCCAGCACATTAAAGGTATTTTGCAAACTCTACACAAAACTTTAGCTCCATTATTGTTGAAATTCGGAAATTCACCGATAAATTTAGTGACTTTATTAGCCAACGGACGTTTCTATTCCTTGCGTACGTTAGACATACTTACATACACCGTGTGGAAATCGACGATTCGATAGGGTACGTACAATATTTATATGAGCATCTGTTTTATAGTTAATCCGTTGCACTCGAAAGAACAAAAAAAACCAACGTTAGCACCAATAAATTACGATTCCCAGTTCCAATGAACAAGTAATTCTATTTACTCGAAATAAATAACTTTATAAATACAAGAATTGGCAATGCTTTTTAGAATCTAGTAAAAACTCTAATTCAGTGAATCATTAGTTTGAATAATCCTTCTTTTTGACGACTCTCTCACATTTATATAAGAAAAATGCAGTTTGTCACAGTCTCGCAGTGCAGCATTCGACTATAGCATTCGAATCGTTTTCGACTGGCCGGTATATTTATCTCTATAATTACAACTAACGCTGCGAAGGGTTGATCAGAAACTGTTGCAATAAATCAATAATTTCATTTGCTGAGGTAGCCTGTGCCGATTCATCTACATACATGCATACGTCGCGTCGTGGGCACGGCAACCTCACTTCTAACCTGGCGCGAAGTATGTATTATAAAAACAACGGATATTCAACAATATTATTGCATTGCTAATACATTTAAGGTGCGATGAAACTTATTAGTAGTCTGGGCAAACAGCGGTAACAGTCAGTGTAGTAGATATGTGGTGCGGAGTCGGCGATTATTTATTTCACGCGTTCACAGCGTCAGTACTAAATCGATGCTGCATGCGAGTAGTTCTGTGTATATGCAGGCTGTCGTAACTTATTTCGTAATTGTACGCTTATGTTTGCTTTAAAAATGTCGCAGTTAGGTACGTCGCGAAGCCATTGTCAACGTCACATCGAAAGCAAACAGCATTCTTCTGCAAAAAGTGGCATACAAACCAAGAAAAATTTACATTTGATGTATGTGTTACTCTTATTTTATGTAATCTATGGTTTCGTTCAAAGAAGCATTTGTCTCCTTCTGGAATAAATATCCGGACTGTAAATTACCTAGTCGGACATCGATACGAAATATAGTGCCATTTGCTTGTGAACATATAGAAAAAAGAATGAAAACGGAATTGAAAGATAAAAAACTGTGATTGTGTGTGGACAAACCAATAGATCGTCAAAAACATTCTGTGGTTAACGTAATGGTACGTACAACTGAACCACATCGACCGTCATCCTCCTTCTTACTTGCTTCCAAAGGAGTTATAAATTGTACTGCCGATGAGATTTTAAAGGTGGTGTTGAACTCATTGAACAAATTTGAAGTTTCAACTAAGCAAATTTTAATGTTTATGAGTTATGGTGCCGCAAACATGCGTTCTTTGGGCCGATCTCTTAAAGAACACAGTGGTAACTTCTTACATGTAAGATGTAAAATCCATACTCTAAATCTTGCGGCACCAACGATTCCTACATATTTTTCACTAGTAAATGCATTGATTGCTAGTACAAAGGCAGTGTTTCTAAAGTCCCCGAAACGTACTCGACTATTTCACAAACTGTGTCCTGATTTACCTGAACCACCACAGCCGATTGTTACACGTTGGGGAACATGGTTGCAGGCTGCGTTTTACTACAACAAATATTTTGATAAAGTAAAGAAAGTAGTTTTAAAATTCAATCCGACAGAAACTGTAGCAATCAAGAAAAACCAGGAAATATTTCAAGATAGTCAAGTTAAATGAGATTTACAAACTATCCACAATAATTACTTCGGACTAGCGGAGGGAATAGAAAAATTACAAAATGTTTAGATGTTGCTAGTGGATTCTGTTCAAATTGTGAATGATGTTCACGCACAGTTATGCGCTGTAGAAGGCGAAACAAATTGGTGTGTAATACGAAAATTTGAAAGTGTTTTAGAGAAAAACTCCGATTTTCTTATATTAAGACAAATTTGTGAAGGTGCGTGTGAAGATGCATTAAGTTGTTTCAAAGATTATTTTAAATATGCAAATATACCATCGCTAGATGTCGAACGGTCGTTGTCGGCATTAAAAAACATTTATTCCGCACGTCGTACTTACTTGACTGAAACAGCTGTGGAAACACATCTAATGATTCAAACATTTAACAGATGTTACCCAGTTTGTGATTTCACGGAAGACTTTTTAAACGGTAAGTTTTTCAGCACGTTTTATAATTTATTTCTTACCTTCTATTTTAGGCGTAAACTTTTATGCGCTATCCTCTGGCTGTTACCGCATATTTGCCCAGGTTACTTATTAGGATCACTAGAATATTTACTATATTGTTTGTGGCAAATATACAACATGCATACATTTGTTTCACACCTTACAACGAAACTGAATCAAAAATAATCAACCAAAGAGCAACATAGGATGTAGTAAATAGTAAATATTTTTTTGCAATTTTTGACACCTTCGAACGATATATTTGTTGTATAGGTCTAAATTGTGCGTCGTCTAGACAACCACCAGACACACATGCGTAAATTAATGTTTGGGAACGTATGTTTGTGAAAGTGAGCATCCGTAAGAGATATAGGCGCGAAAGCAGTAAAGCTGGCTCAAGATTTGCCAGTGTTTGTATACGAAAATTCGTATAGGAGTAGGATACTTGCATTTATTTAAATGTCGTATACACATTTTAAAAATGGCACTAAGTGAGTAACAACATGCAGCACTAAGTATAGTTTTGTTTGTAATAATTAACTGACGAGAACATATCTGCCATAAAAAATTACAAAAGAAAAGAAGAATTTTGGTAAAAGAAACATTACAAAGAGGACAAATTTTCGGAATAGAGGAAAATTTACTGCAACAGCTTTGATTGCAAATACTTTTCTTCTCTTGGTTGTACACATATCCACCGAAAATTACACAGGTCTGCGATAGAAAAATTGTTTAAAATATAATCAGTGACTTTTTTGCGCTGATTACGGGAAAAATAATGAAAAAATTCCATCACGTTTAGTTACAAATTCCACTTAAAATTACGAACAATTAAGCACTTTAGGCAAGTAAGCATTACATTGTTCAATCCTAATTAGGCTTAAAAAAATTAATGTTCTCTTAGATCCACTTAAAAGTAATTAATAAGTAAAGATTTCAAGGTTCTTTTAAGGAATTAGCCATTTTTACGTTGACCAGACAATAGTACAACTAACCAGATCTGGTTCAAACTGGAATATTTTGCAGTTTGCACAAATCCCTCCGCCTTGCCCCTCTCCTCCTCTACAGTAGCTGTCAAGCCGTTGTTTGCTTTCCTCATACAGTGTGTTTCTTGACTCTGTGCTATATACATGTGTTTTCTTAATTTTGTTGAAGTGGCAAGTGTTTCATTTTATATTTTGTGTTGTTAATTTACGATGACTTCTAGAAGATGTGTTACTTCACCCGATTGTTCCTGCTACATTTGTGGTAATTATGTAATAAAAAGCAACAAAGAAATATTTCCGATTTCGTTAAACAAGTTTACTTTGGCATGGAGTTGGGCGATCAAGAAAAACCTTAGGCCCTCCACAAAGTCTGTTTAATTTGTTTTGAGGAATTGAGGCAGAGGAGTCAAGGTAAAAAATAATCGTTTCGTTTTGGCATTCCCATGGTATGGAGGAAAACGAAAAATCACAGCGATGACTGCTACGTTTGTTCTTGCAACGTGCAAGGTTTCAACTTAAAAAATAAAAAGGAGATATCTTATCCTAATATGGCATCAGCGATCCGCCCTGTTCCGCAAGGGCCTACTATACCGATACCTTCTCTACCAGTTAGTCTAGATAACGTTTTAGCTGAGACAGACACGTTGTCTCAACCGTGTGTTAGTGAAGAAGACAGTGAGGTCAGTGACATTTATGATCTTGGCACAAGCGAACCTATTCACTCAGTCTGAATTGAATGATTTAGTCACAGACTTAGGCCTTACAAAGGACTCAGCGGAGGTTTTAGGTTCAAGATTGAAGGAAAAAAAAATTGTTGGCTTCTGGTACGTCTTTTTCGTTGTATCGAAATAGAGAAAAGGATTTGGTTTCCTTTTTCTCAAGAAGGTGACCTAGTTTATTGTAACAACGCCCCTGGAGTTATGGCAAGCTTCAATGTTGAGTATGTACCGGAAGATTGGAGACTTTTTATTGATTCCTCAAAAAGAATCTTGAAAGCAGTTCTTCTACACAACGGTAACAAGTATGCTTCATTACCTGTTGATCATTCGGTTCACTTAAAGGAAGCATACCAAAACCTTGAGCTGGTCCTCAACAAACTTGGCAACTCAAGCCATAAATGGACGATTTGTGGTGATTTAAAAGTTATTTCGGTGTTACTTGGTCAACAGATGAATGGGATAGCCGTGGCAGAAAACAGCATTACATTAAGGAAAAATGGCCTGTCAGAAAAAAACAGAGGTCGATACAAAGAATATTGAAAGGGTGAGCCTTGTAGATCCAAAAGAAGTTTTGCTTCCTCTACTTCACATCAAATTGGGTCTAATGAAACAATTTTTTAAGGCCTTATCAAAGGAAGGGGAATGCTGTAGACATCTTTGTAAGCAGTTTCCTGGTTTATCTGAGGCGAAGTTAAAAAAAAAAGGAGTATTTGTTGGACCTGACATCCGAAAACTTATGAAGGATGGCAACCTTGAGACAAAAATGGATCCAAAAGAAAAAGCAGCATGGATGGGTATCTTTTAAACTTGTTGTAACCGGGTTTCTTGGGAACAAAAAGGAGCCTGACTACAAGGCCATGGTAGCAGAAATGTTGGAAAGCTTCAAGAATTTAGGCTGTAACATGAGCCTAAAACTACATTTTCTCCACTCGCACCTTTACTACTTTCCAGAAAACCTCGGTGTTGTCAGCGAGGAACAAGGTGAAAGATTTCATCAAGATATAAAGAAAATCGAAAAGCGATATCAAGGAAGGTGGAATGTTAATATGATAACTAGAGTTTGTTAAAAAGGTGGTACCGGATGGCAGTAGCGTAGCGGTAGCGGCGGGGGTAGGGGTAATTTTCAACTCGTAGTCGATCTCGACAGTACCGCGAGAGAGTTCAAAGCGTCAGTACGTTGCACGCTGCACGCCAAATAAATACGCGGAGATGGGACGCCCAAAAAGTGTAACGTTCCCTTTGAATGTGAATAAATTTCTCAGGCATTTCTCTGGATTAGAATATAGAAGTCCGCATATTTATTGCACAATATGCAATAGCGGATTGCTAAGTCGCGATAGGTTTAAATGTAGAAAACATTCTAAAAGTAAACGTCATGTATTTAAGAAACAGTATTCCATACTGGCAATTTTTATATGATTTTATTTTTATGTTAACTGTATGCAACATCCCACAACATCTAGTATCTAATGAACACTTTCGTCTTTTTTTGGGCTAAGTACGTTCCCTCATGGAAGCTGCCAACATCTATGCAATTACGATACAATTTGCCACTTATGCAAGGTAGAGTAAAGGAATGTATAAAATACGAGTTGAGAAATAAGAAAATCTTCACATAACATGCCTCATGCACGCATGTCACCTCGTAGCAGAAACCATTCGAAAGAAGTATCCGATGGTGGATAAGTTAATAGCATCTACCAAAAAAAGTGTTCATCAAATCTCCCAAACACATCCGTGTATTCAAACAATTGTGCCCGAAATTACCACCACCACCTCAGCCTCTAATAACGCGATGGGGAACATGGCTCAAATGATTCTGCAGCAGTTCGAGATAATCAGCAACTTTTTTCCAATTCGGACATTCAACAACAAATAGATGAAATTTCCATCTACTATTCTGAAGTTGCACAAGCTATTGAGCAATTAGAAAACAGTCACTTATCTGCACGAGACGCATTAAATTGCATAAACAATTTACAAGCCGCTCTAGAAAACTTGACGAACGCTATAGGAGTCGGTGTTGCACAAAAATTTGGTGCAATTTTAACGAAAACTCCGGATTTAGGAGGCTCGGTCTATAACTGAAAATCAAGAGTACCCAGATGAGGAAAAGGAATATCTGACATTTGCAAATCTTACTTCACTGGATGCCAAACGATCATTTTCGAAGTGTACGACAACGTATTCACAACACCGTCGACGGCTGAATGAGTCGACAATGGAAGCGTTGCTGATTTTGCAATTCTACGCAGCTTACCAGGGCGGTTGCCAATTGCCACGGTGGATATCAAGACTACAGGAAAAGGTAGCAATATTATTTTTCACTAACATTGTATATTACGTACCTACCCTTAAGCGGTACGCCACTGCTGGTACCGCCTTTTTAACAAACTCTAATGATAACGGACTACTGCTGGATGCTCAAAAGGGACGATCCCCAGCGATCCTACAGCAGAAAAAGCACAAAACGAAGTTTTGATGAGAAGTGAAAACGATACTACAAAGACTTTTAAACATGAAGATCATTCGGTTTTACTAATTTGTTGTTTTTATGTTGTGGAGTTGTTTTTATGAGAAATGTTTGGTTACTTATAATTTTAATAAAATGTAAAATAAAATATACATTCCATAATTTCTTTGTATTTAGCTTACTGTTCCTAAAATACATCCGTTTTTTTGTAAAAAAAACCCTACGTGATGAGTTTAGCACTGAAAAACACATAAAAATAAGTGATTAAAGCTGAAACAATTTTCAAAAAGTATTTTTTTGCAGGCCTCCTATTTTTTTTTATCGCACCTACTGCTACGAGGGAGGTTTTTTATATTGTCTACCTAGCTATGGAAATAACTAGTTGGAGACCAAATAAAATGTATTTTTCAACATAAGAACCATTAACACTAACAACATTTTTCTAATAACGCTATACCTTCTGCCTTCTTTAATTCTGAAAAATAAGAGGCCACAGTTCTTTCCCATTCATCATTTGCAACGTCAGAGGCGTATCGCGCAAAAGTAGGTATGTCAGATACAGTATTATTAAAAAGTAATATATTCTTACCTTTTATTGACGTCTTGGGGCAGTAGTACTTTGTCGCAGTGGACATCAAGACGTCAATAAAAGATAAGAATATATTATTTTTTAGTAATACTGTATCTCACGTACCTACTTTTGCGCGATACGCCTCTGACGTTGCACTCGTTTGTCGAACCTTATTGATTACTGCTGCAGAAGCAGAGTTTTCTGAGCACAATTGTGGAGTCTTATGTAGCTCGTATAGCCGTTTTTAAGTTCCAAATTGCTCCTTTGTAGACATTCCCCGTTACTGTAGTCCCGTTTGACATATGACACTTTCCCCGCTATTTTGAATATCTGCTACTCGTACGCTAAATCGGATTTACTTGATTTGACATTCGCATATGAGTTACGAGTTTGCGGTTAGATCTACTATTGGCTTTACGAATTACAAAGTCGTATACGAAAATTCGAAAATGTAAAACCGATTTAAGGAATAAGTGCATCATTACAGTTAGTATGTCTTGGCTAAGGCTACTCTGCAAGGCCACAAACATAAACATAGTTGATACAAGAACATTGTAGCCAGTTTTCAAATAAACAATAAACGGCAAACAACGTAGCATTGAATCAAATACATTCATCGCATCAGAAAATAGTCGTTTGAGACCAACCGGATACGAGGCAATCAAGCTTTATGATTCCATGAGTTTGTTAGGACCTATCGCGAAATTGATTATGCAGCAAATTTGGCAGCGCAAAACATTCTAGGACGAGTTAAATCCAGAAGGGATTTCAAGGAAATAAGTTTCATTTAGAAATGACTTTTACAATACACATTCCAAGAAAAATAACAGATTTTAGTCAATGCGATAAGCTAGAGATCCACGGCTTTTGTGACGCATCAGAGTTAGCATACGATGTTTGCATTTACATCGCAAGTAATGACGCTGAATCAGATTCGTCGGACATATTGTATTCAATGTCGAGAGTGGCACTAAAGAAAATTAGTTTGCTAAGGCAGGAATTATGCAGCTCAGTTCCTCTCGCAATTAACACACTAACAAGCAAACTGATAGAACTGACTCCGATTTCGATGAAACTTGGTATATTGGTAGACCATCAAAAAGTAAAGGACACGTATTTTTTTTATCGGCTGATATTCAGCTGAAGGGGGTGAAGGGTGCGTCTGAAACCAAAATGTTCTACTTCAAAGGGGCTTTCAAACGGACCATAGATGAATCCCCCCCCCTCCCCTAGTGGGACAGGGGGAGAAAAATTTCACCCCATTTTCAACACCCTAGACAGGTCATAATTTTTTTCTGCAAACTACATTTAAAAGTAAAGGTTACTTTTGCATTTTTTTCCTCGGTTACATATAATAGAGGAAATATTTTTTATAAAGCGCGACCTCGCACATACACTACCGTTCATGGAAGTTCGGCCAAGCAAAAAAATGTACGGAAGTCAAAGAAAATAAGAGAAATATTAAATGGCCATGTATTTAATACTTACTTACATGATTTTACATATTTTCAAACACAAATTTATTAAAAAGAAAAAGTTAATGTAATACAAATAATTTAAATCCGATTTTCATCGAAAAATCCATCTTTTGCCTTTAGGACTGCTGCCACTATTCTTGGTATCCGATTCACTAATTCTGCTAATGTTTCATTGGGCAAGCTTGTCCATACCTCCTAGAGAATGGTTCACAAATGTTCCTTCGATTTTGGACACTTTTTCCTAACACATCGGTCTAATTCTTCCCATAACAACACTATCGGATTCAGATCGGGGGACTGTGGCGGCCATTCCATAATTTTTAGGGTTCTTTCATTTTCTTCTTGCTGCAGGTAATCTGTGCACAATTTAGATTTATGTTTGGGGTCATTGTCCTGCATAAATTCAAATCCACGACCAATTAATCGGACTCCTGACGGTATGGCATTTTCCTCCAGGATTTTCCGATATTCTTCTTTTTTCATTATGCCCTCAATTTTGAGCAAGTCCCCTGTTCCGGTTAAGGAAAAACAACCCCAAACCATTACAGATCCGCCTCCATGCTTCACCGTAGGAACTATACACTCCCGTAACATTCTTTCCCCTCTTGATCTGCGTACGAAAACTCTCCGTCTATTTCCAAAAACCTCAAACTTGGATTCGTCAGTCCACAAAACGTTTTTAAAATCGTCCACTGTCCAATCTCTATGAGCTTGCGCCCATTTTAGTCGTTTCAGCCTATTTTCTCTTCGGAGTAACGGTTTTCGACAAGCCACTCGCCCATGCAACCCAGTTTCTTTCAGCCGACGTTTCACAGTACTCTCAGAAACTTTGGAATCTCGCTCATTATTGAATTCTGCAGCAATTTCTGATGCTGTTAGTCTTCTATTGCGCTTACTAATTATTTCTATTCGTAAATCTTCCGCGGGAGTCGTTTTTCTTGACGGTCCTGGCCGATTACGATCTTGCACGTCACCGGTTGTCTTAAATCGAACTATAGTATCATGTACTGTAGATTTTTTTATTTTTAATTTATCCGCAATCCGTCTTTCTGCGTACCCTTCCTGATGCAAGGTAATAATAGCCGATCGTTTTGAAACAGCTAGAGGCTTTCCACGGGGCATTTTAAGCAGTCATACCGAAATTATTTTATTTTTCACTTGCACAACCACCGATACTTTCACAATAACAATCTCTTCAGAATTACTGCGTTTACAAATGTTATAATACTTTATAAAGGGTATACGAATATTTCCAGGTAACACGAGTGAATCAGCTAACCCTCCTAGGGATTATTATAAAGCTTTATTGTCACTGTAATTATTGGGGATTTCCAACATAATTATAAATTTTATGATAACGGTCTTATAATAGACAAATACTGCCTGGAAATTGGTAAAAGGCTTCCAGAAAAGGTTAGTTTTAATAATTCCGCACAGAAGTGTATATTATATAATTTTAACATTTTTTCCTAAACAGTTAATATAATTTGTCAGCTTGCCCGAACTTCCATGAACGGTACTGTATGTATATTCCGTTATTATACGTATCTGATTGGTCTTCCGTTTACTATTTATGTGCATTTGGCATCTATTATGGACGATCTATTAGACAGTGGTAAATTCTACACTTATACAGTTTATTTCTAACAACGAGAAATGGCTTAAAAAATCGTGAAAAAATGAAAATAGAGAACTTGTGATTATATAATACAGTACGAAGATATATTAAAGTGCATCATAATGTTAGTAAAATGTCGTCTATTTTTTTTATAAATGACTGATTTACTGCCTATATTTTGGCTTTGTTTTCAGAATATTTTCAGATGCACGTTTTCATATCCCTAAAATAACTTTGAAATTGTTCCAGAAGGAGTTGATATTAGTGTCAAAAAATTACGTGTATGTATGTATATAAAGGTGAAACGGTCGAAACGGTCTAGATACATCAGCCATGGCTGGGTTCGTTTTAAATCCACTTTACATCTTAACGATATTAACTACTCTGATAATTAATAATTACCCACCGCAAAGTATTGTGAGCAGTGTTAATGGTCCTGAAGAGGAGATATATGTTATTGACCGAGAACAAGAGCTCCCAGATGCAATAGACATAGATATCGACTATAGATGTGCTGCCGTGGAGTATTGGAAAAGTGGAAAAAAAGGTCGATATCCGTTAAAAACCGTAGTGAATCGCCACAAGAAAGTTATTATTATTATTATTTTAGTCGGGCCATGGCAAATGCCTTTAATCACTGTGACCTTAATAAATCTATTGTAACGGAATGCCCTTATGTGACTGATGGCAACACATTTACACAGGATGTGTTTTGCCGTCTCCAGTTCTTCTTGGTATAGACGGCAGATTTGATCTTCAGCTTTTCCTAGTTTAAATAGGTGATATTTAAGGGCTACATGGTCTGTCAGAAATGCTGCCAGTAATCTAAGATCCCGCTTGCTGAGCGATAGCACTATTTTTACTGTCTTTGGCGAGCTTGATACGAGTGCTTTCGCCTGTTTTCGTCCTGGAACATTATCCCAGTACGAGACCTTTTGATTTTCCTCCCATGCCTTAATTGCTTGTTTTATGTGGCTTTTTGGGGACCACAGAAGGGGGACCAATGAAAGGCATATTAGCTGCTTCTTTGGCCAACTTATCTGCTTTTTCGTTTCCTTCGATCCCTTAGTGACTTGAGACCCATCGCAAAGTAACATGGTTATTGCGTCCCAGTTACCTTAGATTGTGTACGCAGATTCGTATATGTAGGTCTTAATGGCCTTTAGAACTGCCTGACTGTCGCTGAAAATATTAATGGTTGCGCCTCGAATCCCTTCCTCGAGGTCCTTTATGGCGCGCAAGGCAGAAATCTCTGCTTGAAATATATAGGTGGGAGGTCCGGTAGGCATTTTTAGGTGGAAGTTGGGACCACTAATGCCTATACCTGTTTCGACACCTTCTACTCAAGCCGTCCGTGTACCATTCCAGGGTATCTTGCATTGAGGCTCATCGGATGCCCACTCACAATCAGTACGGCTTTCAATGATCACCTTAGGTTGGTCAAAATTGTATTGCATAAGGGTAATGTCCTTTGCAATATACATCACATAATTTATGTTGGGATCTTCAAGGATTTTGAGATGCCCTCTAAGATCCCCAGGCTGTAATCCCTTCGTTCTACTAAGAGTGAGGGCACTCGATGTAGCCTGCTTCTGAATGTGGATGTGAAGCGGCGTTATTCCCAGCAGTATCTCTAGAGCTGCTGTGGGACAAGTACGCATTACTCCTGTGGTGTTGAGACATGCAAGTCTCTGAATATGTTGAAACTGCTGTTGCACAGTCTTCTGAGTTGTTTTTGGCCACCAAACCGGAGAGGCGTAGGTGATCATGGGTCTGATTATTGCTGTATAGGACCAGAAGGTCATATGAGGCTTAAGACCCCAGTTCCTACCAAGCAACCATCGGCATACTAGTGATGCCGTAATGGCTTTTTTCTGTAAGTTGGAGATGTGGGAAGTCCACGTTAATTTTTTGTCAAACGTAACTCCCAAATATTTAACTTCGTCGCTGAAGCTAATGGTTTTCCCTTCGATGGAGAGTGTTTTAAGGCAGACTTTTCTTCTCCTTGTAAAAGGGACGATTGTAATCTTTTGCAGGCTGTGATTTTGACACCACTTATAGGTGTCATCAAGAGCTCTTTGCATAGCTTGCGGTATGATATTCTAATACTTTCCACGGATCATGATTACCAGGTCGTCAGCATACCCTTGCACCTCACATCCGTTAGAAGTTGTTTTGTAAGAGATCATCTACAACAAGACACCGGAGTAGCGGTGACAGAACCCCTCCTTGGGGGCAGCCTCTGTTAGCTGTTCTTCAGCAGATTTTTGTTGCTATAAAATGCGTTGTACCCAGCTTGTATTTTTTCTCTTATTTCTTCTCTTCTATCATTTGTGCTTGTTATGGTCACTCTGAGATATTTGAATTTCTCCACTTCCTGGAAAGTATAACTTCCTATTTTTAATTCTTGCAGTCTTATATCCGCTTTACGTCCACATCTCATATATTTTGTTTTTTTCTCGTTCACTTCCATAATACGCTGCTTTCCTATACAGTATATTGAATATCTCAGTCAATCTTTTTCTCGATCTAGATATTATCGCGACATCATCTGTGTATCCAATAATTTGTGCTTCTTTCGTTATAATCGTTTCATTACATTGTTTTTCTAACAATATGTTCTAGAACCAGATTAAAAAGCATAGCTGATAATGCATCTCCCTGTCTTACACCTTTGTTTGTCTTAAATCTTTTTGACTGTCCATCTTTAGTTCTCACACATGCCATTGTATTTTATGTTGTTAGTTCTATTAATTTTATAAAATTTTGTGGTATATTAAACTCGCGTAGTATCTGTAATAGTCGATTTCTCTTCACGCTGTCAAATGCTTGTTTAAAATCCAGAAACATCATGTGTAGGTTCATGCCAAATTCGTATGATTTTTCTATTAGTTGTTTCGTTATGTGTAAGGCATTTACAGTGGACTTCCCTTTTAGAAATCCAGATTGATAGTCTCCTATGATGTTATCAATATATAGGCATACTCTTTTTGATATTATTGTAGATAATGTTTTGTACGTGACATTAAACAGTGTATTTCCTCTATAATTACTGCATTTTTCAATATTCGCCTCCTTATATACTGGTACAATAACCCCCACTTCCCATTGCCCTGGCATTTTCTGTGTGGTCCATATTTTTTTATGAGTCTGTATATTCTCCCTTGTAATACCTCACCTCCATATTTCAACATTTCTCCACAAATATTATCTTCACCCGGTGCTTTGCCGTTTTTTATATTGCTTATAATATGTTTTGTTTCTTCGTATGTTGGTTTCGTTACATTTTCGCTATTATCAGCTACATTGATAATAGCGAAAATGTCCTCCTCTTCCCATTCCTGGATAGTGTCTTCTTCGTTAAATATTGCTTGATAGTAGTCCTTTCATATATTGACATTTTTGTCACCTCGTATTCCAAGAATTTAATACGCATTAAAATAAACCATCACATAAAAAGAAAACTTTTTTATCATGGTTTATTTAAAACTTGTTTTTTTGCAACGATTTATTTGTAATTTTAGGCGTTCTCTTTCGACTACCAATGTTACTATCTTTAACAACGGTACTAGAGCAACACAACTGCGCTGAAAGCCAGTGGCGGACGCATAGAAGTTTACACAAAATAAATTAAATGTGATACGTGCTCAAACACTTACCGTCTTAAGAGTCCTCCGTGAAATCACAAAGTGGATAATGTCTATTTCATATTTGTAACATTAGATATGTTCCCAAAATTGTTTCGGCAAAGTGAGTGCGGCGTGAAGAAAAAGTGTTTTTGTATGCCGAAAACGAACGTTCTACATCTAGTGACGTTATATTTGCGTAAGTAAAATAATCTTTCAAATAACAACGGTTTTGTTGACGCACATTCACAAATTTGTCTTAATGTGCCAAAATCAGAGTCTTTATCTAAAACACTTTCAAACCTTTCTAAAACACAAACATTTCTTGTGTCTTCTATCGCGCATAGCTGTTCGTGAACATGTTGCACCATTTGCAAAGATTCCATTAACGACACCCAAGAATTTTGTAATTTTTCTATCGCATCCGCTAGTCCCACGTAATTGTTCTGAATAATTTACCAAATCTGTTTTAACTTGACTATCCTGAAATTTCAAGCGGCTTACCTTGACAGCCGCAGCTTCCTTTGGGTCGAATTCTAAAATCACGTTCTTTATATTCTCAAAATATTTAAGATAATAAAATGCAGCCTCTAACCATGTTCCCCAACGAGTAAGAATAGGCTGTGGTGGTTCAGGAATACCGGGGCATAGTCTATAAAATTCCCGAATACGTTTTGGGGATTTTACAAACACAGCTTTTGTATGTGCTATTAAAGCGTCTACCTCGGGATAACATTTTCTGATACTATCTGCTACGAGACTGAGTGTATGAGTTTTACATGTAATATGCAACAAGTTAGCACAATGTTTTTTAAGAGATCGACCTATAGCAAGCATGTTTGCGACACCATCACTCATAAACATCAACAGTTGATTTGTTGAAAGTTCAAACTTTTCCAAAATTGAGGGTGACGGTCGATGTGGTTCCATTGTGCGTACCATTACATTAACCACAGAATTACATGCAATAAACATAAATTAAATTTAAATTTGTCATAATCTCGTGTGGAATTTTTTTTTGAAACATGCCCTGCACTATTTACGTACCGTAGACAATAACTTTTCGACCAACACATTAAATCTATTTTACACACTACACATTGAATTTTAGCGCCATCACACTTTAAATCGGGCATTTCTGCAATAAATTCTCTTATTGTGTCCAACTTTGGTCGTTTTCGCGACGCAGGAAACATTTTCAAAACAAACGTAGAACTACGATATAGTATACGACAGCGTAGATGCATACACAACAGATCGGCTTTCGAGTCGCAGTTATACTGACGCTTATACCGAATTGTCTCGGCCGTGTTTATTTTGTGTAAAGTTTTATGCGTCAGCCACTGGCTTTCAGCGCAGTTTGCGTTGCTCTAAACGGTACTCAGACATATTTCCTCCACATTTGCATCTAAACGCTGTTTAAACGAGCTACTACACTACGTGAGACGTATTAGCTAGCAAACCAGCAAACTAATAATTCTGCTTCTGCATCCAGAAAACAAGAAAACAGGTGACTGCGCTGGCAAGAATGTCATTATTATTTAATAGAAATCTTGTTTTAAGGATTTATTGCATTTTGATTAACCTTTAATGGATTTGTGCTACTTTGAGTGATCATAAAATGGATTTAATGCAATTTGCTTAGTCCTTCTCGGATATAAAGCTCTTTTCTCAAAGTGAACATTTATGGTTGCAAATTTAATAACATTTACTAGCATTTACTTACAAATGGATTTATTATTTTTGCTCAGTCCATTTGAATGTAATATAAATACTCGTTATATAACAATCATTGTTTAAAAACAAGATGGTTATCCAAATTCTAAAAGTTTGTTAAGAAATCAAATACGTTTTTTATTTCTCACTCTACTTAAGTCATACCCTCATTTTCTTGAGTAGTGAATGCCATCCCAGTTGGCGTCGCGTTTCGACGGTCGCGATAGGTTGAGGCTTTCAGATTCGCGATTCCCTACCGTCAAAGCTTTACGCAGTCTACCTGGTTCGTGGCACAGTCTTCGAAAAAGCACGCTCGCCGTCGGCGTTGGTCCTCCCCGCGGATGACCTTACTCGTAGATGTTTATTTGCGGCTCGTTCACCCTGTTTTTCCTCTTGCGCTTAAATTTTCGTTCTTCCAGCTCGCGAAGACTTCCCGTAACGCAGAAAGAGTCCCGCCAATCAGCTTTTATTATATTATAATAACAATGCACATTTTTAGCAACCTTAGGAAAGCAACAAACATTGTAATCATTTACGACATTCTATGATAATAGATTAATGTAGGAAATAAAAATATATACACTGGAGCATTTAATGTAATACAAGATTAAGGAATCGTTTTAACAAAAATAATCTATTACAAAGTATCAACACTAATTTTGTAATGCAAAAGTGCCGACGCGTCACTATTTGATATAATTAAAGTAATTTATACTTTGATAACAGAATAGCATCTGTTGGCTTATCTATATATTTAACTAAAGCCTTTCTGATTGGATGAGCCATGCAATATTGATATAAATTATACAAGATTAGACAGAAATAACTTTTTATTGTTTTAGATCTGACATCTGCGATGGCATATAATCTATACAATCTATAACCTAAATACATCGGTCCGTCTTTAACATAACTTTTTTGGCTGCTTTCCTTGTGTATTAAAAATTAATTTGTATGAATAGGTTAATAAATTCAAACAAAAAATTTCCATATTTTCTTTCATTTTTTGCTATCACTTGCGATGTATGGTGCTTCTAACCATATCAAATTTCTGCTTTCTACTGTTTTACGTATCCCTTTTGTCCATGTTATTGGGTTTTGTAGTAGTACACAAATAATAAATATTCAAATTGCATAAATGCGTAAGTTACATATATAAATTAATACTATACGTAAAATTTCTGAACCTATATTTATCTTTTTAATTAGAAATAGATCTATACTAACAATAATGTAAATATATAAGATAACATATAGATATAACTAGTCAGTATATATTGCGTTTAGAAACATTTAGAAACGAAAGCGTTTAGAAACATTTCTGTTAAAGCTTCATTACTAAAGCTGGCCACGAGCGGTACCGCGCAGTAGCGTAGAGTCGACCAGGCTTCGCGTTCCACTAGAGTTATTCTGCTAATAGAGATGTTTGCTGCCGCAAATAATTTCGCTCATCTTTTAAATAAAAATTAAATAACACGTGCTCAAACACTTACCATTTTAAGAGTCCTCCGTGAAATCACATCACAAAGTGAATAATGTCTGTTAAATATCTGCAACATTAGATATGTTTCAACTGTTGTTTCGGCAAAACTAGTACGGCATTAGGAAAAAATGCGATTATATGCAGAGAACGAACGTTCTACATCTAGTGACGTAATATTTGCGTAAGTAAAATAATCTTTCAAATAACTTAACGATTCTGTTGACGCACCTTCACAAATGTGTCTTAATGTGCCAAAATCAGAATTTTTCTCAAAAACACTTTCAAATTTTTCTAGAACAGAAACATTTTTTGCGTCTTCAATCGCGCATAGCTGTGCGTGAACATGTTGCACTATTTGTAGAGATTCTTCTAACGGCACCGCAGGATTTTGTAATTTTTCTATTGCATCTGCTAGCCCGAAGTAATGATTTTGAAATCCATTTTAACCTGACTATCTTGAAATTTCGACTGGCTTTTCTGGATAGCGGCAGCTTCCTTTGTATCGAATTGTAAAACCACGTTCTTAATATTGTCAAAATATTTATGATAATAAAACGCGGCCTGTAACCATGTTCGGCAACGAGTTAGAATAGGTTCTGGTGGCTCTGGTATACGGGGGCACAGGCTGTGAAATTCGCGGATACGTTTCGGTGATTTGATAAATATTGTTTTGGTATGCGCTATTAAAGCGTCTACCTCAGGATAACATTTTCTGATACTATCCGCCACAAGATTGAGAGCATGAATTTTACACGTAATTTGTAACAAATTAGCAGAATGCTTTTTAAGAGACCGGCCTACAGAAAGCATGTTTGCAGCACCATCACTCACTAACATCAAGAGTTGGTTTGTTGAAAGTTCAAACTTGTCCAATGTATTTAACACTAACTTTGAAATTACTTCGGCAGTACGCTGTTGTATTCGTTTGGAGACTAATAGAATTGAAGGTGCCGATTGATGAGGTTCCAATTTGCATGCCATTACATTAAAAACAGAATGTTTCTTCCGATCTGTTGTTTCGTCGACACATAACCACAATTTTTGATCTTTCAACTCCGATTTTATTTTTTGTTCAATATATTCGCGCGCAGATGGCACAATTCTTCGTAACGATGTTCGACTTGGTAATTTGCACTCCGAATAGTTATTCCAAAAGCAGATAAATGGTTCCTCGTCTAGTAAATTAAACGGTATATTACATGCGATAAACATAACGCATAAATTAAATATACATTTTTCATTGTCTCGTGCGCAATTTCTTTTTGAGACATGCTTTTCACTATTTACGTGTCGTAGACAATGTTGTCTGGACCAACACATTAACGGAATTTTACAGATTACACATTTAATTTTAGCACCTTCATATATTAAGTCTGGAATTTCTGCAATAAATTTTCGAAGTTTGTCCGACCGCGGTCGTTTTGCTGACGAAATCATAATTTTTCTAGGACAGATAAACAATTGCGCAAATGACCGGCAGCGAAAATGTCCGTACTGCTCCGCAGACGAAGTAATACTACCGTTCCTCTCGGTCCGAACTGATTCTACGCCGATGCGCGGTACCGCTCGTGGCCAGCGTTATTCATTACTCATTACTTAGATATATACTACAAAAAAACAACCATTACAAAAGGCTCATGCTAACACAACTTTTCACTTCACAATACAACAATGCGCATGCGTCTGATGGATCACTGGACGAAAATCTTCAAATTGGAGCACCTATCAGCAGACGGTTAGAAATTAATTTGGAGATCTGCACGAACGCCAAATTATGTCAAACTAGTAGTCAGAGTTTGGTGTTTTAACTGCACGAACACTATTTTTCAAACGATTTTAAATCGGTGCAGAAACAAACCTATTAATTGTAGTTTTTAGTGAACATGTCGAAGGCTAAAAAACGACCCTTTCAAGACACAGTAAATAAGTTTATTTCTGACTTTTCCGATTTGTTTTACAACGGGAGTAAGATAGTTTGTAAAGTGTGCAAAATACATTTGATGTCAAATAAGAAGTGGAACTGTACAAGACACATAAATTCCGTACAGCATAGAAAACGAAAATTGGGCATGCCACCGAGAAGTGCATTTTTTTTATGTAATTCTTATGTTGATAAACTGTAATTTGCCACTAGGCTTACTCGATAAACAACCGTTTAAGGACTTTTGGTATAAATACAATCCCGAGTTGCGGTTGCCAACGGAGAAAACGGCACGTAAGCATCTTGCAATTGTACGCGATGACGTGGAAAAGAAAATGAAACGCATATTGAAAAAAACAGTTTCTTTGGTTGTGTTGACGAGACAACAGACTGTAAAAAAATTCAATTGTAAATATTATGGTACGCATACTAGACCCTAGTAAACTTACATTACCAGTGTTACTAGCTGGCCGAAGACTACAAGAGTGTACTGCTGCAGCAATGACGAAGGTTGTACTTAGTACGTTGGAAAAATTTCAAATTTCAAAAGATAGTGTTGATGTTTATGAGCGATGGCGCAGCGATAATGCGTTCGGTAGGCCGTTCTCTTCTTGAACATGGTTGCAAGTGTTTACATGTTACGTGTAAAGTGCATGCTTTACATCTTGTGGCAGAAACCATTCGACAATGCTTTCCCGAGGTAGATGCATTAATAGCAAGCACAAGAAGAGTATCTACCAAACGCCTACGATCATTTCACACAGTGTCTTGGTATTCGTCAACCACCGGAGCCAATTCTTACACGTTGGGGAACATGGTTGCAGGCAGCTTTTTATTATGCTGAACATTTCAAAATAGTAAAAGCTGTTGTTGCACAATTCAATCCTGCCGAAGCTGCAGCTATTAAGGAGAGTCAGTCGAAATTTCAAGATATTACCTTCTTTACTTGATCAAAATATTTGTTGTAGTAAAATTCAGCCTGCAACCATGTTCCGCAACGTGTAACAATCGGCTGTGGTGGTTCAGGTCAACCAGGACACAGTTTGTGAAATAGTCGGGTACGTTATGGGGACTTTAGAAACACTACCTTTGTACTAGCAATCAATGTATTTACTAGTGAAAAACATGTAGGAATCGTTTGTGCCGCACGATTTAGAGTATGGATTTTACACGTTACATGTAAGAAGTTACCACTGTGTTCTTTAAGAGATCGGCCTAAGGAACGCATGTTTGCGGCACCATCACTCATAAACATTAAAAGTTGAAACTTCAAATTTGTTCAATGAGTTCAACACCACCTTTAAAATTTCATCGGCAGTACGATTTATAACTCTTTTGGAAGCAAGTAAGAAGGAGGATGACGGTCGATGTGGTTCCATTGTATGTACCATTACATTAACCACAGAATGTTTTTGACGATCTGTTGTTTCGTCCACACACAACCACAGTTTTTTATCTTTCAATTTCGTTTTCATTCCTTTTTCTATATGTTCACGAGCAAATGGCACTACATTTCGTATCGATGTCCGACTAGGTAATTTACAGTCCGCATATTTATTCCAGAAGGGGACAAATGCTTCTTTGTCTAGTAAACGAAACGATTAGATTACATAAAATATCAGTAACACATAAATCAAATGTAAATTTTTCTTGGTCTCGTATGCCACTTTTTGCAGAAGAATGCTGTTTGCTTTCGATGTGACGACGATGGCTTCTGGACCAACACATTAAAGGGATTTTACAAACTAAACATTGAATTTTAGTGCCATCAAAAATTGAGTCCGGCATGTCCACTATAAAGTTTTTAACTGTGTCTGCCATTGGTCGTTTTCGCGACGTACCTAGCTGCGACATCTTTAAAACAAACATAAGCGTACCATTACGAAATAAGTTACGACAGCCTTATTTTTTGCCCCTTTTTTGTCTTTTTTAATGCCTTTTTGCCGCCTATTTCTATAATTTTATAGTGCCATAAGTTCGGGCTTTATTGATCAGCAAGCGGCACTTGCTACTTTCATAATTAGTCCCCATGCTAGATGACAGTGCAGGTGGATTTCCCATAACTAGAGTTTGTAGTCAATATAGATACTGATTTTACCGACAGTACTTTAGTACATATTGGATTTGTCGAAGTTGTCAAAAATCATCGTGATCAGTAGAGTTGGCCACGCGCGCCAACGGGCAGCGGCGTTGTTTCGATTAGGCCTCGGGTTTCACTAGAGCTATTGTGTGTAGATGCTTGCTGTCGTAAATACTTTCGCGTAGTTGTTAAATAAAAGTAAAATAATGCGTGCTCAAACACTTACCATTTTAAGAGTCCCCTGTGAAATCGCAAAGTGAATAATGTCTGTTAAATATCTGCAACATTAGATATGTTTCAACAGTTGTTTCGACAGACCGAGTACGGCGCGAGGAAAAAATGTGTTTATATGCAAAGAACGAACGTTCTACATCTAGTGACGTTATATTTGCGTAATTAAAATATTCTTAACGGTTCTGTTGACGCACCTTCACAGATGTGTCAATGTGCCAAAATCAGAATCTTTCTCTAAAACACTTTCAAATTTTTCTAGAATACAAACATTTTTTGCGTCTTCTATCGCGTATAGCTGTGCGTGAACATGTTGCACTATTTGTAGAGATTCTTCTGACGGCACCGAAGGATCTTGTAACTTTTCTATTGCCTCCGCTAGTCCGAAGTAATTGTTGTGAATAATTTTTAAATCCGTTTTTCTTAATAGCGGCTTTTCTCAATAGCGGCAGCTTCCTTTGGATCGAATTGTAAAACCACGTTCTTAATATTCTCATAATATTTATGATAATAAAGCGCAGCATTTAACCAAGTTCCCCAACGTGTAAGAATAGGTTCTGGTGGCTCAGGTATACGGGGGCACAGTCTGTGAAATTCGCGAATACGTTTCGGGGATTTGACAAACACTGCTTTTGTATGCGCTATTGAAGTGTCTACTTCAGGATAACATTTTCTGATACCATCTGCCACAAGATTGCGAGCATGAATTTTACACGTAATGTGTAACAAGTTAACAGAATGTTTTTTAAGAGACCGGCCTACAGAAACCATGTTTGCGGCACCATCATAATTTATGAGTGATGGTGCCGCAAACGTGGTTTCTGTTGTTAAGTTGTTTCAAAGAATATTTTTATTACGCAAATATAACGTCACTAGATGTAGAACGTTCGTTCTCTGCATATAAACACATTTTTTCCTCGCGCCGCACTCGGCCTGTCGAAACAACTGTTGAAACATATCTAACGTTGCAGATATTTAACAGACACTATTCACTTTGCGATTTCACGGAGGACTCTTAAAATGGTAAGTGTTTGAGCACGCATTATTTTCTTTTCATTTAACAGCTACACGAAAGTATTTACGACAGCAAACATCTACGCACAATAGCTCTAGTGTAAGCATGTCAAACAGGCGGCCCGCGGGCCGCATGCGGCCCACTGAGCATTTTCCTGCGCCCCGAATCAATTTTGAAAACAGCAAGATAACGCGGCCCGCGAGCGTGTTAAAAACCGTATTAGAAAACGCGCGCGCCGCAACAAGTCGCGCGCACACACACGCGTATCACTACGATCGATCTATCTCGGCTGTGATCGGCCGCACTCGTCTCCCACGCCCGCCGCGCCGTGTGCCGCTGCCCAATCGCTTGATTGTCCTTGCGCCTTACATACGTACGTAAGTTTTCTTGTGGTTTGTTCCAGAAAGTTCTATCGCGCGAAAACACAAATGACGCTATCTGAACATTCTAGAAAAGAACTGTCGAGAAATCACATTTCCGTATAGAAGCCAAGACCGCTCGGTTGAGTTCAGTCAGTTGCTATAGAATTGCGAGTTCAGTTGCGTACTTATTGTTACAACACGTAACGGTACTTATTATTCTAAATAATAAAGTTTTCAACATGTCTCTTTCAAAACCAAGTGGAAGTAAGAGGAAACTCGTAGATGAGCATCGTATCTTTTATGAAAAGTGGGAATTAGAGTTTTTTTGCTGTGAAGTAAAAGACAAAATTATTTGCTTGATTTGTAACAGTACAGTCGGTGTCCCAAAATTATATAATATAAAACGTCACTATGATTGTCATAAAACTAAGTTTGACCAGTATACAAGGATGATTAATTAGAAACGAAAAGTTAAATGAGTTAAAATCACGGTTAAAAAATCAACAGCTTATGTTTACACGTCCAAAGCAAGAGAATGAATCTGCTGTTCAAGCGAGTTGCGTACTGTCGGAGTTGATCGCAAAACACTCAAAACCATTTGTTGAAGGTGAATTTATAAAAGAATGCCTTGTAAAGCCGCAGAAATCGTAGTCCCGGGAGCGTGAAGGCTTTTCAAAATATATCCTTGTCCCAGAATACTGTCGCTGAAAGAGTTACTGAGTTGGCTGCCAATATAAGTGATCAGATAAAAACAAAATCAGACTCTTTCATTGCATTTTCTATTGCGTGTGACGAAAGTACAGATGTGTGTGGTGTGGGGCAACTCGCTGTTTTTATTCGTGCTGTTGATAGAGATATCAACGTTTATGAAGAATTACTGGAATTAGTACCATTGCATGATACTACAACTGGAGAGGATATTTTCAATGCTGTTTACGGACTTCTGCAAAAGTACAATTTAGATTTGTCAAAACTGTGTTCCGTTGCAACACACTGAGCTCCTTCCATGACTGGAGTAAATAATGGCTTCATTAAAATATTACAGACAAAGATCAAACCAGATTTTCATCATGTGCACTGTATAATCCACCAAGAAGTTTTATGCTCAAAAGTGATCAAGTTGGAAAACGTTTTAAAATCAGTGAAAAAAATTATAACTTCATAAGGGCACGTGGCTTGAATCAGCGGCAGTTTTTTGCGTTTTTACGTGATTTAGAAAGTGAGTACACTGGTTTACCTTATTATGCAGAGGTGCGATGGCTTTCGTGTTCTATGGACCTCGATCGGTTTTGGAAACTTAAAGAAGAAATACGCTTTTTAATGGAAGTGAAAGGACAATATGTCAGCTTATTATCCGACGTACCTTTTTTACAAGATCTTTCATTTATGGTAGATATCACAAAACACTTGTCGGACTTAAATACGAAATTCCAAGGACCACGTCAAGTTATAACAGATATGCATGATCATGTGAAAGCTTTCAAGTGTAAGATGATGCTGTGGGAAAAACAGCAGTGGATAATCTGTCACATTTTCCGACTTGTAAGGCGTATCAGGAAAGTACGAGTGTCCCAATATCATACAAAATGTATACAGAGAAAATGGGAAGAATTCTGGCAGAATTTGAAAAGCGTTTTCAAGATTTTAAGTACCAAGAAAACAATTTTTCTTTATTTACTGGTCTTTGCACTGTCGATATTGATAAAGTTCCCCCTCACTTGCAGATGGAAGTAATTGAGATTCAGTGTCAGACCCATTTAAAACAAAAATTTGATAGTGTTGGTACATTCGAATTTTGTAAGTACTTGCCTGTTCAATACCAAGAAATAAAAAAAATTGCCTGTAAAATCCTGTCAATGTTTGGAAGTACCTATAAGTGTGAACAATTATTTTCTTTGAAGGGAAACAAATCTCCCGCAAGATCGCGATTGACGGACGCACACTTGGACGCAGTTTTAAAAGTTATTTCCGCCGATAAATTCACGCCACAAATAGACAACTTAATTAAAGACAAAAGATGTCAAATATCTGGCAAAAGAAGTTAATGTTTGTGTTTTTTTGTAATGTCCTTTTTATTGAAAATTTAATAAATATACTTGTCTTATAATAGTACTTTTTTTCGTTAAGATTTTCGGTAGTTTGTCTTCTTTAAGATTAGGTTTCGTGGCCCACCTAGTCTTAATGCTTTTAGCTCACCAGCGACTTTGAGTTTGACATGGCTGCTCTAGTGGAACCCGAGGCCTAATCGAAACAACGCCGCTGCCCGTTGGCGCGCGTGGCCAACTCTAGTGATCGGCGTATTGTTTTCAGTTGTTTTTGTGATACCGTGAATTGTCTAGCAAATTTTATATATGCAGTCACAGTTAGTGTGTATTTTGCAAATTGCATAAAACTTTGTAGTGGATCAAGATAATTATAGTTTAGTAACTGTATTATTTCTTATCTCCTTTGTTAAATTTTTATTTCTTGTACCAGTTTATAGTAGATTTCAATAAATTATTTCACTGTGATATCTTGTTTTCAATTACAAAGCAGAAGTATCAATAAAAAGAATTAATTAAAAAGGAGCAAGCCTTTTTACTAAGTATTTCGCTGTCCGTACGCAAGATGACGCTGAATATAGTCCTAAACTTGTAGGAAGATATGTTCTGTGATATGTATACACACCGAAATAGCTATACCGTAATGTTTTCAAGAGCCATAAATGATCAGGCATGCATATAAAATTCAAACTAGTTACAATCGTAAAATTATTTTGATCTAAAGAATGTTGTCATGTATCATATGTTTTCGTGTATACGTTTTATCCCTAAATAGTAATAATTGTGTTTGTTTCAGTTTGCAAAAGCATCGATATAAGGAATTCGATCAGAATGTTTGACCAACTTCAAGGTTGCCGTGTGATAGAAGGATATGTTCAAATTTTACTTTTCGATACATTAGATTCGTCCGATTTCGCAAACCTAAGCTTTCCAGAATTAACGGAGATTACTGATTATTTGTTATTATTTCGAGTAAGCGGCCTATTAAGTTTGGGGCAACTATTTCCAAATCTAGTAGTGATACGAGGGTACCAATTACTTTTTGGATATGCTTTTATCGTCTTCGAGATGCCTAGCCTCCAGGAAATAAATTTGTACTCGCTAACCGACATAATGCGTGGCTCAATTAGGATTGACAAGAACCCCTCTTTGTGTTTTGTTGACACCATAGACTGGAGCCTGATAGCTCATATGAAAACGGGTCATTTTATCAAGAGTATTAAGCCGGAGAACGAATGTCCTGTATGCGCCGGTGAAGATGGTAGTGAAAGTAACGGTAAAAGATGCCAGATGGCCGAATATTCCAACAACGAAGTCACTAAAAATCGATATCTGTGTTGGAATAACGAACGGTGTCAAAAAGTTTGCAAGAAAAACTGCAGAGCATGTGATGAAAAAGGGAATTGCTGTGATGCGAAATGTTTAGGTGGATGTAGTGTTTATGATCGTTCGAAATGTACAGTGTGCAGAAACTTTGCTATGGGGGAAAAGGAAAGTAGGACTTGCCTTACGAACTGCCCTTCATCTTTATATGAGGTATTTATCACTTTTATTCAGCACCGATTACTCAAAGTTAAAAGTTTGTAAGTTCTCGCCGCGGTAACATAAAAGTGTAACTTTTATTAATTTAGTTCGCATGATATTTTCAAATGCCCTTCCTCAGCCTGTCAAAAAGTTCGAGCTTAAATGACATGATGCCCTGAAATTAGTATATATCTGTTTTATAGTATACTTATGAGTAGAGTAACCAAAACTTGCGGACTCGCATAGGCGTCGGTATTTACGGGTTAATATAAGAATACGAAAAATTCATAAATAAACTTACTTGCTAATTATTCAACAAATTAGAGGCATCAGGATGTGAACTACTGTAAACTTGTAACATGTAGAAACTGTTTTTCAAAATCACTTAAAAGTTCACTATTTTTACACTTATTATAAACGGCCTCTAAAGTATTAAAATCGGAATTTTTCCTTAAAACATCTGCCAACTTTTGACTAGCTCATAATCCTGGCGTATCATTTAATGTGTGTAATATATTTTTTACACCCTCCACTATGTCTAAAGATTTCTGCAATGACAATTCAGTACATTGTAGTTTTCTGATGGCATCTAGTAATACTGTATAATTGGTACATATTGTTGTTAAATCTTCTAAAAGTTGAGGAATTTGAAATTCTCTTTGACTTTCTCTAATTGCTTTGGATTCATTCCGATTAAATCGCATTATAACTGATTGAATTTGTTGAAAATGGATCAAATAGTAAGAAGCTGCTGTTAGCCAAGTACCCCATCGCGTTAAAATTGGTTCAGGAGGTTCTGGAATACCTGGACAAAATTTACGAAATTCTTTTAAACGTTTAGGAGATTTACGAAACACTGCTTTAGTACTTCCAATCATCCGATCAACGTTTCCGTAATGTTGTCGAACAACTTCACCAACTAAATGCAAAGCATGCAGCATGTAGGTTATATGTCTTAAGTTAGGAAATATATGTTTTAAGGATCGTCCAACACTTAACATCGTTGCTGCACTATCTGTCACAATCATCACAACTTGATCTTGGACAATTTTAAATTTTTTCAAAGCGTTCATGATCACTTTTTGAATATTTTCCGCGGTACATTGTTGAACACGTTTGCAAGCTAACAAATATCGAGATGCTGTTTTTCTCGCTAGATAAAACGCGAGCTATTACATTCACAATACTGTTTTTCTTTATATCGGTCGTCTCATCCACGGTAATCCATATTTTTTTGGAACACAAATCACGTTTACCACACATTTTTCTAGCATCTCTTTCATTCGCGGCAAATGATTCTGTAATTGTGTTTGTGAGGGTAATGGGTACTTTGGAACGTATTGTCGCCAAAACGTTTTAAAAGCTGCTTTTTCTCACCAACGACAACGGAAGATTACAAGAGGTAAACATAATTAATAAATGTATGAGGAATAGTGTATAAGGTGTTTCAGTTCTTGCATTTCTCATATGCTTAATACCATTGACATGCCTCTGGCAATCAGTTCTGTCCAATGCAGCCAAACGAACATTGCATATTAAGCAAAAAACTGCACTACCGTCATATTTTAAATGGGGAAAAGTGACACATACTTATGTACATTAGTAGCAAATCTATTACGAGGCATTGTTTTCTTAGGTATGTAAATATTAGTTCTATATGAAACGATACACTAATTATGTACTTGGTATAATACTACAACACACAAAAACACCAGCTCTATTTTCAAAAGCGACACGTAAGTACATAACCTTGACCGTTCGACTAATCTCTGCAACCGGTACTAAAACGAAATCTCTCTCAGCGCGGTTTAACATGATTTATATTCAAGGTCGACACTACATGCCTGCTTCTCTACTGGTTTAGTATATTTATGAATTTTTCGTATTCTTATATTAACCCGTAATACCGACGCCTATGAGTCCGCAAGTTTAGGTTACTCTACTTATGAGATATGTATAAACAACAGAAACTTGTTTGCACTTGGTTCGAAGGAAGGGCATCCTGAAAATCCATATTTGGATGAAGCTTTATGCGTTGTTATAGTAGCTTCAGATACCAACATATATTTTTTATGCCCCCTTATTTAACAGAAAAAAATTGTTTAGTGTACATCCTCAAATTTTATTCCGCTTCATTTCATTTGCTCTGATGTTAAATATTTGCTTGATCTGATAACTTTAACCCGTGTAGAATTTACTTTAAATTTTAAAATTAAATTAGAAATCAATATTTCCTTGTAAATTATACTCGCAAATAACATAACCAGAACAGTACGAAGATTTATAAATTGTTCAAGATATTCTCTCAAAGTTTCTTTCTTACAGTCAAGATAAAATTACGCGTACTCCTGAACACAGCGCTTCTAATCGTTATACCGATTAGGAAAATGCGAAAGTAGCCATATCGCTACCCCCTCCTCGCTCTCAAGCGGAGGAATAAGCGGCCCCAAGGTTACCGATGTGGTTAGTTACGAAGTAGACTGCCTTATGTGCGGACGATCTTAATAAGAATTACGTGATTGACGAATACAAGATGTCCATTTATACAACAGCAGAAAAGGTTCAGATTATTCAGTGGTATTTATCTGGACTTAGCCGACAACAGACGATCACTCTCTTCTCTGTAGAGTATGTCAATCGGCTTATTCCAAGCGCACAGACGATTTCAAATATCGTCGATGCGTTTAAGAAATTTGGCTGTGTTGTCGGGTATTGCAGAAAATGCCACCAAATGGACGAACAGCCTCAAATCCCTCGAATTAATCCCGAATTATTTTGTATTTTTCTTTTCTTTCATTTCATCAGAATCTGTTTTTATTTTCGTCTTTAGAATTTCTTATTAATTTCGTATAAACTTCGTAGCAACAACATAAACATGCGAAACTCTCATTTTCAGCCGACCTTAAATTATTACGTGCGCTTTTCGCACAGTAGGTCTACATCTCAACATTGTTCCAAGTCGACTAGCATGTCCCGCATGGAATTGCTGGGATATCACTCAGTCCCCTCCACTCTCTCCTGGATGTACGACGAGACAGCTCTCTCGCATGTACAGCGAGAGAGCGAGGAGGGGATACCAATATAGCTAATTTCTCATTTTCCTAATCTGTATATTGTTATGGTATTATTCTATTTCGCTTTTTGCGAAAGATATCTTTGTTGTGTATATTGATTTTCTAATATTTTCGTTTTCTTGCATACTGTTGTTGTTACTCTTGTGAGGCGAAGTTGTTGGTGGCCTTCCTTCTAAATTTCCCTAGTTTGATAGCTTATCCTTTTCTAAGACATCATCCTTCACAAAGTCTCTTTAGCAACAGAAGTCCAGGAAATCGAAATACTCCTATCATGTTCTAATATACACTGCGTTCACAGTGAAAGGAATGAATTCAATAAAAACTTTTAGTGAATAAAAATATTCAATTTATCATTTTGGTTCGCCATTTTTTGACCTAAACTACAACGTGGTATCACTCCCGGTTTGAGTGGAAGTAGCAATAACTCTACCATTTTAAATAGAACCCCTACATATATTTACGGATTTGGATAGAATAATAAATCCTTCATGAGATATTTTACAACAGAAAATTAGTAGAATACGTTTTGCAGTTAATACCTAATGAGATCAAATAAATTGGTATTCCAAATCAATAATTCTATCCACTACAACGAAATAAATTGGAACGTATAATTTTTGGAGCAAGGTTATACAGAATTCTCGGGGTGCATTTGAAATCTTGTAAATTTAAAAATAAATACCCATGAAAGTTCAAATTCGAAAGTTTTCCTTTAACCATAGGATGCATGGGTGTTCGGATATACAGATTAACATTTCTCGGGTCTCTCAGGCCCGGTTGTTCTTTTACTCTGTTAAAAATATATAAGAATATGAAATATATTTAAATCATTTATTTGTGCGTGTAGAAATCTTAAATAATTAAACAAAACCTCTAACTAAAGATTACAGCTCTTATAAATGTAAATACATGTTCAAAAGTAGCAATTTTTACAAATTCTTACACTATGTTCGTTGCACACATTATTGCGACACTTTTCACAAACTAGTTTGTTTTTTCTGTCTAAACTAGATGGACACATGCATCTCTTTCTTTTATTTGTAACGGCATCAGTCGCAGTTTTTTCGATGTTAATAAATTTGTTCATACAATTCATTGAATTTCTTGGTATTTTCGGATTTTTTTACCTCCTTATCATATGCGGTATTACCAATTGCTCAGCTAATTCCTTCAAAAATAGTCGTCTAGCGTGTGTTACATTCCTATGATAATCAGGTTTCAACGTGGAAAATATAATAAATGTATGTAGTGCTGCAATATCGATCATATTAGAAAAAAGCGCCATAGGCCAACGCTTCGTTTGCCTTTTACATGTATAGTTGGACAGTTTTTGATCCATTACGTCTACTCCCCCTTCGGTCTTGTTATAATAAAGTATTAATTCCGGTTTCTGCTTAACATTTTCACTTACAGACAGGTCATTGTGCATGGTGCTGAGCAAAATGACTTGCTTTTCTTAGGAATGTAGCCAACCATAGTCATTTTGTCATAAAAGCCAAATGTAGAACAGTAGACCAGTTTGTTCTTTGCATCTCTTATTTCATTTGGTATTTCTCTCTTATTTTTTCTTAGTGTTCCAACCACTGTTAGGTTCTTTTCTAATAAACATTTAGCCAATGGAATGCTTGTAAAGAAGTTATCCATTGTAACATTTAGTCCAGAGAAGTGGATGCTGCGTACTAAAGTTTGCACTACTTCAGAAGCAAGATTTGTATGGATAGGTTGATTGGGTCGTCGTCCGGTATATACCATTCCATCAATTGCAAATCCTGATTCTGACTCACACATCCAGAAAATCTTGATACCGTATTTTGACGGTTTATTTGGCATATACTGAATAAATGAACATCTCCCTCTATACGAGAGTAACTGCTCGTCAGTGGTAACATTTTCGTTTGGCACCAAAGATGACCTGCATCGTTGTAAAAATAAATTCCATAGATACGATATCGGAGCTAATCTATCGGTCTATAGGCGAAAATCACAAGCTCTTTTGTCATCAAACCGTAGGTACCGTCTAATATCTTCAAACCGATTAATTCCCATAGCAGCTTGATAAATAGGATTACATTTACCAGAAGAAAACAGTTCTCTTATCGGTACGTCCCAGTTTGTTTCCACGCCAGCTTGTATCAGCAAACCTAAGAAAGCATTCAGCTCCATCACATCAATATCTACCCATCCTTTGTCTTTTACTGTAGTTACTCTTCGAGCTTCAAGGTTTGTGCACTTGACGACTTCTTCTAAGATCGTTCTTGTAATAAAACATTTGAAAGCATTTTCAGACGTATCACAGGACACTGCTTTAGTTTTTACACCTGGTGCTAAACGCAGTACGTTCGTTTTGCAGTTTTCGTAGAGCTTGGCGGAACTTTATTCCACTGGATGCCGGATGGAGAAGCGAAACAATTGGGATTATCACTATCGGTCTCCGCTGTAGCTACATCTTCTTCAGACTCAGAATTTGAAGAGTCTGAATTGGCTTCTAATGAATCTTGACCAGGTTCTTCATTTTCAAACGTTTCACTCTCTTCCGATAAAACTTAATCACATTCCTCTGCCCACCGCATCAGGGATTCCTCGTAATTGGGATCCCAATACCTCACTGTTGCATGTTGCCCGGTCGATTTTCTTGAACTTGAAGCCACGATAACGAACATTCACAAACACCTCAAGCAAATTTTAGCAACCGAAGCCTTTTTTATGCGTTCACATATTTATATGATATGCATTTCTGCGTGTTGAAACCTGCATACGCCTTTGAAACTTGCAAACTCCGTTGAGCGCAGAAGCAGGCTTGTTGCTACATGTTACAACATGTTGCAGCCGATTGTTAACACACTGTATTCCAAATAATATTGCAATATGCAGTACATTGACGCCAGAAGCAACAAATTATTTTAAACATTATTTTAAACAAATTTAATAAAGTACCAAAGTTTGAGTGGCAGTAGCAATTTTGATTTTGGTGTTGGTTGCCATGTGTAAAATTTAAAACTTCTTTGTTGTTAGAACAGGTCGGGACAAGAAACAAGTATTAGACAAATTGTAGCTTCAGATCAATTTAACATAAGGAAATTCGAAAAGCTATTGCTAAAGCCAGGATCTTTACCTTATAGGCTTCAGTTATCATCGATTTTTTTGAATGAAATGTTTGAAGAGGAGAAATCAAAATAATGTAAAAAAAATCTATCAGGCAACTCAATTTATGTCTCTCGATGGATGGTCTAACGTTCATAATGAACCAATAATTGTGTAGTTTTGACAAGAGAAGATGGAAACAGTTTTTGGTTCGAAAGTATAGATACATCAGGACGGCATCCACATTGTTGCCGTTTTCTTTTCCCTTGGAGCACAGTGAAACACAGTGTATGTACGGACTTTTATTTCTGAGATTGTAGAAGTTGTCGTTTTATTCTTGGAAGTCTTGCAATCTATTTTTCGCTTAACCTACGCGACAAGCTCTTAAATTTCAGTTACACTGTATAGTTTCACTTACCTTATTTGTTAAATCTTTTGTCTATGTTTCCCTTCAAAATGTATCGGTTTAATCTTCTTTCGTAGCCGTCGTTAGGTTTTTGACATTTTAGTTTATTGCAATACTCATATATACTCCTGTAGTTGGAGATTTTATTTACTTATGGCATTTCCTCTTAGTTATTTTCCCTTTTGTTGTTCTTTCTGCTACTTTGGGTATCGCATACTTCATTGGATCTGCTCTTCGTATTAATGTTAATTTTCTTACAGATAAAACTTAAAAGTTAAAATTAGTCTTTTACTCTTCCTGAGGGTCTATACTTCCCTTTTTCCTCGTCTTAGTAACCCTTTGTGTCTTTACTCGATTATAATTTGCTACTTCAATTGGAAGTGTTTACATCTAGTAAGGGGTTATGTGTCAATCAGCTGACTGCGAGACTGTCAAGTCTAGGTGGGTTCTGTGTAGCGTGTTCGTTCAAATTGCGGGCATGCAACTTTCGGTTGTTTTCAGTCATTTCACTGCTACTAGCTAGCTCTTTTATTATGTTTGGTTGTCCTTTATCTAATCATTTATATTCATTCAACCTTATTTACGTATTACTCCATTTTAAATCTTCAGTTTAGCATCTTCCGTTATCATAACTTAAGTGTTTGATCCACGTAGTTCTATGACGTATTTCCGAATGGGGTAGAATCGTATTTCCCACTGTATTTTCGACCTTTTGGTCGTTGAATTTTATCATTTGTGGCTCGATTGTTGAGATCTTAGTATCACGGTAGTGCTTTCTATTTTGTAATATTTGGAACTAATCACTAGAGCAGGCCAAATTGCGCCATCCAACAGAATCGGAATCAGGCGCAACGGCCGCTTATTGTAAATAGCGTATATGTGAGTCACAGCAGATATGTGATATTTCGAAATTAATACACAAGAGTAAAAAAATAAAAGCTGACGCAATAATAATGTTTAGTAATTAGAGCGGATATATATGTACACGCTGAGGTGTTTTTATTTTCATTATGATTTTTTATTTGATTGAAAACGGTATGCGTTGTAAATGGGATGTAATAAGGAAATAACTGAGAAACTGAACGCTTTTTTTTATTCTGTTGTATTTAATAATGTAACTGTAAGTAAAGATATAATAAATAAATTCTATCCTTCTTAATAATGCGGATAGGCTTGTTTAAAAAGTTGCACCATCAGATAAGTTTCCACATTTGCCTCGGTGAAGGATGTTCGCCGAGACGAAAAAATGTTCTTATATTTCGAAAACGACCGTTCCACGTCTACCGAAGTAAGACAGGCGTAATTAAAATAATCTTTAGACTTAGTCAAGGAATCTGCAGATGCCCCATCGCACATTTGTCTTAATCTCGTGTAGTCCGATACTTTTTTAAAACACTATCGAACTTAGCTAAAACTCGTCCACTTGTTGCATGGTTTATACTGTGTAACAATGTACTAACTTCGTCCACGACTTGCACTGATTCTACCAACGACAATCCAGAATTTTGCAAATTTTCTATCGCGTCTACTAACCCTTTGTAATTGTTGCTAATATTCTTTAGATGTGTTTCAACAGAAATATCGAGAAATCCCTTCTGGCTCATCCTAATAGCTCTAGCTTCGGCAGGGACGAATTGCAAAATAACGGATTTGACTTCTTGAAAATGTTCATTATAATAAAAAGCGGCTTTTAACCACGTTCCCCAACGCGTAAGAATGGGCTGTGGTGGTTCTCGAATACCAGGGCATAACCTGTGGAATGCCCTAGTCCTCTTAGGACTTTTGAGAAACACTTTTTTTGTGTTTGCTATTAATGCATCCACCTCCGGGTAACACTCTCGAATAGTTTGTGCCACAAGATAACATGTAAAAGTCCTTCACACTTTTCTTTAAGGGAACGGCCTACACTACACATTGTTGCTGCACCATCGCTCATGAACAACAACAGTTGACTGGTTGACACTTGAAATTTTTGTAACGTTTCGAGAACTACGGCCGTAATTGCTTTACTAGTACACTGTTTTAATCTTCTGCTGGCTAATAGAATTGCAAAATTTGGTTTAATAGGATCTAATACGCGAACTATTATATTCAAAATAGAATTTTTTTGCAATCTGTCGTCTGATCAAGACATAGCCACAGCTGTTTATCTTTTAATTCGGCTTTAATTCGATTTTCAATGTCCTCACGTATTCGTGGAATATCTCTCCGTAACGCTGTCCGAGATGGTAGTATCCACTCGTACCCCAGAATTTTCGAAATGCTTTTTTATCAAGTATACGAAGTGGTAGACCACATACCATAAACGTTAAAAGCAATTCTAATTGAAATTGACGTTGTTGTGACACACCATTTCTTTTATTTCTGTGGTGTGCGCTATTTATATGTCTTTCACAATCACGTTTGCTCCAGCACAGTAGTTTCTTTTTACAAACTTTACAGAAAATTGTACTCCCATTGTAGTGTAAATCCACAAATTCACTAAGAAATTTATTAACTTCGTAGGTAATGGCCGTTTATTTTTAATAGTTACGTTAGACATAATCACTAAAGCGAGCACACCGACGCTTGTTTCTAGTATGCCACGAAGTGGTGCAAACGTAACATCTGCAGACTCGTCATTTGTTGATGAATAGAGCGCGTCATCCGTAAATGAATAAGCGCGCTGTTAGTTCGTAGCCGTCGATGAATGAACTTTTTTTTTGTAGTGGCCACTGTGAACAACGCCCTATTTATCAACGAACACCCAAACTGCAGGTGTATATTTGCGCGTCTTCACGACGTAATAGACAGTGGTTTTTGGTCCTCGTCCTAATAATTACATATTTAAATTACCTATGTTTACATACATATATGCGCCCGGCAGCCTGATTGCGAACCTGGCGCGTGGCGCTCTTGGCCCGCTCTACTAATCACGTTGAGTGGATATTTTGGAAACCTACCTGTAATTTCTGTTGTCGCTATTTGGTTCTGATTATTGGATTGGAAATATTTGAGAGGACGGCTACGGGTTGCTGCTAAGCAGGATTTGAATACAACGTCTCTAACATCCATCTTGAATTTACCACGTAGGGTCAAGATCTTTATTCGTCCCCATCTTATTAATCGTTTTCCCCGTTTTAACGGTAAGCTTTCAGTTTCTTTATATTTCACATTGTAATTTTGGGGTTTCGTTTATTTCTTTCTAGGGGTTCTATTCTCGGGTTCACTGTTTTGGTACCTCGTTTTGGAGATTTCTGTTTTTGGATATACCTGATTTTAGTCTAACATTTTTAGATTATTACCTTCTTGAAAATTACCTTTTGGATCTACCTGTGTTTTTGGAAACGATTTTGAAATTATCTTCCCTTGTTTTGAGCCTTTAATTTGACCTTTAATTGCAGTATATTCAATGTTTGTTTGCTTTTAAATTTAATGCTATTAACAGTAATCATTTTCTCTTGGTTGTAATTGCCTCTACAATTCATAGTCATTTAGATCCTCATTTATTACCTTTTTTTAAATTTTAGATTTGCATAATTTTCAGAATTTTAATTTATATAAAAATTTAATCTGTGTTACGTCAGGATATTTTAAGCGAGTTAATTTATTTTTTTTTTACTTATGTGGTTTATTCTTTGGTCGGTTAAAAACCGGAAAGCTTTTACCTATCTTAGGTCAGAATTTCCCACAAGGAATGTTTGTATTTTATATGCGTAGCGCGTTGGCCATAGCGATCGGTAATTTTCTTAATTGTATTATTACGACATTTGGTAAGTTTTAACCGGGGTAGTACTCTGGTCCAATTTTTTTATTCATATGTACTTTTCTTTATGAAATATTAACTTGCACTTTTCTTGTAATCGTACTTTATGTGTATGAGATTAGAGGAGCTTACTCCTGCAACGTTGAATTTGTGGGTTTTTGTCTTAATCCAAATTTTCCTTTTTCCCCTTATAATTTTTAACCACTATTTCGCGGGTTCCTGTTTACCCCGATCGCCTGACAGGGTTATTTCAAGCAGGTGGCGCCTACATAAAGTTAAATTGTCTTAGTGCAGGCTGGCACCCTGAATGAAGGATTCGCTATTTATTAAATTATTAAATTACGGGGGAAAGCTGTCGTATCCTTTTGTTATTTTGGATTCTTTTGTTTTTATTTAATGCAATTTCAAGGCGCTAGAACGTAGCAACATACATCTGATTATCTTACAGATATGGCCATTGATGTAATAAATAAGCGTAACACTGACAAGGGAACATCCCGAACCCGTAAATTCCAAAAAAATTGAAACTTTGTGGACAAGCAGTCCTCACCCCAAGATGTTCGAAGCCGTTTTTCTTATCGGCCCAATTTCGTTTTAAGAGGGTGAAACCACCCCTGAAATTTTACTTGATTTTCGGTTTTTTGAAAATAATTCGATAATGGTTGGACCAAATACATCAAAGTTATATATCAAAATAATCGTCTCTTTGAGCTCTATTACATATGTGAAAATAGCATAGTATTTCTATTTAAAAATTTGGTGGTGCCTTCCCCTACCCCTTCACGAAGGAACCTATTCAAATGCCATATTGTGGATGTTATACAGCCCTTCAAGCAGTTTCAAAAACTTACTTCAGTTATTAAAAAAATAAGGAAAATGATCAAAAAATAAATGCTAAGAAACGCCCCGTTTGGCAGCCCAAGAGCTGCCCGATAGGTGGTGGACATCTACACTCCGGTTTGTCTTGCTACCCTCTGGGACGGCGTACCTGTGTTTCTTGGCGATAGGTGTCGCCGAGAGACATATTCAGTGCTGCTTTGGAGATTAGCAATATAAACTGAGAGGCAAACGCAATGATAGCGGCAGTAGATAGTGCTCAGAACCATGCTGATGACGCCGAGTAGGCAGAAACATGTCCATGTGTTAGCGCTATTTTCTCTGCTACATTGTTTTTGCCGGGAATGATTCCACCAATATCATGAGTTATATTAGCATTTATTTTTTGGTTATTGTATTAGGCATTCTTTTCACGTGTATTTCTAAGGAAAATTATATTTAATACGTCGTCTTTAGAGACTGTGAAGGAATGTAACATAAATTTTGATGTTTTTAGACAGGTATGTTTTAGAAAACAGAAATATAGATAAAAATGAATTAATACAATAATATTGCATGCCTTTCGGATGTCGATATTACAATTCATAGTGGTAGAAAAATTTATTCAAACTAATATATAAAATACATATGACATATTTTGTATTATATGGCTTATGTATACATGTGTATATATAATATATACGCTAGTAATTACTTAATTTGTATAATAATGCATTTCTTCATAAAAATGCTTAAGGCACAAAAAACTGTTGCACCAAGAACACCCTATTATAGCACGCGCTCCACATATGGAACATCGCAATGTAATTTGAAAATTTTCTGTGAAGGCAAAAGTGACAGGATTATCGAAACGATTTGGCCGGTCCGCAATATAACCACTTTTGTACCATGCATAAGCAAATAAATTATGATATTTTGAAGAAGATAATTGATTGTGCACTAAAGACTGTAATTTAATAATGTTGTTACGCGTATGCAAATTAATATCGTAGTTGTATAAGAGTATATCAGATAATTTCCTAACAAAATTTTTCCAAACACGAAATCCATAGACGTCTAGGGGTTATATCATACCAGTGGTTTTCTTTGGTATTGTGAGGATGTTCGCATTCTTGTCGGCCGATATATGGTCTTTTAAGTTAGATGGACAATGGCCAGTCCACGAATCTAGCAATAAAACTGTTTGAGATCCTATATTTGGAAGATATACCTTTGTGAACCATTCCGTGAATAATGCTGTTAGTTTTCCGGATGATGAAGCAGTTACATAAATATTTTCTGCGTGGAACATCGATTCTACTACTTGTGGTACAAATGTACTACTTTGTTCTTTCAAAACCATGAATAGGGGCGACAACAAGCGTCCAGATGCGGATACTGTAGGAAGTATGGTATAGCTGTGTGTTGTAGCGAATATAGATTGCACAATACTTTCAACTGCTTTCGATCCCTGTGGAGCTAACGTGCGACCAGAGTGCAATCCCAAATTGAATCCACTTTCATCAGCGTTGAATGTATTAGTAGAGCCTACCTTCGCAATATAAGGTTTTACTTCTTGTACGAAAGCCGACGAAATTTGATTTAACTCTGCCGTGTCTGTACCATATTAACGGGTTATAAGTTTGGTAATTTTTCTAGAAACTATCCTGTATACTTTCTTGAAGTTCCATAACCAATGCGGGGATGCTCTGAAATTTGTTAATTCGATTTCTTCATTGGCTTCCATAGCCCATTTACGAAGATCTAGGTAGAGAATTATAAATTTGTAATAATTTCTCTCTTTGTGTTCCTCCTTTTTTATTGATACCTCTCATCTAAAAAGCAAAAAATTTGAGAACACAAAAATGTCTTAAAATTGGTCTACAATTTCTTACCTATATAATTGTTGTAAAGACTTTACTCTCTTAAATCTATGTTTTACAGCTTCAAATGAACGTCGTTTTTTCCCAGATTTTCAGAAGGTAACAGCTTTTGTCTTATATTCTAAATCGATAATATCTCCTTCTTCAGGTGCACATTCTTCTTCTTCTAAGACTTCTTCCCGTGAAGGTGGGTATCTATCATCAACAAATACTACAGAATGTAACCTAAATTCTTGCAAGAATTCTAGCGTTACGTCGTTATCGACTTCAAAGGTTGTATCGTCCCGAGATCTAATTAAGATATTCTTCAATACGTCGTGCATTTCACTTTCTTCATTGTTGAAAACTATTGGACGATTATCGTTTGCGACATTAAATGTCAGTGTTAGTAATCGAACTACATTTACTGGATTTACTATCATTGTTGAACCAGTACTCTAATTCTCATAGTCAGATGCAGTATTAAAAAGTTACAAAAGTGACTTTTTCTTATATACTTATTTTTATTCAAACAAATCAACAATTTTAAACTATTACATATTAAATATTACTCACATTAAAGATTATTGTACTTATTATAAGTATAAGTCATACTTTATCATTGATATCATATGTATGTACAGCTGTCGTCGCACTATATCTGCCTTCATAAGTATCATTACCAATTTACAAATTCATATATCGAAGGATTAATAAACTCATTGCATAAATTATTCTATCATATTGATTGTGAGTCAGTAATAGAGATATCCGAAATACGTGTACACATGGAAGATAATACATTATTCACACAATATCTGCGGATTACCTTTAACATATCTTTGTTTTGCACAGGCATTGACAATTACATAAAGCAACGTATCGTGTGGCAAGTTTTATCCTTTTCTAATAATTATTTTACACAAAGTGAAGTACGTTTTTGAAACTGCTTGAAGGGCTGCATAACATCCACAATATGGGATTTGAATAGGTTCATTCGTGAAGGGGTGGGGGAAGGCACCACCAAATTTTTAAATAGAAATACTATGCTATTTTCACATATGCAATAGAGCTCAAAGAGACGATTATTTTGATATCTAACTTTGATGTATTTGGTCCAACCGTTATCGAGTTATTTTCAAAAAACCGAAAATCAAGTAGAATTTCAGCGGTGGTTTCAGCCTCTTAAAACGAAATTGGGCCGATAAGGAAAATTGCTTCGAACATCCTAGGGTGAGGACTGCTTGTCCACAAAGATTCATTTTTTTTGGAATTTTCAGGTTCGGGATGCTCCCTTGTGAGTATAATTGCACTGTAACTAGCTTCGTTACAAACAATGCGTCTAATATGAGCAGTATGAGAAGAAAGACTTATAGAACGCGCAGATTAACTTAATTTTATATTATCAAACAGAGAATAGAGAATCTAAAACCAGTTAGATAAAAATTCTTTTGGTTGTTTTTAAATCAAAAAAAATTATCCAAATCTGTAATTAATTTCTAGACATGAAATAGAATGAAATGTGCATTATTCTGGGGCTCTGAGACCCAAGGTTACCACTGAAGAGTTAAATTTATTGTATCGGTAGGCAGTATGGTAGGCTCTTTATTTTGTTACCGTTAGGATGGCTTATTTGCTGTTGTTCTGCAACAAATTGTTCAATGATTTAAATTTTATTATCTTCTAAAGCATTTCGCTCTACGCAAGTAAGGGAGGAAATGACAACAATTAACAAAGCAAGTAAGAATAAGAGAAAATAATAACGAGAACAAAGAACGAAAATATGACCAATGTGGGATAAAATAAATAATAAGAATTTACGCTTTTAGAATTGAGACTTGACAGTTTGTCAATTGTTATGATTACGTTCCCTAGCAATGAGTTCTTTGGATCACAGAAGACTATTTGGCGCACTTTCCACCAAAACCTTCATTGCTGCATATCGTAATATTTTTTAAGCTAAAATATAACATATGTGATGGATTCGTATTTCGATGGACTTTCCAGAAACGTAAAAATATACGGGCTATCCCATTTAAAGTAAGAATGTTAACGTAACTTCCGGTGACACCGGAAATGTAATTGAACTGACAATAACTCCAAAAAATAGAAATCGACCTATTTCTTCTAAAAACTCTCGCTTGTGTCGTTCAAAAGTTAGTATGCTGGGGGGAATACTTTAGGATTCCTCCCTGTATAATTATATGTATACAGTAGAACTCCTCTATAACGAGTCCCGGTTATAACGAAAAATCGGCTATTACGAGTAAATCACATGGTCCCTTCGCGTTTATATACCATTCTATGTTAAAATTTTTGCTTTATAACGAGTACTTTTTAGTGAAAAGGTGGATATAACGAGAAATTTCTCAGATCGGTAATAGCGAGAAATTTTATTACCTAGATCGCTTATAGCGAGCCATTCGTAGAAAAAAATAAAACACACGTACTTTGATGGAGAAACAAGCATGAAACAAATATATCAGTTCCTGCAAATATCAAAATGTATTCTCAGAATGCCTATTTTACACAATTTTCTTCACCATTGCTAATTCTGCAGTAAGTTTCTAACCACAGCGTGTTGCATACGTTCCAACATGTCTTTTAAAAAAAGTAGAAAAGCAATTTCCGTAAAAGAAAAGTTAGAAATTATCGACGATTTCGAACGTGACAAAAAACATATCTGTAAAAAAAGAAATTTGGCGAGTTCTACCTTAGCTACAATTTAAAAAAATAAAGATAGAATTTTAAGTGCAAGTAATGAGTTTTCATCGAAAGTAAAAAAATTACGTTCTGCGAAGAATCCAAAATTCGACAAAGCCGTACTTACATGGTTTAGGACTAATCGTAAGTTAAATGTACCGATAAGCGGTCTTATGTTGAAAGAAAAAGGCCAGCAATTTTCCGAAAAAATTGGAAATTCTCCTGAGCTAAAATGGTCCAATGGCTGGTTGAATCGCGTTAAAAAGAGACACAACATCAACTATGGGAAAATTTGTGGTGAATCAAAAAGTGTTCCTCAAGAAAGTGTCGATAATTAGTTATTAAATGTTTGGCCAAAATTGCGAGAAAAATACGATGACAAAGACATTTTTAATGGCGATGAATTTTAGGACTTTTTTACAAACTCACTCCAGACAAAACCCTCAAGTTTAAAAACGAGAATTGCATTCGTCTGCGCCAACATGACGGGTTCTGAAAAAATTAAATTGTTAGTGATTGGCAAATCAGCTAAACCTTGAGTTCAGTCTTGCTGCTGATGATGATAGCTTGGCTATCGAAACGTGCGTCCAGTACGAATTAAGTGTTGTGGTAAGGGTTTTAGTGAACTGTTTCAGTGAACCTAAATGTTTTAAGCAGATCAAAAATTTACCGGTTGATTATGAATCAAACAAAAAAGCCTGGATGACCGCCCTGCTCCTTGACAATGCCCTACAAGCTCGGGATAAAAAATTAAAACGTAAAATTCTACTGCTAGTAGATAATTGCACTGCCCATCCAAAAATAAAGACCCTGCAAAACATTCAGTTTGAATTTTTACCTCCTAAGGCAACATCCGTTCTATAGCCAATGGATCAAGGCATAATTCGTTCTTTAAAATCACACTACCGAAAACTTTTAGTAAAAAAATTACTCCAGGATTTGGAAGAGCAGAAAGAATATAAAATCACCATTTTAGATGCCGTAAACTACTTACACAAGGCGTGGTCTCTTGTTGACACCAGCACAATTAAAAACTGTTTTAAACATGCTGGCTGGGGACAAGCCAATTTTGATGAAGACGATGATCTTCCTTTGGGAGAATGGTTAAATATTCAAAAAAGGAATGATAAGAATGAGCCCGAAGATGACGAATATACTGATTTCATAAATTTTGATGAAAACGTTGCCACTTGCATATCTTAACGATTAAGAAATTCTGGAAGTAGTTTGTGATGAAGGCCAAAATAGCGAAGAGGATGAAAAAGAAGAACCGGAATCTTCAACATGTATTCCAAGCTTGCAGAAATTAGAAGAATCTTTGGGAATCGTACGACAGTTTTTGCTTATGGGTGTTTCCACACCATATCATGATAAACTGTTTGATCATTTGGCGGCTATGGAGAATGCGATTGATTTGTTTTCAATAACTAACAAACAAAAACAGACCGAGATTATTTCAAATTTTAATTTTTTGTTCAATTACATATTTTTTAATTTCTTATTACATATGTATATATAATAATTTTTCTGGTTAATAAAGGTTCATTATGAAACTTAAGAATTTTTTTGGAATATCGTCTATTACGAAAATCGCTTATAACGAAAACATTCGGTAGTCCCTTGAGTTCTTGTTATAGAGAAGTTCTACTCTACTTATTATTTTTATAGAACACTCGAGTCATAATTTTATAGTAGGTATAACGACTATTTTCCAACAAATCAAACTAATGATACGTGACCAATAATGTGGTGCGAAGTGTGCCGATAGTTTGGTCTTATTAACGGTACGTGTCTTCTCTCACCTGCAGTTGCCTGCGAAGTGTCTAATCATCGTTTGATCGTTAATGCGTTTACGAGCGTAAAATTCAGCAACTCGTTATGTGCTTTGTTGTAGTAATTTATGTATAACAGTCCGTATTCCAAATGTAAGCTCTCTGAGATTAAACGGATACTCTAAAACTGTGGCACTGGAACACTGAAACTGTTTTAGTGAACTGTTTCTCTGAGATTGTTTGTTGATTGTGCAAAAGTGAATAGCCGGGCCGTACGAAAGGGAACTTTATTATTAACGCTGGCCACGAGCGGTACCGCGCATCGGCGTAGAATCAGTTCGGACTGAGAGGAACGGTAGTATTACTTCGTCTGCGGAGCAGTACGGACATTTTCGCTGCCGGTCATTTGCGCAATTGTTTATCTGTTCTAGAAAAATTATGATTTCGTCAGCAAAACGATCGCGGTCGGACAAACTTCAAAAATTTATTGCAGAAATTCCAGACTTAATATATGAAGGTGCTAAAATTAAATGTGTAATCTGTAAAATCCCGTTAATGTGTTGGTCCAGACAACATTGTCTACGACACGTAAATAGTGAAAAGCTTGTCTCAAAAAGAAATTGCGCACGAGACAATGAAAAATGTATATTTAATTTATGCGTTACGTTTATCGCATGTAATATACCGTTTAATTTACTAGACAAGGAACCATTTATCTGCTTTTGGAATAACTATTCGGAGTGCAAATTACCAAGTCGAACATCGTTACGAAGAATTGTGCCATCTGCGCGCGAACATATTGAACAAAAAATAAAATCGGAGTTGAAAGATTAAAAATTGTGGTTATGTGTCGACGAAACAACAGATCGGAAGAAACATTCTGTTCTTAATGTAATGGCACGCAAATTGGAACCTCATCAATCGGCACCTTCAATTCTATTAGTCTTCAAACGAATACAACAGTGTACTGCCGAAGTAATTTCAAAGTTAGTGTTAACTACATTGGACAAGTTTGAACTTTCAACAAACAAGCTCTTGATGTCAGTGAGTGATGGTGCTGCAAACATGCTTTCTGTAGGCCGGTCTCTTAAAAAGCATTCTGCTAATTTGTTACACATTACGTGTAAAATTCATGCTCTCAATCTTGTGGCGGATAGTATCAGAAAATGTTATCCTGAGGTAGACGCTTTAATAGCGCATACCAAAGCAGTATTTGTCAAATCACCGAACCGTATTCGCGAATTTCACAGACTGTGCCCCCGTATACCAGAGCCACCAGAACCTATTCTAACTCGTTGCCGAACATGGTTACAGGCCGCGTTTTATTATCATAAATATTTTGACAATATTAAGAACGTGGTTTTACAATTCGATACAAAGGAAGCTGCCGCTATCCAGAAAAGCCAGTCGAAATTTCAAGCTAGTCAGGTAAAAATGGATTTAAAAATCATTCACGACAATTACTTCGGGCTAGCAGATGCAATTGAAAAATTACAAAATCCTGCGGTGCCGTTAGAAGAATCTCTACAAATAGTGCAACATGTTCACGCACAGCTATGCGCGATTGAAGACGCAAAAAATGTTTCTGTTCTAGAAAAATTTGAAAGTGTTTTTGAGAAAAATTCTGATTTTGGCACATTAAGACACATTTGTGAAGGTGCGTCAACAGAATCGTTAAGTTATTTGAAAGATTATTTTACTTACGCAAATATTACGTCACTAGATGTAGAACGTTCGTTCTCTGCATATAAACGCATTTTTTCCTCATGCCGTACTAGTTTTGCCGAAACAACAGTTGAAACATATCTAATGTTGCAGATATTTAACAGACATTATTCACTTTGTGATTTCACGGAGGACTTCTAAAATGGTAAGTATTTGAGCACGTGTTATTTAATTTTTATTTAAAAGATGAGCGAAATTATTTGCGGCAGCAAACATCTCTATTAGCAGAATAACTCTAGTGGAACGCGAGGCCTGGTCGACTCTACGCTACTGCGCGGTACCGCTCGTGGCCAGCGTTATTTATTATAAATAAACTTTGTTACTATCCGTACTTTAGCGGTTACTGTATTATATTTTTTACAGCTTGCTTTTCATCATTTGGCATTGCACGAAAACGATTTTTTTTTGATCGGTCACATTTATTTATTTATTTATTTATTTAGTATAATATATCCAACAAATTAACCAATTACTGGGTAATTTCTATTCCTATCTAAATTAAAATGTATAATAGAGAGACGAAAGAGAAAAAAAAGAATTCTAACATTGGTAAATATGCATGCATAAAGAAAACAACTGCTCAAAAAACGAAAGAAAAATTGCATCATTACTAGAGTTTGTTAAAAAGGTGATACCGGCAGTGGCGCACCGCATAAAAGTAGGTACGTAATATACAATATTAGTGAAAAATAATATTGTTACCTTTTTCTGTCGTCCTGATGTCCACTGTGGCAATTGGCAGCCGCCCTGGTAAGCTGCGTAGAATTGCAACATCAGCAACGCTTCCATTGTCGATTCATTCATCCGTCGACGGTGTTGTGAATACGTTGTCGTATACTTCGAACATGATCGTTCAACATTCAGTGAAGTAAGATTTGCAAATGTCAGATATCCCTTTTCCTCATCTGGGCACCCTTGATTTTCAGTTATAGACCGAACCTTTTGTAAATCGGGATTTTTCGTTAAAATTGCACTAAATTTTTGAGCAACATTGACTCCTATAGTGTTCGTCAAGTTTTCTAGAAGGGCTTGTAAATTGTTTGTGCAATTTAATGCGTCTCGTGCAGATAAGTGACTGTTTTCTAATTGCTCAATAGCTTATGCAACTTCAGAATAGTTCATGGAAACTTCATCTATTTGTTGTTGAACGTCCGAATTGGAAAAAAGTTGCTGACTATCTCGAACTGCTGCAGAATCATTTGCATCAAGTTTCAAGATGACATTTCTCACTTGTGAAAAATATTTCTGATAGCAAAATACTGCCTGGAGCCATGTTCCCTATCGCGTTATTACAGGCTGAGGTGGTGGTGGTAATTTCGGACACAATTGCTTGAATACACGGATGTGTTTGGGAGATTTGATGAACACTTTTTTGGTAGATGCTATTAACTTATCCACCATCGGATACTTCTTTCGAATGGTTTCTGCTACGAGGTGACATGCGTGTATGAGGCATGTTATGTGAAGAAGAGTCGGAAAGCATATTTCAACATCCCTCCAACTCTCAGCATTGTTGTGGCTCCGTCAGTAACGAACATTGTGACTTGGGTTCCTGTGATACAAAATTCTCTCAACGAATCTTTTATTATCTTGACAACGGTTTCCGCATTAGTTTTCTGGATCCTTTTACTGGATAACAACAATGATGCTGGTGGACCATCACGTTTTAAAGGACGCGCTACAACATGAATGAGGCTGTGTTTCTGAGCATCAGTTGTTTCATCCACACATAGGGAGATTTTCTTATTTCTCAACTCGTCTTTTATATATTCCTTTACTGTACCTTGCACACGTGGCAAATTGCATCGTAATTGCATAGATGTTTTCAGCTTCCATGAGGAAACGTACTTAGCCCAAAAAAGACGAAAGTGTTCATTAGATACTAGATGTTGTGGGATGTTGCACACACTTAACATAAAAATAAAATTATATAAAAATTGCCAGTATGGAATACTGTTTCTTAAATTCAATACATGACGTTTACTTTTACAATGTTTTCTACATTCAAACCTATCGCGATTTAGCAATCCGCTATTGCATATTGTGCAATAAATATGCGGATTTCTATATTCTAATCTAGGGAAATGCCTTCGAATGTGAATAAATCATTCGAAGGGAACGTTACACCCTTTGGGCGACCCATCTCCGCGTACTTATTTGGCGTGCAGCGTGCAATGTACTGTCGCTTTGAACTCTCTTGCGGTACTGTCGAGATCGACTACGAGTTGAAAATTACCCCTACTCACGCCGCTACCGCTACGCTACTGCCATCCGATACCACCTTTTTAACAAACTCTAATCACTACAATTAGACTAAGCATTAAAACAAACATTCTCTTGCGGCATTCAGGTATTCGGTGTAATTGTTGTTAAACACATCCAACGCGTAGTTGTGCATATTGTAAATTTTGCAAAGAACATGTACAGGAGAATTCATGAAAGGTGTTTCTATAGGATCTGTTTAAAAATCTAAATTCATCGATACACTTGCGATTGCCAAAGGTGTCAAAAATAGCTTCTATCACTGTCCCATATTATGACCGTTATGCAAAATAATGAATTGTAATTTTTGTCATACTCTCATGAGACGTATGTATCCATTTAATGCGGTTAATTTAAATATAAGTTATGTATACCAGTATATGGAACAAAAATAAGAGTACTATGCATACCATAAAGGTGCGTACAGACGCGCAACAGAATAGAGTAATGTAATATCGTAAAGGTACGTATAGGCATGCAACAGAACACAGTAACGTATTATTGGTAATGGGAGGGTGAGATGAATCTTACAGCATTTAGGCCACAATAAGCCTATTATGCATCCTCTCTATGTCTGGGAGCCCTCTGGGCTGTTAACCAACCAACTGCCTTGACATAGGTTAGGACGTTACCTAAAGGAATCGCCCTAGTGGCGGCAAGATGTAGCTACGCGTCACCTAGCATGGTCCTTCTGATTAACGTCAGCGCAGGGCACTTGCAGAGGAAGTGTTCCGGTGTTTCGTATTCAGCTTGGCAGTCCTTACATGACTGGTTTTTGACTAATCCCATTCTGTGGAGGTACCCACATTCCTTTAGCCTGCAATGGCTCTCATACTTTCGACGGTGATGGGCTGTGCTTCGTAATAGAGATGGGACATCGGTAATAAAACATCGATGTCGATTATCGATGTAAATTTCGAATACCAACATCTATATTTGGAAATTATCGGCTAGAATTATGGATGGTTTTCTAACCTTGATATTTTTTCTGCAACTATTTTTTTTTTAATTTCCCAAAAACAAAAAGAACTTATTTGTAACAATGAATATTGTTTCATAATTAAAAACAAACTCCAGTAATAAATAACAATATAAATAAAAATAAACCCTATCAACAATAAACTCCACTAAAACTTTCGGTTAAATAATTCCTAGAAGCACTGAATGGTTTGTTTATAAACCCCGAAATGTTTTATTTACTGACTGAAGAAACAAAATTTGGGAGTATTCTTCCTTTTAGTCTATTTCATTGCCGTGTGAGCGTTACACCCGCTTTTGAAAATAAACGCTCCAATGGTACCGATGTTGCGGCATTGACCAAATATTTTTGAGCTGTTTTTGAAAGTTTCGCTATTTGCCTTCTGCCAATTCCAAGAATTTTGTTCAAACCCTACAACAAAACTTCTTAGGTATTAAAACAATTCTGAATTCCTCTATTTGTGATGTTTTTTTCCACTAGCCACTAAGCCGATGCTTGTCTTTAGACATCAATATTTATATCGATGTTGACTGATAAAAATATCGATAAAAAAAACCATCGATATTTGTGAAAAAGTATCGACGTTTCAATTCATCGCCCATTCCTATTTCGTAAACATAATCTTTGACAAATCCTTATCAGAAAAAGTCGCACGGCGTTAGATCCCGAAAACTACTATTGTAGTCCATGCATTTACTTTCCATCTACCTTGTCGACTTCCCAGAATAACAGTGTTCTAACTCCGCTGTTGCTAAAATGGAGTTAGGACAATTTTCGACAGACGATGTGCATAAACTGCTCTTGGAATTTGCTGAGCCCTGTAATAGGAGGGGTATTTTATTATTGGGAGTATTTTTTTCTCAGTAATGAAAAAAAGCTATTTGCTCTTTATTATATTCGATCCATTAAGTTATTTTAGACTGAGTTTTTAGTTCATAACAAGGATTCTTTTATTGTAATATTTTGTCCAAATGTCTGTACAACGAAGTCTATTGTCCCTATGTCTGAATCGGTTCCATGAAGTTGGCCCCGCACTTTGGACTTTTTGTTTTATTTGAAAATGCCCACGTATGTTGATTTGTGCCGTAATAATTTTATTTTGTGCTTACCTCTAGAGCGGGCCAAGGGAGCTCCGCGCCAGGTTAGAAATGAGTTTGCCGGGCCCATGACGCCACATATGTACGTATACAGATGAGTCGGCACGGCCTTCAATTTATTGATTTATTGCAACAGTCTCTCGTCAACCCTTCGCAGCGTTAGTCGTACTTATTATAGGTGAATATAATTTATATATGTAACTATGTCTAACGTACGCAAGGAAAATAATCGGCCGTTAGCTAGTAAAGTGACTAAATTTATCAGTGAATTTCCGGATTTAAACTACAATGGAACCAAAATGTTGTGTAGAGTTTGTAAAATACCGTTAATGTGCTGGAACAAACGCGACTGTAAAAGACATATCAATAGTGTACAGCACAAAAATAAGAAAAATGGCGTGCCACCTCAAACCCAATTTCAGTTGGATTTACTTTTAATGTTTATTGTATGTGGTCTACCGCTTCGCGTACTCGATAAAGAAGCGTTTCGACAGTTTTGCCGTACATACAATCCTGAGTGGAACTTTCCATCGCGGACAGCGTTACGGAGAGATCTACCACGTATACGTAAGGATATCGAAAATAGGATCAAAGCGGAATTAGAAGATACACAGCTGTGGCTACGTCTTGATGAGAGGACAGATTGCAAAAAAAATTCTATTTTGAATATTATAGCACGAGTACTAGATCTTGTTAAACCGAAATTTGCAATTTTATTAGCTAGCAAAAGACTAAAAGAGTGTACTGGTGAAGCAATTACGGCCGTAGTGCTCGATACGTTACAACAATTCCAAGTATCAACTAGTCAACTGTTGATGTTCATGAGCGATGGTTCAGCGACAGTGTGTAGTGTAGGCCGTTTTCTTAAAGAAAAGTGTGAGCGACTTTTACATGTTACGTGTAAAGTACATGCTTTACATCTTGTGGCACAAACTATTCGAGAATGTTACTCAGGGCTGGATGCATTAATAGCAAATACAAAAAAAGTGTTTCTCAAAAGTCCTAAACGGATTGGAGCATTCCACAGGTTTGTCCTGGTATTCGCTCGCGAACCACCACAGCCTATTCTTACGTGTTGGGGAACGTAGTTGCAAGCCGCTTTTTATTATTCTCAACATTTCCAAGAAGTCAAATCTGCGATTTTGCAATTCGACCCTGCCGAAGCTACAGCTATTAAAGAGAGCCAGGAAGCATTTCTATATCCTTCTATTGAAACAGATTTAAAAAGTATTAGCAACAATTATAAAGAGTTAGCAGACGCGATAGAAAAATTGCAAAATACTGGTACTGTCGTTTGTAGAGTCAGTGCAAATCGTGGACGAAGTTAATACATTGGTACACGGTATAAACAACGCAATAAATGGTCGCGTTTTAGCTAAGTTCGACAGTGTTTTAAAGAAGAATTTCGATTACACGAGATTAAGACAAATGTGTGGTGGGGCATCTGCAGATTCCTTAGCTAACTCTAAAGATTATTTTAATTATGCCTGTCTTACTTCGGTAGATGTGGAACGGTCTTTCTCGAAATATAAGTACATTTTTTCATCGCGACGAACATCGCTATGTTTCTTTCTAAGTTTTGTAACCATTTTAGTAGAATTTCTTTCGAAATGACCATTTATTATCTATTCACAAACACACAACTTCTTGATAAGTTATATGTAACAATAGAGGCTGATAACGTACCAATGGCCAACTCTATTCTGCTGTTAACCCATTAACGGCCAACTATAAAAATAATCCAAATTTTTAAAATTTTGACTGATAAGGTAACTAACAGAAGTAAAATAAATACATTTGTGCAATTTTATAAATATATTTACATGGCAACACAAAGAAAAACTGCTGTTGTGAAAACGCAACGTTGGCCGTAAATGTAGTCAATACATAGTATAGTTTATAGTATTGGTCAAAACATTTTACATGTAAATGTGCTCCATACTTTGTACATATGAAAACTGTAGTGTTATGACTAGAGCAACGCAACTGCGCTGAAAGCCAGTGGCGGACGCATAAAAGTTTACACAAAATAAATTAAATGTGATACGTGCTCAAACACTTACCGTTTTAAGAGTCCTCCGTGAAATCACAAAGTGGATAATGTCTATTTAATATTTGTAACATTAGATATGTTTCCAAAGTTGTTTCGGCAAAGTGAGTGCGGCGTGAAGAAAAAGTGTTTTTGTATGCCGAAAGCGAACGTTCTACATCTAGTGACGTTATATTTGCGTAAGTAAAATAATCTTTCAAATAACGGTTCTGTTGACGCACCTTCACAAATTTGTCTTAATGTGCCAAAATCAGAGTCTTTATCTAAAACACTTTTAAACCTTTCTAAAACACAAACATTTCTTGCGTCTTCTATCGCGCATAGCTGTGCGTGAACATGTTGCACTATTTGCAAAGATTCCACTAACGACACCGAAGAATTTTGTAGTTTTTCTATCGCATCCGCTAGTCCCACGTAATTGTTCTGAATAATTTCCAAATCTGTTTTAACTTGACTATCCTGAAATTTCAAGCGGCTTACCTTGACAGACTGTTGTTTCGTCCACACATAACCACAGTTTTTTATCTTGCAACTCCGATTTAATTTTTTTCTCGACATGCTCACGAGCAGACGGCACAACTCTCTGTAATGTTCTCTCACTTGGTAACTTAAAGTCCGAATATTCATTCCAAAACGAGACGTATGCTTCCTTCCTTAGTAAATGAAATGGTAAATTACATGCAATAAACACATAAATTAAATTTAAATTTGTTATAATCTCGTGTGGAATTTTTTTTTGAAACATGCACTATTTACGTGCTGTAGACAATCACTTTTCGACCAACACATTAAATCTATTTTAGACACTACACATTGAATTTTAGCGCCATCACACTTTAAATCAGGCATTTCTGCAATAAATTTTCTTATTGTGTCCAACTTTGGTCGTTTTCGCGACGTAGGAAACATTTTCAAAACAAACGTAGAACTACGATATAGTATACGACAGCGTAGATGCATACACAACAGATCCGCTTTCGAGTTGCAGTTATACTGACGCTTATACCGAATTGTCCCGGCCGTGTTTATTTTGCGTAAACTTTTATGCGTCAGCCACTGGCTTTCAGCGCAGTTTGCGTTGCTCTACTGATGGTGCAACATTTTCAGCAAGCCTATTCGCTTTATTAAGAAGCTCCGTTTATTTTTTATATTATTATTTATTGTTGCGTTATTAAGTACAACAGATTTTTGAATAACTACTTTGGTTACTTTTTACAGTGATTATTTTATTACATCACATTTGCAACACATACCGTTTTCAAACAAAAAAAAATAATGACAATAAAAACACCTCAGCGTGTGCATGTATTCGCTCTATTTACCAAACATTATTATTGCGTCGGCTTCAATTTTTTACTCTGCTGTATTGATTTCAAAATATTACATATCTGCTGTGAGTCACATATACGCTATTTATAATAAGCGGCCCATACGCCTGACTCCGATTCTGTTGCGAGGACCGATTTGGCCTGCTCTACTTATCTCGTTCTCGAAATATTCAAAATTGAAAAAAAAAAATCGAAAAATTTGTGGGGGTGCTGTTGAATAATAACAGTCCTCATTCTCAAATATCTTAAAGACGGTGCGAGCACAAAACGAAATTTCCACGGTACAAATTAGTACAAAACGATGTCATTATCAAATTTTCGAAAACCGAAAAATCTTGTTTCTCAATTATCTTGAGGAGGTGAACACAAAATAAAATTTTTACGGCATAAATCAGCAAAAAACGCTAGACTGGTCAAATTTTTAAAAAGTGGAAGTGCGTGAGCTGCGTGAAGTTGGCTTCCGTTTTTCAATCTCGAATATCTCAAAACGGGATGAGCACAAAATAATTTTTTTACGGCACAAATTAGCACAAAACGTGGACGTTTTCAAATTTAAAAAAATCGAAAGTACGGGAGCCAACTTCACGGACCCCTCTGAATCAAGCCACTGTGTTTCGAAAAGAATGCGAGTTGTTAAGTGTACGTTCTCGTTGTTGGATTTCGCACGTGATTTCGTTAAAAGGTATCACATTTTGTAACAAATAATGGTAAAGAAAAGAATAAAAGAGGTTGTTAGAAACTTATTTCCGGTAAAAGAGGAGCAGTCACCCAGGCTCGGTAAAGGAAAATTTCTTCTTTGTATTGTTCGCCCGGCTGTTATGCTAATATCATCGACTATAGTCCATTCACTTTAAGAATATAGTAGATAGCGCTGCAATCGGCGTCCGTATAACACTGCCAAAATTTAACTCGATTAAATAATGGCGGGTAATTTGAAAGTAAAATGTCAGTTCTATTATAACCTTTGCCAACTTCTTTGAAAGTAACTCTAAATACTAATGACAAATGTTTCAGTAAAATGTCTAAGAAAGATATACAAATATATATTTACGTTTATTTCAGTTTATTTAATCGAACCAAAGAAATTGAAACAATTTTATTTCAGATATATTCTATACATTATTATAATTCTGAATAAAATAGTCACTACGAGACACTTCAATAGTTCTGTTTTAAAATAGCTACAATAATTTTATAGACATGTACAAATTACTTCAAATATAATTTTTTTATGTAGATAATTCAGAAGCATCATTTCTTGAGGACATTTCCGATGATGATCCAGTATTAGCGGTAATAATAAATTCTTCCATCATATCTTCTACGATGTTATCATCCAGCTCATACATCTTATTTTCTTCGGCAATGGTGTGTTTGATGTAATTTTTCCATGCTTCAGCAGTTACGAATTGGAGTCCTTCAATCAATAATTCTTTGACCTCTGGTAGTTTAAAAGTTTTGTTATTTGCAGCTACATATTCCTTCACTTGAGCTCATACCAGTTCTATCGGATTTAAATTGCCATGATGTGGTGGTATCCTTAAAATTGTACGACCAGTTCCTGCCACCATCTTATGTGGGTTATTCCTGGCAATTCCTTTTGAAATACAGCAACTTTTTGATATATTTAACTGTTTTAATTTGTCGGTCAGCATCAATTCTCCAACTCATATATGCAAGACCACAGCTACTTGTTTGGATAATATACTAAATCTACCGGAAAATAACTACTATGTGTATTGTAAGGACTTCTATCTATCGGATCATCTTGCACAAATTACAAACACGTAGGTATGCTGTAAAAAGAAAGCTCAAGCCCTTCGATACCGACGTATATAAAGCGAAAAGGATTGCAATAGATTTTGTCAGTTATTAGAGAGTGAAACCTGGTTATCGGTGTACGAATGCGGTTGCCTTGATAATGCCTTTACACAATTTTTGAACTTATTTGTATACTATATTGATGAGTGCTTTCCTCTAATTAAATATTATGGTAACTTTAGCAATGAGTTAAACGTGCAATGGATAAGTCGAGATGTTATAGAAAGCAGGAATAATCTTCAGTTATTAAAGAATCTCAGTGATCGGTATTCCAACTTTATACCTTTATACAAGGATTATAAATGTCATCACGATCAACTTCTTAAAACAATACAACGGCAAATGAACGACGAATATATAATGAACTCGGGTAACAAAAGCAAAGCTATGTGGTCAATTATTAAGAACAACTCCAACCAATATGCCTACAAGGAAAAGCTCCCCGACAACTATCCTGATATTGCAGAGATGTGTAGTTCTTTCAATTTACACTTCTCTTCAATAGCTCACAATTTGGTAGACAGTTTTTCCAATAAAATTAACTTTAACGGGATTCGCAAGAACATCCAAGTGGCAGAGAAATCGTGTTTTTTTTGATCCTGTAACTCCAAGTGAAATCTACACTACTGTAGCGAAACTAAATAACAACTCATGTGCAAGTGAAGATGCGATCAATACTAAAATTGTTAAAATTTCGTTAAACTATTACATCTCAGTGCTTGAATATTCAGACCTCAATAGCTATCGTCCAATAAGTATATTAACAGTATTCTCCAAAATCTATGAAACAGTCATATACAACAGACTACTTAGATTTTTGCTGGCTAGTGATTATTTAACTCCGTATCAACATGGCTTTCTGCCAAACAAAAACACAGACACCGCCTTGAATTCTCTTTTTAAAGAAATTCACACTTGTGTGGATAACAGCCGTTTGTGTCTTAACGTATCAGTGGATCTGACTAAAGCCTTTGATTGTGTAAACCGTGAAACTCTCCTATACAAAATGGAATTGTATGGGATACGTGGGTTAGCGCATAAATGGTTCGAAAGTTATCTTTGCAATAGAACACAAAGAGTTTTCTGTGAGAGCGTAAGATCCCCACCTTTGCCTGTTACTATCGGCATACCACAAGGTTCAATACTGGGTGCAATTTTGTTTTTATTATATATTAACGATCTACCTAACTGTGTTGATTGTAAAGATATAACACTGTACGCTGATGATATAAATGTTATTATTACCGCAGATACTAATAAGCAGAGTTAAATCCATACTTCAATCCATCAATAATTGGACTAACGTTAATCGTCTTTGTATTAGTCAAGAAGAAACAAAAATTATCTCCTTCTACAACCGCGTGCAACCCAATATCCCCCCTGTAATTTTTAATAACGCAAGTGTTGACTCTGTTAAAACTATAAAAATCTTAGGCATCATATTTGATGAAAATCTTAAGTGGTATGGTCATATCGAACGTCTATGTAGTCTACTAAGCAGTGCATATTTTACATTGCGAAATTTAAAACGCTTCTGTAGTAAGGAAACTCTAAAAACTATGTATTATGCCAACTTCTATTCTAGAATAAAGTACGGAATTATTTTCTGGGGATCATCTTCTGTAGTCCAGAGGATTTTTATTTTACAAAAGCGTGTTTTACGTCTTATTTTTGACTTAAAATTTAATGAATCTTGTAAAAATACCGTTAGGTCACAAAAAATACTAATTTTCTACGATGTCTATATTTTAGAAATCTTGAGTTTTGTCCACAAACGTTTCAACTTCTTTAGCGACAATAAAATAGAGCATGAACATTATACCAGAATACCTAGTAATTATTTAATACCTCCGTCTCATAAACAAAGTCTCTTCCAAAAGAGCATTTTTTATATTGGATGCATTTCCATACATTTGGTTGGTGTGGCCTGCTTTAACCCAAGTCTCATCTAAGTAATATATTCTTCTACCCTCTGCATGAAATTTCCGGATGTTTGTTAGATGCTGACGTCTCCATAAAACAATGTCTTGCCGTTCAGTTAAAATATTGTTTCGACTGCGGTTTTCCGACTTAAAGCCCAATTTTTTATAATTTTATACAGCATTGTCCGTTTTAGTTCTGGCAAAGTATCGTCTGTATTAATGATCTACAAAAGTGTAATAAAATAATTTTGTTACAAAATCAATACTACATTTACATTTAATATTTTAGTGCATTTTGGCAATTCATTCCTTAAGAAAAACGAATGTATATGACTTTTGAGCATCATCCAAAGCTTCGCAAGTTGTTGTTCGTTGACGATTCTTTGGAGGTGAAACTACAGTTCCCGTACACTCCTTTTCTTTTACAATGTTCCATACAGTTGCTTCGCCAAGCCCTAGCTGCTTGGAGGTTAGCTTTGTAGCTGCCGATTTAAATCTATCCTGTTTCCACTGTATATATAAATTATAAGCCATTGGTCTTTGTCCACTGCTGATGCGTTTCCCTTGAGGATTTTTTGATGGACCCATGAGATGGTCTCTACCTTGCTCAACGGCCCCTTCTTCAGCCATGTCAGAGATGTAATAATCCTGGAATAGTAGTTAATAAGTACAATTGTATTATCAAAATTGGAAAAAAATACCTCCTCTCCGTAAATATCGTATTAATCGTGTTCTGACAAGAACAATTTTAATGCAATATGCCAAATAAATAATAATATAACGAGAAACACAAGAAATTACCAAATAGTCAGCCTAAAGCAACGAAGAACTTTGACAACTGACATTACAAAAACCTAGCGATCAGTAACATTTCATTTTATCCAACATAAATTTCGTATGCACAGACACCTTCTTTCGTCGTGTGTAATTTTGCCGTAGGTAGTAGCCAATAGCAAACGTCGAAAATGTAAGCCTAGCTTGCCTAACGCTATATTCTTAAAGTGAATGAACTATAGAAAAGTTTATTAGTTCGTCCGTAAAAACTAGGACAAGAAAGAAAAGAAACGGCACCGCTAGCTGACAGATTGTTTCTTAATGAAATTATGCGCATATAAAAATCAAACCACGCGTATTGTTGCGGTGAGTAGAAAAGGTGCATGTTTCGCTCCTAGAAGGACTCATCAAAATCATCGTCTGACGGGAAATAAATACCGGCGAGCGACGAAGAGAATTAAAGGGATATTCACTCACACATCACCGTACCGTGCCAGGGAAGTGTCAGGACCGGGACAGGAATATGCGAAATCGGCCCCGGGGTAGTATTCACACTCGTCAGAGAATTCTGCTGTAACGATTCAAGTTACATGCAACGATATTTTGTTCCCGTTCCTGACGGGTCACATCCCTGCAGTCGCTCGCTAATGTGTAGATAAGCCTTAACACAACTGAGCCTAATGTCATTGACGAGATAAGTTTGTTATCTAGGCCCATTGTTCAAAATTAACAGCGAACGGGCCGCCGCACAGTGGTCAATTTTACACCGTAATGTAAAATTGACCACTGTGTAGGGTAACTGCGTACAGCGGAAAAAAGTCAAATAAACGATAGTTTTACTTTAAAAACGAGTGCATGCGGTTATATTATATAAGTGTGTGTATATCCATGTATATAGAACATATAGCACATGTGATATAAACTAAAATACGAGAGAAAAAAAATAAATATTCACTTAACCCAATCTAAAGAAAGTGCATAAATATCTCAATAAGTTTTTGGGTTGAAAATTTACAAAAATTACCTTAAATACACTACCGTTCATGGAAATTCGGCCAAGCAAAAAAATGTACGGAAGTCAAAGAAAATAAGAGAAAGATTAAATGGCCATGTATTTAATACTTACTTAAATGATTTTACATATTTTCAAACACAAATTTATTAAAAAGAAAAAGTTAATGTAATACAAATAATTTAAATCCGATTTTCATCGAAAAATCCATCTTTTGCCTTTAGGACTGCTGCCACTATTCTTGGTATCCGATTCACTAATTTTGCTAATGTTTCATTGGGCAAGCTTGTCCATACCTCTTGGAGAATGGTCCACAAATGTTCCTTCGATTTTGGACACTTTTTCCTAACACATCGGTCTAATTCTTCCCATAACAACTATATCGGGTTCAGATCGGGGGACTATGGCGGCCATTCCATAATTTTTAGGGTTCTTCCTTTTTTCTTCTTGCTGCAGGTAATCTGTGCACAATTTAGATTTATGTTTGGGGTCATTGTCCTACATAAATTCAAATCCACGTCCAATTAATCGGACTCCTGACGATATGGCATTTTCTTGAGCAAGTCCCCTGTTCCGATTAAGGAAAAGCAACCCCAAACCATTACAGATCCGCCTCCATGCTTCACCGTAGGAACTATACACTCCCGTAACATTCTTTTCCCTCTTGATCTGCGTACGAAACCTCAAACTTGGATTCGTCAGTCCACAAAAATTTTTTAAAATTGTCCACTGTCCAATCTCTATGAGCTTGTGCCCATTTCAGTCGTTTCAGCCTATTTCCTCTTCGGAGTAACGGTTTTCGACAAGCCACTCGCCCATGCAACGCAGCCTCTTTCAGCCGACGTTTCACAGTACTCACAGAAACTTTGGAGTCTCGCTCATTATTGAATTCTGCAGCAATTTCTGATGCTGTTAGTCTTCCATTGCGCTTACTAATTATTTTTATTCGTAAATCTTCCGCAGGAGGCGTTTTTCTTGACGGTCCTGGCCGATTACGATCTTGCACGTCACCGGTTGTCTTAAATCGAACTATAGTATCATGTACTGTAGATTTTTTTATTTTTAATTTATCCGCAATCCGTCTTTCTGCGTACCCTTCCTGATGCAAGGTAATAATAGCCGATCGTTTTGAAACAGCTAGAGGCTTTCCACGGGGCATTTTAAGCAGTCAAACCGAAATTATTTTATTTTTCACTTGCACAACCACAGATACTTTCACAATAACAATCTCTTCAGAACTACTGCGTTTACAAATGTTATAATACTTTATAAAGGGTATACGAATATTTCCAGGTAACACGAGTGAATCAGCTAACCCTCCTAGAGATTATTATAAAGCTTTATTGTCACTGTAATTATTGGGGATTTCCAACATAATTATATATTTTATGATAATGGTCCTATAATTGACAAATACTACCTGGAAATTGGTAAAAGACTTCCAGAAAAGGTTAGTTTTAATAATTCCTCACAGAAATGTATATTATATAATTTTAAAATTTTTTCCTAAACAGTTAATATTTGTCAGCTTGCCCGAACTTCCATGAACGGTACTGTACATTAATTACCATCGACTAATAAAGTTTTTACCTCATTACTTAACTCTAAATATGTTTTTCGTGGTTCTGCTCTCAAATGAGATATATACGGGTCTGAAGACACCAACAACATATGAAAAACGTCTTCATTTGTTGCAATCCTGCTACATCGTGGAGAATCTTTGTATCAGTGCTTCACCAACACCAGCCATTTCGGCAGTTAACTTTGTATTAGAGAAAAATCGCCTAGCGCAATTACCATCATTTGTTGTCCCTACTCCCTGTTTTACAACATCGATCTTCATTCCTATACGTTTATGAAATTCTTTCTGAATCCTTTCCTTTACAGGTTCCTTTAAATGACGGGTGACTTCATTTGTTTTCCACGATTTAAACTCCATATTATATGCAATGTGTAGAATGCATTCCATAAATTTTATTCGAACGTGAAGGGGGGACATACCTAAACAATAAACGTTGTCGTCTGTTGCCCTACTTTTAATTTTATCTAGATTATTCATTTCAGAGGGCTTTGCGTGACAAATGAAACATACAGCCGCCGAAGAGGTCTGAGTAACCGCTTGTGCTACTTTGCCATCAATCATAGTAAATACCATTTCATGAGTTATTCTCAGTTCTCTATTGTTAATACAAACACTTGTGCCTCCTAATTTTGTAATGCATTCTTGTATTTCTTGAATTTCTTCTCTTGCTTTCTGTTGTGTCTCCTTTGCATGCTGAAACTTGATCGGTCGATAAAACCGAGTGAATGAAGGTCGCGGATTACTCCAATATGCATCTTTCTTTGCACATAAAAGTAGTGGCACCATAGACGATAAAAACATGGACCCATTTGATACACCATCATCTACGAAAAGTTGCTGATATTCACTGTGACCAGAGGAACCATCACAACCCCATTTTGTCGCCAATTTTAATTCGGTATTTTCAATAGCCGCTAATTCTTCTTGGTTTTTAGATTGTAACAGTCTTTTGACTTGCATAATCTTCTGTTATGATTATATTTTCGGGATAACAATCATTTTTAATATTAATTATTCTATAATAAGGAGGGAAGATATCGTAACCAATTTCTTTACATGAATGTCGTAAAAGTTCGTACTGGTATTTCGAACGGTTTGCATCCATAAGTAAAGCTAACGCCTTATCATCGCTAAAGCCAGTTACTTTCATGGTATCATCTTCATTTACTCTTTTCGCCGCGGTTACAAGCAGCTCATGAGATGTCTCCTCGCAAACTCTCTTAACTTAATATCGCTTGGATCTGTCACAGCAATCATCGAAATCCTTCGTTAGTCGTCCAAGCACACTCGTGGATGACCCAGGACAGTTTTCCTGTTCGCCCTCAAATTGAATGTGAACTACTTTTGCAAGCCAATCACCATATTTTAACTCAAATGTTTTACGGCATCGATTTGCACTCTTCCATTTTATATAAAAATGTTTTCTGTATGCAACTACATACCACTTCTCGTTGTTCCTCCGTTAGATGTGAATATATAGATTTCATATTCCCTCTAATAAGGCCAACATCACGCTTACACAATAGCACCATGTCAACTGATACTCTATGCGAAACACTAAATTTGCTCATTTTGATTGTATTACTACAAAGTTTCGATTGAAACTAAACTTAAATCTAAAGATTATGGCTTTAAATACAATTATCATTCTGTACTTATAATATTTAAGTATGATCATTGACTATAATTACACTAATTACACTTAGATGCATTATGTGACTAATTACTAGAGTAACCAAAACTTACGGACTCGCATAGGCGTCGGTATTACGGGTTAATATAAGAATACGAAAAATTCATAAATAAACTTACTTGCTAATTATTCAACAAATTAGAGGCATCAGGATGTGAACTACTGTAAACTTGCATCATTGCATATGTTTCCACAGTTACTTCTTTAAACCTTGTGCGTCGACAAGAAAAATATTCTTACACATAGAAAACGATCTCTCCACATCTAAGGAAGTTACATTTGCATGTAGAAACTGTTTTTCAAAATCACTTAAAAGTTCACTATTCTTACACTTATTATAAACGGCCTCTAAAGTATTAAAATCGGGATTTTTCCTTAAAACATCTGCCAACTTTTGACTAGCGCAGAATCCTGGCGTATCATTTAATGTGTGTAATTTATTTTTTACACTCTCCACTATGTCTAATGATTCCTGCAATGACAATTTAGTACATTGTAGTTTTCTGATGGCATCTAGTAATACTGTATAATTGGTACATATTGTTGTTTAATCTTCTTAAAGTTGAGGAATTCGAAATTCTCTTTGACTTTCTCTAATTGCTTTGGATTCATTCCGATTAAATCGCATTATAACTGATTGAATTTGTTGAAAATGGATCAAATAGTAAGAAGCTGCTGTTAGCCAAGTACCCCATCGCGTTAAAATTGGTTCAGGAGGTTCTGGAATACCTGGACAAAATTTACGAAATTCTTTTAAACGAATTTAATTAACCCATTTCTATTTACTTTGTTATTAAAAACCAATCGTTGATTACAGCAACAATAACCCTGTTTTTGTCAACATACAATTCCCCTATGTTTGGCATTAGAAATAGCCTATTATATCTCATCCTATATTACTAATTTTTACAAGTTTAGTTATTTGGAGTATTTAGAACCGAATGCAATGGAAATCAATCGTAAATTTGAACCTTCATTTATTGGACTTTTTTCTGCCAATTGACCACCGTGCGCCGTCCCATTTTAAAAAAGACCGGCCCCGCCCGCATCTGAAATATTCCGCGGACCGGGTCAATACGGGTTAGCCCAGCCCATTCGCGCCTCTAACGTACTGCGGCATCAAAGATCCGTTGGAGAAGCTTCTTCTATTGTTACAACTTCATTTCTTCTATCGTATACTAAAGGCTTCATGTAGCTCCACAAAAAAGGTCTAAAGGTGCGTTCACATAGGGTAGCGTGAAATTATCGTTAGGATTAGCCGGAAATTATTTGCAATATTCTGCGGTAATTCTCAAAATAATTTCGGGGGATAATGACAACTGACATCGCGGTTTACTTTGTCGTATCACAACCTTAATTTATCCGTTAATGATGTCTTTTGTAATGGATGGAATGACACAGAAACGTTATACTGTATTTATTAATAGTTTCTGCAATATTCATGACGAAGAAATTTAAAAATAAATGTAAAAAGAGAAGCGGTTGGCGGGTACGTCCCATCAACACTCAAAAGAAACAAGTGGAATATTTAAATTTGATTCAGGAAATCTTAAATCATAATTCTGATTCCTTTTTCTTATATGCAGGAATGAATGTTGATTTATTTGAAAATTTATTGAAAATAGTAGAAGCAAATCAAAGGTCTGTCAAATATTTCGAGAAACATTTGAAACGCTGTGGACTGTACTATAGCCTGTCTACTACTACAGGTCCAATAAAAGGCATGCAGATTCATATAAAACAATCTAACAATTCTGGCTCTTTATATTACAATTATAAGAAAACTTAGAATTTTATTTAGTGTATGCGATGCACATTATAAACCTGTATGTGTGGATGCAGGAGCCCATGAATCTTCAAGTGATGGAGGAATGAATAGTAGCAAAAAAAAAATCAAAGAAAATTAAACCAAACTACATAAGTGACAACGATATAAAGAAAACATTTTAAGTATGATTTTTGTTTTATAGTAAATTATCATAGAAAGGAACATACATAAAAGCAAAACAGTTTATTTAAATTTTATTCTATTTGCCTCCATCGTAAAGGTATAAGTGGTAGTTGCAATAGAAATTACTAATGTTTATCCAAAAAGAATTGTAAAATCTACGTAATTAGAAAATCAAATAAAGAAGAAATCAAAGAATTGCAACATTTATTCTTTCTTAAATGATATAGTTAGCAAAAGTTTGTATAGGCTCACACATATTACCTTGCTTATAAATTCAATTCTTACCCTTACATCTCTGTATACTTTGATAGTTCCTTTGTAAAATGCATAATACAATGTAAAATCGGCAAACAAAGTAATGACGTAGCCTCGTTAAAGGGAGATCTCCCGAGGTTGTACCCTGTAGAGAGGCTACTGCAATGAACCGTAAAACGAATGCATACAGCGAAAAATGCGGGTGTTACGGCGAGCAAGTGAAAGCATACAGTATTATGCTAGTAATATATAAGGACAAATATACATAAAATAGTGGGTTTAAATGTAGCTCCCTTAATTTAACTGCCGACCTAACTATGAAAGCGCTGTTCGATATTTTGATATCACCCACCATATAAGAGTGGCCATTCAATCAAGTGTTCTGTGCGGATAACTAACCGAACATAGCGTAGTGCACCGTCGCCAACGACCGTTGAAACTGCTACTCTGCACTCGAATACGAACGTTGCACAGTCCCGCACTCACCTATTAGAATTCGTTATTTTTTTCTCTATTACGCTTAACCCTAGGATGCATGGGTGTTCGGATATACAGATTAATATTTCTCGGGTCTTTCAGGCCCGGTTGTTTTTTTACTCTGTTAGAAATATATAAGAACATGAAATATATTTAAATCATTTATTTGTGCGTGTAAAAATCTCAAATAATTAAACAAAACCTCTAACTAAAGATTACAGCTCTTATAAATGTAAATACATGTTCGAAAGTAGCAATTTTTACAAATTCTTACACTACGTTCGTTACTCACATTATTGCGACACTTTTCACAAACTAGTTTGTTTTTTCTGTCTAAACTAGAGGAACACATCACGCATCTCTTCTTTTTATTTGTAACGGCATCAGTCGCAGTTTTTTCAATGTAAATAAATTTGTTCATACAATTTATTGAATTTCTTGGTATTTTCGGATTTTTTTACCTCCTTATCATATGCGGTATTACCAATTGCTCAGCTAATTCCTTCAAAAATAGTCGTCTAGCGTGTGTTACATTCCTATGATAATCAGGATTCAACGTGGAAAATATAATAAATGCATTTAGTGCTGCAATATCGATCATATTAGAAAAAAGCGCTATAGGCCAACGCTTCGTTTGCCTTTTACATGTATAGTTAGACAGTTTTTGATCCATTACGTCTACTCCCCCTTTGGTCTTGTTATAATAAAGTATTAATTCCGGTTTCTGCTTAACATTTTCACTTACAGACATGTCATTGTGCATGGCGCTGAGCAAAATGACTGACTTGTTTTTCTTAGGAATGTAGCCAACCATAGTCATTTTGTCATAAAAGCCAAATGTAGAAGAGTAGACCGGTTTGTTCTTTGCATCTCTTATTTCATTTGGTATTTCTCCCTTATTTTTTCTTAGTGTTCCAACCACTGTTAGGTTCTTTTCTAATAAACATTTAGCTAATGGAATGCTTGTAAAGAAGTTATCCATTGTAACGTTTAGTCCAGAGAAGTGGATGCTGCGTACTGCATTGTTGTAAAAATAAGTTCCATATATACGATATCGGAGCTAATCTATCGGTCTGTAGGCGAAAATCATGAGTTCTTTTTTCATCAAAACGCAGGTACCGTCTAATATCTTCAAACCGATTAATTCCCATAGTAGCTTGATAAATAGAATTACATTTATCAGCAGAAAACAGTTCTCTTATCGGTACGTCCCAGTTTCTTTCCACACCAGCTTGTATCAGCAAACCTAAGAAAGCAATCAGCTCCATCACATCAATATCTACCCATCCTTTGTCTTTTACTGCAGTTATTCTTCGAGCTTCAAGGTTTGACTTGACGACTTCTTCTAAGATCGTTCTTGTAATAAAACATTTGAAAGCATTTTCAGGTGTATCACAGGACACTGCTTTGGTTTTTACACCTTGTAGCTACATCTTCTTCAGAATCAGAATTTGAAGAGTCTGAATTGGCTTCTAATGAATCTTGACCAGGTTCTTCAATTTCAAACATTTCACTCTCTTCCGATAAAACTTCATCACATTCCTCTGCCCACCACATTAGAGTTTCCTCGCCGGTCGATTTTCTTGATCTTGAAGCCGCCATAACAAACATTCACAAAGAAACGCCTCAAGCAAATTTTGGCAACCAAAGTCTTTTTTATGCGTTCGCGTATTTATATGATATGTATTTCTACGTGTTGAAACCTGCATACGCCGTTGAAACTTGCAAACTCCGTTGAGCGCTGAAGCAGGCCTCTTCCTACATGTTACATGTTGCAGCCGATTGTTAACATATTGTATTCCAAATAATATTGCAATATGCAGTACAATGACGCCAGAAGCAACAAATTATTTAAACAAAGACAGTTTTGGATGTAAATATAAACGATTATCAATCAAAAATAAACCGGGCCTACGAGGTCCCGAGAAATGTAAATACGCGGTAGAATTCAAATATCTAAAATAGATTTTATTATCAATTTTATAGATCAAACGCCAATTAGAAATAGCGACAGGGAGATCCAGTTGAGGCATAGACAAGGCCCAGAAAAAAAAAATTTAAAGATAAAGAAGTTATGAGACTTACAAGTAGAATACCACGCTGGGTTTCGGAGGCCCGTGTTATGCATCCTAGGGTTAAAGATAGACCCCTTAACTTTTAGATTCCAGATGATTACAGCTAAATATAGGGTATATTTTAGAAGGTGGAAGTAGGAAAAGATCATTGTTAATATTTTCTTATCAAGTAAAATTAACCATATCAACCAATTCTAAACAGGACTTTACTAATCTGTCCTTAGTTGACAGTTACTATTATGGGTATAATTTTTCATAGGCTATTGTAGGAAATTTTAAATTACGCGCCAACCAAAATGTAGAAACCCGACAATGTCCGTGGTGCGACGGCGAGTAGAGAGGAAAGAAAGGTTACGACGCTAACAGGATAGTTTTTCAATGTACTTTATTTGATGGATTAAATGTTACAATGAACACTCCTATTCTTGTAAATGAACTCACACTATTTTATTAATGCATTAAATGAATACAAGTAAGGTGAACACTTAGTGCAGCTAATACGAAATTGTGCTATTTTCTCAAAAAATTCTACATGGAATCTTATTATATCAATGTTTACTATTAAATTGTGGGGTGCCATTTAAGAAATTCAAGTGATACTGCGTTGAAATTAAGCAAATGTTCAATACTGTAGTAGACACCTGTGTAGTATTATGTTGATGAAGCTACTTTCAAATTTCATTTTGAAAAATTAATGCACACGTCATTATTTAAAGAAATCTCTTTAGCAACGTTTATATTAAGAATAGTTATATAGTTGCTTAGATGGGGTGCAGTTATTCTTTAAGGTAGAATCAGAAAATGAAGTAACATACCGACTTCCATTCAAAATAACATTTTTCTCTAAAACGAAAAATAAGGCAGTAATCGAAAAATGACACTTTCTTGGACTTGACTACATGCATACTCGAACTTTTTTATATATTAGTTTTTAATTTTCTATCCTTTTAATTTTTTTTTATCTTTCTAAAATCTTCCCCGTAGTTGCTAACGCAGTCGTTCCTCCTACATGTTATGTTATTGTTTGCATGTCATCTTATAAATGTTTAATTTAGCATTTTTATTTTTCAATTTTCTTTTATTGTAACAGAACGCTTTGTATCTTAATAAATATTTTGGCGTATATATGTACATAACATGTCTCAAGTCAAGTAGTTTTCTTATTATCAAATATAGAAATTGGTTTAAATTGGTAAAGTTGTTCAGTTTTGACTGCTAACTGAGATTCCGTTGCGAAAAAAAAAATAAATTCCAAACAGTTCAGAAATTATTGGGAAAAATCTAAAATCAGTGTTCTCTTTAAAGTAAAATATGAAATTCAAGATGGCGTTTTCCGAGCTATTGGTAAAATTATTTCATTTTTCGAAGGACCATCAGAACCTATAACTGATTAAAGGAAAATCAAAAGTACTATGTGCTTAAATTTGTAATCAACTAAGCAGCTCTATGAATGTGATTGTTTGATCTTAATCCTTGAACAGTTTGAAATTCATATAGGGGTAATTCCAGGGCGATGTAGATGTTGTTTGATGTACTAGTAATTAAGTTATATTATTTATTGAACCAGTTGCGGGTGTGATGGGCACAATTATATATAAGTATTGGGCTCTTTGTGCGGATATATTCAGCTTCAGCTCAATGATTGCATTTTCTTTATTGATTGTGAAATGAATATTATCTTTAGGAAAAGTAGGAAGTTGCATGTATAGTGGCTAAACACCCCTTGTGGGGTTGGGGTTGCAACTCCTCTTTAGAGGATTTCTAGATCCATTTCACCGGGTGGATCAGTCCCCATTGTCATTTATACTTCGCTGCATATCTTTTTCCATGCTATTCTGTTCTTCGCCTTCTCTTCCACATTTCTTATTCCTGCCCCCTTTAAGCCCTCTTTCACCTCCTCTATCCATTTTGATCGAGGTCTGTCTCTTCTTCTTATTCCCGCTATCGGGTCTTCCTCTTTTGCTCTCCACACATGCCCTATCCATTTTATTCTTTGTTGCTTTATCTTTTTGACAATATCCTTTCCTTTTATCCCCTCCGGTAATTCTTTGTTCGTACGTACTCTATATTCATTCTCCGTTGACTTCATCGGCCCCAATATAGTTCTCAATATTTTCCGTTCTGTAATCCTTAGCTTTTCTTCATCTGCCTTGGTCATCGACATTACTTCCGCTCCATACATCATTACTGGCTTTATTATATTTTCGTATATTTTCATTTTTGTTCCTTTTGTCAGCATCTTGCTTTTCATTAATTTTTTATTTGCTTGGTATGCTCTATTCGTCGCCATTATATTCTCTTTAATCTCCTTCCTCCGTTATTGGTTATCATCCCACCTAAATATTTAAATTTATTGAGTGACATCCTAATTTAATTTCTCTTTTACCCGTTTCCACTCCTACCCTAATAATCTTCGTTTTGCTTTCGTTTATGTGCAATCCTATTTTACTTCCTTGTATTATTTCTTCTAAAGTTTTTACCATTATGTTTCTTTTCTTACAAGGGAACACCGGCAACCCGCACTTCTCAATTTCGATGAAACTGCACAGTTTGAAAGAGTGCCTTGGTATAAGAACACAATTTTTTTCGTACCTAGCGTATCTCGCAGATTTGGGGGTGCAGCCCCCTCCAAAGATTTTTGTTTTTTTTATTTGTGTAAATATCTCGGAAATTATAGCAGATATCTTTTTCTCTTTAGAATATAATTTGAAGTAAATGATGCGAATTATTTTCGGAAAAAGTTGATAACGCGTGACCGGTCCCCCCCCCCCTTTTTTTGTATTTTTTTTTCTTTATTTTTCACAAATAACGTATATTACATAGTCTAAAGGATGACGCGAATTATTTTCGGGAAAAATTCATAACGGGGGACCGGGTACCCCGTACCCCCTTTTTTTTAATTTTTTTTTCTTTATTTTTCACAAATGAAGTATATTACGTAGTCTAAAGGATGGCGCGAATTATTTTCGGAAAAAATTTATAACGCGGGACCGGTGACCCCGTACCCCCCTTTTTTTATTTTTTTTAATTATTTTTTTATTTTTCACAAATAAAGTATATTACATAGTCTAAAGGATGACGCGAATTATTTTCGGAAAAAATTAATAACGGGGGACCGGGTACCCCATACCCCCATTTTTTTTACATTTTTATATTTTATTTTTTCACAAATAGAGTCGGTTTTAAGTAGAATATGTATGTGGTCAAATTGAGACAGTTAATAATAAAGATATTAAAAGACGATAATAAAACTTTACTTGTCATTGATTGACGTACATAGATAATTGTCGTTCTAAATAGACATATATTAATGAATTAGTTCGAAAACGTTTCCAAAAGATGCCATAAAATAATCCGATTGAGATGGATTAATTATAAGTGCCTTACAGTAGATACCGATATACTAAAACTAGATTGTTCGTGTCACGTACACAGTTATCTGAAGCATATATAAGGTGGTCGTTTCAAATAATATGTCAGAAGTATTCTTTCGTGCAGTGTAAACTTGTAGTTTGGCATTATGGCAGCGATTAATGTGGTTAATGTGTTGAACATGCTACTTGCAACGTTTCAAGTAGCCAACATCGCAATAATTCCTTTGACGTCTGAAGAACTTGAGTTGCATGATGCGTTGAAGTTGATGATTGTAAGTGTCCAACAAGAAAACATGTTCTCTTTTGAATATGTCACAGGATTGGAGTTTGAACGATTAGAAGAACCACAGTTGCCGGTATGGGGGTTGATGAAAATTATATGATAATTTTATCTAGTGAATTTGCGACAGCCCACCACCTGAAGGATGGCGGCTTCTTTGCGAAGTAGGCTCCTTGTCGGCGGGGAGGTCCAGCGACAGAAGAGCTGACTCTGCATCTAATACACACGTCTCCGATAAAATGTTCGTTGGTAAAAATTTTGTTGTATTACAGGAAAACACTAATAAAGTTCAAAGAAAAAATTATTTTTGTTCTAAATGTGCAAAAATATGCAATAATCGCTGAAATATGAAAAAATTACTGAAATATGCGAAATATGCAATAATTAATCTTGTTGTTATTTGCATGTATACTGAAGCATTTGCCTGTCATATAAAAAATATGGGATATGCAAATTGCATAAATTCCGCTCTCTAGTTATCATCCTTAACAACAGCAACTAGATTTTCAATAATTTAAAGAAAAAATGTTCATAAAACGTTTTCATATTTTTTAACAACACTTTTACTATACTCTATACTGAGCCCCATTACAGCCTGCCAGCCTGTATGTTCTAGTCGGCTCTGGATACATCTTTGGAAAGAGGTAGAAAAATATTATTTAACTATGTAAAATCCAAGGAAAACTTCATCTTCAATTTTATTTTATATTGGCTGTAATTAAACCAAATAACTTTCACATGAAACATGTTTTCGTACTGTTTTTTTATAATTGCGAAGGTATTTTACTTTAAAGAAAATAGCTTTCACTTTTTTCCCAATATTTCTAAACTCTTCAAAATTTAAAGTTTTACTTAACCAAGTCTAAATTACCACACGAAGCTGCACAGCTTTGCCAATCTAAACAAACGTCTATACTTAATAATAGGGATACTCAGGATAAGCTACACAATCTAAGATAGAAAATATTCATAAAATACTTGCAAATATTAAGATATAGGATGACATCTTAGCAAATAAAGTACATCGTTTATTACAAGTCATGAAAACGAAATAATAACTCCATCATTAGATTTTCTCATTTCATGTTTGCTTAGATTACGTGAAATCATAATTTTGTATTAATCTATTTTTGAATTACTTTTTGCAGTATTTAGGAAGAAAATGCGTAACAAGGGATGAATGCATTAGTTTTAAGGACAACCGTGTTCAAGAGGAATACCCGTATCGGATATTCAATAATACGTGTGTCATGGAATGCCCGAAGGATTACATGGACGACAGTGTAAATAGGACTTGCATTCCCTGTGAAGGAAAGTGCAAGAAGGTCTGCGCAGGTAGAAGCATAGACAACTTAGCTTCTATTCAGAAGTTTAGTGGATGTACACATATCAATGGATCGCTTGAAATTCAGATCCGAGGAGGAGGTCGTAAGTATCATTTTTTTCTATATAAAGGTTGTATTCATCGTTGATATAAAATGAAGAATAAAACAACTACAGAATTGCTAATTATTGCTATGTTTCTTTCTAAGTTTTGTAACCATTTTAGTAGAATTTCTTTCTAAATGACCATTTATTATCTATTCACAAACACACAACTTCTTGATAAGTTATATGTAGCAATAGAGGCTGATAACATACCAATGGCCAACTCTATTCTGCTATTAACCCATTAACGGCCAACTATAAAAATAATCCAAATTTTTAAAATTTTGACTGATAAGGTAACTAACAGAAGTAAAATAAATACATTTGTGCAATTTTATAAATATATTTACATGGCAACACAAAAAAAACTGCTGTTGTGAAAACGCAATGTTGGCCGTAAATGTAGTCAATACATAGTATAGTTTATGGTATTGGTCAAAACACTTTACATGTAAATGAGCTCCATACCTTGTACATATGAAAACTGTAGTGTTATGACTAACGCTGGCCACGAGCGGTACCGCGCATCGGCGTAGAATCAGTTCGGACCGAGAGGAACGGTAGTATTACTTCGTCTGCGGAGCAGTACGGACATTTTCGCTGCCGGTCATTTGCGCAATTGTTTATCTGTCACAGAAAAATTATGATTTCGTCAGCAAAACGATCGCGGTCGGACAAACTTCAAAAATTTATTGCAGAAATTCCAGACTTAATATATGAAGGTGCTAAAATTAAATGTGTAATCTGTAAAATCCCGTTAATGTGTTGGTCCAGACAACATTGTCTACGACACGTAAATAGTGAAAAGCATGTCTCAAAAAGAAATTGCGCACGAGACAATGACAAATTTATATTTAATTTATGCCGTTACGTTTATCGCATGTAATATACCGTTTAATTTACTAGACAAGGAAACCATTTATCTGCTTTTGGAATAACTATTCGGAGTGCAAATTACCAAGTCGAACATCGTTACGAAGAATTGTGCCATCTGCGCGCGAACATATTGAACAAAAAATAAAATCGGAGTTGAAAGATCAAAAATTGTATTCACTTAGTCTCCAAACGAATACAACAGTGTACTGCCGAAGTAATTTCAAAGTTAGTGTTAAATACATTGGACAAGTTTGAACTTTCAACAAACCAACTCTTGATGTTAGTGAGTGATGGTGCCGCAAACATGCTTTCTGTAGGTCGGTCTCTCAAAAAACATTGTGCTAACTTGTTACATCTTACGTGTAAAATTAATGCTTTCAGTCATGTGGCAGATAGTATTAGAAAATGTTGTCCTGAGGTAGACGCTTAAATAGCGCATACAAAAGCAGTGTTTGTCAAATCCCCAAAATGTATTCGCACATTTCACAGACTGTGCCTCCGTATGCCTGAGCCATCAGAACCTATTCTTACACGTTGGGGAACATGGTTACAGGCCGCGTTTTATTATCATAAATATTTTGAAAATATTAAGAACGTGGTTTTACAATTCGATCCAAAGGAAGCTGCGGCTATCAAGGAAAACCAGTCGAAATTTCAAGATAAGTTAAAAACGGATTTAAAAACTATTCAGAACAATTACTTCGAACTAGTATAGACAATAGAAAAATTACAAAATCCTTCGGTGGCGTTAGTGGAATCTATGCAAATAGTGCAACATGTTCACGCACAGCTATACGCGGTAGAAGATGCAAAAAATGTCTGCGTTCTAGATAGGTTTGAAAGTGTTTTAGAGAAAGATTCTGATTTTGGCACATTAAGACAAATTTGTGAAGGTGCGTCAACAGAACCGTTAAGTTGTTCCAAAGATTATTTTAATACGCAAATATAACGTCACTAGATGTAGAACGTTCGTTTTCCGCATATAAACACACTTTTCCTCACGCCGCACTGGGTTTGCCGAAACAACTGTGGAAACATATCTAATGTTGCAGATATTTAACAGACATTATTCACTTAGTAATTTCACGGAAAATTCCTAAGACGGTAAGTGTTTGAGCACGTATTATGTTTTATTCCTGACCATTTATTTTGCGTAAACTTTTATGCGCCCGCCACTGGCTGTTGGCGCAAATTGAGCAACTCTAGTAATCACTACACTGTCGTTCCAACATACCATACACACAGAAGAATTTTTGTCAGATGCGACATCAAATGTTCCTCGGTCTGTTCTATTTAGCGATTTGGACGATAGTAGAGAACATTTAGCCGTTCGATTTTCCCGTACCGTACCAGTGGCATAAACTTCCTTTTCTTCAAGTATAGTCATCAAAGCATAGCTCGTAAAGAAGTTATCAAAATATATACATTACTCTGGGTTTCCGGGTGGGAACCGCGTCGTAGTCGTAGCTTTGGCCAAAGCTACGACAACGACACGGTTCCAACCTGGAAACCAAGTAGTATTATTGACCACCGCGGAAGCCTACGGACCAAATTATCAAAACACACTTTGTGGTTACCCGGATTTTGAACAATACGCAAGATCTCAAGTACAGTTTGCGCTCCTAGTCCTAATTCAAAACTTTCGTTTTGTTTTCCACATATACGGGCAACACTCAAAACTGTAAGATTTTTTCATTCAATAGATCAAATAGTGACTGTACTTTAGAAAACCTATCGTGACACCACTACTACGTTTCAGTGAAAACTATTTCTAAATGCTCTCTTGAATTATTTTAGGCCTTATATGCGAAAATATCTAAACAACGGCATTATTTACAAACTGTTATCCCAAAAAAAATATTTATATGCGATGCGTCAGATACACGTACTATGTATACCTACTTCACGCCAACGTTGCGATAACACAACACCATATTCATCAGCAACACTCTTCATTATATAAGATATTCATGACGTATTTGCTTCTATGAAATTTTTGGGCCTTACCAGAATTATTTTCGCAGAAAAACAAAACTTGCCGAAGTTATATTGGGTTCAGGAAAATATTCTGTGGATGCGTTGGATATTACAAAAATAACAAACTCTTTGCAATTTTTTTTTTAATTGGCGATTATTAAAACTTATTATTTCTGAGTAGATGCTAAGATTGTCCAGACTTAGTACTACAATCAGTCACACATAACCAACAGAAATATACCATCATATACCTTAAAAAAAATGTTAAAGAATGGGTTTTAATTGAATAAAATTACTTACTATATAAAATAAACATTATTTACACATAAATTTTCATAATTGTATTTAGACTTGTCCTTTGCTTAATGAATTCGCCTACTTTTCAGTGAACTAGGTAGTTGGCAAAAGATCAGATTGTTATAGACAATGACCTGTATAATTGGATAGCCACTGCGTAGTTAGTTTATAAAAACATCTACTACGGCAAAGAGATTACAATTTTAGCTGTTTGTTCGTTTGAGAATAAAATTGAAAACACTTCTTATGACCTTTTTGTTCAATAGCGGCAAATATATTCCAGTAAATTTTATAAATACATTTCATTAAAAAGAAGCAATTATCTTGATAAGGTGTTTAAAATGACGGCCGTCTAGTTTCAGCAGTGTACAGATCCATGAAAAAATTCTTACGTAACATTTGCCTCAGCCTCTTCACGATTTATTACTACTTGCCTTAATTCCTCCAAATTATGTGGTCGTATGGTAACCACAACTTTTAAATGGTTCCAAACAAAATGATCTGGTAGATACGAGGGATGATCGTAAAATAAGGTTCCCATATTTTTTAAAAATAGACAGCATTCGTTGTTTCCTTAACATTACACATCGTTTTAAAGGTAGAAACTTAAAGCTATTTTTCGACATAATCGCCATTTCTCTCCAAGCATTTTTGCAGACGGTGCTCCAACTTCTGTATCCCCATGTCGTAAAATTCTGCCGCCAGTCCTTTCAAGAATCGAATAACCTCTTCTTAGACTTTATCGTCGGTCCCGAAGCGTACGCCACCCAAGTGGTCCTTTAATTTTGGAAACAAGTGGTAATCGCTTGGAGCTAGGACCGGACTGTGGGGGGGGGGGGGGGCATGACAATCCAGCCAAATTTTGTCAGCAGTTCCTGGGTTTGACGAGAGACGTGGGGTCTAGCGTTGTCGTGAAGAAGCGTTACACCTGCAGTCAGTCTTCCTCTCCGGCGGTTCTGCCATAACTTTGCCAGCAGATTGCGTTTGTTTAAACTTCTTTGGCTTCGGCGAAGTTGAGTGGCGCCATTCGCATTATTGTCGTTTGTTTTCTGGAGTGAAATGAAACACCCATGTTTCGTCGCCCGTAACAATGGAGTCCAAAAGTTCCTGCTTGTTGTCTTGACATTGTTGAAGAAACGTCTGGGCACACTTGCAGCGTTTCTGCTTATGGTCTTCCGTGAGCATTCGTGGCAGTTTTTCAGTCAAAATCTTTTCAATTGTGGTGTTGGAAATCTCAGGAATCCGAAGAGCGAGTTGACGAATGGTGACCCTCCGATCTTCAAGCAGTATGCTCTCGACCTTTTCAACGATTTCCTCTGAAACTGATGGTCTTCCGCTCCGCTCTTCATCGTGAATTTCCGTCCAACCTCCAGCGAATTCCCTACACCATTTGCGGACGTGTTGAACAGCTATACACTTTTCTCCATAAACTTCGGTTAATTGACGATGAATGTCTGTAGGTGAAACCCCTTTCGCGTTTAAAAAACGTATCACAGCGCGAATTTCGCACCTGGCGGTAGCGGCCATCGGAAGTTCTATCTCGGACGGCTGCTTAGCCAACACTGAGCGGCGTAGCGAGACGGGAGTGGTACGTATATAAAGTGGGAGAGGTGCTACACACGCCAATGTCGGATTTCGCCTAACACGTCCTATTGCTGCTGCAGGGCTTTAGGAACCTTATTTTACGATCATCCCTCGTACATGCCATTCAATAAATACCTTGCGTCGTTTTTGGCTATAATAAAGATATGTTTCATTTCATTGAAACCAAAAATTTACAGGTAATTCTCCATCTTTCTCATTAATAAGAAAAACTTGGCCACACAAAAGGTCTAACTACCTTTGTCCCGTTGAACTATTGACAATTATTAGGATTAACTATGCAATTGAAACCAAGTGTAGCCTCGTCAGAAAATAAATTGTTTGTAAAATTACAGAAAAATCCTTAAAAATATGCAGATTATAGGAAATTGCGCACTGATGAATACTACGAAAATATATGAATACTAGTTTGTGAGTACAAAGTCTTTAAATTTGGTTGGTTATTTTCTTTCTCTGCTTGAGCGAATCTCTGGTACTCCAGGCGCGTCGTCTCTGCGTTCTTCTGACGTCTCTTCTGCTCCTTCTCTTAACGGTTTTACAAATGTTGAATTCCAACGTTTATCGGTTCCATCTTCAGATTGCACTGTAACCCGGTTTCCTTTTTTTCCCGTTACTATGTAGTCCTTGTTTTCAAAAGTCGTTGACAATTTGTCTCGTACCTGTTGTTTTAAAAGTATTTTATCTCCTACCTGTACTGGACTGTCAATTGCATATCTTCTATTGTCTGCATATTCCTTGCCCAACATTTTCTTTTCCCAATCCCTCTCTCTAATTTCTTCATCATATTTAACTTTATACTCTTGGTTTCATTGAAAATTGGTAATTTACATCTTATATTTCTACCAAACATAAGTTCTGTTGGTGTTTTCCCTGTAGTGGAATGTGGTGTACTGTGGTATGTCAAAAGAAAATCCAAAATATCCTTTTTCCAATCCTTTCCCAATGCCTGTGCTATTTTAATGTGTTTAAGTAATCTGCGATTCTGTCTCTCCACTTCACCGTTACCTTGCGGCCAAAATGGTGTAGTGCGTTTATGCTGTATATTATAGCCCATGTAAAATTTAGAAAATCCTCGCTCCTGAACTGAGGACCGTTATCAGTAGACTAGGCAAACAGCGGTAACAGTCAGTGTAGTAGATATGTGGTGCGGAGTCGGCGATTATTTATTTCACGCGTTCACAGCGTCAGTACTAAATAGGTTGTCGTAGCTTATTTCGTAATTGTACGCTTATGTTTGCTTTAAAAATGTCGCAGTTAGGTACGTCGCGAAAACGACCAATGCCAGACACAGTTAAAAACTTTATAGTGGACATGCCGGACTTAATTTTTGATGGTGCTAAAATTCAATGTCTAGTTTGTAAAATCCCTTTAATGTGTTGGTCCAGAAGCCATTGTCAACGTCACATCGAAAGCAAACAGCATTCTTCTGGAAAAAGTGGCATACGAGACACATTTGATTTGTGTGTTACTCTTATTTTATGTAATCAATCGTTTCGTTTACTATACAAAGAAGCATTTGTCTCCTTCTGGAATAAATATGCGGATTGTAAATTACCTAGTCGGACACCGACACGAAATGTAGTGCCATTTGCTCCTGAACATATAGAAAAAAAAAATTAAAACGGAAAACCACCACGGACGATTGTTACACATGCAGGCTGCGTTTTACTACAACAAATATTGTTATCAAGTAAAGAAGGTAGTTTTAAAATTCAATCCGACAGAAGCTGCAGCAATCAAGAAAAGCCAGGAAATATTTCAAGATAGTCAGGTTAAAAGAGATTTACAAACTATTCCCCAACAATTACTTCGGACTAGCGAAGGGAATAGAAAAATTATAAAATGTTTCGATGTCGCTAGTGGATTCTGTTCAAATTGTGAATGATGTTCACGCACAGTTATGTGCTGTAGAAGGCGAAACAAATTGGTGTGTAATACGAAAATTTGAAAGTGTTTTAGAGAAAGACTCCGATCTTCTTATATTAAGACAAATTTGTGAAGGTGCGTGTGAAGATGCATTAAGTTATTTCAAAGATTATTTTAAATATGCAAATATAACATCGCTAGATGTCGAACGGTCGTTCTCGGCATTAAAAAACATTTATTCCGCACGTCGTACTCACTTAACTAAAACAGCTGTGCAAACATATCTAATGATTCAAATATTGAACAGATGTTACCCAGTTTGTGATTTCACGGAAGAGTTTTAAAACGGTAAGTGTTTCAGCACGTTTTATAATTTATTTTTTTATTTTATACGTTGTCGTATACTTCAAAAATGATCGTTCGACATCCTGTGAAGTAAGATTTGCAAATGTCAGATATTCCTTTTCCTCATCTAGCCACTCTTGATTTTCAGTTATAGACCGAACCTTTTGTAAATCGGGATTTTTCGTTAAAATTGCGCCAAATTTTTGAACAATATCGACTCCTATAGTGTTCGTCAAGTTTTCTAGAGCGACTTGTAAATTGTTTATGCAATTTAATGCTTCTCGTGCAGATAAGTGACTGTTTTCTAATTGCTCAGTAGCTTGTGCAACTTCAGAATAGTTCATGGAAATTTCATCTATTTGTTGTTGAACGTCCGAATTGGAAAAAAGTTGCTGACTATCTCAAACTGCTGCAGAATCATTTGAATCAAGTTTCAAGATGACATTTTTCACTTGTGAAAAATATTTCTGATAGTAAGATACTGCCTGGAGCCATGTTCCCCATCGCGTTATTATAGGCTGAGGTAGTGGTGGTAATTTCGGACACAATTGTTTGAATACACGGATGTGTTTGGGAGATTTGATGAACACTTTTTTGGTAGATGCTATTAACTTATCCACCATCGGATACTTCTTTCGAATGGTTTCTGCACATTGCAACATTGTGACTTGGGTTCTTGTGATACAAAATTCTCTCAACGAATCTTTTATGAAATGCCTGAGATATTTATTCACATTCGAACGGAACGTTACACCCTTTGGGCGTCCCATCTCCGCAGCGTGCAACGTACTGTCGCTTTGAATTCTCTTGCAATACTGTCGAAATCGACTACGAGTTGAAAATTACCCCTACCTACGCCGTTACCGCTACGCTATTGCCATCCGGTACCACCTTTTTAACAAACTCTACACATAATTCTTCCTTGATAAATTTAAATTGCTTTAGACGTTCCTTATGCCAATTTTGGTTGTTAATTGCACTTCGTAAGTTTGAAATTTCCGGATCAGTTTCAGATTTTTCTCTAATTTCATCCAATGTTATTGTTCTTGGTGCATCTTCTGTTATTCTTCTAACTTAAGTTTCTGTTATATCATCAAACGTCTTATCTTCAGTTTCCAATAATCTTGATAGTACATCAGCTATGTTATTCTTACCTATGATGTATTTTACATCATACATATACCGTTGTAAACGTAGTACCCATCTTTCAATCCTCAAACTAGGTATGGAACGTAGTGAGAAGATGAATTCTAAGGGTTTGTGATCTAATGTTAATGTTAATGTAAATTTCTTATCGTATAAATAAGTATGAAATCTTTCACATGCCCATACTAGATCCAATGCTTCTTTCCCCGTCTGTGAATATCTTTTCTCAACTGCAGTTAAACTTTTACTCGCATATTCGATGCCTCTATTAGGTCCATTGTGTTTTTGAATTCGCACGGCGCTTAATCCAACTGGACTCGCATCTGCCATTACGTATGTTTCTGCCTTAGGATCATAGTAAGCTAGTGTTGCGGGATCAATTAAACAACTTTTTATTTCCTCAAATGCGAACTCATGCTCACTTTGCCAAATAAATTGTTTCTTTCGTACTGTTTCTCTCAAAGGTTCAGTTATTGTTGACAGTTGTGGTGTAAATCGTGCTATAAAATTAGTTAGCCCAAGTAAGCTTCTAATTTCTTCTACACCTTTCTACTTCAATTCCATTAATTGTTATGTATGTCCCAAAAATTTGATTCTATCCACTGCAAAAATACATTTCTCCTATTTCAGTTTTAACCCCTTTTCTCTTAATAAATCTATGACTTTCTTTATTCTTTTGTCATGTTCTTCATCTTTCCTATAAATAATATCTATATAGGCAGCTGTACCATCACAATCTTGTAGAAGTTGGCTTATACTCTTTTGATATAACTCTGGAGCATTTGATATGCCAAACATTAATCTTTTATATCTGAAAAGCCCTTTATGTGTAGTAGTCAAATGTCTTGAATTTGGATGTAAATCAATTTTACAGCGTCATTAACCCGTCTCATATCAACACATACACGAATATCTCCATTTCCTTTAGGCACAACAACTAGTGGTAAACACTATGTCGTTGGTCCATCAACTTTTTCTATAATATCTAATTCTTCCATTTCTTTTAATTTTTTTCCTAAAGGTTTCTGTAAACTAAGTGGAATTCTCCTACTTGACTGTATTATAGGTGTAACATTCTTTTTTATAAGTATCTCTAATTGGAAATCTTTCAATTTTCCTAAGCCATCAAATATCTCATTGACTTTTATTTGCTTGATATTTTCCCCTAGCTTCAAAATACCTAAGCTTATTGCCGTTTGTTTGCTAAGAAATGATACTCCATCACCCTCAATTACATGAAATTCAGCCTGCACCTTTCTACTAGTTTCAGTAGAATCCTTTTACTTGGATTAAACCATCTGTACCATAAGCTTTTAGTAAAATGCTACTTTTCTCACTTATACATTTAATTTTATTTTCCTTTAAGTACGACCATGTCTTTCAATCTACCACGTTACATGTGGACCCTGAATCTATTAAGACTCCTAATCTTACTCCGCCTACTTTTACATTAATGTCTATCTCTGGCTTACACAATCTATCTATACTTAAAGTAAATGCATGCCTGTTCTCATAATCATCTTCGGATTCATTAGTTTCATTTGTTACTTGTCTCACTGTAGTACCGTTCTCTTTTCCTTTCCTATTCTTTTGATTGTTTGTTTCTTTTCTATTTTCAACCTTTGTCCTGCATTGTTTCTTGAAATGTCCCTCTATATTGCATTTATGGCAAATTTGATTTCGAGCTGGACAAGCTTTATCGTAGCTCTTGTGGTTAGTACTTCCACATCGGTAACATCCTTGCTGTTTCTTTTCTATTTTATTTACACAATGAGATTTGTTTTCCATTTTGTTTGCTTGTTCATTTGAGGTTTCAAATATTCTGCTTATTTCTAACGTATTGCCTAACGTCAATTTATTCCCTTTTTCTAAAAATTTTCTCCTTATTTCCGATGATTTACATTTCCCTACTCCCTGGTCTCTTGTGCGGTCGGTTTCCTTTTTACCATATTTACAATATCCAGCTTGTAAGTTTAATCGAATAACGTATTGAGCTACTGTTTCATCATCATTTTGTTGCATATTACTGAAAAGATGTCGTTCATATAGGATGTTTACCTCGGGTGTAAAATGTTTTGTTGGAATCTCCAATACTAAACCATATTCATCAATTGTTGCATCTGTGGAAATGGTATTTTGTTGTTTTTCCAATGTGAAATATATATCTTGTACATCTACCACAGCACAATGAAGCAGCATTGCCTTTTTCCTTTTCTTGTCAGTAATTCCTTTTGCTTCGACATATACATACTTCAAAAGATCTTACCCATTTTGTCCATCTTATAGCAATTTCCGCTATAGAGCCTGAACAATTAAATTTGTGTATCTCTTGATTTTCCATGTTTTTTTCCTACCAACACGTGTCTAACCTATATCTTATCTTTTTTTTCTTTTTTTTTGTTGCCTTTTCCTTAATTAGTCCAATTCCCAACTTATTTTCGTTTTCATTTATTTTCACTCGTCGCCAATTGTAAGTGATTGACCTTTTAATATAATAAACACAGTACTATTAAACAATAATATATTTCAATGTCTTTTAGTCTTATTATACATAAGGCCTGATGCAAAAGTAGCTGGACATTTGAAAAATTAGTGTAGTAGATTTTTTTTTTACAAATGAGTCAAACGTCACAATGTCTTGTATGAACGTTTCTCTTAAACAGAAAATCGTTTATTTGTTAGTTGTAAGAACTGCTGCTATTGAAAATTTGCGAGAACGTATTTATTCTGCCCTTGGAAGATGGACCCCGGAAGTGGTGAGACACTTTACAAAAGAAAATTTTAGCCGGAGCACCATATACAGCATCATAAAACGTTTTTACGATGGCAAACCTGCTACTAACTTGAAAAAAAAGGGCAGAGCGGAAAAGCTAAGTAAGGGTAAAGTTACAAAAATGATGGAATTGATGGAAAACAAGATTGGAATATCGCAACTACAAATGGCGGCGAAGTTTAAAGTGTCTCAGTCTTGTATATCAAGAAATTTGAAAAAAGAAGGTTTAAAATATTGTAAAAGACAAAAAGCACCAAAATATACGGATAAACAAATGGAAATTATTCCGGTTCGATGTAGGAAGATGGGGACCAATCTAAAAGTTGCACAAAAAGTGTTGATCTTAAATGATGAGAAATATTTTTCCATTGGTAACACTCACATCGCTGGAAATGCTGGATTTTACACAAAAAATAATTCGCAGGTAAAGCAAAATTTGAGCCAAAAATTTTAGTTTGGAACGAAACCGGGCATAATATTAAATTAGAAAACCTCAAATTAATTAGAAAGTTAACTTCACCGCGCGGATTAAACGTTTACGAAACCATTTATATAAAAAGAAAAGAACAAAAATACTACTCTAATTATACTCTTTTTAATTGCATTCAATTTATACATAAATTAGTAAAATGAAGAAATAAACACTCAATATGATTTTTCCTGTTATAATTATGTATGTGTAAGGAATAAATGAATAAATTAAAACAATATGTAAAGTTGTACATAGATCGTTTTAATAATTTATAATTCATTTCATATTTTTCCTGCTGTACGTGTTTGTAAGTTATTATTTACGTTTTAACTTCATATAAATGCAAAATTTTGTTCTAAATCTGGAGCATGAAAGATTGTAACTAATGAGGACAAAAAATTAGACGTATTGTTAGTCACTGAAAATCCACATTCTTGTACACGACAAACGTCTTTAAAAGATAATGTAAGTGTGGGTTCGGTACATCGTATATTGAACGGAGTTTCACCCTTAAGAATTATTCGGAGATGATTTTGACTGACGTGTTGAATTTGGCGACTTGATGATTGACAAAATTAACAACGACGTAAATTTAATTAACAGGATTGTTTTTTTCCAATGAAGCATCATTTTCTCTTAATAATAATATATATTTGTCCAACAGACAGTATTCCATTACAGGACAAACTAGAAAAGTAAACATAACTATAGTTATTGAAACGTTTTTTTAAGCCTGATAACACAAGCAGGATTGTCTTGCACAATTTGTTACGATTAAAAAAAAAGAAAATTAGTTAAAGAATGGTATAATGCTCAGTTTTACTATTTAAACGTAGATGTTAGAAGGAGAGGATTCAAGGAGTTTAATAATACAACGGCGTTTGAAATGTATTTATTTTGTTGCTAAAGTCGTGAACGTTGTTTGTACATTTCTTCATAGAGACGACGACCCGGTATTTGAACTCTTGGGTAAGAATTCCGATGTTCATAGGACGCCACTGAATGTTTTGTGTAATCTGGTCGCCTCGCCGATGGTCGATAATTCCATTGGAAACCATTCAGAGTTTTCGAGGGAAAGGAAGAAAGGATTGTACAAATATTCAAAACTTTTAGCAAATTAGGTTAGCAAATATTTGATCAAACTGTATATTGAATGAAAAAGCACTATTCAAAAGATTGACGAAATGTTACAAAAAGACTATTAATATCTCAGGGCCAAAATAATAACTATAAATATTGACAAAGTCAAAGAAATATTCAAAGATTAATACTAATTTAAACAACAAAGTTAAAGTGATTTACCAAATTTCAAAATAGGCAGCAACATTTGCGTGAAGCGCAGTTCTTAAATCTTAAAATACGAATTATAACTAACCAAAAGGAATAATCATTAAATACGCGAAACAGCTCAACTAAGATAGCAAAAGGTTAATTATGATTCGTCGGGTTACATAAATATCTTAATTTACATAAAACAAGGTTCAGGTAGACACGCCGAACGGAGAAGGTTGGTCAACTAGTTTCGGTGGTAGAACTTTCTCGACGGCGTTGATTCACAAAGGACGCCGCGCTGATAGACCGGGGACAGGGGTGATGTGTGATGAGCATTGGGCAGCAAACAACGGATGAACGCAGCTCGGCAGAAGAAATCGATTTCCACTTCCCGCAACTCTACGGAAGAAGCCAATTTCCAAAATTGAAGCTCCATGGAGGAAAGCAATGTCCAGATCCGCATAAAGCGTTATTCCCGACGAAAACCATATAATCGCCGGGAACGTAGACCATGGATACCGAGGAAGATCACCCAGCAGGGGTTATGTCCGACGACAAAAGTCTTGGTACTCCAGGATAACATTGTTTCACTCACTGGGCCACTTACGGCCTTACGAGTTGATTCGCTAACTTCTGCCAAACGACTCATTCCTTTGATAGGAAAATGCCTCTATATATTTTACGAGAATCCAATGGGATCGCGAGATGTGATTGACCAATGCGGAAGCAAAGATACGATGACGTATGCGAGATCGGTGTTTAGGGACTTATTTGTATGGTTATTGGGTAATTGCTAGTTACAACAATTAGCTACGGATGAAATTTGATTTAACCGATACCAAAATGTAAAGCGGAATTTATACTATCTCTTGATAAAGTTTCATTTATGTTCTTTGATAAACAAAGAAGCTACGGGGCTTAAAGAATTGGAAGAAACGGGAATGATTGGTTCCTAAACAGTTAATTACTAGATATTTCATTAGCTTAAGAATATAACTCAAATTTGTTGTTATCATGGGCGAGAAGGGTTTAAAATAATGATATTAGCGGTGTAGAATTTTGAAATAATGAATACTAATCGTTTTATTAAATAATAAAGATCAATACTTAGGACAAATTAGCGGAATGAATTTAGCTAAAACATACACCAATACTAGGCATTATAGACGCGATGAAGTCGTCCTTCGCAGGTGTTCAATTTCGTAATATATTGAAATAGAGGAATTGGCGCGAAATGAAATGTTTGAAGTATTTTAAATATAAATTTAAGAAATTTGCAAATTAGGGTGTAACAAGTTTACTAACGATAATTAGATTCTTTTTGGCAATATACACAAAAACTCAATAATTATTAAAGCGTGACAAACGGTTGCACCCGCAAAGGCGCCGTGAAAGGAGCTTTGTTTACTATGTACATACAAGGAATCGAGTGGACGTTCGGTTATTATCGGCTGACCGATGTGCGTCCGGGGCGTACCGCGCAAAAGTAGACACAGTATTAATAAAAAAAATAATGGATTGTTACCTTTTATTGACATATCCGATGACCACTGCGGTAATGTGCATCGTACGCCGCGTAGTACTTCAATATACGCAATGCTTCCATTGTCGATTCGATCAGGTCTCGACGACGGTCTGAAAACGTTCTCGTATACTTTGCAAATGATCGTACAGCGTCTCATGAAGTAAGATTTGCGAAATTCAAATACTCCTGTATCTCTTCTGTGCAGTCTTGAATTCCAGATATAGATTGAACCTTTTCTAAATCCGGATTTTTATTTAAAACTGCACGAAATTTTTGCGCAACATCTAGTCCTATAGGAGCTTTCTAGCGCGGCTGCTAAATTGTTGATATTATTTAACGAGTCTTGTATAGATAAGTGAGTATTTTCTAACTGCGAAATAGTTTGTGTCACTACAGAATAGTTTATGGAAATGTCATCCATTTCTTCTTGAACGTCCGAATCGGAAAAAAGTTGTTGACTCTCGCGAACCGCTTGAGAATTAGAAGAATTAAGTTTGAAAATGACATCTTTCACTTGGGAATAATATTTGCGATAGTAAGATACTGCCTCGATCCATGTTCCCCATCGCGTCAATACAGGCTGAGGTGGTAGCGGAATTTGCGGATACAATTGCTTGAATACGCGGATATTTTTGGGAGATTTCACAACACTTTTTTGGTAGATGATATTAAATCATTTACCCTAGGATACTTGCTTCGAATTGTTTCTGCTACGAGATGACATGCCTGTATGAGGCACATTATGTGAAGAAGAGTCGGAAAGTATACTTTTAACATTCTACCAGCTTTCAGCATTATTGCAGCTCCGTCAGAAACTAACATGGTGATTTGGGCTCCTACGATACAAAATTCTCTTAACATATTTTTTATTATGTTTACAACGGTTTCGGCATCAGTTCTTTCAATCCTTCTTCTGGCTAACAACAATGAAGCTGCTGGACAATTACGTTTTAAAGGACGTGCCACAATATGAATCACACTATGTTTCTGAGCATCAGTAGTTTCGTCCACAGTGAGCCAGATTTTTTGATTTCTCAACTCGTCTTTTATACAGTCTGTACTTTGCACATGTGGTAAATTGTACCGCAATTATCTTTTTGTTGGTAGCTTCCATGATGGAACATATTTATCCCAAAAAAGACGAAAGTTTTCATTATCTACTAGGTGTTGTGGAATGTTGCACGTGCTCAACATGAAAATAAAGTCATACAAAAATTGCCAGTACGGAATATTGTTTCTTAAATTCAATACATGACATTTACTTTTAATATGACTTATACATTCAAATGTCGTGCCACCTAGCAATCCTATACCGCAAAATTTGTAACAAATGTGCGAACCTGTAAATTCCATACCAGGGAAACGCCAAATATATTTCTTCAAATGCGATGCAAGAGGTACACCAGGCTTACGTCCCATGTTTTCGAAAATACAATGAGAATCCGATAAATAACCGAACGACAGAACTCCTCAATGTCTACCGCATTACTGAACTCTGCATCCACGTGCGTAGATACACCCCTCCCCGTACAGGCGTCTCTGCGGGTACAACCGTTTGTCATGCTTTAATAATTATAACAGTATCACTTCTAAAATCCAAAATAAACCTTGACTTTCGCGTATCTCTCCCTTCACCTTTTTCCGTCCGTACCCATGGTGACTCATCGATACATACATCGCGGTCCAATAGTTTCGGTACAATATAATAGCGATACTAGCACATACACAGAACATTCGTTCTATATGACGGAACATGAAAAGTATCGCAATATCTGGAAGATAACGTTGGCACATCCAATTGTAAACGCGCTAACAAGTTTGGACAGTCAACTTTGTTTTTAATCTATTTTAATATAAAACACGCACATGCGCACACTCAAAGGTTCCATTATATGACGCTCCAACAACAGAGCCTAGTCAACGCCGCGCTCCGGATATACTCCCTCTATCTCAGGATAAATACTTCAAAAACTTCCTCTGGATGCTCTCGACAAGTCGACAATGCACCTCGTAATACGAATACCAAATCACACCACCATACTCCAGTTTGCTTCTCATAAAAACATTCAATAATGATTTTAACGCTAACGGATCCGTAAATTCTTTGGATATGAGGAAACAAAGCAGATGTACATACATGTTGGGCAAAACTCAGTTGGTGGTCAAAGGTCACGCCTAAATCCTTGATGACAAAATTACGGGCGATAGGAACCTCATCGATGGAATAAACGGACTAAATTGGTTTACGTTTCTTTGTAAAAGAAATAATGCTGCACTTTCCAATATTAAAAATAAGCCGATTATTATTACACCAATCTATTGTTTTCAAACCCGCTTGTAGCTTTGCACACTTTCGGAGACCTTATTCACTGCGCAATAAATTTTGACATTATCGGCGTTTGCTAAAGAGCAGCATGGAAGAGAAACTAGCAGATCTAGTTCATCCAGAGTACCTTAACTTCCGAAGTAAAATTCCCTGGTCAATAGAGTCGAATGCTCATGAAAAGTCAGTGTATATGACATCCATTTGATTACGATCAAGCTCGTCTACAATGCCTTGGGTAATGCAAGATAGGTTAGTTACAATGGAGCGTCCCGGAATGAGCCATTCTATACTGGAGATATACATATATGATCTTATCTCCGGGAACAGATTTTGATAAAGTACTTGCTCGAAAACCTTGGAGAAGTTGGATAAGATAGGTACTGGTCTATAGTTCTTCACGTCTGCAGGATTATCTGTTTTGAAGAGAGGACATATGGGTGCTATCTTCCAGAGCTTAGGAAACGTAGACCGTTTCAAACGCATATTAAAAATCAAGGTTTCGCAAATATGCACCCCCCATCAATGGATTAGCAAATATGCATGCACAGTCTCTGACTGGAAAAGAGGGGATCCCATCATCACCAGTCGTCGATTTATCCCTTAACTTTTTAATAGGTAAGGTAACATCACCAAGCGTAATACTATGAAGTGACAGTGGAGGAAGATTTGATGAAATGTCAGGAATAGGAAGAGGAACAGTAGAAGTAGACGGTAAATACACTGACATGAAGCAAATGTATTGACTATATCCTGTGGATTAATGAATTCATTGTAATTGAAATGTACCATTTCCAGAATCCTGGATCAAAATTCCAAAAATCCTTAAGATTTGTCAGTGTTGTGCCTTCCGTTGTCCTTACATAGTTAAAGTATTGTTTATCTATCTCTTGCTTTAAGTACCTTCTCAACCGTTGAAATTCGTTTTTAAATGTAATCAAACCAGTAGATTTCCACCTACTGTGATAATACATTTTTGTTGCCAATCCATCTTTAATACTCTATAAACCAGGGCGGATAATGCGATTTGGATCCGGTAGATATTTTTGGCACAGACATGGCTAAAGTCGTGTATATCTTTCGATAGAATTCATCCAGAACCGAATACATTTCTTGAAAGCTATTCAATGATGAATAGTGTAGGTTAAAAAAATCTACGTATGATTGGTGAAAATTGACTTTTCTAAGGTTGTATCAGAAGTTGTTGATACAAGGAAATAAAGCAGGTTCAATGGCGCCGGCTAATTTCATAGAAACTGCTAATGCTGGATGATAAGAATCCTCAGGAACTAGCGAATCTGGTGTTAAACTGAGATAAACCCAATGAACTAACAAAGCTCTTCAAATAATGAAGCTTATTGTCAGATACTCCGGAAGTAGGTTCATAGAATTGCGGCATATTAAAGTCTCCCAGTAATATCACGGGTTTATTCATGGTGAATAATTCAAGACAGTCAAAAAACAACTCAAAATCACCAGCTGAAATATCTGGAGGGATGTAGAGTGCTGTAATGATAATAATGTTAATAGTGCTGTTAATAGGCATAATTGCCGATATTGATCCCAGGATAGTCCTCATTGAATGATCTAACATCATACCAATATCCCACAAAAGATGAACGCATGGGCAGGAATTTACGCTGACCATATTGTCGGTCCTTTCATTATCAATGGAAATCTTACTTATTGCAGAACTAAATTATTCCGTCTTTAGGGTACTATTCCCTAATGATGAGAAGGTTGAAGAAATGGGGCACTTTATCAATTCAATGTTAGAAATCATTTAAATGACATTTTTCCAAACTGTTGGATAGGAAGAAGGAGAGTTGTAGAATGGCCGCCACGAGCATCAGATCTTACTATTTAAAGAACAGAGTTTGCCGACACCGTCCCGAAAATATTGCAGTATTGGAACAACAGATTAGAGATCGCATTGTTACTTCGAAATGCACTCAGAAATTCGATTCCTGAATTCAGTGACAGGCTAGGCCACTGTCGTCTGGCTGTGTTGCGTATTTTGAACATTTACTTTCTAACTTTTCTAATTTTTTTTCAAATAAAACATGGATTGAAGTCTTGATATTTCTTATTTTGTTTCTATTGTTTAACATTTAATAAATATTATTTTAACGATTGCAATTAAAAAAAAGCTTTATCAAACAGTTAAAAAAACTATACTATGCTATTTAAAAAAAATGAAGTCGTGACGTCATAACTCAAAAAATGCAAACAAATCTTTTTCTTATTCTATATTCAGTCACAATTCTGCAACTGAAATTCAGTTGCACTGTATACAGGTCTTGTAAAGCGAATGCGTACAGCAAAAAATGTGGGCGTTACGCCGAGCAAATAAGAGCGTACATACTTACGCGTGAGCAAGAGAGGCCGCGACGGCGTGATTAACTTGTGATCTACAATTGCTGAGAGGTAGCGGGTGACTCACTGTTTTTTGCTGTACATATTTGCTTTACAAGACCTGTATAAATTCAAAAACTGCGGGTAAGGTAGAACATGAAAGAGAAACTGGGGGAGTGCCCTGAGTTAATGAAGGCAAACCGTTCTCGTAAACAAATAAATAAATGCGAAAGGTGAAAGAAATATGTTTTAAAAAATATTCTGCTTCGTTATGCAGTTGTGGACACTGCCTACAAATTTTTTTACAAAATGTGGGTATAAATTTTATTGTATACACAAAAGGGAAGTCAAATAATTGTGGAATAAAAAACAAAAAATAAATGATTCCAACAATATCTAGTAAATGTTCTACAAATAAAATTATCATTGAAAACATTATTTTCCAGGAAAATCGTTACTTAAATTAAATGCAACGAATGCACGATATAAAAAAGAAAAACAAATTGTTACTACGTGGTGTTATGCCGTGTACTACATAATTGTTTCAAATAAAACGCCTTTCAGCTGATTGTCCAGTATTTTTTGCTCGAATGTCTTAATAGCAGTAAATTTATTACGAAAAATGTAAATGTCCATTGACAGGAATAATTCTGACTAGGAATAAATTTGTGTCAACACTTCGAAATGTTATAATTTTTTATCAGTCATATGGTTAGTATTTACATCTATTTATATTTTCAATCTACATAATTTAACATAACACATTTATTATATCTGAATTACAGTGGTGTGCTGAAAAATAGTGCTACATTGAAAACCACATAAATTTAAATATGGCTGTACACTTTTTTACACGTTAAGTAAAATAAAACCGGCATATTTATTATACATTAAAATATTGACAAGTTTCATTCATGTCATGGAATCAACATTTTTACATTCGCTCATAAATTTTCTACCGAGTTAGGATATGAACGTTGCATTCTTAAGGTCAGTTAAGCAGAGCGCTGTCAGGATCAGCGCGGAAACTTTCACCTGGAAAACGATGGTCTCCGTCCTTAGTGACCATAATTCTTTCAGGTGGAGCTCATTTGAGTATACTCCTGCTCCAGTCTCTTTGTTGGTTTTTGATTTATCTAGGAAGAAACATAAGCTACCCTCATCGCCATCGGTCTGTTGGCGTGTCAAGGATTTGTAAAGTTTGCCAAGGACGAAAAGAGATGGAATGTTGTCTATCTCGGTCCCCAGGATCGACAATCCAACGCAAATGTTCTCCTAAAGTTTGCCAAGATTCCACTAGGTCTTACGGCTTCGTCTTCTTTATACCATTGCATAGCAACCGGATCGTGGTAGCCAACGTCACTTCTTCGACAAGATAGGATGATTTCTATTGTCGCCGTTGATACAAATGTTAATGTACCCATGATACAAGCGGCCCTTTGTATCTGCTACGTTAGCTCACCAAGCGATCGCGCCGTATGTTGGCATTGGAAGAGTCTTTCTAAGCCTTGCTGCGTCGAAGATACTTTCAATCTCCCCGCAGAATGTCCTCCAAGATTCTCTGTTTTTGTCGCAGGACTTTTTTATACTCCTTGATATTGCTTTTATACATTTCCCAGTTGGAGTGAAATTTGCTGCGTCGAGCTTTCTGACGCGTTTTCCTGGTTATGTTTCTGAGAATGTCGAGCTCCAGCGCACCATCAGTGTATTGCTCTTTCTCCAGGTCTGACCCTCCTTACTTGTACGAATTTATATGGTAAATTCCTGTTCACCAGCACCCATTGTAGAGAATTTCCAGGTCGCTCACATAATCTGGAAAGCGTACTTCCAGGTGTGTCATGGTATCCGTTAGGTGTCTTTGAGACGCATTGCTGTCAGTCATTAAGGGGTTACGAATACGTCGATGTTAAATTTAATCCACTTATGGTTCGGCATTGAAGCCGCTGTCGATACATGGCATTCATGAACTTTATTAACAGTGTTTGCAGTGTCGAAGTAACATCTACAATAGTTTGAGTATGCGAATTAACGAGAGTCGGTTCGCGACCTCGATTTGATGACAATAAGTTGTTACTGATAAAGCCCGGATGTTTGGCAAAATGGCATAGAAAAGAGATGGAATGTTTTCTATTTCGGTCCCCAGGATCGACAATCCAACGCAAATGTTCTCTCAAAGTTTGCCGAGATTCCACCAGGTCTTACGGCTTCGTCTTCTTTATACCATTGCATAGCAACCGGATCGTGGTAGCCAACGTCACTTCTTCGACAAGATAGGATGATTTCCATTGTCGCCGTTGATATAAATGTTAATGCACCCATGATACTTAAGCAAACGGCCTTTTGGATCTGCTACGCTAGCCCACCAAGCGATCGTGCCGTATGTTGGCATTGGAAGAGTCTTTCTAAGCCTTGCTGCGTCGAAGATACTTTCTAAGCCTTGCTGCGTCGAAGATACTTTCAATCTCCCCGCAGAATGTCCTCCAAGATTCTCTGTTTTTGTCGCAGGACTTTTTTATACTCCTTGATATTGCGTTTATACATTTCCCAGTTGAAGTGAAATTTGCTGCGTCGAGCTTTCTGACACGTTTTCCTGGTTATGTTTCTGAGAATGTCGAGCTCCAGCGCACAATCAGTGTTTTGCTCTTTCTCCAGGTCTGACACTCCTTACTTGTACGAATTTATATGGTAAATTCCTGTTCACCGGGACCCATTGTAGAGAATTTCCAGGTCGCTGACATAATCTAGCAAGCGTACTTCCAGGTGTGTCATGGTATCCGTTAGGTGTCTTTGAGACGCAATACAGTCGGTCATTAAGGGGTTACGAATATGTCGATGTCAAATTTGATCCACTTGTGGTTCGGCATTGAAGCCGCTGTCGATACATGTCATTCATGAAATTTATTAACAGTGTTTGCAGTGTCGAAGTAACATCTACAATAGTTTGAGTATGCGAATTAACGAGAGTCGGTTCGCGACCTCGATTTGATGACAATAAGTTGTTGCTGATAAAGCCCGGATGTTTGGCAAAATGCCATAGAAAAGAGATGGAATGTTATCTATTTCGGTCCCCAGGATCGACAATCCAACGCAAATGTTCTCTCAAAGTTTGCCGAGATTCCGTCAGGTCTTACGGCTTCGTCTTCTTTATACCATTGCATAGCAACCGGATCGTGGTAGCCAACGTCACTTCTTCGACAAGATAGGATGATTTCCATTGTCGCCGTTGATATAAATGTTAATGCACCCATGATACTTAAGCAAACGGCCTTTTGGATCTACTACGCTAGCCCACCAAGCGATCGTGCCGTATGTTGGGATTGGAAGAGTCTTTCTGAGCCTTGCTGCGTCGAAGATACTTTCAATCTCTCCGCAGAATGTCCTCCAAGATTCTCAGTTTTTGTCGCAGGACTTTTTTATACTCCTTGATATTGCGTTTATACATTTCCCAGTTGGAGTGAAATTTGCTGCGTCGAGCTATTTCCTGGACTGTTTCCTGGTTCAGCATACGATACATTCCTAAATTGCCGTTCGGCTCGTTTTTCATCAACACACGGTACCTTCTCCAATGATCCCTAAATGCCTCAGCAACGGCTTGTATACTCGACTCTGTGATGAGTCTTTGACTTCGGAATACTTATTCCATGTCCACCTTGTCCGACTTTTCTATCTGCAGTTCGATCTTCCCAGGAAGTGAAATTGCTTCTCAGTCGACTTTCTGACGCTTTTGTCCTGTTATGTTTCTGAGACAATGTCGACTCAGCAGCGCACCATGTGTATGCCATTACTCCAGGGTCTGACGCTCATCTTCTTGTACGAATTCATTGTGAATTGTATCCGCACCCTTGTAGACATTCGGTCGCTGCATAATAGCAAGTCCCGCCTGGTACCGTAGTCTTGGCAATCATGCGTCATTAAGGTTGCATGTCGAAGTAAAAAATTGGCATCTCTTTGGCAGTAAGAATTGAACGAAAACTCACCACAAATTGCAACTTCACTTGTTACAATGGTAAAGCTTCGACTATTGAAACCCATTTACGTGCTCAATTTATAAAAGTACGAACAGGAAAGTACAGAATTTATTGGCAAAATGTTTTTGATGCGGAAAGCCCGACCACAGAGCTACAAATTGCGAATACAAGGACCTCAAGTGCGCAAACTGCGATAAGAAGGGACACTTGCAAGCGGTTTGTTTAAACCGCAAGCCAAAATACGATTATAAGCAAGTAGAACTTCAAGATGACAACCCTACCAAGGGCAACCCATTGGCGAGCAACGAAGATTCCTACGGTGAAGATGTCTTGATTGGACAATTACAAATTAATTCGGTATCAGTCGATAATATTATGTTACCTGTACGTATTAACGGTAACAAATGCAAGATGGAGCTGGATACAGGAGCAGCAGTTTCCACAATTTCACTCTCTTTTTTGCCATCGGGGCGCCGGTCTTCTTGGAGTACATCTTCAAACGTTCCCATTCAGGTTGCGCCTTCTTCTTGTTCAGCATCTTACTTTGGCCTTGATTAGTTGATGTACGTCTGGCCTTTCCCGAGGCGACTGCAATTGCTGCCAACGCCTCTCGTGCTTCCGTCTTCTCCTAGCCTCAGCACCACCGATACGTTTGCGCATGCACGGACGAGGCTCATCAGTTCGAGTGTTTGTGCCCGAGAAGGCTAAAGTGATAGGGGTACTCCAGGGGACAACCTCTGAAGATAGTTTTTTTTGCTATAGACGTATCCATGCTAGTTGGTTTTAAATTCATCTATCCCGTTCTCCATCTGCCACGGAATCCACAAAAAGGGATGCCTGTTCAGGCACTAGGACTACCAACTTGACATAGCACTCAAGAATAGGTTGCATAACGGAAGGATGACGCAGATCCAAATCCGCGCGCTGAACAGAACGCATCGCTGCCTCGTAAGTGCCCCACTATCCCCGAGAACCCACCCTGTCGGTCGGTTAACCGGACGACACAGCTGATTGATTGGAGTGGACTCTGTTCCAACTGTCCGTCTAGGTGACCTTCAGACCAAAGAGGTGTTTCTTCTTCGCACTAGGCTCAGTCTCTTTTGCACATTAAACAGTCAGTTCTAGGCATGGCGTGACGGGATCTGACTGCGCTTGATTTTACACGCCGCACACAGGCGAGAATTCAATAAAAGTCGGACAAAACTTAAAACGTTGTTAATTATGCAAGGAAATATATATAATATATAAACAAGTTGTCATGGATTTAAAATGTTCATAAAGTACAACATATTTCTAGGAGTATTGTTAAATTGTCGATCAATCCGGCCCGCGATAGCTAATGGCTGATTGTTGTTATTGTTGCTGTGATAAGTTGGATAAAAACACAGAATGATAATAACTCGGTTTTATTTACTTGCTAGGTATAGCTTAATGACAAGTATAATACGCAGAAAGTTTAACTTAAGCATAATAACTAACAAATAATTGAAATGAATCCCACTAACAGTTTATAATGTCTACTTGTAAAAAATACTAATGAGATTTATGTAATTGTGATTCTCCACTGACAATAGTTTATAGTTGTGGACCAATTTTACTTGTACCAATTATTAAAAGAGATTTAAGATGCTCATCGGTTAACTGAGATCTGTAAACATTTTTTGTGTACTTCATCTTAGAGAATGTTTTCTCACACAAATAAGCAGTACCAAAAACAGAGCACGAGCAAATTTATGCAAATTTGCAAATTGTTGCAGTGGAAGACTCTTATAAAATTCCAACAAAGATGAGTTTTGATATTTGTTCTTAATTATATCATTGCACTGTAAATCAATAATTTCCATTTGAAGTTCCGGGGCTAGGGTTTCAACGTCAGTATCAAAAGGATTTTGAAAAATCTTAATTTCATTCGCAATGACATCAAAGTCTGAGAAACAAGTATCAAAATTTATCTTCAAAGCACTCAAAGCTTCGATTGCAAAATCGGCGGGAAACTTAGACTCAGTAGTGTGGTTGAATATTTGACATGTTTTAAAATGTGTAATTGTGATTGAAACAGTATTATTTTCTGCCGGAACGATTTGATATTAGTGTAAAAATCAAGGAAGAAGCTAGTTTCCTCCTTGCAATCTCAAATTCAGTTCGTTCATATGTTTTGTCAAATCGATATAAAATGCTAACTTCCACAGCCATTCGCTATTTTGTAATTCGGTAAGAGGGCGATGCTTTTCATTCAAAAAAATTTCGATCTCTGCTCGAAGTACAAAAAAGCGCCGAAGGACTTTTCCGCAACTAAGCCAGCGTACGGCAGTATGATATGGTAAGTCATTTTGTCCAATCTCTTCAATAAACTCGCGGAATTGTTGGTGATTCAGCCCAGTGGATCTGATGAAATTGACAACTGATATGACTGATTTTACAACTTCAGACATATCCAAACATTTTCCGCAGAAGGACTGTTGATCAATGATACAATGTAAGACTAATGGTTTTGAACCACCATCACCGCCTTTGACACAAGTGCAACCACTCCTTTATTTTTACCACACATGTTTTTACCTCATCAGTTGTAATAGATTTCAAGTTTTTCCATCGAAGGTTCTTTTTATTAATGACATTTTCAACTCCCTTAAAAATATCTTCCCCAGTAGTCGTGCCGTGAATACTATCAATATCAAGAAGTTCTTCATACACTTCATAGCTTTTATCTACTCCTCGAATAAAAATCAACACCTGAGCAGTATCTGACACATCCGTTGACTCATCCAAGGCCAGAGAAAAGCACCCGAAATGTCAATTTTTGTCAGACAGTTGAGATGATATATTTTCTGCGATGTCTCCGAGCCACGGTGTTTGCTGACAATCTGACAGTTTTAAGTAAATTTACCTTTTCGGGGCACATTTCTTCGGCTACTGCAATTATGCATTCTTTGATCATTTCTCCATCGGTGAATGGTTTTCCACATTTTGCGATTTCAAGAACCACACGAAAGCTGGCACGAGTTGCAGCCTCTTGTTCAGTGTTGACTTTCATTAACAAAGATTGCTGCGATTTCAATCCACGCTTCAAAGCTTCAAATTTTTCTGTCCGCAAGCTTCCTGTATATTTTGAGTCATTTTGAAAATGTTTCGTTTCATAATGACGTTTAATGTTATATTCTTTGAGAAGGGCTATAGTTTCATGCAAATCAAATATAGCGCCCTATTACTGGACTCAATCACGAAATATTGATACTTCCATTGATCTTTGAATGTTCTGCATTCACTGTCTATTTTTCGCTTCTTCTCCATACTAGTAAATCACACACAAAAACAGCAAGTCAAATCACGCACTACTTTATTTACAACACTACTTTACGCACTACTTTATTTACAACACTACTTTACGCACTACTTTATTTCACAACAGACAGTTTCGCTTCCTTCACCTTCCCTAGGCAGACTGACTCGCGGTCGCGCCGCTAGCCTTTTTATACTCCAATTACTGCCATCTCGAAGTGAGTGGAATACACTAGAACTTTCTCGAACCAACTGCGCTATCGAAAGTACTACTAGCGCCATCTGTTAGCGATAGAGGGTTCTACCACTACCTATTTCCACTTTTGACCATCAGATATTGTCAAGTGTCACGGTCGCAACAATACACAATAGTAACTGAACTAGCAAATTTAGCAAGCGTATGCTGGCTCAGGGCGCGTACTCGGCGACTACTCTAGAATTATAGATAATGGCAGGAAAATTAAAATGGTTTTGGCCCTTGGAACTTACTGGAGTAATCAGTATGGCCCTAAGGCTGTAAAATTTGGAGACTCCTGTCTAATATGTTTCTCGGAATAAGTTTGATTTAACTTCTATATCTCAGTTATTCATTTATCGTATTACCCATAGTGTGGCTGTAGAAATTTAGTAAAGATTTCTTTACCTTCAGAAGTTAAAGAACTATAATGTTATAAACCGTTATTGCAACTTGTGTTTAAGCACATACACTTCATAGTTAAATATTGATATATCTAAACGTTTATAATCTCAATCTAATGTAGGCACATTCATTCTATTATCTTTAGAATTCATTTATTGTTTTAAAGACTAGTTTTACCTACCTATCCTAAATTTATTCTATTTTCGTTCTTGTAATTTGCTATTCGTAAAATTTGGAAAATTTCAATGCAAATAAATCATATTTTCTTGATGGAATGAGTTTGTTTAATTCATTCTGAATATGAGCTCTATTTTGTGTCCAGTCATCCAATAAAAGTTGAGTAATTTTTAAGCGAGATTATTCATTACATAAGTAGTAAGTAGTGATAAAAAGTAATAAATAATAATAATAATTGACCCAGATAGTAATATAATTTTGTATATAAAAATAATGAAGAAAGGTTAATTAAACTTTTATTCAATATTAGGTTCATCTAATAAATTTAACACGTTTTGGCAGAGTAATACATTTTTTTGCGGGGTTACTTTTTTCAGACCACTTATATAGGGATCGGAGGATAGTATAAGTCTGTGAAACGTGTCTTCCATTCTTAATATTCTTGTAAACTTTCTTGAATATCGCTCCCTATACTTTCTAATATCTTTATTCCTACTCTCTTGCGCATCTTCACTCACTAGTCCTATGGCTACTTCGGCACTTCCGATTATCTTTGAGCTATGCATCAATATTTTGTGAAGTGTGGTTGGCATATTGAACCAGGTATAGTTCACAACAAAAATCGCTGCTGTTTTAGCGCAAAAAGACTGAAATTTGGCCGATTTTATTTTATATCCACTGGACATCACCTTTAACACTAGAACCGCCGAGAATTCCTCATACCTCGAACCGCCGCCCCGGTCAAATTGACCGGTGATTAAAACTCAATTTTGTTTCGACTGTTTTTAGTAATTAACATAATTTGTTTGCATAAAAGTGTATATTTATTCACAAAATATAAAAATATAAAAATAACTCAACTTTCGTATTTTAAATATCGTTACAATTTTTGCAATAAGTTACTTTAAATCCACATTCTCCACATATGTTCTTGTTACAGTTCTTACATCTATCGTAAGTCTTATTTTCACATTTCTTTTTTTGACACGTACGTCTTTTGCCAGATTGCTTATCTGTCTTTGATCCAGCCTGTAAGTTCTTGTTGCATTTTTAATTCGATGTTCCCTCCTGAGGGTCTTCTTCGTTGTTATTGGATTTGGGTTGCAGAGTTTTTTCTGCCAATTGAGATGAAGTCGCGACATTTTTTTTTTTTTGCCAATGATGTCTTTGTATCAGCAAACGCTTGATTGCAGAAGCCCCCCAATATATTATAAAAAAACGGGAAACGGCCTTTTTGGGGTCCTTCAGGTTTTTTTGGGATTTTCTCAGAAACCCGAATATTTTGTTGCATTTTTATTTTTTTGGCTTTCTTTCCAGCCAGTGTTTTCGTTTTTTAAAAGGGTTTTTTTTTTTTTTTGGGGACTACTTAAAAGTGCAAAACATTTTTTTTTGCCTAAATAAAACATTTTTTCACAAGAGAATTTTTTGCTTTTTTTTGATTACTTTCGGAAATTTTTTTTTCTTGACCTGTTCCATCCCGGGTGTTTAATTTGAAATTTTTGCAAACCAAACTTTTTCGGCCATTTTCCCTTCCTTGGGGGCCTTATTTTTAAAGACTTTTTAAAGGGGTTGTTTTGCAATTTTTTTCAACTTTTAGCCCTTTTAAAAAACCAAAATTGCCCCCAAACTTTGGTTTATTGACTTTTGCTAAATCGACATTTTGCTTTTTAGGAAAAAGTTGTTCGTTTTGTTATGTTTTACGGGCACATAAAAAACTTTGCATTTGTAAGCAAATTTTTGCCATATTTCAGAAACTAAAGCAAACTTGTCATGTTCCAATCTTTCTTTCCTTGAAGACTTAAGATCGAATCTGAGATATCGCATGATTTCTCTAAATTTGTTTCTAGACATCGTTTGACTAAAAAACGATATTCTCCACTTTTTAGACCACAAGGAATCTAATTCTAAGTGACTGGAATCCTGAACACCCCGTGCGTATAGAATGGCAATAATGGATTCTAGATCTCTTAAAGATAATTGCCAGTCTTGACTGTCTAGTTGTCTTCTAGCTTCAGCCTCGGCGCATTGTTTTATGCGTGCCCTCAGCATCGAGTCATCGATAAATAATCTCTAACTATTCAACATTTTCTGCAATTACTCTTTGTTTTGCATAGCCTGTTGACCCTGGATTGTCCCTGAATATATTGGGTTGGGGGTTTTCTGCCTGCAGTAGGCTGACTCGCAGAAATTACTTGTCATTAGGAATTGTCTTTTGATTTGCAAACTGCACCAAGATTGAAGGAAATGCTTTTTTTGTTGGTTTCTTTTGTGGCGATTAGAACGAACAGACGTTTTCACTTCATGCTTATCACTGGAACTAGCACTAGTCACTGCAACCGTTATATCAAAAAACTGCCAGATTCATCACTACTTTGTTCCTCACTCGCAATAACTCGAGAACGAATTTCGTTTTCACTATCCGTACTAACTGATTTAGAATCATTCTCGGAATTTCCTGATGAAAGATTTTCCAGTTCGTCTAAACACGCTAAAGCTTGTGTAGCGGAGAGGCCTTTACTGGACCACATACTGTTCAGTCTAACTAAACAGAACGAATGCACTTTCAGAGTACTACCGATCTTTTTATATGTTCACAATAGGGCAGGTTGAAACTTGCAAAATATTTTGCACGCATGCGCCAAATTAAGTCTACGTATGTGCGACACTAAAAGGAGCACGAGTAGAAACAGGTTCTTTGTCGAGGGCAAGGCTGAACATGTCGAAACAAGTACGAACAAGTACTAACAAATAGGAACAAGCTCTGATCGGTTGATGCCTTGTTTTATATGTAATAAATGCTTGAACTTATGTATATATTTACATGCGGTACATGCCTAAATGTTTAGTTATTACAGGCTGAGGTGGTGGTGGTAATTTCGGACACAATTGTTTGAATACACGGATGCGTTTGGGAGATTTGATGAACACTTTTTTGGTAGATGCTATTAACTTATCCACCATCGGATACTTCTTTCGAATGGTTTCTGCTACGAGATGACATGCGTGTATGAGGCATGTTATGTGAAGAAGAGTCGGAAAGCATATTTTCAACATCCTGCATTGTTGTGGCTTCGTCAGTAACGAACATTGCGACTTGGGTTCCTGTGAATTAAAATTCTCTCAACGAATCTTTTATTATCTTGATAACGGTCTCTGCATTAGTTTTCTGAATCCTTTCACTGGATAACAACAATGAAGCTGGTGGGCCATCACGTTTTAAAGGACGCGCTACAACATGAATGACGCTGTGTTTCTGAGCATCAGTTGTTTCATCCACACGTAGGTAGATTTTCTTATTTCTCAACTCGTCTATTATACATTCCTTTACTGTACCTTGCACACGTGGCAGATTGTATTGTAATTGCATAGATGTTGGCAGCTTCCATGAGGGAACGTACTTAGCCCCAAAAAGACGAAAGTGTTCATTAGATACTAGATGTTGTGGGATGTTGCACACACTTAGCATAAAAATAAAATCACATAAAAATTGCCAGTATGGAATACTGTTTCTTAAATTCAAAACATGACGTTTACTTTTACAATGTTTTCTATATTCAAACCTATCACGACTTAGCAATCCGCTATTGCATATTGTGCAATAAATATGCGGACTTCTATATTCTAATCCAGGGAAATGCCTGAGATATTTGTTCACATTCGAAGGGAACGTTACACCCTTTGGGCGTCCCATCTCCGCGTACTTATTTGGCATGCAGCGTGCAACGTAGTGTCGCTTTGAACTCTCTCGCGGTACTGTCGAGATCGACTACGAGTTGAAAATTACCCCTACTCACGCCGCTACCGCTACGCTACTGCCATCCGGTACCACCTTTTTAACAAACTCTACTTATAAAGCATCATTACCGCTGCTGTTGAACAAGTCGATCTTTGGAGTGAGACCAAGACGCTATAGACGACAAAGAATGCCCCTGTGTGCACGTGCAGCATTCATTGTTTTTCTGCCTACTCAGCAAAAGCGATTTTTAAATATTTGGAGCACTTTTCCATTTCTAGGTTTTGTCCTACTTTTAGCGAATTTTCGCCTGTGTGCGGCGCGTCGTAAGCAAGCTGAACGTGTATGTACAAACACACATCACTATAAAAACCGCACTATAAAGGCCTCCTCACTACATCAAGACTCCAACCGTAATCGAACAGAAGAAAAAAGTGATTTTATTGTTTACATAGTAGTAATTATTGGTCTGGGCAAACAGCGGTAACAGTCAGTGTAGTAGATATGTGGTGCGGAGTCGGCGATTATTTATTTCACGCGTTCACAACGTCAGTACTAAATCGATGCTGTATGCGAGTAGTTCTGTGTATATGTAGGCTGGCGTAACTTATTTCGTAATTGTTAGCTTATGTTTCCTTTGTCCCAGTTAGGTACGTCGCGGAAACGACCAATGGCAGACACAGTTAAAAGCTTTATAGTGGACATGCCGGACTTAATTTTTGATGGCGTTAAAATTCAATGTGTAGTTTGTAAAATCCATTTAATGTGTTGATCCAGAAGCCATTTTCAACGTCACATCGAAAGCAAACAGCATTCTTCTGCAAAAAGTGGCATACGAGACCAAGAAAAATTTACATTCGATTTATGTGTTACTCTTATTTTATGTAATCTATCGTTTCGTTTACTAGACAAAGAAGCATTTGTCTCCTTCTGGAATAAATATGCGAACTGTAAATTACTTAGTCGGACATCGATGCGAAATGTAGTGCCATTTGCTCGTGAACATATAGAAAAAGTAATGAAAACGAAATTGAAAGATAAAAAACTGTGGTTGTGTGTGGACGAAACAACAGATCGTCAAAAGCATTCTGTGGCTAATGTAATGGTACGTACAATGGAACCACATCGACCGTCATCCTCCTTCTTACTTGCTTCTGGGCCGATCTCTTAAAGAACACAGTGGTAACTTCTTACATGTAACGTGTAAAATCCATACTCTAAATCGTGCGGCACAAACGATTCCTACATGTTTTCCACTAGTAAATGCATTGATTGTTAGTACAAAGGCAGTCTTTCTAAAGTCCCCGAAACGTACCCAACTATTTCACTAACTGTGTCCTGATTTACCTGAACCACCACAGCCGATTGTTACACGTTGGGGAACATGGATGCAGGCTGCGTTTTACTACAACAAATATTTTGATCAAGTAAAGAAGGTAGTTTTAAAATTCAATCCGACAGAAGCTGCAGCAATCAAGGAAAGCCAGGAAATATTTCAAGATAGTCAGGTTAAAAGAGATTTACAAACTATTCACAACAATTACTTCGGACTAGCGGAGGGAATAGAAAAATTACAAAATGTTTCGATATCGCTAGTGGATTTTGTTCAAATTGTGAATAATGTTTGAATTTTTAAATTAACGAACACACTTTCAAACTAATAAAAATATAAAACCAATTTGGTATCGTCTATAAAACTCAAACCTGTACTTGATATATTTGATATCCTGACGGCACTGCTGTTACTTTAAAAAATACGTAAAATAATCGTTTCAACTTATATTTCATCTACACTGCTATTATTTCACACACGATTGTATTTTACATATTTGTATTTGACGATTGTGAATGTGTAAACACGATTTTATCTATTTATTTTATTTTTATTATAACATCTGTTGCCATTAATTTGCACAATGTATGTGCGGCCATAATCCGGTTTAGTTAATACCTAACGTTTTGCGAAAATTTTCCGTCATTATTATTGGAACACGATCGACTTGACGTAATTAAATTTACATACAACGTTGAAACCGTGCCTATTTCTTTTTACGTAAGCAAATACATATACAGTATATATTCATGGTCAAAGCTAATAATTTCTGAGTAATATGCTGTGAAACTCTTGCTGAAAATCCAATAAACAACGTGTAAATTATCATTTTTCCTATGGGATTAGTTATTAGTAGAGCCCGGTAACAGGGACCCGTGCCATAGACATACCTGCCGAGTATACAAAAACAATAGTAAGAAAATAGAAAAAAAAACAGAACCAATCATAATTATAATATGTGAAAAGTAGTGAAACACTCACCCTTTTAAGCAGCCTTGGCTACGGAACAGTAAAACTAGAGGCATCAGTATTAACATCATATGGATAAGAGTGGCAAAAAGTTGACACCATTAGATATGTTTCCACAGTTGTCTCGGTGAGCGATGTTCGCTGTGCTGAGAAAATGAGTTTATATTTTTTGAAAAAGAGCGTTCAACATCTACCGATGTTATACATGCATGATTAGAATACTCTTTGTACTTAGTCAGTGGATACACCATCGCAAATTTGTTTTAGTGTGCTAAAATCGGGATCTTTCTGTAGCACACTCTCGAACTTTTCTAAAACGCGATTGTATATTGCGCCATGTATAGTCAGTAGCTGTGTATGCACACTCCGTCCATAATTTGCAGAGACTCCAATAATGATAACGATCTATTTTGTAATTGGTTTATTGCGTCAGCTAATCCTTTATAATAGCTAGGAATATTTTTTAAATCTATTTCAACGGAAATATCTTGAAATTTTGTCTGGCTCTCCTTAATAGCTGTAGCTTCGGCAGGGTTGAATTGTGTAACAACAGCTTTTACTATTTTGAAATGTTCAGCATAGTAAAAAGCTGCCTGCAACCATGTTCCCCAACGTGTAAAAATTGGCTCCGGTGGTTGACGAATATCAGGACACTGTGTGAAATGATCGTAGGTGTTTGGGAGATTTCAAAAATACTTTTTTTGTGCTTACTATTAATGCATCTACCTCGGGAGAGCATTGTCGAATGGTAAATAAACCGGGCCTACGAGGCCCGAGAAATGTAAATACGCGGTAGAATTCAAATATCTAAAATAGATTTTCTTATAAGTTATATAGATCAAACGCCAATTAGAAATAGCAACATTAAGATCCAGTTGAGGCATAGGCAAGGCCCAGAAGAAAAAAATTTGAAGATAAAAAAGTTATGAAGCTTAGAATACCACGCTGGGCTTCGGAGGCCCGTGTTATGTATCCTAGGGTTAAAACGTATTCTAGTTCATTAGGAGTCTTTAGAGAAGTCGCGCGCATCTAATTCATACTCGGTGCGGCCTGGCTTACAACAGACACCGTTCTTCTTTATAACTACCGGAAAGGAATTATCTTCTGTCCGCGCGCCAGGTAGACACGCTGTATATATACATAACTACAACAACAAATTACAGAAATTCTGGCCTGGTCAATGTGTGTTAAGAACAGTCCGAGACATAGTGACTGCTCCATAAATTCTCCAAGGGAATAAGGGCGGCTACTCAAAACATAATGGTTTTAAATTAAAAATTAGTGCACGTTTCTGTAAAATGAATACAGTGGGGACTCATTAATCTGAATCAATTAAAACACGATCGATTCGGATTGCGGTAACATTCAGATTATTGGACCGTGTAGAGAACTTATTTGTTTTAATTAATAAACTGTTTTAAATGTATGACAACTGTAAGTAATATACAAAGATATATTGTCAATATACGAAACATAGAGTATATGTACATAAAACATTACATACATACGTATATCTATGAACATTATGTAAACTGTATAACAAGAAAATTAAACAAAAGGCAGTAATTTTTTTTCTGTTTTAAATGATTTTTACATTTTTTCAAAAATTGACTCTAAGTTATTTAAAACTAACATATCAGCAATCAACACTATTTTCTTCTGCCCATTCACAACATATTTTTACACATTTTAAAAGCATTTTCGTCTTTGATTGACATTTTTCTAATTAAGATTTCCTCTTCTTCGTTATCATTCCCTTCCATATCATCTGTCGAAACTTGCTGGGCATCATCATTTATCCAATCATTGATTTCATTTTCGTCTAATTGTACGAGGGCATATTGAAAACTAATGCCCCCATGGCTATAACTTTATTAGTAATAGATATATTGTTTACATATAAGTGTGAAGTGATAGCATAAACTGTCCTCTACTCACTGATATAATCACTTTTCCACATAATCGCCATTGACAGCAATACATTTACGCCAACGTACTACGAGTTGCGCAAATCCGTCACAGAAAAAGTCTGAAGTCTTCGCACGGCACCATTTCCGCACCTTCGTTATCACCTCTGCATCCGAAGAGATGTTCTTAAGTTTCGGAAAGAGGAAAAAGTCACAAGGCGCAAGATCTGGGCTATAAGGTGGATGAGGTAAAACGTCATGAAACCTAAGCTTCTCCAATGCTATACGCGTTCTCTGACTTGTGTGAGACCGAACGTTGTCATTATGCAGAATTGGCACTTTGTCTGGACGAACCCTACGCAGCCGTCGCTTCATATTTGTTAGGGTGTTAACATATCCTTCGGAGCTGACAGTGCAGCCACGTTCCAAAACTTCATCTGCCATCGCAATCTCAGAAAACGGTAATCATGACTTTCCCGGCAGATGGAACTGCTTTGAATTTTTTCGGTTGTGGCGAACCCTTATGTCTGTACTCCATGGACTGACGTTTCATTTCAGGGTCGTAATGATGTGCCCACAACTCGTTGCCGGTCACAATTCTGTGGAGAAAAGCATCACCTTCTGCCTCATATCGAATCAAGAGTTGTTCGCAAATTTGTTTTCGATTGACTTTCATTTCATCAGTAAGCATTCGGGGCACCCAACGTGCGCATATTCTCCTGTACTTTAGCACACTGGAGATAATGTGATGTAAAATACCCATCCTATTGGCAATGTCAGTTTGGTTACACCGTCGATTCTCACGAACCAGTTCATCCATGAGAGCCACCTGCCTTTCACCACACGCAGACACTGCGTGCCTCATCTTGGAGATCCGTTTCACAGTCCTTACCCACCTCCTAACAGTACTCACATCAACACACGCACCACGGTACACGACACTCAACTTTCGATGGATGTTTATGGGGGCTACACCCTCCGCAGTAAGAAATTCGATGACAGCTCGTTGCTTCAACCGCATGTCCGTCGTGCGCAATCGCGATGTTGCTGAGAATCTCCACTAGGGAGACTTATGTACCAAGAGTTGAGGTAAATGGCAAACCACTTTTGACACTGTCTGGCCCATCATTATAAAAGTGATGCCCATGGAGACATTAGTTATCAATACGCCTTCATACATTTGTTATTTTTTTGCAGCAAAGAATTAACCTGAGTAATATAATTTTTTTCTGCACGTATTTTTTCACGCAATGCGATTAATGGTATAAGATCTAATTCATCAAATTTTTGGTCTTCACCCAATAAAATCTTATTCCAGCACATTAAACTTCAGAAGAGACTTTTTCCCAAACACTGTGTAACATGCAAACAGCGATTTTTAAATCGATGCGCTTTAAAGTCAGATCGTCTTCGTTAAGAGTTACAATATGTGTTAAAAGACATTTTAATCTGGCAAACGAATAGCGTTTTGATCAAACGACTGTATCGAAGACGTAGTGTTTGGAGGAAGAAAATTACAAAGAAATTGTTATCATCGCTGATAAGTTCACGTTTGGTAGCGTGACTTGCAGCATTATCAATAAGCAGGACAGCACATTCAGGTAAATTCTGACTTCTCAAAAATTGTTTTACTTGTTTCACAATGAAAGATGAAACCATTCCTTAAATATTTATGATGTCATCCAAGCATTTTGCATAGACTTCTACTTAACCGGGAGACCATAGTTTTTAAAGGCGCGAGAGTTTTTAGATTTGCCAATCACAAGTAACTTTAACTTGTGTGAGCCTTCAGCATTACAGCATGCCAGAAATGTAAGTCTTTCTTTCAGGTGCATTAATTTCTTTCGAATGAACAAGTGTTTTATCAGGCAGAAGTTTCCAATATAATCCTGCCTTGTCAGCATTATAAATTTGTCCTGGCACTAAATTTAATTCGCTAATTTTTTGACGCAATTTTTGTACAAATGGATCATCTGCTTCTGTATTGGCATAAAGTTTTTCTTCGCAAATTTTCAAGCCTCTTAAACCGAACTTTTTTTTTTAATTTTCGTATCCAACCTTTGCTTGCAATAAATTTGTCCTCGTTGTAAGATTCCTTATAAAATTGTAAGGTTTTAGTTGCTATAATATCAGATGACACCGGAATATGTTTATTGCGCTGCATCAACAACCAAAAATAGAGTTTTTTCTCAATTACAGGAAAATCCGGTGTTCTTAGAGCATTTCTTTCTCCTAGACCTGAAAGGCAGCTACTAACGTAGCTAAAAATTATGAAATGTTCGGATTATCGAACACGGTTGAATTCGGATTATAGTACCTTTATTTGTATATATTTGTTGATTCGAATTACTGTGAAATTTGGATCACCATATTTCGGATTAGCGAGCCCTCACTGTAGTCTGTTTATATTATTAATTCCGCTTCTCCACAAAATCGAAATAAAGCAAAATAAATTTGAAGATGTTCCTGACTTATTAGATTTTTTTAAATTTATAACGGACACAAAAAAAGCAGAAAATTACAGGCCAATGGCACTACTATCAACTTTAAACAAAATCCTAGAAAAATGTATCCAAACTAGCATATCCGCACACCTTACACAAAACCAAATAGTAAATGAACAACAATATGGCTTCCAAAAAAATCCCGGAACAACATCAGCAGCCTTAGATATGATCAATGAAGTGAGAACCAATTTAGAAAAAAAATAAACAGTAATAGCAATCTACATTGACATGAAAAAAGCTTTCGACACAATCTCCAAAACCAAACTAATCCAAAAACTGCCGTCGCTAGGAATAGAAAATAAAGAACTAACACTAATAGAAACCTATATAAAAAACAGAAGCGAAACAACACAAATAAACGGCGAAAAAAGCAACCCACTCAAGGCGGAAACCTACCAACAATATTATATATCCCATACACAAACGACCTTTTAGTAGAAATAGAACTAAAAAGGGAAAAAACTTTGCGCATGGAGATGACCCTACAAAACAACATAAACGAAGACATCAAGAAAATAGAAGACTGGCACTACAACAACCTACCAACCAAAATAAAACTAAATACATGATCTTCACACAATAGAAGTACAACACATCAAATATCTGGGAATAACAATACAAAACAACCTAAAATGGGACAAGCACACAAACCAATTAGTAAAGACTAACACAAAAACCATAGCGGCACTAAATAAACTACGGAACACCCTCCCAAAAACACGAGAAAACCAGTTTACCACGCAATATTCACATCAAGAAACATATGGAGTAACACAACTAAAAGAAACATAAATACCATACAACGACAGCAGAACAAAATCCTAAAAATACTCTACTCATTAGACAAAAAAAAACCCAACCAATGAAGTATACAACCAAGAAGAAGAGCGACATAGAAAAACCAACCGAACAGCCCTCGATACCATTAACCCGAGACGGACAACAACCCACTGTCGAGACGAAGACAGAGGGCACAGCAATATTATATGTAAAAAATACACATGCGTAAAAATTCGTATATTATGTATACATATAATTCAAAAATAAAATCTATTTCAAATAAAAAAAATATATAAATTCTTATTAATTGTTTTGCTCAAATGTTCAACTTGACTATTTCAAGTTAAATCGGCATCAATATATGTCCCTAGATACTTTACAGTAGTCTTTTTCAGATTGACACTATTATATCGAACTTCTAACGATTTTAAGTATCTTTGTTTAGTGCGAAATCGTACAAAACTAGTCTTACTTGTATTAAGTATCAGATCATTTTTATTGCACCATTGCTCAAATTGTGATATTATTTGATGAACATTATTATGTAATTCATGTTCAGAGTCAGCCACAGCTACAACTGCTCCGTGATCAGCGTATAATACAACCTTACCGTTAACAAATGCGGGTAGATCATTAATAAGAATTGTAAAAATGAAAGGCCAAGGACAGAACTCTGACCAACTCCATGTTCCATAATTGCAGATTTACTTATTGTATTGCCCAATTTAACAGCTATTTTCCTATCGCCCAAGTTTGTTTCCAACCACTCAAGTATTTTACCCCTAATTCCTAATGCGTCTAATTTTTCAAGTGCAAAATCAATATTTATGCATTATCAAAGGCTTTAGTCATGTCAAAAAACAGCAGCTAAGAAGCTGCTATCTTTTTTAAAACAAGTTTTTAACTGTGTCTGCGTTTTCGCGACGTACCTAACTGCGACATTTTTAAAGCAAACATAAGAGTACAATTACGAAATAAGTTACGACAGCCTACATATACACAGAACTACTCGCATACAGCATCGATTTAGTACTGACGCAGTGAACGCGTGAAATAAATAATCGCCGACTGCGCACCATATATCTACTACACTGACTGTTACCGCTGTTTGGCCAGACTAGTTATCAATGACCTCTGGGTTACCTTTCTATAAGATAAGTATAATAGTGCCAGTCTTTAAACAATCCGGAAATTTACCAACTAAAATTGAATAATTGAATAAATCAACCAGAATGGGAGCAATTGAATGTTTTATAATTTTAATTCGTCTCGTTAGAATGCAAGTATGGCAAGTAACGTTTGTATTTTTTTAAACAATCAATAGTATTAATTACATCGTTTAACTCTATGGGACTCTATTCTCTATATTAGAAAGTATGTATTATATCCTTAGCTGTATTTGAAAAATATTCCAGGAATGCTGATAATACTTCTTGTTTTTTAGAAAAAACAATATTATGGGTTGATTCGAGCATTTGTTCTTAGTAAGATCTTCATAATAATTACATTTTGCCTTGTCTTATTATTAACCTGAGCAAATATGCGGTAACAGCCAGAGGCGTGGCAAGCGCATAAAAGTTTACACATAAAATAGGAGATAAGAAATAAATTATAAAACGTGCTCAAACACTTACCGTTTTAAAAGTCTTCCATGAAATCACAAACTGGGTAACATCTGTTAAATATTTGAATCATTAAATATGTTTCCGCAACTGTTTCAGTCAAGTCTTTCCCTAAAACACTATCAAATTTTCATATTACACACCAATTTGTTTCGCCTTCTACAGCGCATAACTGCGTGAACATCATTCACCATTTGAACAGAATCCACTAGCGACATCGAAACATTTTGTAATTTTTCTATTCCCTCCGCTAGTCCAAAGTAATTGTTGTGAATAGTTTGTAAATCTCTTTTAACCTGACTATCTTGAAATATTTCCTGGCTTTTCTTGATTGCTGCACCTTCTGTCGGATTGAATTTTAAAACTACCCTCTTTACTTGATCAAAATATTTGTTGTAGTAAAACGCAGCCAGCAATCATGTTCGCCAACATGTAACAATCGCCTGTGGTGGTTCAGGTAAATCAGGACACAGTTTGTGAAATAATCGGGTACGTTTCGAGGACTTTAGAAACACTGCCTTTGTACTAGCAATCAATGCATTTACTAGTGGAAAACATGTAGGAATCGTTTGTGCCGCAAAATTTAGAGTATGGATTTTACACGTTACATGTAAGAAGTTACCACTGTGTTGTTTAAGAGATCGGCCCAAAGAACGCATGTTCGCGGCACCATCATTCATAAACATTAAAAGTTGCTTAGTTGAAACTTCAAAATTGTTCAATGAGTTCAACACCACCTTTAAAATCTCATCGGCAGTACAATTTATAATTCTTTTGGAAGCAAGTAAGAAGGAGGATGACGGTCGATGTGGTTCCATTGTATGTACCATTACATTAACCACAGAATGTTTTTGACGATCTGTTGTTTCGTCCACACACAACCACAGTTTTTTATCTTTCAATTCCGGTTTCATTCTTTTTTCTATATGTTCACGAGCAAATGGCAGTACATTTCGTATCGATGTCCGACTAGGTAATTTACAGTCCGCATATTTATTCCAGAAGGAGACAAATGCTTCTTTGTCTAGTAAACGAAACGACAGATTACATAAAATAAGAATAACACATAAATCAAATGTAAATTTTTCTTGGTCTCGTATGCCACTTTTTGTAGAAGAATGCTGTTTGCTTCGATGTGACGTTGACAATGGCTTCTGGACCAAACACATTAAAGGGATTTTACAAACTAGATATTGAATTTTAGCGCCATCAAAAAGCGTACAATTACGAAATAACTTACGACAGCCTACATATACACAGAACTACTCGCATACAGCATCGATTTAGTACTGACGCTGTGAACGCGTGAAATAAATAATCGTCGACTCCGCACCGCATATCTACTACACAGACTGTTACCGCTGTTTGCCCAGATTAAAAATCAGTTTTAATTTTCTTATAAATATCAAGCACAATCGTATCACTTGATTGAGGCGAAATATAATACACATTTAATAAATCATTTTTCGTAGTAACTAAATAATCTGGTACCCAACTTTTGTTAGAACATGTAATTATTTTAGTAATAATGGGAAAGGTATCAACAAAATAGAGACAAGAAAAATCCCTCATTATAAAATAAAGTTATATTATTACTACTCATATTTCTTATTAATAAAGCTATTTTTTTAAACTATAACTGTTATGATAATGTGTAATTAAAGATGTTCAAAAAACAAAAGAAACCATAAAATGTAAGGTGTCAAATATTTAATCCATATGTTTTTACTTGAAAAAAAAACTAAAGCAAATGTTCAAAATGCGCACCGTTAACAGCCAGACAGTGACCTAGCGTGTCACTGAATTCAGAAATAGAAATTCTGATTGCATTTCGAGGTAACAACGCGATTTCCTCTCTAATCCGTTGTTCTAATTCTGCGACGGTTGCTGTAAACTCTGGTTTTTAAGTGGCTCCATTAGAAAAAATCGCAGGGCGGAAGATCTGGTGATAGTGGCGGCCATTCTACAACTCCCCTTCTTTTTATCAAATCCTACGCGCAGCCCATGCGTTTATTTTTTGGTATCCTTTGGGAATAGTGTTGGATCATGTGGCATCAATTGACTAAATTCAACACGTCGGCCAAAATCATCTCGGAATAATTCTTGAAGTAGAATATGTTTGTGAGGGTGAAACTTGCTTTCCTTCAATGTGTAATGTGCCACGCGTTCATTATGATTTAAAGACAATTGACGTGCAGAAGGATGTGGATCTTTGATGACTTCTAACAACAGGTCCAAGTTTTTGTCCTAAATTTTTCGCGCTCCAGATTTAGAAAGAGTTTTTACATGACCCCTTACTCTAAAACGCTTCAAAGATTTGCTCACAACAGATTGAGTAATTGCTTCCCTATTTGGGTATTCTTCATTGAAAAATACACACCTCCTGCCATGTTCTCTTACGATTACCATACCCAACCATCATTGAAATTGTTATTCTCTCAATTTCAGCTAAAATGAACATCTTGTTACCGTAGAGCAATTTCGGAATGATTTTTTGTGACAATAAATAAATGTCAACAGAAAGGTTTTGTAGAAGTAGAATAGTTTTTATAAAAGTTGTAATGGGAAAAAGTTGCTTTACCAAACAGCTAAAAAACACTATACTTAAAACTTAAAAATATTTTTTTATAACGTACTATAACGGCTGTAGAAGCATTGTTCCATACAATTTGAACGCCCTGTATACAGAATATTAAAAAACCAGTATTGTAATCCATAAGAATATTTCCTAGGAGGTAGGCGCCATAAATTCTCGGCCTGATATAAAAAAAATAAACTTAAAATATAACAATTTTTATTTTTCAATATAATCTCCCCTAACTTCAATATACGAGGCGTGTCTGGAAACAAAGATACACTCCTGCGCATGTGCATGATATCGCGTAATTTCAACCCTGCAATCAAGTCATCCTATTGTGTCGTCTTTTCACTCAAATTTAGTGCGTTGTTTATTTTCTTCCGGTCAGTACTTTGGAAATTATTGCGATAATAATGGAGCCTCCTCTGTCAAAATGCGTCCCACTGGAAGTTCGTGCAATCATTCGCTACTTTTGTGTGGCAATGAAGGCATCGCCGACCGCAATTCACCGAAGAATTTCCGAAGCTTATGGCGAGGTTATGTCAGGCAAGCAAGTGTCGGTTTGGTGTTCAGAGTTTCGACAGAGTTTCACCGACAGACATTTGACAATTCGAGAAATCCGAACTGTATATTCCGAAGACGGTAATCCACGATATTGTCCACAACAGGCTTGACTACCGAAAAGTCTCTGCACGATGGGTGCCTAAACAACGCATGGATGCGCATAAGGAAACGAGACTTGCATGCTCTTTGGAAAACCTGCAACGTTACCATAGCGACGCCTCGCTTCTTATGGATATTGTAACCGAAGATGAGACGTGGGTTCATCACACGACGCCTGAGAGCAAAGTTCAAAGTATGGCATGGAAGCATCCCGACAGTCCACAACAATTTCCCGTTACTCCATCGGCTAAAAAAGTCCTTGCTACAGTTTTTTGGAATTGTTAAGACGTCCTTCTGCTTCAGTTTAAGCGTTATGGCAGTAAATGCAGCAGCATACTGCGAAACCGTCGATAAATTACGGGAAGCGATTCGACGAAAGAGGCCTGGTTTACTTAGTCACAGAGTCAAGTTTCTTCATGACAACGCAACGCCTCACACCGCCAGAATCACCACGGATAAGCTTCGTCATTTCGGATGGGAAGTCATCACTCACCCAGCTCACAGTCCGGACTTGGCTCCTTCGGATTAACATCTTTTCCGAGACATGAAAGGTTTTTTGGGAGGACAACGGTTTTGGTCGGTTGAGGACGTTATCCAAACCACAACACAGTGGCTGCGTCGAGAGGGACCTGATTTCTATACCAAGGGTACGTTAGACCTCGTCCGCAGATGAGACAAGTGCCTCAACCGGCTTGGTGACTACGTTGAAAAATAGTTTAAGAATCGCACTTTCATCTTGTAATACGCTTTTTATTTTTTAATAAATTTATTTGTATCTTCTAAGCGAGTGTACCTTTGTTCCCGGACACGCCTCGTATTTATTACAATCATCGATTAATAATTCTATACCCTTGTAAAATTAATCTAAAATTTTTCCCTCAAAATGTTGTATTACAGCCGCTTGCAACTCACTACCGTCCTTGAAACGACGTCCATCGATTCCTTTTTGGATAAAAGATCATAATACAGAACCATCGTTTCATCTCCTGTGACAATGGACTACGAAATCGGTTTCGTCTCCACACATCTTTAAAAACGAGCGCGCACATTCGACCCGACGTTCACGTTGGAGAGCAGAAAGAAGATGTGATACTCATCTTGTACTAATCTTATTCATACTCAAATGGTTATAGAGAATTCGGCAAATACTTGTTTCACAAATGTGTCATCACTAGAGTTGGTCACGCGCGCCAACGGGCAGCGGCGTTGTTTCGATTAGGCCTCTGGTTCCACTAGTGTTTGAGCACGCATTATTTTATTTTTATTTAACAACTACGCGAAAGTATTTACGATAGCAAACATCTACACACAATAGAAAATGTTTGCTGTCGTAAATACTTTCGCGTAGTTGTTAAATAAAAGTAAAATAATGCGTGCTCAAACACGAACGTTCTACATCTAGTGACGTTATATTTGCGTAATTAAAATATTCTTTGAAACAACTTAACAGTTCTGTTGACGCACCTTCACAAATGTGTCTTAATGTGCCAAAATCAGAATCTTTCTCTAAAACACTTTCATATTTTTCTAGAACACACAAACATTTTTTGCGTCTTCTATCGCGCATAGCTGTGCGTGAACATGCGGCACTATTTGCACAGATTCCACTAACGACACCGAAGGATTTTGTAACTTTTCTATTGCTTCCGCTAGTCCGAAGTAATTGTTGTGAATAATTTTTAAATCCGTTTTAACCCGACTATCTTGAAATTTGGACTGGCTTTTCTTGATAGTGGCAGCTTCCTTTGGATCGAATTGTAAAACCACGCTCTTAATATTCTCATAATATTTATGATAACAAAACGCAGCATTTAACCAAGTTCTCCAACGTATAAGAATAGGTTCTGGTGACTCAGGTATACGGGGGCACAGTCTGTGAAATTCGCAAATACGTTTCGGGGATTTGACAAACACTGCTTTTGTATGCGCTATTAAAGCGTCTACCTCAGGATAACATTGTCTGATACCATCTCCCACAAAATTGAGAGCATGAATTTTACACGTAATGTGTAACAAGTTAACAGAATGCTTTTTAGAGACCGGCCTACAGAAACCATGTTTGCAGCACCATCACTCATAAACATCAACAGTTGGTTTGTTGAAAGTTCATACTTTTCCAATGTATTTAACACTAACTTTACAATTACTTCGGCAGTACATTGTTGTATTCGTCTGGAAGCTGATAGAATTGAAGGTGACGATTGATGCGGTTCCATTTGACGTGCTATTATATTAACGACCGAATGTTTTTTACGATTTGTCGTTTCGTCCACACATAACCACATTTTTTTTTCTTTCAACTCCGATTTAATTCTTTTTTTCAACATATTCACGAGCAGATGGCACTATCCTTCGTAACGATGTCCGACTTGGTAATTTGTACTCCGAATAGTTATTCCAAAACAAGACAAAGGCTTCCTTGTTTAGTAAATTAAACGGTATGTTACATACATAAAAGTAACACATAAATTAAATATAAATTTGTCATAGTCTCGTGTGCAAGTTTTTTTTTAAGCATGCCGTTCACTGTTTACGTGCCGTAGACAGTCCCTTTTGGACCAACTCATCAACGGGACATTACATACTACACATTCAGTTTTAGCACCATCATACGTTAAATCAGGAATTTCGGCTAAAAATTCTCTAACTTGGTCCGCCTTGTGTCGTTTGCGCGACGTACGCAACATTTCTAAACAACACGTACCGCGCTAATGGAAGGTCGAAGCTACATTAAGGCTTGTATGTAACCGTATAGATACGACGTAGCTGCCTGTTGGCGTGCGTGGCCAACTCTAGTCATCACTGCTCATTCCATCACTCTCAAATGGCGATCTGCTAATACCATTTCTTCAATAATTGAAATGTTTTGAGGCGTTATCAGTTCAATTGGCGCTCATTACCTTGGGGTTCTTGTCCCAAACGCCCACTTGTTTACAGTGGAATATGAAGGAGATAAATCGCCATAAATGCCGTCTAAACGTTATTTAATGTGATTAGGGGTTTGCCCTTCTTTTGTAAAAAATTTGATGACCACGCGGTACTCAATTTTTGTTACCTGAGACATTTTCATGTACTAGTCACATTGTCTGGTTGGCTACTAAAAACTACTACTCTTCGAGTCGTAATGTATATATAGTGTAGGCCTCGCATATGTGTAACTTTGACATAACGGAGTTTAAACACGCTCGAACATGTATAAGCTTGTCAAACCGAGAATTTATGGCGCCTACCTCTTATGTTGCAAAGATATCAGTTGAAATTGAGAATTTTTCTAGCGTTTTTGACACAATTAGTGCAGTGTATTTGCGTAATATTCATTATCAAGTTACCATCATCTGTATCATCTGCGGTAATTACAATCTTATATAATGAAGTTAAGCTCTCATTAATCAACAGGTTAATCAATACATTATCAGCACATTGTACGTCGGCCACATCTTCAATATTATCGGCGATAATGCTTAATTTTTTTATTGTTTCTGGTATGTATAATTTTTCTAATATGTCGGGCAATTAAAAAACCATAAACCCTAATACTAATCTCAGTGAAAACTATTATGTCTTACGTATTCTTCACATCTATAGATGTTTTATTTGCTCTTCGTGAACTTTTTTGATTTGTCGGTTTGCGCAAAATGATGCTTGGGTTATATATTATTTAATAACCCACATACACCACACGGAAAAAATCATCACTAGAGAGCGGAATTATATGCATCGGAAATCGACAAAATATGCGCATATATATGCAGAAAAATTCTTCGAAATATGCACAATTTTTGCTAAATATGCAGTTTTATGCACATATGCTTTTGATACCGATTAACTTCTTGTTAAATGTTATAAAACAATAATAATCTCAACGAAGCATTTTACAAACGTTTATTGTTCTTACATTATTCCCACTTACATTTTAAAATCACAATTATATAAACACATACGTACTTAAAATTTGCTAAAATACATACTTAGACACTACATCTTTTTATTTTGTTTTTCTAAATTTTCTAATGAAAAATTATGTCGCCAATCTGTGAGAATGCATTTATATATCGAAAAACTTCCTTCAACATCAACGGAAGTTATTGGTGCGTACTTTAATGCATTCATAATCTCAGGACTTAATTTTATACTTGTTTCTGTTTCATCCATTTTTAATTCACCAGTTAAAATCAAACTGATTTTTGCAAAACTTCCGTATCCTACATTTTTATTAATTATTTCTTTAAACTTTTGACTTATTGAGTTTCCTATTCTATTCGGAATATTTGAAACAGTATTACATTGATTAATTTAACTGATTCAGTTAGTGGCAGCGATTCTTTTCAAGTTTTGTTGTTGTCAAAGAAACAAATTCATAATTGGCTTTAATAAATATCAATTCATTAGACAAAGAAGAGTTTTTCAAAATGTCTTGATATTTTGCAATAGAATTGCAGTTGTCAGTAGAGAATTCTAAAATAATGGTTTGCATAAAATATGGCGGCATTTAACCAAGTACCCCATCGGGTAATGACGGGTTCAGGTGGTAAAGGAGTATCCGGCAGCTTTTCTCTATAAATCTGAACTCTCAATGATGACTTTAAGAAAATTTTCTTAACGTTAGTGATTAATGTATTTACTGCTGGAAATTGCTGCCGAATTTCCTCGGCCATCCCATTTAATCCATGAGCCAAACAAGTAACATGTATTAAATTAGGGTACAAAAGTTTAAGCTGTTGACCCTCTTTAAACATATATGCCGCTGCATCGGACAACATGACTAAAATTTTTCCTGTGGGAACAACATCGGGAAGAAAAAAATTCATGAAACTTTCATTAACAAATCTTAATATTGTGAGACGGTTTGTTTTTCCTAATTGTTTACAAGCAATTAAATACGATCTACCAGGCTGTTCATTATTTAGATGACCAATTAATAAATTTGCTATATAGCGGCCACAGGAATCTGTCGTTTCATCAACGGTAAAATATATACATATACTCGTTTTTAACAATTTCTCTAATGCTATTGATTGTCTCAGAATAAATATCGGTAACGTAACATTTTCATCCGGAATACTCTTTTGGTAGTACTTTTCTAAAACTTGCCGAAAACACGGATTTTGCAGCTTTTTGAGCGGTATATTGGCAGCAACCATCGCTTTACACAAATCTGTGTTAAATATTTGTTGCTCACTTTGTTTTGAGGTTCCGGCAAAAGATTGTGTTAAATGCACTTGGCTAAGTTTTGAAACTTGAAGTTTCCGACAGTTTCTTTTATGCATTTCAGTTGGAACATGTTGGGTGCCTTGAAATTTGCGTTCACATGGCACTTGTAAAGAAAAAAAATATCACCGAAAACTTACAAGAAAATCGTATATGGCTGTACAATTCTAAATACTAATGTATTATACACAAAACAAAACTTACCGTTTTCCCACATGCTTTGCAGAAAACTCTTTCATCCGTTAGAATAAGTTCAGGAACATTTTTGATCCACGAAACAATTAAACTTGTACTCACTTTTGGCATTTTTCACTACTGCACCAATCTACTTCAACGTCTGGTTATACAATGAATAAGAAACATTTTGGTAAATACTTAGACTTCCTATGAATCAGACAGTTGCCGGTATGGGGGTTGTTGAGAGCCGACTCCGCATCTAATACATACGTGTCCGATAAAATGTTCGTTGGTAAAAGTTTTGTTGTATTACAGGAAAACACTAATAAAGTTCAAAGAAAAAAATATTTTTGTTCTAAATTTGCTAAAAAATGCACGAATATGCTCTAGTGTGCAAAAATATGCAATAATCGCTGAAATATGAAAAAATTACTAAAATATGCGAAATATGCAATATCTAGTCTAAGTCAATCAATTCGAAAAGTTGTTATTCTCATATATACTGAAGTATTTGCTTGTCATATAAAAAATATGGGATATGCAAATTGCATAAATTCCGCTCTCTAATCATCACAGTTTTGCAAATATATGCGATGGTGTATATAGATAATTATTTTACTGCGCATACATAGTCTAAGTTTTATTAAAACTGGTTCTTTCAAATTGGACATATTTTAATTGTTACAATAATTTCAGAAAACATCGTACATTATTTGGAAGAAAATTTGAAGTTGATTTCCGAGATCGACGGCTACCTCAAGATTGTAAGGTCATTTCCTCTAATTTCATTAAGTTTCTTTAAAAACTTACGGGTAATACATGGAAACGTTTTGGAAAGTGGAAGGTAAGCAATTTTTAAAACAAAAACCTCTGGGAATGGTCATCATGATATTAGAACCACTCTTCCTGTACTTCCTTTTATTCATTCATTCTTTCTTGAGATCCTTTTTTATTCAGATTTGGTAAAATTTCCAACCCCTTCTGGTACATTTTTTTCTAAACGTGCCTATAACAGGCTCTAATATTCTAAAATATTGACACCAGAAAGATAAATAGAACAATGCTTGTTTGTGAAGTTTGTTAATTTTCATAAGTATAACGAATTATGATGGCACTTATGAATCTTCGAACCACATAATAAAGGATTCACTTTTATAACTGTCATCTGTTTACATATTTTTAACCAATAGGTATGCAATAAGTGTGTTGGATAATCAAAATCTTCAAGACATTTGGGACTGGCAAAATAGAACACTCACCATCGCCAATGGAACTTTATTCTTTCACTTCAACCCAAAACTGTGCCCTGAAAAAATCGATATACTGCGAAAAGAAGCAAATCTTCCAGAACCTGAGGTATCTGCAAGTTCAAACGGAGATAAAGTAGCTTGTAATTAGCCTATTGATATAATTCCTATGTAACTTTTTTTGAAGTATGGATTCTTCGCAGGTAATGTCACCAGTTTCACCGTCTCAATCAACAACGTAAGCAGTCATGAAGTGGAATTACAGTGGAGAAAGTTCGAGATAATCGACTCCAGAAAACTTCTAGCTTTTCTAATTCACTACATTGAAGCACCATCACAAATATCAGCTTGTACGACAACAGAGATGCCTGCGGGGATGATGGGTAATTATCTTTTGTATTATTGCAATATATTTGATACAATAACTACTTCTTAATAATTTAAAATTTAATAATTGATTTTAAGAAGAAAGACAAACGGTAATATTTCCTGACGAATGAAATAATTGATTCTTCGCATGGAGACCAAGTTTTGTGACATAAACGAATTAATTTTGCTTATTCTTGTACCATAAAAAACTTTCTTAACTACGAGGTAACTATTCAACCGATTCTTGAAGTTAAAATAGATACGTAATTTTTTAATAATTTTATAGTATTTGTGAAACTTTTATAAATATTTTCTTCATAATGAGTTTTTATTTCGCCAGTAGTAGCCTCCACCAAAAGAATTTTTGAGTTTAGAATATTGTATATAAGAAATACAAAGGATACAAGTAGTGCTATGTGAAGGAATAGATTAACCTTATCCAATCAAGTAAGAAGGTATTTAAAATTAGAATAACACATTCAACAACTTTTTTTCAAGATTTCATATGCATTTGAAGGAGCAAGTAAATAAAACTCATTGCAATATTCTGTATTATTTCCCTTCCTTTAATGTTTGAAGTAAAGTAGTGGTCATTTCGCTAAAATTATAGTACTACGAAAACAGGGAGTGCATTTGCACATCTACTTACCTTTTCTCGCAAAGACCACTTAATTACATTTGATGATCTATGGTTTTATCCTTTGTTCAACTTCCGTCCAAGATTTTGCTATCATTTTTAATTCAGAACTGATATTCAACAAGTTTATAAAATCCATAGCATGGCCTGCAAAGAATTACAAGGGTGTATCAAATATAAACGGGACTCGCTTTCTAAAAAATTCTAACTTTATTTAACTAAGCTTACAAATTTATATTATTTTTCTACATACTCTCCCGCCCTAGAAATATATATTTCCCATCGGATTGGGAGCTTTTTTATTCCATCATCGTAAAAACTCTTCGGACGTTCGTGTTGCCCTTGGAGCACAAACGCTTCCACCGCCTCGTAGTCGTCGAAACGCTGGCCTCCAAGCGCTTTTTTGAGGGGTCCAAAAAGATGGAAGTCACAAGGTGGCAACCTGACTATAGGGTGGATGTTCCAGCGTTCCCATCCTAATGCATCCACGCTTCGCATCGTAGCGTTAGCCACATGAGTAGAGTAACCAAAACTTGCGGACTCGCATAGGCGTCGGTATTACGGGTTAATAAAAGAATACGAAAAATTCACAAATAAACTTACTTGCTAATTATTCAACAAATTAGAGGCATCAGGATGTGAACTACTGTAAACTTGCATCATTGCATATGTTTCCACGGTTACTTCTTTAAACCTTGTGCGTCGACAAGAAAAAATATTCTTATACATAGAAAACGATCTCTCCACATCTAAGGAAGTTACATTTGCACCTAGAAACTGTTTTTCAAAATCACTTAAAAGTTCACTATTCTTACACTTACTTTAAACGGGCTCTAAAGTATTAAAATCGGGATTTTTCCTTAAAACATCTGCAACTTTTGACTAGCGCATAATCCTGGCGTATCATTTAATGTGTGTAATTTATTTTTTACACTCTCCACTATGTCTAATGATTCCTGCAATGACAATTCAGTACATTGTAGTTTTCTGATGGCATCTAGTAATACTGTATAATTGGTACATATTGTTGTTAAATCTTCTAAAAGTTGAGGAATTTGAAATTCTCTTTGACTTTCTCTAATTGCTTTGGATTCATTCCGATTAAATCGCATTATAACTGATTAAATTTGTTGAAAATGGATCAAATAGTAAGAAGCTGCTGTTAGCCAAGTACCCCATCGCGTTAAAATTGGTTCAGGAGGTTCTGGAATACCTGGACAAAATTTACGAAATTCTTTTAAACGTTTAGGAGATTTACGAAACACTGCTTTAGTACTTCCAATCATCTGATCAACGTTTTCTGTAATGTTGTCGAACAACTTCACCAACTAAATGCAAAGCATGCAGCACGCAAGGTTATATGTTTTAAGTTAGGAAATATATGTTTTAAGGATCGCCCAACATTACATCGTTGCTGCACTATCTGTCACAATCATCCAACTTGATCTTGGGCAATTTTACATTTTTCAAAACGTTCATTATCACTTTGAATATTTTCCCGGTACATGTTGAACACTTTTGCAAGCTAACAAATATCGAGATGCTGTGTTCTCGGTAGATAAACACAAAGCTTTACATTCAAAAATACTGTTTTTTCTTTATATCGGTTGTCTCATCCAGGGTAATCCATATTTTTTGGAACAAAAATCACGTTTACACACATTTTCAGCATCTCTTTCATTCGCGGCAAATGATTCTGTAATTGTGTTTGTGAGGGTAATGAGTACTTTGGAACGTATTGTCGCCAAAACGTTTAAAAGCTGCTTTTTTCACCAACGACAACGGAAGATTACAGAGTAAACATAAGAATAAATGTATGAGGAATAGTGTATAAGGTATTTCAGTTCTTGCATTTCTAATAGCTTAATACCATTGAAAATGCCTCTGGCAATCAGTTCTGTCCAATGCAGCCAAACGAACTTGCATATTAAGCGAAAAACTGCACTACCGTCATATTTTAAATGGGGAAAAAGTGACACATTCTTATGTACATTAGTACAATATATTACGAGGCATTGTTTCTTAGGTATGTTAAATATTAGTTCTATATGAAACGATACACTAATTATGTACTTGGTAAAATACTACAACACAAAAAACACCAGCTATATTTTCAAAAGCGACAGTAAGTACATAACCTTGACCGTTCGACTAATCTCTGCAACAGCTCCACCGGTACTAAAACGAAATCTCTCTCAGCGCGGTTTAACATGATTTATATTCAGGTCGACACTAATGCCTGCTTCTCTACCGGTTTAGTTTATTTATGAATTTTTCGTATTCTTATATTAACCGTAATACCGACGCCTATGCGAGTCCGCAAGTTTAGGTTACTCTGCACATAGGCCTGGCGTTGTCATGCAGAAGAATGAGCTTCTGGCCTATTGTTTCCTCCTTTCCTTCGAAATTACAATTTTGCGGCATCCAGTACTTCCAGTTATGCGCCGATTTCCCTCTATGAGATTTCGGACCGCCTGGGTCACACTTGTCCTTGGGCGGCGATCATGGCTCTCGTTCTCGATCCTTTCACGCCCTCCAGAAATTTTTTGTGCCATGCAAACACACGGGTCCTTGACAGGGTGTTGTCCCCGAACTGTGTCTGTAATCGCCGCAAAATTTCGGTTGGTTTCACCCCCTCCTTGGCCAAGAACTTGATGATAATCCGCTGCTTCAAGGAGACATGCACTTTTTTTCTGTCATTTTTTTTTTTGATATAAAGGGACCCGGGGGAGTTGCACGGTTTCCCCCTCCCAAACGGTAAGGTCGTTCGCAGACTCCTTCCAGGTCGTCTAGACCCCCCCGGGAATTTTAGAAAATCATTCCGTTTTTTTGTACACCCTTGTACAAAACATCTTTTCAAAATTTTGAAGCAATAAGCTTTTGTTTTTTTGCGGGCAAAAACTAGAACATGTTTGGGCTGTTATTTGCCCGCAATTTTACACAATAAATTCCTTGTCATTAAGAAACAAATCTGAAAATTAGTATATGTACTTGATAATTTAAACCCGGTCTGTTTTTTTTTCAAGTCTGACATCCTTTTTTAAATTTTGTCGCCACTGCGTTATTTTCTGGGAATTTAACCTTTTGTTGTTTTTCTATTGATTGCTTTCTAAAAAAAGGTTATTTAAATTTTTAATACCCACAAAAAAAGTTTGACTTCAATAAATAATATAATAAATAAACGCATTTAAAAACGGGGGTTAAGGGTAAAAAATTTGCACCATTTGTTTCCAATTTGTCTGGTAAAGGATTTCCGTGTGAATTTTACACAAATAATTCAAACCCGGGAAAAAAATTCGCTAATAAATTTTTAATGACATGATCAGTCAACGGTCGTTTTTTTCCACTACGAAATAAAATTTCAAGACATATATCCTTAAAAATTTGTGTAACGCTGCGAAAGGTTGAGGAGAAGCTGTTGCAATATATCAAAAATTTCATTGCTGGGTAGTCATGTCGATTCGTCTGTATAATACGTCATGTGGAGCCCCCGCACTTTTAATCTGGTGCGAAAAGCTTTTGTGCCCGCCCAGTTATTACGATATCTTTTTGGTTTATTGTTTATGAAAAAAAAGGCCAATTTTCTCCCCTGAAGCCCATCCCCAACTAACCTTTCAAAATGCAAGGTTTCTGTATCATACATAGGGGTTTACCGTCCATGTACAGAGTTTGTTTTTAAACAACCTGAGGGGAACTAAGCTTCGTTGAGAAGAAGGATTTGTCAAAGAATTTTTAATCATCCGTAGTTTTTAAAACAATTGCAGTATTTTCTGTCCCCTACGTGATCATGGGCTTTAGTTTTGCATAAAAGAATTTTATATGATATTTTTTAAATCTTTTTTAATATGCCGGGGCAAGTACCGCATGATAAATTAGTTTCCCGGAAAGCTTTTAATTTAGTTTTAGGTAATGATCTATAAAAACCCCCTCAAAACCCCCAAAAGTTTAGCTTTTTTTTTGCGTTTACCACTCCGGGTTTTCGACTTTACTGCAGCATTACGAAATTTTGCAACGCACGTACAAAATTTTCTGATTAATCAAGATATAATACTGCAAAATGTAGAAACTAAAGACGAGATTTTTTCCCTACATAGTGCATAGAATAAAACCCTTCCCCATTTTTGCTTTTGTTCATTACGAAAATGGCTTTCAATGATAAATGTTTGGTAGTAAACTCTTCTTCTTCTTTATCGAGACCTTTGTACTCTTAGGGTGTCGGGTTTGCCGATGTCTTCAGCCGTCTCTCATCAATTTCTTTCATTCTTTCCTATCTTTGGCCAGTCCTCCCATGTCCTGTATTGTTTTTTTCCTCTTTAAACCTATCTCTTTTATTCTCCCCATCCATGTTTTCCTTCATGTTTTTCTTAGTCTTCCTCTTCTTTTCTTTCTCTCTACTCCTGCCTCTGTTATTCTTTTAATTAGTCTATTCTGTTCCACCCTAACTACATGTCCAAACCAGTTCAACTGTCTGCTCTCTATTTTATTTATAATTGGTGCTTGTTTTAATACCCCTCTAATTTCTTCTATGTTAACTTATCATGATTTGTGACTCCTGCTATCCTTCATATATACTTTATCTCTATGGAATTGAGTGGTGATTAATGCTTCTATTGTACTATTCATGTTTCGAACCCATATGTCATTGTTGGAGTGACTGGTCTATTATATACTTGCAGCTTCACTTTCTGGTCTATTTCTTTCTTTCCTAAAACTATTTTATTTATACCATAATATATTCTTGTTGGTTTCTTTATTTTACTGTTTAGAATATTTCCCAAGTATTCAAAACATGTCACTCGTTCCAGCTTCTTTCCATTTATTCCTATACCGCCTTTTTCTTCCTTCTGGTTTGATTTGAAATAGATTTTATTTTTGAAATATATGTCTACATAATATACGTATTTTTACATATGTATACTTTTTACGTATAATATTGCTGTGCCCTCTGTCTTCGCCTGGAGAGTGGGTTGTTGTCCGTCCCGTGTTAATGGTATCGAGGGCTGTTCTGTTGGTTTTTCTATGTCGCTCTTCTTGGTTGGTTTTTTTCCTTCTTATGTTCGTGTTCGTATTTTATATTTAGATGTTGTTTTTTTGAAGTTGGTGTAGTTTTGGTTTTTTATCTCTGGTTCTATTTTGTTGTATTGTCTTATTATTTCTGTTGTCAAGTTTTGTGTGTATTTCTTCAGTCTTGTTCTTTCTTTTCTTAAGTGCAAATGTTGTCTGGTGTTGTGTGTGAGCATTTGTTTGCTTGTTGAGAATTTGATATTGGTTTTTATTAGTTTGTTTTTTATTTTGTATAATAAGAGTAGGTTATTTAGTGTTATCATTTGTTGTATGTTAGGTTCTTGTGTCTTGTTGTATACTTCATTGATTGGGGTTTTTTTGTCTAATGAGTAGAGTATTTTTAGGATTTCGATCTGCTGTCGTATGGTATTTATGTTTCTTTTAGTTGTGTTGCTCCATATGTTTATTAGATAGTTGTTTCTCGATCTGAATATTGCGTGGTATACTGGTTTTCTCGTGTTTTTTGGGAGGATGTTCCATAGTTTATTTAGTGCCGTCTACAACCATATATTTGGTGTTCATTTCCAGCTTATTTATCACCTCACGCCCGACATTTGTTAATCTCCGTATCTTCTTGTACAAATCCACGATCAACACAATATCATCAGCATACAGTAGGGAGTCTAATTTTATTGGGACTAGATGTTCATATGCAATTGTTGTTTGGTTTTCGCTTACCTGTTTTCTTGTGTTTTTAGGCCCATTATCAATATAAACAGTAATGGGCTCAGGCTAACTCCTTGTTTAATTCCTCTTTCCATACTGAATACTTCCGATCTTTCGCCTTCTTCCTGCACTTTAGCTAAGACTTTCTTATTGTAGTGGGATGCTCCAACGTGAACAGCGTATGTTAAATTCATTCTAATTAATATTATATCAAAATTCCCTGATATTAGATTTTAAAAGAGTTTTATGCGGAACTTGAATTATTTTCGATTAATATTCGAGTTCCGACATTTTGATTATTTATATTATCAATCTTTTACTTCTTAAAAAAAATAAAGACTCAGTTAATGATGTTACAGGGGAGAATCGAAATCTCAGCTTATTTTAAGTTATTTATATATTGAAAACATTATTTGTAAAAATGACACGTACACACACAAAAAAACACTGTATTTGGTATCCCTCCGTCAAAATCCCTTACGTCTGCTGCGACACCAAGTTGGAACTTCAAAACATCAAAATTGAATATCAAGTCGTTAGATTGGCAATGCTAGGGACGACGAGAAAAAACAGAAGTCAGCAACGAAAAACAATTCTGACAGATAACAAACATCCTTTCGATGGATTTTTAGAAAATTGCAACATAAAAGTTAAAATATCGTGAAAGTTATCAGTGGAAATGTATTAAAAAGCATTTCAAATGAACCATAAATCATCACCAACGATTGTCAAGAATATTAAGAAGTAATTCGAAGAAATTTAATTGGAGAAAACCATCAAAGGGCTTCAAAATAAGAGGATTTTACCAAGAAGAGGGAAGAAGGAACCAGTAGGATTTTACACACACACACACACACGTATAAAAAACACGCCACAACATAACTGTAAGCAATTGTAATTAGATAAATCACATTTTAATTTTTTTTTGTAAGTAAAAGCTTAAAATAAAAACAAAACTGATTATCTCCCCATTCAAATCTTTTAATTGTTATTTGTAACATAACTATATATTGAATTTACGACCTCTATTATTTTTCTTGGAATTCTATATTCTTCTTGGTCTAAAAGCAGCTTGTTCGTCTTCTAATTTCTCTTCAATTTCGGCCCTGAGCCGCTTTTCTACGATTCTAGTATAAATCTTAGAACTCACTGAGGAAAGGCATATTGGTCTGTGGTTATCGTAGTTACTCTGTTCCCCCTTTTTGGGTACGATTAGATTCTTTTTTCAGTCTTGCGGTATATTTTCGCTACTCCACGCTTCTTTAAAAACTTCCAACCATTCTTTATATTTTTATATAACGTACTATAGTGGCTATAGAAGCATTATTCTATTCAAATTGAACACGCTGTGTACCAAAATTGTGAATAACGGAATAAATACAATTTATACAACAAAATACATATCATACAAAGCATCAATGTTTCTGGAACACAGAATGAATTTAAAATGTCGGTTACCTACGGGAAATGAATTGCTGCTGAATTATTTATATAGACCTGATTGCAATAATTCTTATATTTTTTTGACTATAAATGAAAGTGGAGATTTCCCTTGTTGTTGTTTAAGTATACTTGTCCATGAACTGGTGCAAGTCCAACAATTAAGTTGTTTATTCCAACATTTCACACCGAATGCCTAGCCTACTACGAGTTGTTTTTGACCTTGTGCAAACCTTCGTAACAATAGGATGTTTCGAATCACACATTTTTATGAGTCTTTTATCCCCTATTTTTCCTCGGTCTTTTATAACGTCCTATCTATGTATTTTGCGCATACTGCCCAAGCTTTATCTGCATCGCTACATCGATCGAGCTTTACACCAGAATTACTGCTAATAGGCGTTTCAGGGAAATACACGAGTTTTAATAGAAACTGGAGCATGTCGTCATTAGAGTTGGGAAGCGCATTATTGTGTGAAAACAGGGAAAATATAACTGCTGCTGATTACTACCAAGAATCCAACATTAACTAATTATTTCCCGGAAACAAGTTCTATATTCATTTGGGAAAATTCTACACAACGCAAATTGTTGCTTGCTTTTATTTTTCGTAAATTATAATGATCAATTAACTTTTAAAAACATAATCAAAGAGCATTTGAATGCATCGGCACTTGATAAATTGGAAAAAAATCCGTTTAGTTTTTCACTTTTAATCTACATTTTTTAAGCTTTGGAATGCTTTAAAATGAGATGTTAGATATTTCTGCGGCTTTCTGGTTGCTCAATTTGGAAAACGCAAAGTAAAATACCAGGCGGAGCAAGATAAACTGTCAATACAAAAAACAGCGATGAAGTTTTTCCTGGTGCCACACAGCTATTTTTTTGGAAATTAGTTAAGCTGAATCTTGTTTAGTACAAGCATGTCAGCAATCAAATGTTGCGACGGCCTTCTCATCATTCGTTTGTTGTGCTTTTGTCGAGCTGCATGGTTCCAATTTAATTGGTGTTGCTTTACAACTAGTTTTTACAACCAGTGGTGGGCGCATAAAAGTTTACACAAAATAAATGGTCAGAAATAAAATAAAATACGTACCCAAACACTTACCGTCTTAAGAGTCTTCCGTGAAATCATAAAGTGAATAATGTCTGTTAAATATCTGCAACATTAGATATGTTTCCACAGTTGTTTCGGCAAACCGAGTGCGGCGTGAGAAAAAAGTGTGTTTATATGCAGAAAACGAACGTTCTACACCTAGTGACGTTGTATTTGCGTAATTAAAATAATCTTTGGAACACCTTAACGGTTCTGTTGACGCACCTTCACAAATTCGTCTTAATGTGCCAAAATCAGAATCTTTCTCTAAAACACTTTCAAACCTTTCTAGAACACAAACATTTTTTGCGTCTTCTACCGCGCATAGCTGTGCGTGAACATGTTGCACTATTTTCAAAGATTCCACTAACGACACCGAAGGATTTTGTAATTTTTCTATTGCCTCCACTAGTCCGAAGTAATTGTCCTGAATAGTTTCCAAATCCGTTTTAACCTGATTATCTTGAAATTTCGACTGACTTTCCTTGATAGCCGTAGCTTCCTTTGGATCGAATTGTAAAACTACGTTCTTAATATTCTCAAAATATTTATGATAATAAAACGCGGCCTGTAACCATGTTCCCCAACGTGTAAGAATAGGTTCTGGTGGCTCAGGCATACAGGGGCACAGTCTGTGAAATTTGCGAATACGTTTTGGGGATTTGTCGAACACTGCTTTTGTATGCGCTATTAAAGCGTCTACCTCAGCATAACATTTTCTGATACTATCTGCCACATGACTGAAAGCATGAATTTTACACGTAATATGTAACAAGTTAGCACAATGTTTTTCAAGAAACCGGCCTACAGAAAGCATGTTTGCGGCACCTTCACTCACAAACATCAATAGTTGGTTTGTTGAAAGTTCAATCTTTTCCAATGTATTTAACACTAACTTTGAAATTACTTCGGCAGTACATTGTTGTACTCGTCTGGAAGCTAATAGAATTGAAGGTGACGATTGATGTGGTTCCATTGTACGTACCATTACATTAACCACAGACTGTTTTTTACGATCTGTTGTTTCGTCCACACATAACCACAGTTTTTTATCTTTCAACTCCGATTTAATTCTTTTTTCAACATGTTCACGAGCAGATGGCACAATTCTTTGTAACGATGCCCGACTTGGAAATTTGCAGTCCAAATATTTATTCCAAAAGAAGACATATGCTTCCTTGTCTAGTAAATTAAACGGTAGATTACATGCAATAAAGGTAACACATAAATTAAGTTTAAATTTGTCATAGCGTTGTGTGCAATTTTGTGAAGAATGATGTTTACCATTTACGTGACGTAGACAATCCCTGTTGGTTCAACACATTAAAGGGACATTTCAAACTACACATTGAATTTTAACGCCATCATAATTTAGGTCAAGCATTTCTGTTATAAATTCTGTAACTTTGTCTAACATTGCTCGTTTTCGCGACGTAAGCAACATTTTTAAAATAAACGTAGGACTACGAAATAGTATTTACGGCAGCGTACATGTATACACAACAGATCTGGTTGAGACTCGTTGATTAGCACTTTTCTCTCCTCTCATTGCTTTTGCCGGAAGTGATTCCACTAATGCCATGAGCTATATTAGCATTATTTTGGTTATTATTTCTAGGCACTTTTTCGATATGTATTAAATGTTATTTCATTTAACAATAACTTCTGAATTCATATTATTAATTTAATATATATACCGATGTGCCCACGTAGTGTTGTTCTATTTTCTAGAGCTCCGGTTATAATTAATATGACTCGTTTACAATGACGGATTACAAATTAGGAAGTAAACAAGGTGGTAGATCAATCGATGAAGATCTCATTATAATGAGATCATCACTGATTGAAAAATTCTCTCATCAGCTTTTCAACAAAAAAGCTGACGGGGGAATTGTTTTCTAGTAAAGAATTTATCGATAAAATTACTGCAAAAATTTGCAAACGTTTGTTCCCAACCATAGGCGGAAAACTCAATAGTATGACTAAAGAGATCAACTGAAAGAAGAACTACGAGATGCGAGAAAGAAGATTTGTGTTTGGTATTAAAGAAACTCCAAATTAAGATACCTGAAAAACATTTATCTCTAGATGGAAATATAATTAAGCCATTCCCTAAAATTAAAAAACCTAAAGAGCTTAGAGATTTAAGACCGATTAGCATCTTATCGGTATTGTCTAAAGTTCTGGAATAGCAACGCAGATCTTTCGCTAATTTTCACAGTTTGCTACCGAGTATACAACCTGGATTCAGGCAGGGGCATAGTTGTGAGCATTAATGAAGGTGACAGACGATATCTTGTAAGTAACCGATCAGGGCCTTGTGATAGTGTTAGTGACACTGGATTATTCAAAGGCTTTTATTACCATCATTCACTCTGTATTGCTTGACCTTCTGGAGGATATGCGTTGTCGAGGACTTAGTTTTAACTTACCGAATAGTTTTCTTATCGTTATGTCAGGCTGTACGCATGTCTGGTAAATTATCGGCACCGTTTCCACTGATCGAGGGCGTACCACATGCATCAATAATAATTATTGAGAGGACTAATTATTAGTCCGATGATATTTTCACTGCACACTTCCCAACTTATGTCTGCCAATAGGTACTGCGATGTGCATCAGTATGTGGATGATGTGCAACTATAGTACTCATTCAAACCCTCCGAGTGGTCTCAACGCAGTGCAGAAATTAATGATGACTTGCAGCGTCTATTTGACACCTCGCTAGCCTACACTGTGTGAATCCAGATAAATCTCAAGCTTTACCATTTAGTAAACAAAAATATGTAACAATTTAACATCTGCAATGAAGATCCAAATAAACAATGATAAAATCCCCTTTGTCAGTAAAGTAAAGAATCTGGGACTAGTTGTAAATAATAACAGAAATGTGTATATCATGAATGAGTTATAGAATCCTCTAATACTTGTGTTGTTCTTTTGTATTGTAACACTTTTTATATGCGTTGCACATTTTCACAATCTTGATGCACTCAGATGCATGAAATACTTGAGATGAATTAATAATGCACGATACGATAATATTGTACGATTGACTATTCAAGGTTAAAAGTGTAAACATGCTCGTAAACAATGAAATGTCAGGCACAGATTTAAATTACGATTACGACGAGTTACGATTAGAATCAACATAGTCCAATCCTGTTTTACCTCCACTCTGGATGGGTTTGACGTAAATATTTTGGTTTTATGTGGGTCTCACTCGCAAAAGTAAACAACTACCTCTATTATTCCAACTTCTTTGGGATATATCACTAGAGCCCGGTAACTGGAGAGCAATCGCAGCGGCGGTGTGACTGTGTTTAGGTGGGCGGGGAGGACTAGTCGATTATGATACGACACGACAAATCATCATCACTCAGTTCAGTTTAACATTGGATAGCGGATAGGGCGTGCTGATTGTATTGATATAGACGTTGTTATTAATTGTAGTTATTATTTAGTGTAGTGCGTTTTGATTTTATTGATACAGACGTAGTTATTCATTGTAGTTTTTAGTGAACATGTCGAAGGCTAAAAAACGACCCTTTCAAGACACAGTAAATAAGTTTATTTCTAACTTTCCCGATTTGTTTTACAATGGGAGTAAGATAGTTTGTAAAGTGTGCAAAGTACATTTGATGTCAAATAAGAAGTGGAACTACAAAACATATAACGTAAATTCCGCACAGCATAGAAAACGAAAATTGGGCATGCCACCGAGAAGTGCATTTTTTTTTAATGTAATTCTTATGTTGATAAACTGTAATTTGCCACTAGGCTTACTCGATAAACAACCGTTTAAGGACTTTTGGAACAAATACAATCCCGAGTTGCGGTTGCCAACGGAGAAAACGGCACGTAAGCATGTTGCATTTGCACGCGATGACGTGGAAAAGAAAATGAAACGCATATTGAAAAAAACAGTTTCTTTGGTTATGTGTTGACGAGACAACAGACTGTAAAAAAAATTCAATTGTAAATATTATGGTACGCATACTAGACCCTAGTAAACCTACATTACCACTGTTACTAGCTAGCCGAAGACTACAAGAGTGTACTGCTGCAGCAGTTACGAAGGTTGTACTTAGTACGTTGGAAAAATTACAAATTTCAAAAGATAAAGTGTTTATGTGCGATGGCGCAGCGATAATGCGTTCGGTAGGCCGTTCTCTTCTTGAACATGGTTGCAAGTGTTTACATGTTACGTGTAAAGTGCGTGCTTTACATCTTGTGACAGTAACCATTCGACAATGCTGTCCCGAGGTAGATGCATTAATAGCAAGCACAAAAAAAGTGTTTTTGAAATCTCCCAAACGCCTACGATCATTTCACACAGAGTGTCCTGGTATTCGTCAACCACCGGAGCCAATTCTTACACGTTGGGGAACATGGTTGCAGGCAGCTTTTTATTATGCTGAACATTTCAAAATAGTAAAAGCTGTTGTTGCACTTGTTTTGTATACTAGGCAGGTACGGCTATGGCACGGCTTCCTGTTACCGGGCTCTATATATCACCGTCCGTTGGACAACGGATTATTTTCTCACGGTAGAGGGCGTAAAACTGTTTGGGGACGACAGTGCCCTTAAAAAGAGCCAAGTATATGTATGGCATAAACAATTTTTGACAGCGGTTGTTGAAATTGCTTCCTGGGCCGGAATAAATAACGACAACACATTACTGATAAATATTGGCTTTCAAATATTGTCCTCAAGATGATCCTTCCTCCAGCTGCCCACACAAAAGATTCTTCCTGCAGTTCGGACTTATTATTTGGATTACCGAAGGAGGACAGAAATTTTAAAACATTGTTGCTGGTGTAATAACTACCTTCATTTTACGATAGCGGAATCAAAAAAACTGCCTATCTGTTGTAAAACATGTGTTTCTAATTGAGGAAATTATGTAAAGATAACATTGTATAATTGAATTGTTGTATTGTTATTGTATATGATATATCGATTATCAAGTAGATTACTGCAGCCGTGTCTTATTATATTATACCTAATATTACTGATAAAACTATCTTTGTTTGGAGCGTTACCGGTAAGGATAGAATAGAGGACGAGCGGGTCGCTACGGGGAAAGTGATGCATCGCTAACCACTATCTAGACATCGTAGGAGAGATACGGGACGCATCAAGACAATAAACAGTACCCTCGAAGGGTGTCCTAGACTGAACGGAATTTCGAGTTAGGCGTTGAAAACGAATTTAGAGATGGTTGTCATGACTGCCATTCATAAAGCCAATCCCCCGTTCGTATCTGGATCAACGTGTATACCCGTGCCTTTGATACTATTAACCATTATATACTTTTCACAAGCTTAATTCATTTGAATTTTCTTCTTCGTTTGACGTTGATGAAATTAATAAAATTACAACAAAGTTCACCTGCAACACTACAAAGTTACACTTGTAACACTAGCGACCGAGTTTTTAACGTGTAAATATGCACCACCGAAAACAATGTACGTTGCGTACGCAACCCCGTCAGCTGACAAATAGATTTTAGTAGTTTGAAGGCTAGTGAATATAAATAAGTGGTAGTTTGATATACAAAGCAGAAAAAGTCATATATACTCAATTAGATTATTTTCGTAGCGCCATCTGTAATCCAATAGTCAAACTTGTTCCAATAAAAAGACTATACGCGAATGCGGTGTACCCGTCGGCCGTATCGTTACCGCACGTGTACATCGGGGTTTAGTTTTTACGTATATCAGTCGCATGCTATTTTAGCATTTAGAAATTGGGAGAATTATACGGAAATGGGCCAATTTTCGTATAATTCTCCCTCGGTCCGTAAAATCATGTCGTGGGCTGGATTTTGGAGACATCTGGATTAGATAATACAGCAATTTATTTTGACAATAGCATTAATTACCTATGAAATTATTGTAATTACACAAATATTTTTTTTACAGATGGTCAATTGTTGACGTTCCAATTCCCGAGACATACATGAACATTACCTACATGACAAGAACCCTTATCGGACTGAAACCGTATACTCAATACGCTTTTTATATAAAAACGTACACGATTGCGACTGAAAAGCGTGGTGGTGAGAGTCATATCCAGTATTTTCGAACAGACGCTGATCGTAAGTATTACTAGATTTGTAACATTTCTTAATTTAAATATTTTCCTATACAAACCATTAGAATATAGTGCGAAACATTTTAAGATGTGTACCGCGTAGCCGTCAAATTTGAAATTGGTGGAGAATTTATACTTGAACGTAGACAGCCAGAAGTCGACTATTCGTTAATTATATTTTACAGGAAATGTTCTCCTGTAAAATGTAGTTTCTGATTTACGAAGACCTATTTTCTAACTGTTCACTACCAAATCTATGTAATTAATAGAGTAACCAAAACTTGCGGACTCGCATAGGCGTCGATATTACGGGTTAATATAAGAATACGAAAAATTCATAAATAAACTTACTTGCTAATTATTCAACAAATTAGAGGCATCAGGATGTAAACTACTGTAAACTTGCATCATTGCATATGTTTCCACAGTTACTTCTTTAAACCTTGTGCGTCGACAAGAAAAAATATTCTTATACATAGAAAACGATCTCTCCACATCTAAGGAACTTACATTTGCATGTAGAAACTGTTTTTTAAAATCAGTTAAAAGTTCACTATTCTTACATTTATTATAAACGGCCTCTAAAGTATTAAAATCGGGATTTTTCCTTAAAACATCTGCCAACTTTTGACTAGCGCATAATCCTGGCGTATCATTTAATGTGTGTAATTTATGTCTTACACTCTCCACTATGTCTAATGATTCCTGCAATGACAATTCAGTACATTGTACAAAGTTGAGGAATTTGAAATTCCGATTAAATCGCATTATAACTGATTGAATTTGTTGAAAATGGGTCAAATAGTAAGAAGCTGCTGTTAGCCAAGTACCCCATCGCGTTAAAATTGGTTCAGGAGGTTCTGAAATACCTGGACAAAATTTACGAAATTCTTTTAAACGTTTAGGAGATTTACGAAACACTGCTGTAGTACTTCCAATCATCCGATCAACGTTTCCGTAATGTTGTCGAACAACTTCACCAACTAAATGCAAAGCATGCAGCACGAGGTTATATGTATTAAGTTAGGAAATATATGTTTTAAGGATCGCCCAACACTTAACATCGTTGCTGCGCTATCTGTCACAATCATCACAACTTGATCTTGGGCAATTTTAAATTTTTTAAAAGTGTTCATTATCACTTTTTGAATATTTTCCGCGGTACATTGTTGAACACGTTTGCAAGCTAACAAATATCGAGATGCTGTGTTCTCGCTAGATAAAACGCGAGCTATTACATTCACAATACTGTTTTTCTTTATATCGATCGTCTCATCCACGGTAATCCATATTTTTTTGGAACACAAATCACGTTTACACACATTTTCTAGCATCTCTTTCATTCGCGGCAAATGATTCTGTAATTGTGTTTGTGAGGGTAATGAGTACTTTGGAACGTATTGTCGCCAAAACGTTTTAAAAGCTGTTTTTCTCACCAACGACAACGGAAGATTACAAGAGGTTAACATAATTAATAAATGTATGAGGAATAGTGTATAAGGTATTTCAGTTCTTGCATTTCTCATATGCTTAATACCATTGACATGCCCCTGGCAATCAGTTCTGTCCAATGCAGCCAAACGAACATTGCATATTATGCAAAAAACTGCACTACCGTCATATTTTAAATGGGGAAAAAGTGACACATACTTATGTACATTAGTAGCAAATCTATTAGGAGACATTGTTTTCTTAGGTATGTAAATATTAGTTCTATATGAAACGATACACTAATTATGTACTTGGTATAATACTACAACACACAAAAAACACCAGCTATATTTTCAAAAGCGACACGTAAGTACATAACCTTGACCGTTCGACTAATCTCTGCAACAGCTAAACCGGTACTAAAACGAAATCTCTCTCAGCGCGGTTTAACGCGATTCATATTCAAGGTCGACACTACATGCCTGCTTCTCTACCGGTTTAGTTTATTTATGAATTTTTCGTATTCTTATCTTAACTCGTAATACCGACGCCTATGCGAGTCCGCAAGTTTAGGTTACTCTAGTAATTAAATACAAGTTAAAACTAAATGAGCAAAATATACCGACTGCGCCATTAGTGTGTCGTCGGAGTTTAGCGTGAAAACCACCAAAGATGGAGAAATGAGATTTGCTGTACGTATATAGTACACCACAGCGCATTTTCTAAATTAACAATAAATATACATGATGTTCCACAGAAGTTTCCGCAACCACCTTCAACTTTTTTATTTTAAATGAAATACTATATTTTTTATTGATTATTTTGATAGCCACTTAAACTACCTTTGCAAGGATATATGGTTATGTATACCTTCGAAAATTACTTTTGGCCATATTGCAAATTTCGTTAAAATTTTTAGTTACAGGCTGACATTTTAAAACCTAGCCTGAAAACAGATGTAGCGTCGCGAGTTACTATTTTGCCATCAATTTAGGGGCTAACACTGTGTGTGTTTGAAAGTGGTATAATGCAAAAATATATACAATATGTCGTGCAGCATTTATCGAAATTCAAATGCTTTTTTCTCGATTTTTTTTAATAGAACCTATATTTGTTGATATTGCTAGTAATTCCCTTGTAAAATTACCTTCAAAATGGTACCAATAACGTAATATTTATTTCTAGTATTTTCGCAAATATTACATTTTTTTAGGAAATATCTTTCGATATGATTGTGGAAAATAACACAATGAATATTAGTTTTAATATTCACTAACAAAAATATGTAGTCTAATATATTTGTCTGCAAACTTGCTTAGAGACACGTGCTACAAAATCGGTTACAATTCAACCATTATAACAACTGTATTTTTACAGGATTGCATCTTAATAATAATATGTAACAAAAGATGTACTTGTATGCAACTGAAAGAAAAATAAAATTCCTAAACTATGAAATAAAACGTTCAACACGTTACTTCTCATTATGCAACCCAAGTAACATGAATGCAGAATAAATCTAATACTTAACAAATATGTGTAATATTCGATATGCGGTGCATCTAATACAGCTAGTTGGCCATGATTTTCAAATGAAAGCTATCTAACGGAAAATTATGTCTGTTTCTACATAAAGTTATTTATTGTAATTTGAATTATCTATATGTTCATTATTAGTTATTACGTATTGCTTTAATCTGGTTGTCATTGCTGTTATTTTTTACTAACTTTCATTAACTAAAAATTAATTTCTCGAAATAAGAAACCATAGACGTGGTATTTCCATTCGTAGCATCAATAATGTCAGCGGCATACCCCTTTCTATGGCCTACTATAAAAACTGTTTACACGACACCCCCTACAATCGCAGAAAACATGCAGCAGCGAATAAGAAACACCTTTCTTCAATTAAACGAGGACAACTTGGCTCAAAATGTAAGCCAGTTCGTATAGAGGCGGTTGAGAATATGCACAGAGCAGAATGGAAACATATTTGAGCTCTTTGAAGTAAGATTATTTTATTAGGAAAAAATTTAAAAGTATACATTGCTTTTTAGAAACTGAAAATAACGATAGCTTTGTATTACGCCCGGTTTCTTATTACTTAAACATAATCCAAACAATTTGGGTAAAAAAGAACAATTGAGTAGAGGTAAATGGTTCTGTTTTTATTATCTCACAATTTGAAAACCAAGTTAAAGAAACGTGGTATTTAATTACTGCTTTCTGCGTTATGCGGTGATACACATTAGAATTGTGATACCTTACAACGCACTGGGAATAAATATAACAATGCAATTTTTTTATGGTGTGTAAGACAATAAATTTGCGTAGTATGAAAAGGCACCATTTGATATTTGATTTTGTTTGAAAATTTTGGCCATCTAGCTGTAAAAGTGCAATATCTTCGAAGATACTGGAAATAAGTATTACATTATTGGTACCATTTCGAAGGTAACTTTATAAGAAAATTGCTGGAAATATAAAAAAAAAATAGGTTGTATTAAAAAAAATCGAAAAAAGCGTTTGAATTTCGATAAATGTTGCATGACATATGTTAGCCCCTAAATTGATAGCAAAAGAGTAACTCGCGACACTGTCTGTTTGTCAGGCTGTTTTAAAAAGTGCATAGTCTTGTAACTGTCAACATTAAAAAAAAATTACAATATAGCCAAAAGTAATTGTTGAAAGTGCACATATATCATTGCAAATATATTATTGCAAAGTTAATCTAAGCGGCTATCAAAATGATTAATAAAAAATATAGCAATACGTGTAGAATAAAAAAGTTGAAGGCGGTTGCGGCAATTTGGAACATCTACACACATACATGTACAGGTAATCTCATTTCTCCATCTTTGGTAGTTTTCACGCTAAACTCCGCCGATACACTAATGGCGCACTCGGGGTAAAATTAAATGCACGTGCAGGTTAAAAAACAAAGCTACCAAATTAAAATAAACAGTACAACTGATATAATATGTCAGAGCAAATATGTATGAATGTTAAAGAAAAGCAAACCACGAAAGTAAAGTAATTAAATACAGGATCAAATTAGAACTAAATAGACAGGAGACAAAAAATAAAATACAGGTGCAGATTAAGAAAACCGGTTAAGAAAGTACTTAAATACAGACAAGTTAAAAATAAACAAACTGACAACATTGAGAAAATGGGCAAGAAAAAGGCAAGTTGTAATATATTTGATTTTCTTTTCGTGCTACGGGAATTTATTTGAAGCTTTTTGTGAAGATTGAATCTAGTAAAGTACCAAGGAATACTAACTCTACAGATTCTTATAATACTATTTGTAAAGAAACTGTAATGAGTTGAACAGGTAATCCAAAAAACTCTATTTTCTTTCTGAAAAAAAGATTGAAGCTTCCTTTTGAACGTTGGCTATTTGCAAATTTTGTAATTTATGTTCTAACAGCGTAATTCCCTGACCAACAGACACAACTAATGTCTCTAAAGAATACGTTAGCTTGTTCTGTTGCTCAGAAAATGTTCAGAAAGATATAAATTGATTGCATAATAATGAACAATCAGAAGTTAAAGCTGGAAAACGCAACCAATATACGAGAGAATTCATTTGGCAATAATAGATGTAACATATGCGGCAATCATATTGCAAGAAAAATTATTTGATGTATTTCTTTGGCAACATTGCTTTAATAGAGTGAATCCAGCCAATCCAGGATGGTGGTTTCAACTTCGTCTGTCTTTTGCCATGCATATCTCTTCCTTCTAATTTTGAAAACTGCCCTACTAAACGTCTTCGTACTTCGATTTTGGATTCACGCAGCAACAAAGTGGTTTTCTATCTGGAGGTGCTTGACCACTTCCATTAAAGCTGTCGAATAATTCGTCAACCTCTTGAATGAAGGTAGTTGTCCCTAGCGCTCGTTGTGATAATAATCCTATAACTTACAAGGGAACATCGCGAACCCGTAAATTCCAAAAAAATTGAAACTTTGTGGACAAGTAGTCCTTACCCCAAGATGATCGAAGCCATTTTCCTTATCGGCCCAATTTCGTTTTAAGAGGGTGAACCCACCCCTGAAATTTTACTTGATTTTCGGTTTTTTGAAAATAATTCGATAACGGTCGGACCAAATACATCAAAATTATATATCAAAATCTCTTTGAGCTCTATTACATATGTGAAAATAGCATAGTATTTCTACTTAAAAATTTGGTAGTGCCTTTCCCCACCCTTTCACGAATGAACCTATTCAAATGCCATATTGTGGATGTTATACAGCCCTTCAAGCAGTTTCAAAAACGTACTTCACTTTTTGTAAAACAGTTATTTAAAAAATGAGGAAAATGATATTTAATATGTCGTCTTTAGAGACGGGTGAAGGAATGTAACATAAATTTTGATGTTTTTAGATAGATATGTTTTAGAAAACAGAAATATAGATAAAAATGAATTAATATAATATTGCATGCCTTTCGGATGTCGATATTACAATTCATAGTGGTAGAAAAATTTATTCAAACTAACATATAAAATACATATTATGACATATTTTGTAATATATGGCTTATGTATACATGTGTATATATAATATATACGCTAGTAATTACTTAATTTGTATGATAATGCATTTCTTCATAAAAATGCTTAAAGCACAAAAAACTGTTGCACGAGGAACACCGTATTATACCACGCGCTCCACATATGGAACATCGCGATGGAATTTGAAAATCTTGATTAAAGGCAAAAGTGACAGAATTATCGAAACGATTTGGCCGGTCCGCAATATAACCACTTTTGCACCATGCATAAGCAAATAAATTATGATAGTTTGAAGAAGATAATTGGTTGTGTACTAAAGACTGTAATTTAATAATGTTGTTACGCGTATGCAAATTAATATCGTAGTTGTATAAGAGTATAATATCAGATAATTTCCTAACAAAATTTTTCCAAACACGAAATCCATAGACGTCTAAGGAGTTGTATCATACTAGTGGTTTTCTTTGGCATTGTGAGGATGTTCACATTCTTGTCGGCCGATATATGGTCTGTTAAGTTAGATGGACAATGACCAGTTCACGAATCTAGTAATAAAACTGTTTGAGATCCTATATTTGGAAGATATACCTTTGTGAACCATTCCGTGAATAATGCTCTTAGTTTTCCAGATGATGAAGCAGTTACATAAATATTTTCTGCGTGGAACATCGATTCTACTACTCGTGGTTCAAATGCACCACTTTGTTCTTTCAAAACCATGAATAGGGGCGACACCAAGCGTCCAGACGCGGATACTGTAGGAAGTATGGTATAGCTGTGTGTTGTAATCCCTGTGGAGCTAACATGCGATCAGAGTGCAATTCCAAATTGAATCCACTTTCATCAGCGTTGAATGTATTAGTAGAGCCTACCTTCGCAATATAAGGTTTTACTTCTTGTACGAAAGCCGACGAAATTTGATTTAACTCTGCCGTGTCTGTACCATATGAACGGGTTATAAATTTGGCAATTTTTCTAGAAACTATCCTATATACTTTCTTGAAGTTCCATAACCAATGTGGAGATGCTCTGAAATTTGTTAATCCGATTTCTTCAATGCTTTCCATAGCCCATTTACAAAGATCTAGGTCGTGAATTATAGCATGCGCTTCGCTGCTAGTAACAAATTTATTAAAAACATATTCCGAAATGTGTAATAACTTCTCTCTTCATGCTCCTCCTTTTTGTATTGATACCTCCCATCTAAAAAGCAAAAAATTTGTGAATACAAAAATGTCTTAAAATTGGCCTGCAATTTCTTACCTATATAATTGTTGTAAAGACGTCGTTTTTCTCAGATTTCCAGAAGGTAACAGCTTTTGCCTTATATTCTAAATCGACAATATATCTTTCTTCTGGTGCATATTCTTCTTCTTCAAATTGTATAACTTCTAAGACTTCTTCTTGTGAAGGTGGATATCTATCATCAACAAATTCTTCAGAATGTGGCCTAAATTCTTGCAAGAATTCTAGCGTTACGTCGTTATCTACTTCAAAGGTTGTATCGTCCCGAGATCTAATTAATATATTCTTCAATACGTCGTGCAATTTTCACTTCTTCTTCATTGTTGAAAAACTATTGGACGATTATCATTGCGACATTAAATGTCAGTATTAGTAATCGAACTACATTTACTGGATTTACTACCATTGTTGAACCAATTTCTCTAATTCTCACAGTCAGATGCAGTATATAAAAGTTACAAAAGTGACTTTTTCTTATATACTTATTTTTATCCAGACAAATCAACAATTTTAAACTATTACATATTAACTATTACTCACATTAAAGATTATTGTACTTATTATAAGTATAAGTCATACTTCATCATTGTTATCATATCATATGTATGTACAGCCGTCGTCGCACTATACCTGCCTTCATAAGTATCATTACCAATTTACAAATTCATATATCGAATTTTAAAGAATTAATAAACTCATTGCATAAATTATTCTATCACATTGATTGTGAGTCAGTAATAGAGATATCCGAAATTCGTGTAACACATCGAGATAATATATTATTCACACAATATTTGCGGATTACCTTTAACATATCTTTGTTTTGCACAGGCATTGACAATTACATAAAGCGACGTATCGTGAGGCAAGTTTTATCCTTTTCTAATAATTATTTTACAAAAAGTGAAGTACGTTTTTGAAACTGCTTGAAGAGCGGGCTGTATAACATCCACAATATGGCATTTGAATAGGTTCATTCGTGAAGGGGCAAATTTTTAAATAGAAATACCATGCTATTTTCACATATGCAATAGAGCTCAAAGAGACGATTATTTTGATATATAACTTTGATGTATTTGGTCCAACCGTTATCGAATTATTTTCAAAAAACCGAAAATCAAGTAAAATTTCAGGGGTGGTTTCACCCTCTTAAAACAAAATTGGGCCGATAAAGAAAATGGGTTCGAACATCTTGGGGTGAGGACTACTTGTCCACAAAGTTTCAATTTTTTTGGAATTTACGGGTTCGGCATGTTCCCTTGTTAGGTATTTCGTCTATTAGTCGTTGTTCTGTAAAGGTTAAATTTATGATCCAAAATATAATAAGATAATGCTTACCTCTACTAACTAGCAAAAATAAAAAGATAACTATCGAGTGACTCATTCCTTTCACTGTTTCTTTAATCTTCATCTGTCGCATCTATCACGATCCAAATAGGTATCTTTAAATTTAAGACCAGGGTGAAATGTCTAGGGTGTTTCTATCCAACTAGCCTTCATTATATTATCGAGAAGCTGGAATTTGAATGGGTTACTTTAACTTTTGCCAATGTTTATAAAACACACTTTAGAATTGTTATACATCTCAATAAATTGACAATTATAAATCTTAAATATCCCAGATCTTTTGTATAGTATGTTTCTACATTCTAATTCAATTTAAATAGAATTATTATGAATCTCAATTTATAATACGTACTCCTCAAAATTCCTTGGGAAATAAAAAGCATTTTCGAGACTTCTATGTCACTTTTCCCACACAATACATTTGTCTCTCATGTCTCTCATGAAAAACTAAATATGAAATTAAAAAAAAATAAAAATAGTTTAAAAAGATAACTAAAGATTAACTTAAACTGATGCAAATACCAAAACATCAATGGCGATTGAAAAACATTAGATAAACGTCAACACAACGATTTAGTACGATCGCAAACGAATTTAAACGAATCATATGTAGGAATATGGACCATACCGCATTTTTAATGAGGTAAACAGAAATAACACAGCGAACAAGTCCTATGAAGTTGGTTGACTGTATTAGTTTGTAGCAATATTTATCTAAAATTGTTTATGTTAGCAAACGTGTGGTATTAACGAATATTTCTTCTTTTCAGAACCGGCTCCAATAACCGGATGTACAGTGTCGTCGAATAGTAGCGATTCACTAAAAATTAAATGGGAATCAACTAAAGAACCAAATGGTAACATCACCCACTACAAGGTTACGCTAATCAGAAACGAGAAACCTCGACCAACGAACTTACATCAAGATTATTGCGATCGTATGTAAATACAAAAAAAAGAGAAATTTAAATAATTTAGTGTGATGAAAATTTCAGGACACCCCCATCCCACTATTAAGCCATTCTTCGACCAGTCAATAATAGCATCGCCGAAATCAAATGATACGTGTGAATGTAAAGGCAAACCAAAACCAATTGTTAGTGTCAAACAGGAAACGGAACGGACATCGCAAATATCGTTTGAAGATGAGCTAATCAACAAGGTTTACGTAAAACGGCCTGATGAAGAAACTAGAAGAAAAAGGGAAACGGTTCTTGAAGATACGGATTTTCGAAAATTTACCTCTGCTAACGATACTGAATCAAGAAATTCATCAATATTTGGTAAAAATCAATTTTAATAACGTACCTATCACTATCAGTAGAATGCACATATAGCGTGTTCGGTAGGGCCACACGGAAAAGATATAAAATTTCCCTTGGCGGAATTATTTTTTTTTTCGGAAGCCTCCTTTTCCCGAGCCTCAGATTGCGGGGGGGGGGGAAAAAATTTTAAAAGTCCAGACAACGACAAAGTGGGGAACGGTGAAGTTATTTCCCCTTTTTTAACTAATTTTTTAATTTCAAAATTAATGAAAATGGCCTACAAAAAAATAGAATAAATTAAAATATTTTGAGTATAATTTATAAATTAAAGTCTATCGTAATGTGTCTGCTGGAACGTCAGGAAATTTTGTTGTACGGTTGCGGTGCTGTTCTGTACAAAGTTTTTTTGCTAATTTAGCATCTAGTCGAGTCAGTCCATTCATTCTCTCATGCTACTTCTAAAAATAACCTTACTTATCAAAATTCCTCGTTAAATTATATTTGGATAGAAATAATAGAAATCATCAAAATTTGCTGTTGATAAAAGCAATCGCCATCGCAATTAAAATAAAGGAGAAAAGGGACGCTAATTAAATTCATCACTTCTGGTCAAGCTCTCATCGAGCTAACTCGTATTTTGGCTGCGCTCCTAGTTTAAAGTGTCTAATATTCAAATCATAGAATAAATTCAAGGTAGAAGAGAAGGTTGGAAGTTAGAATAGGCAGGTTTCCTGTGAATGTCAGGAACATAGAGTTTATATGACATCTTCGTAAAATCAAAGATAGTTTCAATTTTTAGTTTTCATTTCGTTTAAAATCTCATTCATTGATGTTAAAAAAATTCATTTAAAATTGCCGAAAGAGTGTGTAACAATACTCCCGAATCCCACTGTTCATTAAAAAATTTCTCGCGTTTCTTGTTGTCGGTCCTAAGAAGGACGGTTGTTGGTGCGCCGACGTTTCGCATGAGATCACACTCATCTTCTTCTGGACGATCTGTTCTAGGGCAACTGGGGACGTGCATTACTTAGGGCTGGTTTCCATTACACTGCGAGCGTTGCACGTCGTCACTTTATAGCTTCTCTGTGATTCTGGGGTTAGATATTAGCCCCCATGGCTATAGTTTTTGTCTTGTCGAAATTGATTTTTTGTCCAGTCGTTAAGACGTTTTTGAGTTTTGGTCGAGTACTTTGTTTCTTTAGTACTGCATTTCGGTGTTCTTCTTTCCGGGGGCTGAAAGCGCCTGTTGGTCTGGCGATATACGATGAATTACAGTCTTCGCATGGATCTCATACACATCTTGCTCTTCTAGTGAAATTTGTCCCTTTGGGTTTTTTCAGAAGGTCCTCTATTTTTCTATAGGTTGGGGAAAACGGTGTTATTTGCTGTTTTTTGAGAATTCCTTTTATTTTGTCGGTAGTTCCTTTCATGTATGGTAGAAAGGCTTTCGTTGGATTCTCCGTCCCCTTGGGTTTGCTTTTTTTGCCCCAAACGACCTTATTGCTAAACTTCAATCGGTAGTAAGAACGTTAACAACCAGGTCTCAATGGTTGGCGGACTCCGACCACATCCAAACCGAAACCAAGAACATCAGAAACATACTATTCGCAAACGGATACTCGTCAAACACCATTAACAAGGTCGTTTGGGGACCAAATCAGCAAACCCAAGGAGCCGGAGAATCCAACGAAAGCCTTTCTACTATACATAAAAGGGAAAACTACCGACAAAATAAAAAGAATTCTCAAAAAACAGCAAATAAACACAGGCCGTTTTCACAACCTATAGAAAAATCGGCGACGTTCTGAACAAACCGAAGGACAAAATTCCCCTAGAAGAGCAAGGTGTGTATGAAATATCGTGTAATTCATCGTATATCGGCCAGGCAAACAGACGCACCAGCACCCGGAAAGAAGAACACCGAAATGCAGTACTAAAGAAACAAAGTACATCGGCCATAGCTCAACACGTCATAACGACTGGACATAAAATCGATTTCGCCAAGATAAAAACTATAGCCAAGTGGAAATATCTAACCACCAGAACGTGACGACGCAGAACGCTTGCTGCGTACGTGGAAACCAACCCTAAGTAATGCGCGTCTCAGATTGGTCGAATATGCCCGCAACGCGTACCAGGTATCCGAACCTAACGCCAGCAGTGGTTCACCACAAACTGACACCAGCCGCTCCCTCGCCATCATCCATCGTCGCGCGCTGAGTGGTCACCGAGCTGACCAATCAAAGGCGAGCGCTACGCATAAAAGGGCAGCGGACACCGACAGCCAAGCACAGTCTCCAGTTGCCACTAAAACGAAAACGTTCAGAAGAAGATAAGTGTGTTCTTCGAGTAGAATACGTAGATATTCTCAAAAATAGGGGTTGCCATTTTAAAAAAATATATTTTTTTAGTCAAATGCGTTGATTGATTGATTGATTTCTACCAAAGCAGAGTTAGTCTTTGCATTTTTATCACTGAGGCTTACTAGCTTATTGTATTATTCCTGCTTCTGTTTCATTTTACTTAAACAGGTTAGTTCCCTCGATCAGGTTTAAAAGCCTATGTAGTAAATCTTTCTCCATTGGTAGATCAATTGCACTTTGCATAGCGAATCTGGGTTGAGCTAGCGCTGCACATTCGAAAATAATATGGGAGGCTGTTTCCCCCTCCTCATTGCAAAGTCTGCATAAAGGTTCATCTTTGTAGATCCCCATCTTATGCAAGTGGCCTCTCAAACAGCCATGTCCTGTTAGTAGATATGTTGCTGCTCTAAGTTGTATCTTCCTTAATTCAAGCAGGTCAGCAGTCAGATGTTGCGACAGTCTTCCCATCATCCGTTTGCTGTGCTTTTGTCCAGCTGCATGGTTGCAATTTAATTGGTGTTGTGTTATATCCACTCATTAATTGCACCACGCACGGCAGTCTTGGTAATACCTAGACCCGGTTCAGGGCCTATATAATTCATTTTTGAGCCTTCCCTCGCTAGCTGGTCTGCAATTAGTGCCTTTAAGACTGCCTAACTCTCAGCGAGAATACAGATCGTCCCACCCTGCGATCGCCGACGCAGACTCCCCCACACGTAGGTTTCTATAGCCTATATTTCTGTTTGAAATACCGTAGTGTATCGCCCAAGTGATCCACATACTTTGTATTCCTGGTTTTCCCCATAAACACCAACGCCAGAAGTAGTGCCCCGTTTTGACCCATCTGTGTACGAGATTTGGATTTTCGGTTTTCTCCCCTCTCCATCTCCATTCTTCCCAATTCAAGAAAACTTTGAAAGGTTTGTCATAGGAGATCCTGGAGATTGTTGTGTCGCTGCCCATAACAAAGATAGAAACTGCTGTTTCTATTCTAGTGTGCCCGGACCCATTGTGGTTCTCCAGTTACTAGTGTTTTTCAGTCTGTATACTTCCATTCTGGTTCCCTCTTGATATGGATCTCAAGGGGAGGTAGTTTAGCATGGTTTCCATAGCAGTTGTTGGGGTGCTTTTAATAGCTCCGGTTATACATAAGTTGAATACGTTAGTGTTTGGACTAGGTTTTTGGAGCAGTCTGTATAACATTTTTGATGTGTATTACAATAATACTTTTAATAGGCCATTGTCGTAAATCAGCCTGTATAATAAACACCTATGCTTTTTGTATGAAAAATAAATATTTTCCAAAGGAATAGAAGATACTCAAACCAATCGCGAGTATAATACAACTGGGTATCTGTAGATATGCAAACAGTCAACAGTGAGTGTTTAAAACACCAGCACTATTCCTAGATATTAGTAAAGCTTTGGCACCGCTCGGCATAAGAGAATCTTGCACAAACATCACGTCCTAAATTATTCCAAATACCTACTTTACGTCGCCAAAGAATTCTTGGGAGAATGATGCCTGCAAAATCAATCAACAAGTCGCATTCACTGTTTTCATTTCTTTCTTCTGTATCTTTGACTACACTATTGGATTGGAAAGGAAATTCCACATCGATTGACTCTCAATGAGTGCTATAGCATTTATTCTGTAATCTTTATTTGAAAGGTAGGCCGCATTGTTTGACAACTACTTAACAGTTAATGATGCTAGATATTTAGGTATTATAGTCATTTAATTTCATGGCACACTATTGTAAAACATTAACCCATTGTATGCAGTTTCAAAAAAAGAATCGTTGATATCTTGAAAACTACTAAAAATGGTTATATCAAACCCCAGTATGAATCGATGTGGAATTTCTTTCCGAAGACCGCCCAATTTTAGATGTTTTACTCCCAAGAAGTATATGAAAACCAATCTAACAAATCGGAAAGTCAAGACATTGCGCAGTGGGCCAGTCAGAAATTAGAAAGAAAGAACAAAATTATTTTTCAAATAAATAGGGCTTATTTGCTTTTTAATTAGAAATAGAAAACAAAATAAAGGTAATTAAGTCTAAATTTATTCAATAAATTAAAAATTGTACATTTCTTCGTCGTAGTCATCGATTTCCGAGCTTGAACTGCTATTTTCTATAGAAGGGGCTTCTAGCAATTCTAAAACTTCTATGGGAAATGCAGATGTAGGTTTTTTTGGCAAATCGCTAAGGCCGGTAATATATGAATCTGAAGACACAAGTAAGCAATGCAGCAGATTTTTCATATGTGCTCATACGATTTCTTCAAATTCTTCGTCGCAACCCCATTTGATATTAACGTCAATATTTGTACGTCCTTTGATATGCTCTCAAATACTGCTTGTTGAGATTGCACAATTCTTTAGCAGTTAAAACTAGCACAGGCTGTAACTTCTACAAGACTATCGGAAATGTGAATGAACCCACTCTCAGAGTAACAATTTTCTTTCGCTCTTCCGATGTTGTAGGTCGGGTAAATGTTAGCATTTTTTTTGTTTAGCTTGCAATCTTATTTAATTGTATTGCCTTTTACTTAACTGAGCTTCAATTAATAAAGATAAGCCGTTCGTCAGGTGTTAAAGGAATTGATTTATTATCTGATTGTGTCCAAGCACTTCTTATTTTTGAAGCTCGTGTTGGTGTAGTGTGCGAAGCTTCCCTAATAGAATTTCCAGCATCATGTTGAGCTGCTTCTCTAAGTTTCATCTGTGCCACAATGTCTCTCGCAGTTTTGCGTCTTTTAGATTTTTCTGATACGTCCTCAAATGACTGAAGGATGTCCAACGGGTACATGACTTGCACTTTCAACAGCACAATCTTCGAGCTCTAATTGAGAATGCAACACAATTGTTTGCGCGAACCAGTTTTTATTTGTTTTTTAAAACGTGTCAGACTTTCTAAAACTATCCATTCCATCTTTTCGACAATTCGTCGGAAAATCTTGATAAATTTTTTGCAACGAGTTTGATGTCAATCCATGGCTCGTCAGCAAATGTTAATATAATCATCTGTTTTAAATTATTATTTTTGTCGACAAAATCTCTGCCCGGTTGAGACAACCACAAGCCGAAGAGTTCCTGCCGCGTATAGCTGCACTTCACTGAAAAAAATTACTGTGAATGCAACCGCAACTTTCCGCAGTATTTCTTTTTTTTAGAATAATAGACTAAAGTTTGATCTACAATATAAACTAAAATTTACGAATGGGACTTGTTGGGAACATAAGTACAATTCCTTTCGAATTTATTGATGCATGTTTGTTTGATTACAAAAACATTCTATTATGAAATTCAATTATTGGTTAGTTTTAAGCACTGAAACACCAGCCCTTAATCATTGGTAAACAAACATTTCTCTCAAGGTTATTGTAACTTTTGAGTTGTTTTTAGACATTCATGCAAATGGTACTTGTCCGCGTTTTTCCATTTCTGGCCCACAGTGCATCGCTTCAATTTGAGTAAATTGTAGTTAGTGTAGCCATTAAATCATTCCACGATACTTATTTCGACCCTGTAGACTTGGTTGAATCCAAAATGTTCTTTTCAGTTTAGTACGCTTTTTTAAACTTGAATCAATAATAATTGCAGCCTGAAATTGGTCATCTTCATCATTCATTTTAAAAAATATAGTGAACGGAATCACGTCTAAACTTCTTAGAACGTACTCACTTTGTATGAGTGAGGATATCAGACAAATTTCTACAAAGTCGACAGACTTTGCCAAGTGGTCTTGCGGTCTCACCGCTTAGTGTATAAGTAACGATATAAATTTGTCTATCTCCAGACAAATTTATACCTACTTTTGCGATACGTTGTAGTAATAATAAAACTAATTTATAGCAATAATTATAGCAAGGACTGTGGGTAGTATGACAAACAACACAGAGTATCGGCACACTCCTCACCACACAAAATATTAATTAATTCGGAACAGCTGTTTCAAAGGCTCACCGGGCCCTCATTTTCATCCGAGTTACCGAATAAATCTGAACGAAAACACTAAAAACTTTTTCCTTAATTCTACCATGCCTGTCTATCCCTCCTCTCGAGGAAAAAAGGAAGAGTATATATGTACAAATATGTCTAAATATGTATGTATCTGTGTATATCTATTTACGAATACCTACTTTTCTATCGTTTAACTCTAACATGTTGAGTATATGTGAAACGGACAAGGGTCTTATCTCATCCCGCCCTCGTAGAATAGAGCGAGACGAAAGGAAGGTTACTTCCCACTAATTATCTATCTACGCATTCTAAGGATACTAAATAAATCAATACATATGTTGCAAAACACGGAGACTCGGTCTTTGTCAAGTGTGGACTGAAAAGTTCTTTTACCCTAATAAATCAAACAGGCAAGAGAAATGAAGTGGCGCCAAGTAGGTTCTTAAGTGTATTCCGTGAACTAAAACATACGTTCATGTCTTGTCCCCTAAAAACTTTACTGATACCTTTCGATATTCTATGGAAAGGGAGTTTTACAAATTTCTTGTCGCGAGTTTCTACCGGTATCAAGGTCGTAAAATTCCTTACATAATGCCTATGTTGGACTTTCTTAAGGATGCGGTCGACTTCTATAGAAGAGTAATCGCTATAAATAGCCACATTTTTTATGAATTTAAACTCTTTGTTGTACCTATTTTGGTTTAAGGGAAATTTCATTAATTGAACGAATTAATCGTAAGTTCAAACTAAAAATGGTGTCTCAACAAGAAATTCCACAAAATTTTCCCTAAAAAGGACGTAAACGCCCCATGTACTGCGGAGAACACACCACTAATTTGTAACCAATCAGCAGGGAGTTTCAATAAAACTGAAATCACACTGTTAAATAAAGGACTAAAACATTGTATTCGGGACTCAAAAATCCCGACGGAAGACCTCATTGCGTCAGTAGAGACAGCCATTAAGAACTTAGATTCCACAACAAAAGATTACATAAGAAACGCGTGCAAAATTACGATTTCGAAAAACTTGAGCGAAGAAAAAAGTCTAAGAAATAACACAGGGGACCTCAGAACTATTAAAGGTCTCAAAAATAAAAAAAATGTTTTTACCTAAAAGCAGACAAAGGGAATAGAATAGTCATTTTGGACAAGCCCGATTATTTCAATCGCGTCAATCATTTGTTGTCATCGGACCTTACAAAGAATTAGTCTGTTACCATCCATGATCAGAGAAACAAAGAGGTTATAAAAAATTGCCCAAACTTATTAACGCGAACCTTAAGTTTAAATGTCAGTCCCAAACCCGACAGTTCCAAAAATGTATTGCCTACCAAAAATCCATAAACCAGGAAAGTCCATGAGACCAATAGTTTCAGGTATAGACTCACCTACGTACACGATTTTGTAAATAAGGTCAATAATATTGAATTAGAAGAAGGGGAAATTTTAGTATCGTTTTGATGTTTGTTCACTCTTCCCCAGCGTACCAATCCCAGAAACCATAGAATATTTAGTTGAACTCTTAAAACTTAACGACATTGACGACGTCAAAATCGCGTAATACAAAAGACTAACTTCTCTTTGCATGAACCAAAACCGTTTTCAAATAGGGAGCAAATATTATGAACAATTGGAGGGTACGGCGATGGGTAATCCACCGTCCTTGTTCATAGCCAATTTGTTTATGAGTAAATTTGAAACGTGTTTGAAAAAGGACACCGTGTATTTCCCTAGAATTTGGCTTAGATATGTAGATGATATTTTCGCGGTTTTTGACACTAAGAAAAGTAACATCCCGGATTTCCTCGTGACACTCAACTCAAAATTCGGATCCATTAAACTTACAGTAGAAGAAGAAGTAAATAATCAACTCCCATCCCTAGATAGCCTAGTAATTAGAAACAATAATAAACTAGAAATAGACATCTATAGAAAAGAAACAAGCACTAATAGATTCATTATGACCGATTAGTTTCTTAATTAGTAGACTAGTGAAATTTCCCTTAAACCAAAATAGGTACAAGAAAGAGCTTAAATTCATAAAAAATGTTGCTATTTATAATGGTTACTCGTCTATAGATGTCGACCGCGTCCTTAAGAAAGTCCAACATAGGCATTATGTAAGAAATTCTACGACCTTGATACCGGTAGAAACTCGCGACAAGAAATTTGTGAAACTCCCTTTCCATAGAATATCGAAAGGTATCAGTAAAGTTTTTAGGGGAAATGACATGAACGTATGTTTTAGTTGAGACCGTGTACATAAGAACACATTTGAATCTCTTAAACAAAGAGAATGCGCCACTTCTCTTACCTGTTTGATTTATTAGAGTAAAAGAACTTTTCAGTCCACACTTGACAAAGACCGAGTCTCCGTGTTTTGCAACATATGTATTGATTTATCTAGTATCCTTAGAATGAGTAGATAGAAAATTAGCGGGAAGTAACCTTCCTTTCGTCTCACTCTATCTACGAGGGCGGGATGAGACAAGACCCTTGTCCGTTTCACATATACTCACAAGGGAACACCGGCAACCCGGACTCCCCAAAAATTGAAATTTGTGGATTTGTAGAGGGGTCCAAGGTAAGAACATCCCACTTATTTTTATCGGCGGAATCCTCCGTAGGTGGGGTGGAGGGCGCTCTTAAGAAAAACTACCCGTTTATATTTGTGCAAATATCTCGAAAACTATTGGAAATATTGAAAAAAAGTTAAGACAAGTTTTTAATTGTTTGAAGAGGACTAAATAATAGCATAACCCTTATTTCAAATAGTATTTAAATTTTTAAAAGAAAAATTACCCCCAAC